>CM063502.1:105921761-106103098 GCA_032207245.1 Pardosa pseudoannulata
TATTCAACTTGCTACGTGATACTCACTTGAAAATTGAACATGGAGGTCGCACACGGATGGAGAAGGAGCTGCAAACTAAGTACAAAATTGTGACCAAGGAAATCATTAAATTATATCTCCGCTTATGCAAACAGTGTCACACCAATTTATCTAATCACAAGAAAGGTCTAGTTTCCAAATCTTTGATATGTAAATAATTGAGCTCAAGATGCCAGGTAGATCTTATCAACATGCAAAGTAACCCAGACCCGGAATTCAAGTTTATACTCAATCACCAGGATCATTTAACAAAGTTCATGTTATTGAGAGCTTTGAAAAGCTCTGAAAGTTTTCCATTTGGCAAGAAAAACTACTTAAATTGGCATCCGTGTGCTCAAAGAAAAAAATCATTACGAACCCTTTCCTCTTCACAATCGCTTTGCTGACCGGCGGCCAAGACTACACTCGATGCAGTTGCACTACTAAGTGCTCAACAAATCGCTGCATATTTAAAAATAACAGACTGCTGTGCAATTCGAAATGTCATAAAAGTACATCTTGTTGTAACAAGTGATGGTACCGATAATTTTCTGTAATAAACTAATTCAGTAGATAATGTGATTATCTTTTAGTTTGTTTGTTTTCTCCAATGGAGAGGAAATTTTCATAAGGGACCAGGAGGTTTCTGGTACTGTGAGATCCTTAATCACTAAAACTTCTCCTTTTAGACTACAGCCCACCTAGGGCCACCATAACTCATTCGCTCTTGTACCTAAGGACGATCCTAGGCACCTAAGAGGGGCAGATTCTTCGGAAATCTCCTCTGTGACAGCTATAATGTGATTATCATTAGCATTACAGAATACAAATACCTAAAATTTGCTTATGATCTTTTTCATCTAACTTTGGCCGATCGTCTCAAGCCAGTTCCCGAATTGGCTGGCCAAACCCCGAAATCAAGGAAATATTGCACACATAGATAAACGCACTAAGATGACCAACTCCCATAGGCAATAGCGATACGCTTCTGTAACATGGGACTCGCATAGAAAGTGGCGCCCTCGGTGTCAGACCATCGGAACTAAAGCATGGTTACCTGATAATTATGTTTATCGCTCTTTTGGCGACTTTTCCTTAATTATTTGAAAAAAAAATTTTGGCGTGGGGGTGCTTTTATACCTTTTTTTTTATTTTATAAATTAAGCTATCAAAAACAAAACCAATCATAATTGCTTTTCTAGAATGCTTTTATGTAGCTCTATGATAAATCTCTAATATACTCTATATAGTTAGCTTATATAGAATATATTTAATACAAATTTATCAGTCTATAATTAATTCACAAATGTGTATTTTTAGTATTCTAATTTCTTTGATTAATCATGTTTATCTAATATCGACACTATTTGTAAAGATATTGAATATCAATTATGAAAATTACCCTTTTAATTTATCTTTAAACATTGCACTTTTTTATAAATTGAAATATTTCTGAGAATATTCTGTGTATTAATTGTTTAAAAGCTTACTGCTTTTACATCAAAATTACTATATAGTATTATTTTGCTATCTGATAATATAAAAATTCAAATAAAAAATGGTGTTCTTTTTTTATTAAGAAAACAAAAATTGAATACATTTTTTTTATTGCAATAATAATAATATTTAAAAAAAGTACAAAATTGATTATTATATCCACAAAATTTCATAAGTTCTCTTCATTCTTTCCACTGAATCTAAAACAAAGAAATTACAGATATAAATTTTAATAAATATAAAATTGCAGTATTAACACAAAAATTTCATTAAAATTATTTCATCTCCAATTCTTGATTAGATAAATTGCACAAAAACTTTATGCTTTAATATTTACCCCCTTTTTATGCATATAAATTCAAGTTTAATAATTTTTTTAGAGATGAAGTATTACTAACAGAGCTTTTATTACATATATAAATATAATTGCTATCTACTTTTTCAATAGACATAAGAGGATTAATGAATCATTAATCCTCAATGCTTCTATTAAATCATAGAGAGTAAAAGGAACTTTAAATGCTAATTAGTCTAAGGCACATCCATGAACTAAAGTAAAACTGAGGTAGGCTATTCTTAGCTGACAAATAAATTCTTTAAAATGGTTTCTTATTTTACCGATACCAGTGATAGAGCCAGAATTTATTTGCATGGAGGGTTCAAAAGTCTTAATCTAAAGTACAGTGAACAATCAATTTCATAAAAAAAAAGTGATCTCATTACATACACACATGCAAAATACATACATATATATATCTTAAATTCATAGGTTTGCTTGCATACATAAATATACTATAAAACAGATCAGTAATGCTGTAATTCCATTTTACTTGAAAAATATCTTTTAAATTATGCTGTAAGTTTTTAATATTGAATTTGTTTAAATTTGCCTCGTAAATATTGATGCATATTTAATTTATGCTCCTAAACATACAAGCCAAATTTAAACTAATTTCATGAATAACTTGAAAAATTAAAAGTACATTGAGAAAGAAAAGTTCACAGATTTTTCTCTTTATATTGCTAATTAATCTAAACATATACAACATATCAAGTTATGTATTAAAACATATACACTTTATTAATTCCCATTCAAGTTTAAGAAATTTCATTCAAGTATGACTACAAATTCAGTTTGAAATTATAGATGATTGTTGTCCTGCTGAATAATTGGTTTCATAAATTTTCTTTTCTTGCATTTTTTATTCCATTAAATTATATTCCCACAAATAAAATGATTTAATTAAAACAATACTTTAATTCAGTTATTACATACTATTAATCATAAAAACTTAATTACTAATCTTGAATAAAAACTATTTACTAAGTAATAGAGCAGAAACTTTATATTTACATTCATGATTTTCCATTTCATTGTTCTTTACGAGCACAACAGCTCTTTGCAGGCCTTAGCTGCCTAAGTATGTACTCTTTCCAGCATTTAGTATCTACAGCTTCCAATTTCACTTCGAATCTATTCTTTTGACACCTAGGTATTATAATGAGATTTTTTATGATATTGCATTGTACAAGAAAAGAATTTAATTACACCAAACTTTTTTAAAGTTTCACAACTTATACTTGAGTATGTTACTACACATACAAGATAAACAACTGAAATATTAAGGCAATTATTTTTAGTCATTCAATGTTTAAAAAAAAATAATGTTACAATATATGTGTATGTATATATATAAATAAATATATACATACATTCATGTACAAAGTTAATTATATTGGTATACAGTAATGAAACTAAAATGCCAAGAATGAGAGCTCCATTATTGATAACACTTTGAAACATTATAGAAACATTTACCTCAAAGAACATACTGTAAAATGAAAACAATAATGAGTAGTATATTAAGCCACTTGGTGTGTTTATGATCTCTATTGTCTATGATTCACGAGGTCTTACTCATAAAGACTTTTACTAATTACTGAAATAAAACTGATCTAAAAATATTTTAGCTTGCCATTAAAAAATATTGTAGAATAAAAATTATTTTCCATTGGTGAGCAAGTTCTCACGATGAAACCCCACTTTTAGAATTAGTGTATATTATTTGTTATTTTCCAAAATTGGTGTCAGAGTACAAAATAATGCATCAATTTTTAGAAACAATGTATTACTGCTGGTTAACTTTAACATTAGTCACATACATGGATGATGAAATACTGATTCTGAATATTAACTTGCACAAATTAAAAAATAAGCTAACTCAATGTCTCTAAACCTAAGGACCATAAAATAAATTACATAAATAAGTATTTTAACCATAAATAAATTATTTCACTGGTCAGGTGATTTATTTATATTATCCAGGTGAATTGTAGCAAATATGATTCATCCGTTTTCTGTGAAAGGTATGTTTTGAATGTATATAAAGAGCAAAATTAATCTAACAGAAAAAATTTATACTTTAAAAATTTATATTTGAAAATAACTGGGCTGATACAGATGAAAAACACTTGATTTAAATACTTGCAGAGAATGGAATTGCCAATAGCACTTTGTACATAAATCATTCACATTAATCTGTTTTATTACAAAAATTTTTATGCCACATATTACACAGAAATAATTTTAAGTATAAATTTTTAAAAAATGCCATAGAATCTTTTAAGTTTTAGCTTGGTATAATAATTTATTAAATGTGAATTTTAAACTGCTTACCGCTGAAGATTTAAAGATCATACATTTCTTCTTAGAGAGTCCTATACAATATATATGTAGTCCTATATAATTTAATCCAAATAACACAGCTCTAACAGCTGAAAATATTAAGAAAAACAAATAGAAAGAGCATCAAAAAGTTTATAAACCCCTTTCCCCTGTATTACAACCCTAATAAACTAATTCATAAAACAGCTAAAAGAAAACAAATTATTTAAATTTAAATAAGATAGAGGAAAGAATAACAAAATATAACTCAAATTAAAATGTACGTTTGACAGATATACATCCGCTAAACAGAAATTAATAAAATTTTTACTAATATTTACATGCAATAATGTTACGAAAAAAAAACAGTTATTGGCAAAACACATAAATACAAAAAATAACAACAAAATGTATCATTTTAAAAAATTTTAAAATATCCGTTAGAACATTTGCTAACAAAAGTAATGAAATTCAAAGAAACAAAACTAGAAAATAAAAAAAAGAATACCAGTTTTTAGCAAACCATGTAAATAATATTCACAATAAAGTGGTAATAATTCAAACCGTTAAAGTCGGTTGACTGGATTTAAATATTGGCCGAATGTCATAATTAATGTTTATAGGAATTATTTTTCAAACAAAAATGCTATAAAAGAAGGTTACTTATTAGCAAAGCATGCAAATACAGTAGTAAAATGTAGCAAAAAAAGTAATTTTGAAATATCCGTTAGAACATTCGCAAACAAAAAAGAAATGAAATTCTTCAGCTTTCTCAAACAAAAATGCTGGAAAATAAAAAAAGGTCAGTTAATAGTTAACATGTAAATAACATTCACAATAAAGTGTTAATATAAATAATTCAAACCCTTACTTTCGGTTGATTTTATTAATATACAAATCTCAACAAAGCACAATCGCTTTCAGTCTCAAAATTTTCCAAGTCCAAAACGACAACAGGGAAAGATTTCTGGTAACCGTTTACAATCGCCAACGGATTAGGGCCTTCAATGTTAAGATCACAGACTACACAGAAGCAGACCATCGCCAAGGTCCCAGACGACTGCCAAAGCGCCAATTAGTTCAGATGGTCTGACACCGAGGGCGCGCAAATCTAGCCTGAAGTTGGAGGTCTTTTTGGCTTTCTTAGTCTATGATTGCACATTGGCCAGTAAATGTGAGGCGATATTGGCTATTTTGCGATTCGGCCAGCCAATTCGGGAACTGGCCAACTTCGGGCTTTGGCCGTAACATTATATATATATATATATATATATATATATATATATATATATATATATATATATATATATATATATATATAAGAAATTGTATTGACTTTTTCTTTGTAGAAAATGTGCCTTTTTTCCAATAAATTTACATTTTTATGCCTTAGTTGATTGTATTATTTTTTACACGTTTGAAATAATGTATTCTGATATTCAAGGAAAAGCAATTTATTTTAGGTTTATTAAGATTACAAAGGGTTAAGACATCAGCGAGCATGTTAAACCAGTAATATAGAATATTGAAATAAATACTGTAATTAAAAGCAAATACTGTTACTAAAATTTATGTCTGAAAAAAAAGTCAAATATTTTATTAAAAAATATGTCAATTCCAATTTTATTAAATTATTATATTTCCATTTTATTCCATTTTTATGAAAATGAAATATCAACATTTACATATTTCAATAATTTTTAGTATACAATATACATAAATAATTATATTAAAAAAATTTTTTTAATATTTACATATTTTCTACAGTTTTTTGCAAATTGTGCAACAGTATTATAAATGAAAACATTTGAAAAGAAAAAAACATTTCTTTGTGTAGTAGCGATAATATCTAATTCATTCAGAAAATTTATACTCCCTGCATGAATGTGGCATGAAGTGTAAATTAATGGCACATACTGGGAAATATGCTTCATCTAATTTATAACTGAAAAATAAAATGCAACCAACAGTATAGAACTAAATCTATACTTGATTATATATATATATATATATATATATATATATATATATATATATATATATATATATACATACATACATACATACATACATACATACATACATACATACATATATAAACAGTAAATGTACCTGTATTATCAGAGGTTTTTAGCCTTTAGCAGCAGTGCTAAACTAATATTTTGTTAATTTAGAATTTTAGCTAAAATTATGATTATTTACATAATAAAAATATCAAATTCTGTTCAATAAAAACAGTGATTATATTTATATTATGCATATTAATATTGACTGATGGATGGATGATTGGAATTAATTGGCACTGAATCGCACATGGAATAAGTTTTGCAAAAATGATGAGTGCCATAGAAAGATAAAATAAAAAAGTAAAATGTAAAAATATACAGGATAATATGATAAAAATTGGAACACTATAAAAAATGTAAGAAAGTAGCAGGTGGACAAGAGGTAAAATCAGTGAAAACAACGAAAAGACAGAGGGAAGAATTAAAAATCAGATATGATGGTAAAACCCAATATCTCTCAAAAAGGAAAAAAACTTTAGGATGAGGAATAATGCCAAGAATATCTTTTAGATGAATATCATTAGTATAAAAATGACAACATCTGTTAACTTTAAAAGTTGGACACTTAACTAAGATGTGCCACACAGACATAGCGACATTACAGCTTTTACAAATGGGGAAGAAGGTGCTATGGGTAAAACGAGTATGTCTAATTTGAAGTTGAGTCATGATTACATCGTTCTTCCTGGAAGTAAGGGTAGGCCAGCATTTGATGGCAGGTTTAACAGCATAGAGCTTATGTAGAGTAGGTCCATCCCACAAGTTTTGCCATTCTGAATGAATGAGATTCATAACATTTTCCTGCATCTCTATAGGGGACAGAAGAATTGAGAATATCAGATGCTCATTTAGCTGCTTTATCTGCTGTTTCATTGCTCTTTATTCTAACATGTGCAAGTATCCAACAGAAGATAATTTTAAAACCACTGGAATGTAGGTTCCTTACTGTGTGAACTGCCTGGAGTATAAGAAGATTGCACTTAGGGTCAGGAGATGAAAGAGAATTCAGAACGCTAAGAGAATTTGAATATATTTTTACAATTTCCTTTATCATAAGAAGTTTTCTCCAGGGCCTTCAGAATGGCAATAATTTCAGCAGAGAAGATGGAAAAAGCTGGATGCAGTCGGTGTCTATATGTGCCTGATTACATAAGCATAACTCACGGAATTCTCAGACTTTGATCCATAAGTAAAGATAGGGGTATAGCCAGAGAAATTCTGATTATGATAATAAAACAGTTGTTGATAAATAATATCAGCTGTGGAAGCTTTGTCAAAATACTTAAAAGGATTCAGAAATTTAAAATTTGGCACTTCCCAAGGTGGTTTAAAATAATTTACAACCATAATGTCTGGGTTCTCCAAATTTATATCCTTTAAAATTGACTGAATTCTAACAGGAAAATATGGTATATAAGAAGGTCTATTTTGATGTTAATATCTTTTGGGATGACAGCGTGACCTCTGAAGATTTTCCAGTTAGATAACTTTAGAACATAATGTAGAGTTTTACTATAACTATTAAGGACAGTAAGAGATAAAACTATGGGAAAATGATCCCTATTATGTAAATCAAAATCAACTGTAAAATTATAAAAAGGGAATATTGTAGGAGAACAAATAACAAGATTGAGAGTGTGGAAAGTTTTACTGGAAAAGTGAAAGTAATTATTTTGGTTAGAGTTGAACACAAATTATGATCCAAAATAAGCTGTTCATTCTGAGTGCCACGACGGTAAGTGTCAGGGTTACCGCAAAGAGGGCTATGCCCATGAAAATCAACAAAAATTATGAAAGGTAGAGAAAGCTCAATAATTAATTTATTGGGAGAACTTTGGGAAATACTTATACTAGGGGGAAGGTAAATATGACATATTATGAGAGCTTAAATACTAATTTGAATAGCAACGGCTTGTAAATCAGTATGTAAAGCAAGGGGAGAGTAAGAGTAGTCGTGAGACACAAAAAGGGCAGCACCACCGGAAGCCCTGCCGTTATTCACATGATCTTTCCTAATTGTGCTGAGCTGCTTAATTTTCGCAATTTTGTTTTCATCAAGGAGGGTCAAAGCAAACTGGCTAGAAAATATTCACAAGGTTTCTAAGTTCAATGACATGTGTTTTAAACACACAACAATTCTATAAGAAAAGAGCCATAGCCAAAAAAAGGGAAAGAAAAACCAGGAACTTAAGGAACAGAGCAAGGAAGCTCCACCTCAGAACTGGATGATGAGTCTCTTATATTATCATCTTCAAGCGACAATTATATTTTAATTGACTCATCTTCACAAATGACGCCACTATGTTCATCCTTTTATAGAAAATCTGCCAGTGTCATTTTTGTTTTAATTTTAACTGCAGGTAGTATAGGTAATTGCCTTAAAGGGAGGTTGGAAGGAAGAGTTTTTAGGCGTTTCTTAAGTGAATTATTTTAAATAATTTTATTACTATTAATTTCAGGTTTTGAGTTAGAAGAGAGGTTATTTTGTTTTGTAACTGTATTATTACAATAGTTAATGGATTTACTGGCAATTACATCAGGATCTGTCTGGACTGCAATTAACTATTTTTTGTGTGACTGCGGCATAAGATATAAATGCTTTAGTACTGCAAGACTCAGTAACTTGCCGGGCTTCATTATATGGAATATTTTGCTTTACGTAGACTGCTTGAATTTCTTTCTCTAAAATCCATTTCGAGCATGACCTGGAATATGCAGGGTGCTCATCATAGCAGTTGACGCATTTAGCAGCATTACTGCATCCCTCACTTATATGACCTCAATCGCTGCATCAGGCACAAATAGCAGACCCATGACATACAACATTAGAGTGCCCATAGCATTGGCATTGGAAACATCTAAGAGTGTTGGGAATGAAAGGTTGCACTGGACATTTTAAGAAACCTAAGGCAACATACTTGGGCAAAACAGGGTACTGTGACAAGATGGTACAACAGGGATACGAGCAAGTTTCTTAATTTTTATAATTGTATTGGCTTGGAAGGAATTTTGAACTGAGACCAACAAATCACTTGATTTAAGTTTTTTTAATATTCTTTGATTCACCTGTTTATTTAACTATAGATTTATTTACAAGGAATGGAGACACATTTTTAAAATTGCCATTAGCATATTTGATGATTACAAAGCAAGCAGCATTAAGATTCGGAACACAACTTTATAAACTTTATAATATATGAATGTAACGAAAGTTTCCAACTACCACAATATATCATCTGTACAAACAGTTTGCTTTGGCATATTTAATCATATTTTTGCAAACAATTTTTGCATTTGAAGGAAAGAGACTTGCTTTGGAACACTGTGCTATGAAATTTGTAACAAAAATACTGTTATCATTAAGTACAAGGTGTCTGAAATGAAACTATCACACTACCAGATGAGAACCATAATTTACTTCCATTTCTGTTACAAAAAGTCAGCAAAAGAATGCCACCAAATCATGTGTAGAGCTTTAAGCACTAATTTTGTATCATATGACACTGTGAAGGCTTGATACCAGAAATACAAAAACAAGGACTATGACATTCAAGAAACAAAGTGCTCCGGCAGCCTGATGGATGTTGATGAGACTCGCCTGTGAAGGCTTGTGGAAGATCAGTATGCAACCACTCAAGAGCTAGCTAAGGAATTAGACGTTAGTGCCATATTCATTAGTCACATTATGCATCACATAAACTTGACATACAAGTTCAATTGGTCGGTGCCGCATGAACTGACTCAAGCAGATATGGACAGACGTGTTGGACCTGCACTAATCTGCTCAAATATCAACACAATTACAAAATTCTGGATTAGATCATCAATTGTGATGAAAAGTTTCAAAAACAAATGAAGGTTGGTCTGCACCTATGAGCCTGCCGGTAGCATTGAAAAGCAGAATTTGACCAACAAAAAGATCATGCTTTGTATCTGGTAGGATTATCATGGTCTTGTCCACAAAGAGTATCTAGAAAAAGGTAAAACCCTCGACAGTAAGGTGTACCACGAGAAGCTAGTCTGTATTGATGCTGTTATCCAGAAAAAAAAATGTTGAACTGATTCCGGCCCAAAAAGGTAATGCAAGACCACATGTGTCAACATTCAACAGCAGGACTCTGTACGGACTGGAATGGGATTTTTGGCCATACCCATCATATTGCTCCTTCGGACTTCTACCTTTTTTCACACTTGCAGTTACATTTTGCTGGTGCTATCTTCCATTCTGCACAGTACACCCAAATTGATGTTGATCTGTTTTTGGACTCACAGCCATCAAGTTTCTGGGCTGAATGTATTAAAAAACTACTAAAACATTTGCAGAAAATCAGATTTGAGTAGTGATTACTACCTGCACTAAAAGTACTGCTTTCTTATTTATTTTTCTAACTTTATTAAGAACTGTTTGGGAAAATTATTTTTACAACCTAATATTGTCAATTTTTATGTATTATAAGCACAAAAAATAAGAATTTTTAATTATTTACCCATCACATTACATCATGTTATTCATTACCAGTTATTTCACCAGATATGGTGTATTTAGTTTTAAAATTTATCCTACCATTAGTACAATTCTGTCTCATTTTCATTTTTACATTTATAAATACATTTGTTAATTAATAAAACAGTTTTCACTTTCCTGTAATTCCTTATCCTCACTACTAAAGAGTCAGAAGTTAAACAAACAAAACAAAAATTAATGTTTTATGAGCAAACTATCATAATTAAAAGTTTTCAGGGATAAGTATTGTGATTAGAGAGTTTAAAAAATTATTAATTGCAAATCTTAATTATGTATTATACAGTTATATATTATTGAGATTAGCAAAAAATCAGTAAGTTTTTAGGTAACAGTTCAAGAAATAATTGAAAGGTGTTTTCTCTCCTCAAAACTTATGTTTTTCGGTTGTGACAGTTTCCCTATTAGAAAGTAATATATCAAGAAACAATACGCAAATATTTTAACTTATATTCAGATGTGACAAAATAAATTATCTAAACAACTTATAAAAGATAAATGCAAATCTACTTGTATAAAATTGTATAGAGCACAGTAAAAATGTACTTACCGCCTCCCATAGAAAAAGTAAATAGAATAGAATCCAATTTGTCACAGGATTCTACTTCCTGGCGTACTAAGTTCTCTATCTTGTCTTTATATATTTTTCCAAAAAATTTATTTCCACGGGCCCTGATGAAAGATAAATTCAAAAATCACAATTAATTTTCAGTAATAAAATATATATATAAAAAGGGTTTCCATTAATTATAATATTTCCTATAATACAACTCCAACTTTTGACTGAAAAAAAATATCCAGGTAATGAGTTAAAAACATTAAACAGGAGACTATGGAGAAAATAAATTTGAATAATAAACTATTTTTCAAAACTAGGTTAATTTCTAATGGACTTATTAAAAGTAGATTATTCATGGATTATGAGTAGTACAGGTTGCTCCTCTGCTACAAGAGGGCTAATGAGGCTAAGGATGAGGAAGCATTGCTACCAGCTGTGGAACTGCAAGACAGCATTTTACCTTTTTAGTAAAAAAAAAAAATCTTTATCTAAATTTTCAAATATAAGATGCCACAGAAACATGTTACCTACTATCAGAAGCTCTTCAGATTAAACATTTCAAGTTAAAAACTAAAGATTAAAAAAAATAAAAAACTTTACCAATTATTGCCTGAGCCTGAAACATCAGTTAAAATCTGTTTAGTTGTGAAGAGATTCTTTAAAGGACTTCTAAGCCCTTCTTTAACCACAGACTCCTCCATATCAATCAGGAGCCCCTAAAAAGAAAAAAAGTTTCAGTAACATGTTCCAAAGGAAATTTTTGCCTAAAATCAAAAGGAAAAATGGGAAAATCTTCCTTCAAAAAGAAAGAGAGAGAGAGAAGCACTGAGTATTAGTTTCAGAATGATATAAATTTAGAGGGTTCATACTCTTTCTAAATATGAAAAAGGCAGTCCATGTATCATTACACTTAATTTATATAGCATGCATATTCTCATTCCCATATACATTAATAATACAGATTCATACTTCCATTCTTTTCAATATTTTATTAGATACTAACTAGGTTTCATTATTTTAACTATTATTGAGTCAATAGGAAACCTCAATTTTTGACATTATATATATATATATATATATATATATATATATATATATATATATATATAAAATATGAAACCACTAAAGAAAAGAGCAAAAAATAAGCACATTATTTTTCATATTAAGTTTTATTTCTTTATTTAAGGGTAAAGGAAAAAACAGAAGAAAAAATAATTACTGAAACCAGGGCTGAAAACACCTTCAGTACAAAGGAGATAGAAATGGAATCATTTCTGTAACAATGGTTATTGAAATGCAATATACACAACTAATGATTAGAATATGATTCTGTCTGCATTTATCATTATAAACCATTCCCTCTTTTTAAAAATATTTTGAAATATAAATTCTAATCCAATAACCACTTATTTTTCACTTTAATAACTTTTGTTTTTCTTGCTCAGTTTAGATTTGGAATATTACAGTCATTGGTTTGTAACAGAAAAATAATTAGACAGGAACAAGCAGCAGCTGAATCTGAATGGCTACAAACATCCCAAGATATTCCATTCTGCCAGTAGTAGTAAGATTTGAACATTTGGACTGTGGAACCAGATGACAGTTTCCTACCCAATTTGACCCTCACCAGGTTGCTTAGGCTGTGAGTCAAAATAAGATAAAATACAGCTATTTTAATTCTTTCTCAATACCAAATATTAATTTCTTTAAATAGAAAATAGTTATTGCTAAGAATTTAATTTTAAGCAGTTCAAATCCTGACTATATGATTTTTTGTAATGGTACTTCTACAAATTTTGATATAACATAATTCCATACAGTAGATTTTCTCTGTGTGATGCAAATCTTTGAAATACTACTGTATGCTTTGATATCACTGCTTAAACTACCAGCTTTAAAGTGCTGCCTTTGTATAACATAGTACAGAACTGGAACTATAGAATACATTTTGAAAACAAAACTAAACCCTAATTTTATAATATAGCATAGTAAATTCTGGTTATGATGAATATTTGATCCCACTTTATGAAAGATGTTTTCAATAGGATAAACTAAATGAGATAGACAATGTACATGTAATAATTACAGGAGTATTCTATAAATGACAAACATTAGATTAAAACCCAGAATTTTTAAAAGTGAAAAACAGCTCTATTATTCTGCATATGATACAAGAAATCTAGAGCTGTCCAACTGATCTTAGTTCACATTCATTTAACATCCTACAAAAATTATAACAGCTAAAGGAGGAGGTAATCAAAAATTTTATCAATTTTATTAATAATTTGCTTGACAAAATAAAGGAAAAATAAGAAACATGAATATATATATATATATATAATGCCATAAAAACATACCAAAAATATCAAGGAGAGCTTTGAGGTCGTAATTGGGGAATTCTTTTCATGTTAATATTTTTTGTTGATATTCAAAGTATTTTTTTACTGTACAATCTATTGTTTCTATATTTTGACATGACATATTTATGCCAAAGGTACATGCTCACAGATGTACATACTTTCAAACATAGAAATGATTTGAAGTCTAAAATCTAGTAACAGGGATATTTTTCTTTATCCAAAAGCTTAAGGAGGTCTATATCCCTGCCAAACAATGGCCTAATTGTAGGGCACTGCTCTTCAATACTGGAATTCATTTGTTCAAATCCCACTGAAGGAATGGATGTTAGTACCTGTTTGGAATCAGCTTTAAGCAATAGGTTTTGGTCTCAATAGCCCTTGTATTACAAAACAATAGACTGTAGGATATCATATCAAACCTCTATATTCTTATGCTCCAGTAGATGCAATATATGCGTCAGCCTAAAAGCTGCATAATTAATTCTATTTGGTAGTAAAAATCTACCAATTAAATAATATTTAATTTATCGCTGAATAAGTTGAAACTATGTTTAAGATCATGAAATTCAGAAAATTTTGAACTGAAAACTTAAATCAGGATATCCAGTTTAGACATAAATTTATTAAACTTAAAACCTTTTTAAATCCTGTCATTCCTCCATTGAACTCTTAGCATGATTCAAAATTCACCCATTTTGTTATAGTAAAAATGAGCAAAATATGTGCCTATTTGGTAAAGATATTATTTAAGTGTATGATTAATATCTTTAGTGGTGCAAAACAAAAGTGCTGCATTTGTCTTGCCAGTTGGTACATACTCAATTAAGAGTCAGCTGATCTCAGTCCATCCTGCTGACCTGAGACACCAACTTCTGCTACTGCCTCTACTAAACATATTATTTTAGAATATTTTTTATAAATACAATGTATTTACTTTATAGTATCAGTCTTCTCCTATTACCTTCATTCTCGTAGGGCATAAATGCATTCAGGTAATTATGGAAATAAATCAGGGGTCAGGTAAGGAAAGCAATCTGTTATCAATTTATATGACTTATACAATGGTAGGCGATAACATTGCTTATAAACTGAAAAGTAACAAAGAACACTGAAGCAGATTTTCTTTTTTATTTAATTTAGAAAAAAAATGTAGTGGTAAAATAAAGGGAAAATGAATGCAATGTACAAAAAAATAAGAGAATACAATTGCAACAAGTTAATCTTGATAAATAAACCCTACCGTAGGCAAAGATCTGTGTATTGCAGGTGGTGACTATTAAGGTGATTTTTGAAGGAGTGACTTGATTCAGGGACTCCACAGTAGGCTTATGGCAATGGATGCAAACTAACAAGTTAATGGCCCATTAAGATGAAATAATGGATAGGGGTCACCTAAGACCAAGAGGTCGGAACTTGTGGCCACCTGCAATGGGAGAGGTTCCCATGGGAAAGTGATATAGGACCATAGGATGCATCTGGAAGAGGATCCAAAATTCTCATAGCAAATAAAAAAAGGGTTACACCCAATATTTATTGCTATGGGCAAATCTTATTGGATTACAAGAACAATTGAGCAGGAGAACAAGAGGAGGATCTCCGAGGAAATAAGGAGAAGAGTCGAGGGTCTGAGAATGAAGTCTCTGCTGATTCCCTGAGCTATGTCACAACCGTTACTGGCCTCTGCATTTTCGTGCTTGTTCTCCTACATCCAGAGAGGAAAGACCTAACCCTATTCCTGTCAAGAATGCCCCAGCTTCAAGCCCAAAATGCCCTGTTCTATGCTTCGAGAGTTGCCTGTCTCTACTATTATAATCACCCATTCACCTGCATCCCGAGTAAGTCACTGCCTTTAAGACTATAGTCACCACTTCATAGTTAAAGAATATTTAGTAGAGATTATTAGATTAAATGAATCATTTAAAATTTAGAAAATTAAGTATTAAGCATTATTTTGGCCAAGCACACCACCCTGGAATATAGCTATGGGGAACTCAATGTTATGAGTACGAATTAAATGATATATACATTGTAACAATAAGAAAGGAAAACCTTAAAAAAGAGAAAAAGGAGTTCTGCAGCTATAATTTAAGTTTAACATTTTTTTAACTGTTAGCTAATACATAGAAAGAGGAACCATAAATAGTTAGATTATAAAAGAAAATATAAAATTACTGCCATAAAGACAAAATGTAACAGAAAGGACAATAGAATTTTAAAAGAGAAATGTGGGATAAATATGCATTTGAAAATGCTTACTCAGTAAAAGTTATATATATATATATATATATATATATATATATATATATATATATATATATATATATATATATATATATATATATATATAATTTTGTGTGTGTGTGTGTGTATATAAGGTGACAGCATGGAAAAGGCTAATATAGCACTGGGTTAAAGATTACAGAATAATCTATATACATTGAAACCTCTAAATAGAAGGTAACTTCCCAAATTTGTCACCTATTTAAAGATATAACCTATTTCAAAGTTAAGATACAAATCATGAAAAAATTATTTAAATTTCTAATATGTATGTTTTAGTAAAAATTATTAAAAATTAAAATTTGTTTCTATCAAGTGATGAGATTCCACACAAATAAGTCTTTATGTTTATGAAATACATAACATTGTTATACATAGGTTGTTGTTTTAATTTTAAAAAATAAATCTGTCTAAATGTTAGTGGCTCCTTTAGAGTAACCCTTTTTGAGAAGAAAATTATACATATGTTTTGGGCATAGGGCCACTCCATGAATATTCAGCATTAAGAATTTTACAATAATAAAAGCACCTATTATTCATTTTTATAAGCTAAAATTACTGTCTAGTATTTAGAGTGCCCCTTATTTAAAAGTGAAAACCTAAATATTAAAACTGCAGAAACAAAAAAGGGTTTCATATTTAGAGGTGTCAACTATGGTGATTTCACTGAATTTCTACCCTACAACTCAAAATAGTACTTAGCTAAAAAACCCTTCTGACTCTAATGGAAGCAAGAATAAATGAACTTATTATTTTGAAGGTCTGTTACAGCAGGGGTTAATATTGAGGTATAATAAAAAATGCAATATTATTCCCTCAATTTTAAAATAGCTAATTTATTATATATTCATATTATAAAATCTTTACAAATATTTTACTCTAATTAAAAGGATAACTCAATTCATTCAAAACAGCATGAGGAAGTATTAAAAGTAACACACTCAAGTCTGTGTGTTTGGTTAAGAGTACTACAATCTACTTTTTTGCAACACAAGGTTATATTAAGACCAGACTCTTTCACTGAAACCCAATTCTGAACAGCAACAAATTTCCATACCCGAGTAAGTAACCAATGAACACTAATTCCGAAGTGCAGCATCCTGCCCATGAGGCCATCCTTCTGCTCTCCAGACAGCAGGAAATAAAAAAGTTCTTAATGTATTGATTTCATTTTAAACTTTTGAACTTTACCATACAGTATTTAGAATACATCCTTTTTAAAATGCACATTTTCAATATAAAATTTTCCTTAAAGATATAAGATATAAAATCCAAATACAAGAAACACTTTGATTAGACATTTAGAAAGATTTATACTTGTTTACTATACTGAAGAGCAAAAAACAAAACTGGTACACCTGCCTAATATTGTGTAGGGTGCAGAAAAGCCACAATACAATATGGCATGAACTCAATGTCTGAAATAGTGCTTTAGATATGAATTCTGCAGGGCTGTCCATAAATCACTAACAGTACAAGGTGGTGAAGATCTCTTCTTAACAGCAGCAAATTGCTATTCATCCTAGACATGCTCAATAATGTTCATGTCTGGGGATTCTGGTGGCCAGCAGAATGTTTCTAGAGCCACTCTGCAGCAATTCTGGGTGTCACATTATCCTGTTAGAATTCCCAGAGTTCATCAGAATGCACAATGGGTGCAAGTGATCACACACGATGCTTACGCTGTCAGAGTCATATCTGGATGTATCAGTAGTCCCATATCACTTAAACTGCACACGGTCCATACCATTGCAGAGACTACAACAGTCCCCTGTTGACATGCAGGGCCTATAAATTCATAGGGTTGTCTTCATACCCACACACGTCCATCTGCTCAATACAATTTGAAACAAGACTCGTCAGAACAGACAACATGTTTCTGGTAATCAAGAGTTCAACATCACTGTTGATGGCCCAGGTGAAGCATAAAGCTTTGTGTCATACAATCCCCAATGGTACATGAGTTAGCCTTTGGCTCCGAAAGCCCACATTGCTCATGTTCCTGTTCTTGCATAATCTTTTTTTTTAATTACAGCGACACCAGGGATTTGATATTTTACCAGATTCCTACTACTCATTGTACACTTGTGAAAGGGTCATATGGGAATATCTAAATTTAATGCCTAACTTGATGATGTGATGCCCATCTCTCATATGGTGACTATAACACAATGTTCAAACTTACTTAAATCATGACTGCCACACTTGTTGTCTTATATAAGCATTGCCAACCACAACACTGTATTCCGATTGTCTCCTTATCCCTGTATTTGTATATGCATGCCTATACCAGTTTTGTTTTGCCTCTTCAGTGTATATGTTTTTCCAGTTCTATTGTGCATAGAGGTTCTACAATTTTAGGTACATAAAAGAATAGCGTTTTGTAAATTTCTTCATACTTAAGCTGACAGAAAGTGGCTGATAGTTCATATGGGTTTAAGAGAAGCTTACTAAACTATTATCTTCATTCCAATTAACTTCAAACACCATTCTAATAAAATTCTATAAAATATTCATTGTGAAAATTTAACAGATTCTACTAATACAGATCTCCAAATACAGAGAACACATTCTTTTGACTCCATGATTTCATTGTATTTTTGTATAAATAGTACTAACTTCTGGAGTATAAAAGAGTAATATAGCATTAGAATTTCAGGAATGGTTAATTATGCAAAATCTCAAAATTTGAGATAATTGTAAATTAAAACCAAATTGAAGAGAGAAAAAAATTAAGGAGTTAGGTTCAGCCATAAAGAGAAGTATGCCAAGTTTCATCAAAACCTATTGTGGGTATCATAATACCACTCTAGAATATCATTGAACTGGTAAAAAATGGCTCATAAAAATACTTTTAAAAATTTAATATTTTATTATAAGCACTTTCTCATACCTTGCCATTTTCAGCTATATATTATGTTCTCAACATCTACAGAATCTTGTAACTTTAAAACTATAAGATACACCTAGAAAATATGCTAATACATCTATGCACATATTTAGCATGTTTTGATGGTATATTAATTTTATAATATGTAAATAAATATCACTCAACTTTCAAATGAAAAAAATTTTTTTTGATTCATTTGTCGCCTATATTTTGGAAGTTAATATTTTAAAAAGTTGCAACATTATGGTTAAAATACTATGAAAATGTCACAGGAAAAAAGCAACTTAAATAATTTATGATTAAAATTTATTCAAAACTCACTTGAATACAAAAGCTTTTATTTTTCAGAATATTTTATACTGTGCCTCATATGGATATTTTATAGATTTATTGCAGTTATTTTAAAAACCTTTTATTAATTTTATTATTATTATATCAAACTAAATTATCTCAAACCCTGACCTATTTCTAATTCATAAATAATGACAATACATATTTTCTAGTTAATCCAGAAACAGGTTATATATTTAATAAAATTTTGTGTGTTTATTACATACTCTTGCTGTCAAGCTTTCTTCTGGAGTCTGGCAATTTGATTTACAATTAAAAAAATACTCCACTTCATTTATCTAGAAAAAAGTCATAAAATTTAAGAATAGATTTAAAATTACACTAATTAATAGATTAAAAAATACAGCCAAAAAAAACAATTTTTAAAATCATTTTATTACAGGCATAATAATATACAAAGTTTAGATATGTAACAATATAAAAAAATAAATTTAGAATATTGGTTATTTATTCTAATAAATTACCCAACTTTATACTGTTCATTATGGTTATGACAAAGAAATAATAGTATGAGATAAAGAAATCTATGAATATTAAACATCTTAGACAGTAAGATCATTTAAAATCAAAACTGGAATTAACTGAATGAACCTTATCCTTTAAATTAAATTACATCTTAAATTTTCAGGTATGCAGATATAAATTAATAAAACTATACATATGTGGAAAATGTAAATTTCACAGAAAGTCTAAAATATATGCCTAAATGTTATATTAATAGTCAATTTCAGTAATATCATCAAAAGCTAGAAAAGTTAAGTATGCAAAAAACAATCAAAATTAAATATATTTTAATTATATGAAACTGAAAATAACTAGACATCTAAAATCAACATAATAAACTGATTGCTGTTAAAAACGTGGAGGGACTTTTTCCTTAGATAAATTAGCTCTTTACATCTAGCCATGTTGAAGATGAAATATATAAAAAGTTATCTTTCATAGTTACATGTTTGTTACAAGCTTTATAGTCAATATTTTTATGCCTGAAAACTCAAACTGCTTTAAAGTTATTCTGATTGGCTACAAAACATACTTGCCAGCAGTGGAATTTGAATTCACAAACCCTGATATGAAATTACTATACCATATCTCTTCGGCTATCATCTACTCAGTAGACTTTATAGGAATATAATTTATATCTGTGTGAAATAAAATAATTTAATTCAGAAAAAATACAATTAATTAGTCAGTTTGGGGAATAAATCTACCATGTTGAAAATAACTATAAACCTTGATATGGTGGACAAAAAGCAGAAAAGGTACAACACTATTACAACAGATTATAATTAATAAATACGAAAATAAATACAATTAAATAAAACAGAACATACGTTTAAAATATCTTTATAAGCTTCATATTCTTTAAAAATTGTATTCCAAAATCGGAAACCTATTTGGTTACCACACTGTCCCACTAAAAGTAAAAATATTATTTTAGAAACTAAATACATGTCAGAAAAGATAATTTCATAGTACTATGAATTATAATAAGTATTTTCAGCTTTTTTTTTTTTTTTTTTTTTTTAAGTTAAACTGAGAAAATTCAATTTATATCTTTATTGAAACATAACAAATAAGTTTATTATTTCTTTTAAATTCTGTTTTAAACAGATGCAAAATCTATTTATATTGTCATTCCTTACTCCTTTCACATAGATCAGTAATGAATATGATGAAATTCTATCTGGCTCAACACAAATCTTAAAATAACAGTTGAGAAAATTTTAATCTCAATTATTAGAAAAATGATCACTCAAAAGCATATTCAATGTGAAAATTTCCTTAAAAATAAAAATATTTATTTTATTTTTGCATATGAAACATACAGTTGATAAATATGAAAAATTGTTTCTAACTTCTGCATATGTAAAAAATGAACACTGTAATAAATATGTATAGATATATAGAAAATATATACTTATTTTCTTTAAAGTTTTAAAAAATCAAAACAAGTTTTTGAAAGAATTAGAATTTACTAATTGTAGTTCTATACTAAGTACAACACAGATGCTCATACTTGTCCACTTTATATAAATGTTATAATCTTCAAGAATGTACACAAAACAGGAAAATATCATTCACTTAAATATGATGACTAAACTCATTTAGAAATGCAATATCATCCCATAAGCACAAACACTTTCAAAGCATACTATTTCTTATATACTATATAAATTTTTATAAAAATTAATTTTGGCCTGAAAAAGAAATGTATTTTTTTATAAAAAGTATGCCCATCATTGGCAGGATGATGATGCAGGCCTGCAACTGCTGAGGTACTTCGAAAAAAGTGAGAAAAGTGACAAATAATACAGAATAAGTGACTAAAAAGTGACTAAACATTGAAAAAGCTATTTTTTCTCCTCTTGATTACAGATGCTATTATATGGATTTTTCTATTTATTTTAACTCGAAATCAAATGATTCATGCAAGACATGATTTTAGTGTCAAATAAAAAAAGGTTAAAAATTTTATTTAACACAACTAAACATTGCTTTTTATTCAAGAAAATCTATAAATCAGATTTGAATACATACAATACTTTGATTTTATAATCACAATTTTCTGCATGTATTAATGATGTTTTGAAATATGTACACAGCTAGATTAGAGTATCTAAATAAAAATTGTGAAGTAAGAGAAAAAGAGAAATGTGTGCTTTGACGTAAGTTACTTTAATGTACTAAATGTACATTTCAGTACAAATGTCCATTTCAGGAACTTCTTTACGACTTTTTAAAATCACTAAATTCTGGAAACCATATGACTAATTATATTTTAATAAGAAAAATAAGATTAGAGCATCACATTTTTGTTCTTTTATTAAAATATTTTTTTATTATTTCAGATTTTCTTTTTTCAACAACAGAAAGAACCGGAAACTAGATCAACCGGAAATCCAGGCAGGGTCCGAAATAGCCCCATGCGGTGATGGTATTTGGAAAGAGAGGTGGGTCTGAACAGCTAATGGGTGATGTACTTGTAAGATGTCCTTGCATTTGCCAAGTTTTTCCCTCCCAACAATAGCTGTCCAATAACCAATTCAATAATGTACTTACCCAGGTCATCTGCTAACCTACAAGAGCTGCACATGTAAAATAATACAGAAGGTTTCTATTCGGTTGTGTCGGGTGATTGTAACGCTTGCGTTAAGAACGAAATACGGTTTAGTACATTGTCGGACCCTGTGATACATCATGAAAAAAGAGATTGTTTTCTTAAAAAAGTGACTAAAAGTGATCAACTGTATAAAAAGTGACTAAAGGTGAGAA
The DNA here is from genome assembly GCA_032207245.1 of Pardosa pseudoannulata. NCBI lineage: Eukaryota > Metazoa > Arthropoda > Arachnida > Araneae > Lycosidae > Pardosa > Pardosa pseudoannulata. The sequence goes on from CM063502.1 coordinate 105,944,246, forward strand.
AAGTGACGGAATTGCAAGCCTGGTGATGTATAATGGTTATCTTCTCTGATGTACTTCGAAGTCTTTGGTGTACAAGCTTATTAGATTTTAAGGGCTAACTGGATATTGATTTTCCCAAATTTTGGATCTCTAAAACCCTTTCTCTGCTAGAATCCAATATCTAGTACGAATATTTGTTGATATAGTATAAATATTTTTATATATCAAAGTCTGGAACCCTTTTATAACAGAGGAAGGAATGTAATAACTGACAATTTCTTTACAACATTGAATCTGGCAAAGAGTTTGAAGCAAAATAGCCTGAGTTTGATGGACACTATAAACAGCCAAAATAGAGGTGCCATATAACTATAAGAAAACAAAAGAGGAGTTTACTCTAGCAAAATAATTTTACATGAAAGTATATCAACATTATATCAGTGCAAAAGGAACAAAAATTTTCTTTTGCTAAGTGCATTGCATCAAAATTTAAATATATCAGATAATGAAAAGAAGACTTCAGAGGTTGTTGAATTCTAGAATTCAACCAAGTATGGTGTTGATGTTTTAAATCAAATGTCCAAAAAAACTCGACGAAATCTTCCTCCAGATTATGGCCAGTACATCTTTTTTTTAGCATACTTGATCTAGCTGCAACAATGGTCATATTCATGGGTCATATATGAAGAAACATCTGACACAAACATTAATCGTTGGAACTATATTTTAAAAATATCAGATGGACTCTGTAAAAACTATACTGAGCAAAACAGATCACAAGATGGCATTCAAATCAAAGTGATTTTCGGAGTTCAAAATAAAAAACGAAAGCCGTATCAAATACTCAAGAACTTTAAAGGAAATAAAACTGCCAAACAGTGTTCAAGATGATAGAAAAATATATGAGGGCCATGCACGTTAGAAAAAGTGAAAATATCGGTATGTTTTGCTTGTAAAGGAGACTGAAGTATGTTGCATTTTTAATTATAATCATTTTCTTAAACTATCTATAAAATTGCTGCCTTTCAAAAAAATTGAAAATGATATGTAATGTTTATAATTGTATAAAAAAATATGAAATTATCAATATCTAATTTCAGGTTTGGTTTGGAGTACTACGGTCTACTCTTTTGCACACGAGGGCTAATGAGACCCGGACCTACTGCTTAAAGCTGATTCCAAACAGCTACGAACATCCATGCCATAGTGGGATTCGAACCCACGAACTCCAGTACCGATGATCAGCACCCTAACCAATCAGCCAGCATTCGGCACTAATTTCAGGATTTTAAATCATTAAGATTGCCTATAAAAATTATGCAAAATGTTTTATTTTCTTCAAATTCCTTTTTAAAATTTTCTTTTGAAATTTGTCAAACTTATTTCCTGAAAAGGTGTTTTTAATATTATTTTAGTTTAAAATAATTTTTTTTAATTTTTTGAAAGACCAGTCAAAAAGACCATTTATGGCTGTTCTAAGTATATTTTTAAACTGGGGCCATCGGAGCATTAACTGAAATAAATGGTCACTTAAGTTGTTTCTATACATGTAACTAAGCCAATAAACAAATCCTCAAACTCAATACGTTGAAAACATTTATATTAGAAGTCTAGTAAATGGCACTATTCTAGAGCAATATATTTCTTAATTGGTAAAACAAATTATTAATATACCTATATAACAGGTGAGTTTAATAGATATCTAAATGTACAAAATCTCAAGAATGCAAATCACATCTTATATACTTTAATATGTGAAACTCGAAACCATTTTAATACAAGGAAGATACTAGCTATGACACTACTAGTTATTTACCCTAAAGCATGGTTCAGCTTGAATTTTTGAAGTCTATAATGAATATTCTTGATATAACAGACATCTTCAGCTATGTAAATAATATCTGACCTTGTGTACCTCAGTGTATATAGGCCTATTGCAAAAGCAAAATCCCTTTTGCGACAAAATAGATTTGATAAAATAACTATAGTTTCAAAAAGAAATACTCCCAAAGACCTAATATATAAATTTGTATAGATTGTAACATATTATACAAGTTATTATCTTCAGGATATTAAGGTAATATGTCATGTGTATATAATATTGTAAAATATATGGCAACATGTTTTAGGTAAATCGTTTGCTTAGTCTGGTAGCAGTTGTAGTAATTACAGACTATATAAACTTCGTTTAATGTTATTATAGCTCAAGACTCTACAACCATAATTACATGTATTCTAAAGAGACAAAATTAACCCATAACATTAAGGCGAAACACCTTACACAAACATCTTTATTCTAAAACCTTACACCATCATGACAATTGTCGACGAAGTATATATAGTCTATAATTACAACTGTTGCCAGACTAAGCAAACGATTTATCTAAAACACATGTTGCCATAAAATATACTATATTATATATACTACATGACAAGTTAATTATGTCTCTTTAAAATTCATATAATTAAGATTGTACAGTAGGGTCTTAAGACATAATATTGGTGATGAGAGTAAAAGGTATCCAAAATAGAGTTTAAAAATGCTGAATTCTGAAGGTGATGGTTATCATCCACATACTGGCAAAATGTCAACCTATAATTGAAGGTTAATGTTTTGAAGACTACCTTCTTCAAATTGAATTTTATTTTGAAGTGAACAGAATAAAAAGTGATGCTGATAAAAAGAGCTACTCTGCTGACATATATTGGAAAAAAAAGTATTTTCCATTTTACAGAACCTCGTAGAACCTAAAAGTTTGAAAGAGACTTCTTATGGTGAAATAATTAAAGTGCTGACTAACCACTTCACACCTCAAACATCAGTAATTATGCAAGGATTCAAATTTTATAATATATTGTGGCCTTTATAGTGAAAATTGAAGAACAAGCAAGTAAATGTTCTTTTGGATAATTTTTAAATGATGCAATTCAAAAGTTAGTTTGTGGTTTAGCAGATCAGCAGATTCAAAATAGATTGTTAAGTGAGGGTAAACTTGACTTCAGCAAAGCGTGCGAAATTGTGCTTGCAATGGAAACAGCTCGTAAAGAAGCCAGATCTTTTTCAGTGAGGAAGATAGTGTTTTTAAAATTTCAAATTCTAGTAAAATTACTATGCATAAAACTCCCAAACAAAATAAAAATTCACAAAGCAAGGGAAGTAACAGTAAAACAGCAGGCAAGTTCAGAATAAATTACAATACAAGAAATTGTAAACATTGTGGAAAAAAAACAGATGAATGTTCTTTTAAAAATGCAACATGTTATAAATGTAAACATAAAGGACATACTGCTAGTGTTTGCTAAACTTCTGTAACATATTTTGTTGAAGCATTTGATGAAATGTATATCAATACAGTGTCAATAGGTGTAGCTGTTGAACACGAAATTCCCAAGCCTTACCTCATTAGTTTATCAATAGGAAATGTACAGATGCAAATGGTGATTCTGGTAGTGATTATTTTATAATGTCTAAAAATAAGTTTGAAAATTTAAAATTAGTTCTACTTAAAAGTCCAACATTGTGTTTTTATTTGGGTGAAGTATTAAAAATTGTTAAGATTTAATGTTCCCATTCAGTATCAGGGAAAGAACTTTTGGCTTTCATTGGCTGTCATTGAAACACCAAATAGGCCTACATTATTAGGTCACTACTGGATTCAACAAGTTGGCATTGTTATAAGTGACAAATGTTGAAATCAAAATTGTTTGTCAAAAAGATAATTAATTTATTACAGGAAAATATTTTAAATATTACCAGTTCAAGTTTCCTAATTGTTTTAATCTAAAAGATTTCAGAGGAATATTGGGTGAACCTTTGAACATAGTCATAAGGGAGGATGCTGTACCAGTTTTTTGTAAATCTAGGCCAGTTCCATATACGATAAGACAGCTTGTAAATGAGGAATTAGATTCTTTAGTTCAAAAAGGTATATTGGTACCGGTGAGTCACTCAAGATGGGCAACTCCTATTGTTCCAATGCCCAAAGTTAACAAAGAAGGAAAAGGATCAGTTCGAATTTGTGGGGATTTTTCTATAACCGTAAAAAAATATTATGAAACTCAATTCTACCCACTCCCTTCTCAAGAAGATATTTTAACAAACGTGGGATCTGGAAAATATTTTTCAAAGATTGACTTATCAATGGCTTTCCATCAACTACCTATAGCTCCAGAATCTCAAGAATTGTTAATGCTAAACATACCCAAGGGTTTAATGTGTTACACCAAACTATCATTTGGTATTAATTCCACATCTTTTTTGTTTCAACAGAAAATGGACAGCATTTTAAAGGATTTATCCTTCACAGATTGTTACATTGACGACTTATTCGTACATGCAGATAGTAAAATTGAATGTAAGCAAAGGACAGAACTGGTACTGCAAATATTATTATAATGTAAAAGTAAATATCCAAAAATGTGAATTCCTCAAAACAAAAATTAAAATTTTAGGTCATGTTAAGGATCCTGAGGATATTCATCCGCTTAGGGACAAATGTGATATCTTAAATACTCCAACACCTACCAATGTTAATGAATTAAAAAGCTATTTAGGGTTGTTAGGTTATTACCAACATTTGATACCAAATTTGCTTCAAAGCTGAAACCTCTCTATCAGTTACTTGAGAAAAACAGAAAATGGAATTTCAACAAGAAATGCATTGATGTGTTTGAAACAAGCAAGACTTTGTTGGAAAAACAATGTTTTAGTGCATTATGACATGACAAAACCTATTGTTTTACAATGTGATTCATCTGATTAGGGTCTTGGAGCAGTTTTATGCCATGAATTATCCTCTGGTTCAATATTTTTTTAATCCAAGACTCTTAACAAAACAGAAAGAAATTATACTCAAGTATATAAGGAGACATTAGCTGTAATATTTGGCATTAAACATTTTAACAAATATTTACAGGGTGAAAAATTTATTATTGTCACAGATTCAAAGCCTTTGTTGACTCTGTTGGTCCATGATAAACCTGTTTCAGAAATGACAAACTCAAGAATACAAAGATGGACATTAATCTTATCGAGCTATAATTATGTTATGAAATATACGAAGGGCTGAGACCTTTTGTTAGCTGATACTCTTTCTCATCTCCCTTGTAAAGATGAGGAACCAGTTAATAAACATTTGTATTTTGCTTTGCAGAGTTTGAAGATCTGAACAATACAGATATTGAAAAGGCTAATGCACTTGATTGTGAAATTAGCAAAGTAATTAATTATACAAAGTTTAGTTGGCCACAAATTATTGCCAAATCCCTTCAAGAATACTAGAAAGTCAGAGATGAATTGAATGTTGAAAATAATTGCCTACTAAGAGCAAATAGATTAGTGATTCTAACATGTCTAAGAGAAAGGGTGCTACAACTTTAACATACTGAACATCCTGGAATAGTCAGAATGAAGCACCTCGCTCACAGATACTTCTGGTTTCTGAAAATGGACAAAAAATATTGAATCTTTTGTAAACAGATGTGTACCTTTGCCAATTAACATGACCAAATGCACCAAAAGTTCCAGTAAGTAATTAGTCTTTGACCGGTAAACCATTTGAAAGAGTTCACATTGAATATGCTGAATAGGAAAATCATAATCTCTTGGTGGTTAAAGATTCGTATTCAAAATGGATTGAAGTAACAAGCACTTGTTACTAATACAGATTTCAAGTCTACAATTAATAAGTTGAGATCAATTTTTGCTACTTTTGGTTTATCAAGCAAAGTAGTATCCAATAAAGCTGCACAATTTAAATCTGATGAATTTGTACAATTTCTTAGGTCATATGGTATTATTCTGCAAAATTCACCTCTATATCATCCTAATTCAAATGGAGCAGCAAATGGATCATTAAGAACATGTTAAAAAAAATACAAGTTTCTAATAGGGTTTATGACAGTTTTCAACATAGGTTAGACTGCATATTATTTGCTTATAGAAATACACCTTCATCAGTAACATTAAAAACTCCAGCTGAGCTTATCTTCAAGTATACACCCCAGACTAATATTACAAAGCTAAGAAGTGATCATATTATGAAAGAAAAGAGCTACCAGGAATATCAAAGGTTTCGCTCAACTGCCAGTGTAAGCTATTTCCAAGTGAGTGAAAATGTTCTCGTTACATCAACTAGAAACAAGGAAATTAAATGGTTCCTTGGTACAATCATTAAAAAAATTAGCAAAAGTACCTATCTAGTAAAGATTAATGGTCAAATTCGTTTTGTGCACGCAGATCATATGAGAAAGTGTACATTTGGCATAATTGAGTCACCTGTACACTACAATGTTTATCTGGTTATATAAGTAAATTTTCAGTTCTAGTTACGGATAATAATACAGGACTCACAAGATCTGGTTCTGATTTCATAAAAGATGAAGCTATAGCGCAAACATCAACTGAAATAGTTTTACCCGGGGTTGAGCAGACTTTTAAAAAAAACTCCGAACTCTCCTAAAAACTCTAATTTACAGTTATCTAAAACACTACGACCAAAAGGGGTCATAAAGCCATCAAATCGTTTAAACTTATAGCTCTGTTTAAGTTGTTTTCAAAATATTTTATTGTCCTAAATTACTATTGTATGCTTAGTTTTAAAATTTTTTTTTAGGGAGGAGAGTGTCATGTAGTGTATATAATATAGTATATTGAATGGCAACATGTGTTTTAGGTAAATTGTTTGCTTAGTTTGGCAATAGTTGTAATTACAGACTAGATATACTTTGAATGACGGTGTAAGGTTTTAGAATTAAGATGTTTGCACAAGCTGTTTCGCCTTAATGAGTTACTTTTGTCTCTTTGGAATACATGTAATTATGGTTATACAGTGGGGTCTTGAGATATAATGTATAAGAGGTATGAAGGAAACTATTTTGACTCATAAAATCAAAACTGTAGGAAAAAGCTATGTAACAAATATCAATTAAAATTCATAATGTATTGTTTTATAAAACAATACAACAATTTCTAAAAAAATAAAAACTATTCCATGGTCAAAAATAAATAAAAGAAAAACGTTCTGAACACAAATACAAATAAAATATATAACACTAAATATACTGGCAGCTAGGTAATAAAATTAAAATTGAAACATGAAATGTAAACGTCTCATTAAACAACTACCTTTTAATTCATATTAAATCCTTACAAAACTTACCCTGGATGAATACTGACTGTGGCATTTTGTTTGGACACTCCTAAGAACACTTAAGAAAAGGAACAAAAACATTACAATTTGAAACAAATAGATAATAATAATAAAGACATAAAAAAATTGTAACTATGAATGAACATTTGGAATTTCAAAATATATAACATATTAAGAAAAAAATACAAAATTTTTTATTAAAAGACAGAGCACAAGCAATTCTAATAAGCATTTAGCTACTGCTGGGATGAGATTTCAGCAGTGTATGTGCTAAATAGAAAAACATGTTTATTTTCTCAGTGAGGCAACATTGTTAAAATCAGTCAGAGCTTGTATACTAAGAATTGGCTAGGTAAGTGCTGTAGAGACCTACAGCACTGTGCCTCTGGTGATCATAAAATTTATGTTTTTGTAGATGTCTGTCAAAAGCGATAAAACATTATAAATTTTAAATAGCTATAAATCAATTGAAATATTTAACACCAGGCATATTTCATATTTTGAAAGGTCTGAATCTAAGACTAATTACTGTCAGTACAGTATCAATTATTTTAAATATGGATTTATGCACACTCTAAAAATCCAATCATAAGTTTTTTAAAATATAGACTTCTGGTTTTCTAAGTTACAAGAGCATTTCAATAAATCTTCATAAGAGACCATAAAAAAAATCCAAGAAATAATTCAGTATAAAGAAAAATAGATGAACTAGCACAAGACATTAAACTATCTTTATGCAAATTTTCTATTCAATTTGATGAATAAATTCAAACAAATTACAAAAGATCAGTTCATTTTGTGTTTAATTTTAAATTTGTAATAAACTTTTTTCTCAATAGATTGTTGATTTAATTAACTTTTGTTTTATGAATTTTTTTTATAGTTAAGGCATTTGTATACCTTTAAAATATGAATTTCAGCCAAAATTTCGAGTTTGAAATTTTGTAATACTATTGATATTCAATATTGTATCTATACATAACCGCTTGAATTTTGTTTATTTTTCCTTTAGAACTAGAGTTATGGCATTTTTAATGCAAGCCCAAAGTCAATTTTAATTGAGGAAGTGCAAACTAGAAGTTATTTAAAAACTTTGATTGCCTTGTCAGTTTCAACAAATCTTTTCATATAATTAAGATATTATTAATATGACCAAAGGATTTATACTTAAAGATATTATTGTTTTTATAATGAATCTAGTAACATAATATTTTTGAATTTAGCATCTGAATTTCACAGAGAATTGAATGATATATTGTCTAGTTTTTTTGTGCTTTTGAGATTTTCATATTGCATTGCTATATTTTTTTTTTTACATATTTCTCACGGAAATTTTTATTTTAATAATTTAAAATGGATAAATCTGTATGCAGAACATCTAAAATAAAGTTTTAAAGTTTATTATCTCTTGTGGACTATTTTATTTTTCAGTTCATTTCTTTATATTGATCTGAATAAATTTTGTAGTCTTTCAGATTTAGTACTGTCTCTGGTGGTTTTGAGTTGTCTTCCTTTATCAATTTTTTGCTATGTCTCAGCTGTCAACCATTCCCTATTTTTTTGTAGTTTATCACTCAGAATTTAAACATTTCTGTTGAGCCAATATTCCTGGACAAGGTCAAAGGTGCTCTGAAAACACAAGAAACAAATAGGCTAGCAGAAATTATAATATCACAGTTGAACTGCTTAAGGGTGATGAAAACATGTCCATTAAATATTTACATAAGCTGTATAACTCTATACAGAAAACCAAAGAAATCCCAAAACAATGGAAATACAATAATATAAATACTAGAAAGAGGATATCTTTTCAAATGTGACAATTGGTGAGGGATAAGCTTGCTATCTATTCCCTCCAAAGCATTTAGAAAAGTTCTTGTCAACAGATTAAAGAGTGAAGTTGAGAACATGCTTAGAAAAAAGTAGATGGGTTTTTGTACTGGTGACAGTAGAGTGCATCACATCTTTATACTCCAAAACATAACTAAACAGTGCCTGGAATACAATGAAACACTGTACCTGAATTTTGTAGAAAAGAGCACATATTATTCCATTAACAGAGATATGTTATAGCAAGTGTTGGACTTTTATGGCAGTCCTCAAAAAAAGAAATTAGCTAATAAGTGATCCTATACATTCAGAAAACTTCCCCTTCTAATTGGTATCTTCTGTCCACTCAAATATACCTGGGGTAAGAATGTGACAATGTCAAAGCTTATAGTTCAGTGAATTGCCTCTTCTTATCTACTTCCCACGATGACCAGAAAAACTGACTGTAGAAAATTACTCTATTTCTGTAGCCCCTAGCATGAAACAACAGCTATAATGAAAGTTTAACATAAAACCTTTGTAATTTACTTTAATTTTTTCCCTTTTTTTGATTTCAAACTGCCATGGTAGAAAATTTCAACCTGGAATGATAGATTATTTTCAAACCTAGAAAGGTAACTGAAAAAAAAAAAAAACAGAATTTCAGGGTACCATGAAGCACAATCATTCCTGATCATTAACGAATTATACAATAATAGCCATGCATCAGTTAGCGTACAGGAGAAATTGAGTTAATTTTTTCTTGTTAACATAGGGATCAGACAAGGCTTATGTCCTGTCTGGTCACCTATTTACCATTTAGATTGATTGAATAAATGAGAGAAGTAAAGGTAAAAGATTAGGCATAAGGTGGATTTAGATTTTGCTAATGACATCATGGGTGATTCTAAGTAAAAAAAAATCTGAACATCACACAAAATTTTCTTAAAAAGCAAGCACTACTAGTTTAAAATAAAAATTATATTAAAGCTCATTTCCAGGTGTCAAAACTAGAGCTGGATTATATCTGAATTTTAATATTGTGATATATCATTCACCAAATATTAATATATCAATATGTTCCTATATATATATATATATATATATATCCTCTTATACAGTTGCACATATAAGAGTAGTCTCATATACATCAATGTGTGTCTAAATTTTTTTAAAAATAAAAATTTAATTTCTTAAACTTGATATATAAATGTAAATTTCAACATATTTATTTTAAATGGATAATCATCTCTACTTATTTGATCAAAAATGAAATTGTTAAAAATTTTCAAAAATTAACCAGATGAAATAAAATATATGTATATATTTTCTTGTTTCATTTTACTCATATGATATATCTATTTTCTAAGACAATAGATATATTAAGTGAAAAGGAAGCATCTCTTTTTTCTGAAAATTCTTCTCAAATTTTCAGAAAATTCAGATAAACAAACCTGCATAAATTTTCGGAAATATCAGAAAACTTCAAATTTAGAGTCACTACTGAATGACATTGTATTGTTATGATCCAGACTTCCGGCAGAAAACAGATAAATCTAACAATGCTAAGAAAATGGGATTACATAAGAGTCTAAAACTAAAACCCTAAGAATAAATGGCAGAACAATCGACTTACTCCTGGAAAATGATTTAATTGAAGATAAAAATCCATTTTCGTGTCTAGGGGTAAATTTAAGTGTTCAAAGTGGTACAGATGATGACATTTACGACAGACTCTCAAAAGCCCATAACTGTTTCAGACATTTGAATCAAATTTATATTAAAATTCAAAACCTTGTTCTAAAAAAAAACATTTCTAAAAAAAAAAATCTTTAAATTCACAAATAAAAGAACTTTGGAAATATTTGAAATGATAAATTTCATACAAGATAAATAAGCACTTCAAGAACATACTGAAGATAAGAAATGTTGCTCTTACATAAAAATGTGAAATTTTAAAAAATTCCTACTATACCACATCAGTAATCAAATGTAAAAAAAAAAAAACTGCAAAAAGTCTGCACAATTTTTAACAAAACTCAAAACCGATAGTGTTTCAAGAAGTGTCCAAAAATCTCAATAAGAAACATTTATTGAATGAAATAAATTCTTGCATACAAATTAACAAATTTTTATGATAAACCTTAAGAATAACATTTAGGATATTCATAATTCAGGCAGAATAAATTCAATAGAAACCAGATCCAGCAATAAAATGTTCTCATATTAAACATATAAATTATTGATAAACAAAACTTAAAAAAATCAACTTCCTTTACTTCAAAGAAAAAAAGAAATCCTCAATATATGACCTAAGTAATAAAATTTTGAAATAAACTGCAAAAAGTCGAATCAATTTTCAACAAAATTCAAACTCGATAGCTGTTTTACAGAATGTCCATAAATCTTAGTAAGCTTATGTCTATAAAACTTAGTAATATTAATGAGGAATTTGCACATGTGGGGGAATAGAACAACTTTCTATTTTTCTGATAATTCCAGACTCGCTAAGTCCAAAAATGTTCTAAAAAATGTATAAAAAAATCGATCCATCATTTTTAAAATTAGTTTTAGAATTAAGAGAAAACCATGCGAGTTGAAAACACTCTGTGATTGGTTGTGACGTCACAGTTCATGATATTCAATGTTGACATTTCTGTTTGCAAGTGCTTTCTATCTCCGGATTGTGCTTGAAAATTTTCTAGTTCTGAATCTTTAATAATTCTTCTAATCAATAATAATTCAATAATAACTAAATCTTCAATAATTATTTCTACTCAAACCTTTATGATAATTTTATCAAACTTGATAATATATATATCTACATTTGTTTAAAATGTCTCTCTTACCCAAAGAACAGTCCAACATTTTCATGAAAATTTATAGCATATGAATGTTTTCATTTTTGGAAATAATTTGGATTTAACAGGAGTGGAAATACAAGGAATCAAAATTAAAAGATATGTAAAATAATTTTTTCATATTTTTTAATTTATCTTAAATTACTTTAAATATATAAGTGCCCTATTAATACTAACCAGAGCCATTCTGTTTGTAGACACTGACAACACATCAAACATATTTATATTTATGCCCACATACACATTTGTTGTTGCAGTATCATGTTTCATATATATAGAGATAGAAGTAATGTTTAAATAAAAAATTAGAAAAGATATTTATATTTCTTTTTAGTTGGAAGTTATGTATGAATGTTATTTTGATCTGGTAAAATAAAAAATATCTGAAATGAGTATTTTAATAAATTTGTTGAAAATATATTAAAAAGCATTCTTGAATCAAACCCCCCCCCCCATCATGTACGATTATAAAGATCCCCATTGTAAAAATCCCAAATATTATCTTCCTTAAAGGTTTACATTTTTATGTAAATAGAACTTGTTTTTTGAAAAAAGGTACTGTCCTGCTTACTTTTTGTCTTCTATTATTTAAAAATAAAATTAGAAAACATGAAAATTCCTCATTAAATTAAAAAATTCTGTTAGATGCAAACTTTCATGATAAAGCTTAAGAATAACATTTTGAGTATTTATAATTCCGGCAGAATACATTTCAAAGAAACCGGATCTGGTAAAAAAAAAAAAAAAACAGTTTCCATGTTAAACAAATAAATTATTGATAAACAAAATTTGAAAATATCAACTTACTTTACTTAAAAAAAAAAAAAAAAAATCCACAATATACCATCTACGTATTAAAATTTTGAAATAAACTGCAAAAAGTCAGAAAATTTTTCATCAAAATTCAAATCCAGTAGTGTTTTACGGAATGGCCATAAATCTCAATAAGTAACGTTAATTAAATTTTAAAAAATTGTGTTAGATGCTAATTAGCAAATTTTTCATGATTAACCTTAAGAATAACATTTAGGGTATTCATAATTGAAACCTGATGACATTGATATTATTGCCATATCTGCAAGCATCCTGAGGGAATCCTTCATTGCATTAGAAAAAGCTGCAGAAAAGGTAAAGCTAAAGATAAATGAGGGAAAGATAAAATACATGTATTGTGGAAAGAATAATATTGGCTCTACTTTTGAAGTCAAGGGACATAAATTTGAACGAGTTAAGAAATTTACTTATTTGGGTTCTGTGGTTGAGTGCCAAAATGACATCAGCCCCGAGAAAGAGAATTGATGCAGCCAACCGATGTCTATGTGGACTCAGAAGTCAATTGAGGAGCCATTTAATTAAAAGAAGAACCAAAATCCTGTTGTACAAAATTCTTATAAGACCAGTGCTAACTTATGCCTCTGAGACTTGGTCACTTGCATCAAAAGAAGAAAAAATGCTTGCACTCTTTGAAAGGAGAGTGTTGCGGACCATTTTTGGCAGTGATTTTGACAGGGGAGCCTGGCAGAGAAGATTTAACTTTGAACTGTACAAGCTTTACAAAGAGGATGACGTCATCAAATCTATCAGGCTGAATAGAATGAGATGGACTGGACATCTATTGCGAATGGACACAGATCGGGCTTTTTCAAACGTTTTTAATGCAGTCCCTTTTGGACAACGTCCAAGGGGCAGACCAAAATGACAGTGGATTGACTGCCTGGAGTCAGACTTTGGTCTCATAAAGATTAGATGCTGGAGGTCCCATACACAAAACAGAGCAGGATGGGAAAAACTTCTTAAGAAGGCAAAGGCTCACAACAGGCTGTCGGGCTAACTATGATGATGATGATAATTCAGACAGAATAAATCAAAAAAAGAAACGAATCTGTTAAAAACAGTTCTCCCATTAAACAAATTATAGAAAAAAAAACTTGAAAATATCAACTTACACTACTTCAAAAAATAAAAAAGAATCCCAATTACAGCACCTAAGTAATAAAATTTTGAAATAACAAACTGCAAAAAGTCAGAACAATTTTCAACAAAATTAAAATCTTATAATGTTTTACAGAGTGTCTATAAATCTCAAAAAGTAAAGTTAATTGAATTAAAAAATTCTCTTAGATGCAAATTAGCAAATTTTCATGATAAACCATATGAATAACATTTAGGATATTTATAATTCTGAAGATTAAATTTAAAAGAAACCGGATCCGGTAAAAAACAGTTATCACATTAAACAAATTATTGATAATCAAAATTTAAAAATATTAAATTACTTCACTTAAAAAATAAAAAAGAAATCCCCAATACAGCACCTAAATAATAAAATTTTGAAATAAAAAGCTACAAAATGTCAGAACAATTTTCAACAAAACCAAACCCGATAGTGTTTTACGGAATGTCCATAAATCTCAAAAATCAACGTTAATTAAATTAAAAAAATGTCTTAGATGCAAATTATCATGATTAACCTTAGGAACAACATTTAGGGTATCCATAATTCAAGCAGAATACATTTTAAAAAACCCGGATCCGGTTTATAAAAAAAAAACAGTTCTAACATTAAACAAATAAGTTATTAATTAACAAAATTTGAAAATATAAACTTACTTACCGATTAAAACAGAGATTTTAAATAATATACACAAGTCATCCGATAGTTGTTGTATTTATAAAAAAAAAAAAATTACAACTGGAACGAGAGCTCAGGTAATTTCACCTACTTCACTCGCAGCACAGCACTGAACTGACTTAAAATACGAGTGGATCAGGCTTACACTTCAGGAGCGTCTGCACAGTGAATCGGTACCCAGCTATGTGCGCATGCTCGCGGACTTACCCTTATTTTTATGCCGTTTTCTACCTGTTCTGCTCTAATGCGCATGCGCTTGGACTTTGAAAATCTATTTCGGTACCGTTTCACCGAAAGATGCTGTGGCAACCCTTGATACACTTGGCATAGCAAATGCGAAATTTAATCATAATAGTAACCATATTGGCAACGTCAAATTAGTAGCCAAACTGTCGCCATGAATTGTGTGTTTACATAGCTGAGGATTAAATGCCGGATTTCTAAGTTTTGTCGATGAGATCAGCAGATTTATCTAAAGTTTTATTAATTACTTTATTTATAGATCAGATTGAAAGGCAGAATGTGGTAAAATCTTTTAACAACGGTCAGTTTTTTATAAATGCATGCTAAAAAGGCGGAATAAATGTGCTGTTTCCCGTTATTTGTCTTGAATTGAGAAACTGACTGAATGCTACTTCAGATTCCAAAAATTTCAGATAAGTAGTAAAATTAATATAGTATTAAGAGTGAGTTGTATTAAAGTAAGCAAGATATTCTACATAATAATAGTATTATTGCATATATTTCATGTGTAATTGTATGTATGGTGTTTTTATTTAATTTCCTGTTATTTGAGGTTGTGGATGTTATCTCTATGGTATAACAATATAATATATTGTATAACTATATAATAATAATAATTTAGTTATGAGATAACTATATAATAATAATCTCTTTATTAATAATGTACGCAGTTGTTTTGTTGTAATTTATTCCAAGGTTCTCAGCTGTATTTTCTTAGATTTCTGTAAAGTTTTACAACTTAATGTAGGGAGTACTTAATATAATATAAATCTAAAATCTAAGTCTTGAATACCATTTAGTTTTACTTCTTAAAAGTAAAATTTTAATATCATTTACAAATTTGTAAGTTCAATGTAATTATGAAAGTAAAAAGTTTAATCTTGCTAATCTAATACATTTTGTTTATATAATGTATTCAAAATGGCTGAAATGTAGTTTAACAAACAAACAGTAACTTATTCCAAAATTGTCATTATAAATTATAACTTTTCTAATTTATTTTCTCAAGTATATCATTAAAAAATTAAAATTCAGAGCGCTGTAAAAATTCTAGTTTTATACACTACTTATAAGCTTCTGTGTGTATAACTTTCAAAGATTAGAAAATGGTGAAGATAATTTGTGTGAAAATAATTCTGAGAAATATATTAATTTATAAAAGAAAAATACCAGAAATCATTTTTCTCTTTTCAGTAGTATAAAATTGTATCTGTAATATTATTTTAGCATTATTTTGAAAGGTGACCCAAGTAGTGAATGGGATAAAATATTTTCAATATTTGCTTCAATGAAATATAAATATATATTATTTATACATACAACAATATTAATAATATTTTATTTCATATATTTTCACATAACAAAATCTTTTTGTGAAAAAAAAAAGAGCTAAATGAAACTAAATCAATTAATATGGGAGATATAAATTATTATAATAGGATTTATGATTTATGAACTGTTTAACTGTAAGGCTGTATTTTGAAAAGTATTATCAAATTCAACTCTGAATTTCTCTGTAGTTGGTCTGTTTTATAGATAAGTATTATTCTGAGCAAAGTGTAGTGAAGGCTATATTATTAAACTATCAGCAATTCATTATCGTACTTTTTTATATCTTTGCTCTTTTTTAGTTAGTTTTTCATTTACTGAACTTTATTCTGGAAAATTTACTATTTCCTTGTTCATAAAGTATTTCTTTTCTACCTTATAAAATATTTATAGTATGTATTTCTAATGGTCAAGATATATGTTGGACAAATTTATTTCTGAAATAATTCAAAATTGTTTTTTGTGAAGATATTATTTTAGTTATTTTAATGCCAAAAATGTTTTGACAATGGAAAAGCTAGATGAATACTTGATAAATACTGCTATAAAGAATATAAGCAGTATTTATTTGGGTGTTTTTTTGGCTATAAAAATTCACAGCATTGTTCACACATTTATTATTTTATATTATTTCGTTATTTTTATTTTGTCAACTTTGAAATGTGAACCATATTAATTAAAAATTTACTATCAATTCAATTTCCATTTTTTGGATTTTTGCAACAAAGTATCATAGAGGAGAGCTAATTTAAACTGCTGAACTGAAAACTAATAGTAAAATATGTAAGACTACAGAAAAGAAAAAAAATTATATTATGACTGTGGATAATTTGTTAAATTGTCAAAATAATTATTTTTGCCAATCTCATATTATTATGATTTCTTGAAATTTTTGTAATCAGACATATATCAGATATTAAAAAAATCATATAACTTAAAATTTTGTAATCATTAAAAAGCATTCAACAAGTATTTGAAACTGTTTTACATAATACGTAATAAGTAATGTTAATATGTAAAGAATAAATAATGCAATAGAAAAAGTCACAAATAAAATATGTGTAAGTAGAAATATTAATTAGTATTTACATTCTTAAAAGTTAAAAAAAAGGTGAATGTACATTAACAGAGTTGCTTCATTGAATAATGACAAAGAAAATATATCAAAAGTTGGACATTTGTTTTCCACAACTGTTTAAAAAAAGAATTTCATAATTTTTAACTTAATCATATCATATGACAAGATGAACTCTTGTGTAGTTCCTATGGCATTTAAATTGTAGTATAAGTTCTTCTGTCAAGTGTTCATAACATTATGCAAATTTACTGAATTCAATTTCTAGCTAATAAGTTGCTCTTAAATAAATTGAAAGTAAAACAAAGATCATGATGATTGAAATATATTTTTTTAATACAGTAAAGTATTGACACAATGTATATAATGTTAAATTTAAAAATAAATTAAATCTAAGCATGCTAAATTAAGGAGTAAGATTTAGATACTTTCCCAATTGGTTTCAACAAAAGTTTGTATTAAAGAGAGGATAAAATGAGTTTGTATTAAATAAGAATTAATTTTCAAATCATGTGTCAAGCCAAAATGTTTATGTGTATAAAATATGTTTAAGATTAAAACAATGCTACAGGTAGTTTTTAATTATATTTTTGTGCATTAGAAATAGGATGAAAAATACAAATTTCATGGAGAAAATATTAAAAATTATCTTATGCACAATTGTAAAAATTTAAATTATAAGATTGCTAATTGTAAAATTAAGTTCTTTTCTAATTAAGTCTTGTTTTTATTTTTGCTAAACATGCTTTGTATTGAATTATTGTTGGCCAACTTGAGCGATTAAGATAACAATATAACAACCTTTATCAAACTTTCTCAAAAGTAAAATTAATAAGAATGCGCCAACGTTAGCGATAGTTTGCCGACTATTATAAACCTGAACCTGAGCTAAACAGCATAGAAATAAAAAGCGTCTGTGTCCAGCTTAAAAATTATCTTATGCACAATTGTAAAAATTTAAATTATAAGATTGCTAATTGTAAAATTAAGTTCTTTTCTAATTAAGTCTTGTTTTTATTTTTGCTAAACATGCTTTGTATTGAATTATTGTTGGCCAACTTGAGCGATTAAGATAACAATATAACAACCTTTATCAAACTTTCTCAAAAGTAAAATTAATAAGAATGCGCCAACGTTAGCGATAGTTTGCCGACTATTATAAACCTGAACCTGAGCTAAACAGCATAGAAATAAAAAGCGTCTGTGTCCAGCAATTCTCCAAACTCCAACGCATGCGCACTGTGAACGGAGGGAAGCTGGTTTTGAAGGGTTATACTTCAAAACCAGCTTCCCTCCGTTCATACTTTCTAGAGATTTCGCCAATTGTAGTGCTGAATTTATTTAGTGTGCCGTCGCCCAGGGAATAACACGCATTTTTGTAGCACGCCACCACGTGCATTTTTGTGGTTGACTTATTCGCTGTTTATATTTTATTTCATGAAAAATAAGCCCATCTTATGGATGCAACATTTATGAAAAATTTTTTATTATAAAAGATCACTTAACTGCTGTATTTACATAGTAATTCGCCACCACGTGCTTTTTTTGTGGTTGACTTATTCGCTAAGTTTATATTTTATTTCATGAAAAATGGAGTCATCATATGGATGCAATATTTGTAAAAAACCTTTTATTAAGAAAGATTCTTTAACAAAACATAAAATTATGTGAACATGATTTTGAATTAGAGATTAGAAAGTCCATCGAGTGACACAAAATTTGGATTCATAAGCATTTAAGGGAGCGTATAGATGATCATCATACCCAAATTGAAGTTGAAAATTTTGAATTTACCGATTTTGATAATAATTTATATCATATTGGGGTAAAATAGACATGACTGGGACAGTTAACAAAAGTACGTTTTACAAATTATTTTCTACTAATACAACATTGTAAGTTTCAGGATGACAATCTAAAATATTTTACCATTTTTAAAAAAAATTAAGGTGAGAGTAATTATAGAAGTGTTGTTTTAAAATAACAATTACATTGGTAATAAATATGTCCTATCACACCCTTACATGAGGCAGGAATGGGGCATGTTTTTGAAAGTTAAAATACATGCATAATTTTTAAAAATATGAAAAATGACAAAGAATGTATGTCATTCATGAAGATAAGCTTTATTGATTATTAATAACATCTATTTTATCTATTTACATACTGTAAACAAAAATATTCAGTTCAGTTGATACCAAAGAGTTTGGGGAATATTTTAAATTTGCTTCTAATAATACTAACATGCATTTACTTTTAAGCATTTTTATCTAGAAAGAAAAAAATTACAAAGATTAGATAAAACTATTCTCGCTCTAGTAAAATAAGGGGAAGGTTCAAAGATTAATTAAACTTATGAAAAATGTTGATACATATAGAATAACTAAAATAAGTTAGATCTATGTTAAAAGTCATACAGTTACACTCAATATGATAACCAAAGTAAATAATTATGAGTGTGAAGTGAAATCAACTAAAAAAATTAGATCATAAGCATCATTACATTGTTGAACATCCAACTTGTATCATGAAATATAAATTGAAGTGCATAATTTGCAAAGGGTGCTTTCATCTGTTTCAGTATACATGTGCGAATAATTTAAAACAACATATGTAAACATATTCATGCAAGTATACAGGTATATGAGAAATACCAAAAGAAAAAAATACATATATTGAAAACAGCAGTGGTGAAAAAGAAATTTCTAATATTTTGCAAATGTATAGTTTGAATAGTATCTAAAAACCAGAAATTAACATTCTTGAAAATGTTCTGAAAGGGTGTGAAATAAACCCTAAAATTAATAAAGAACTAAAAAAAAAAGAAAATACTTTACATAATGGGCTAAAATTATGGTAACAAAATTAAACATGTAAATTTTAAGATTCATGAACATTTTAAAAATGAACTACCTAGTAAAAAAATTAAAACTCCACAAGAAGGAAAAAATCGAATCCCAATTTAGCATTATTAAAACCCTTAGATAATGAAAAGAAAATATTGGTGAAAGTTTCATACATTTAAATAAAGAAGTGCTGTATTTACATTCTATGACTGATTATAAACATTAATAATATTGAGAAAATTCTGTTTTCATTATGTTTAAATTTTATATTGCAACATGAAATTTGTATTTTTGTATTAAATAAAATTTGCTGGTTACTTCCTATATTTTGCTTATATATATATATATATATATATATATAAACACACAAATGTTCAAATGTGTGTGTGTATAAATTTATTTATTTTATTCTTCTGAATGATTTAGGTTTCATTTATAAGTGAGATAAAAATACATAAACTAATAGATAATAAAAAGTTGTAATGTAAAAAAGCAATGTAAAAAAATTAAACATTTTGAATAAAAATTCAATTAGTCAAGTTTGTTCAGATTTGTTATCTGTACAGAGATTTTAAGTTTCATCTTTTTTTAAATGTTTCAATATGAAAGAGTTAATCAAAATTTTATTTTTTAAAATAACTATGTTGGTTTGATTCTTTAAATAAGTTATATCTCTGTAAATAAATGCATTTTCACACAAAATTAAGATAAATTTTATAAATGATGTTGTAAATTCACGAAATTTATATCTATAACAATGTTTTAATTAGCACCAGCAAATATACAAACAAACATTTTCTTCATAACATACATACTTATTAAAGAGATAACTATTTAATACCATTAATTTTTATCAGTAAAAACCCATTGGTCATAAATTTTTGGATAAAATTGTTTAATAATGTTTTGTTATAATTTGTTATATTAGCATATAAAGATAAAATTATACTTTGATAAATAAAATATGCATCAAATTAACTAAAAATTGGATGTTTTTTTGTAACATAATTTGTCAATTACACATATCCTAGAAATGTTGTTAGGAAATTCCTGGCATAGGAGGCAGTTTATCAACATATGCAATTTAAATTGGAAGAGCACAATTTTTGAAAGGCCTACTCACACAGCTAATTAGAGTAGTAAAAATATTACATAAATGATATCATGTCTGTTTACCACATAGACTATAGAGCAGTGGATGTAGATATCCATAAATTTACAAATAGCTGTTAGAGCATTTTTCACTAAAAAATTCATTAACTTTTATGAGGTTATATTTATTTATCCATTAACTTAACTTCATTAAAGTTAATATTTTTTTGTTATTTACTAAAAGTTTAATAACTCTAAAATGGTAAAATAATGGATATGGAAAAATTTATCAAAGTTTTAATGAATAAACATTCTTTGGGAAAAAATATTTTAACACTATGTTTAATTTTACTGAGCAGTAAAAGTAAATTTTGCTATAAAGTAATTAGTTTATTTATTCTGGTTGTATATACATAGTGTAAAACATAGTTTGAACTCTGTAATAAAATTTAAAAATTGCTGAATAAAATTGAGAAATTCTAGATTAATTTTTAAATAGTTAAGATATGAATATATAGTTATTTGTATATAATTTGATAGCTAGGGTCTCAACAAATTAATATTTTTGTATCACTTGTACACTTAAATAACTGACTGACGAAATCTTTTACAATGTTAAATGCATGTCAAGATAATTTTTATTTGCAACATATTCTAAATTTCTAATCTTCTTAATTTGTCATTAGCACTTTGAGGATTGTAAACAACAGAATAAATCCATCCAAAAATGATAACTACTGTATAACTGATATTAAAAATGTAGCTTTTTGTCTTCTATTTAAGAATAAAATATGAATATATAAGTGTTGTAAGAAGTCATACATTAGATGTCTTAATTCCCTAATTAATATAAAGAGTAAAGCATTAAAGTATACATAAAAAATATTTCAAAATTGATTCGCCAAACAATCGATACTGCGCCAAATATTGACACCTGTACTGAGATGGAAAGATTGACTGTTTCTTTCTTTTTTGGGGGTAGACATCAAATGCGCATGCGTCGGAGTTGGAGGATTGCTGGACACAGACTCTCCTATAGAAATAAGTCCGCGAGCATGCGCAGATAGCTGGGTACCGATTCACTGTGCAGAAGCTCCTTACACTTCCGCTAGAAAATTGCCTGGCTCACTGGCGCCATCTATTAACTAAAATATCAACTAATACTACTCAATTAATTGGACAGTTATTTTATTAACGTTTTTGACAATATTTTCAGTCAATTTTCTCTTTATTTAAATTGTATTTAATTTTTTACCTTTATTTCTGTTAGTTTTTGTCGTTTTAAGTTTATAAAATTAGATTCTGGTAAGAAATGAGCTTGAGAAGGGCTAGTATTTCTAATATTTTGTAATAAATTTATTAATTTTAATATTTATTATTATTTTTATAATTTAATATTTTTTTTTACATTTTTGACAATTTTTAAAAATGATTTTATTTTTAACTGTCAATTTTTCTATCTTTTCTTTATTATTTTAAAATCAATTTTTGATATTATAAACTTTATACCTCAAGCTGTCTATAATGGGCAGTAAAGAGCCTGATTTTTAAAGATAAAAACATTGTTTTAAAAAAATGTTATAATATAATAATTTTGGAACTTACATTTTTTCTGTCAAAGAATGCTCATAAGTTTAAATTTTACTATTCTTCTAAAAAGTATACAGCAATATTGAATAATTATTTCACTTAAAAAAGAATAAAGGAGAATATTTTAATATTCTTTGATAGAGAAATATAAGCTTCAAAAGTAGTATATGGAAGTACATTTCCATAAGTAATTTTCTTATGCTTAAATCAGGCTATTTACTATTCATTATAATAAACTGAGAACAAACATTGTCTGAATAATGTAATGGGATTGCATAGTAAAAGATCATACAAATAAAAACAAATAAATCTTATTTATTTGAGCTGCTATAGGTATGATCAAGTTCTGTGTTTATGGATGTAATTTCAATGTGATTTAACAGTAATCTTTCTTTGATTTTTATAATTTCTTTTGCTGTTGGATTTTTCAAACTGCTTCTACATCTTTTCTTTTGAATGGAGAAATATCGATTTTGTTTTAGGATTCTCTGTTTAACATTTATAGATGAAGCAGGTTTCCTTATTTTAATAGTTTTGAAATTTTCTTTGTTTGAATAGCAAACATTTAGCATAGCATTTAGATATTTATCAATCTTTTTTCCTTCTTCATCTATAAAATAACATTCATTGACGAATGCAGAAATATTATTCAATTTGTTTAGACGAGATGTACGTTGTTCTTCAGACTTAGAGCTACTGGGCAAAACTTGTAATGTCTCATTTAAAATATCTTGATAGTACTCACTTTCATTTTCTTGTTTTTGTTCTGCATGCACTGCTTCATTTGAAAGAAATTGGGCCACAGCATGGATATGCTTACATATATTCCCCCTGACTAGGTTATCCACACATGCACATATAAATGTGTGTATGCAAATTCTGCAAGCAATACATTTTATATGGCATAACCTATTGCATTCTTCTTTTTTCCTACATACAATGTAATTACTGCATGTCGATTCAATCCGCCACTCATTATTTGAAATTTTTTCGATCTGATCACTTTTAAATTCTAGACCTAACTTGTGGATGTTTACTATTCTAAATATTTTATCTGATGTAATATTTCTCTTAGTTATCTTTATTAAACGTTGAAATATTAAGTCTCTTACCAGTTTTAAAAGACCATTAATGGCAATGTCTAACCTTTTAACCTTTTTCCCATCGAAGTATTGGTATTTAATTTTTTTATGTAAAGATTCTAAATACATATTTGTATTTATTCCCAGTCCTTTCCTGTAACAGTATACCCATTTTTTCGGTCTCAAAGTATAATTTTGCTGGAAATATTTTCCAAACTCAAAAGTGTCAGAGTTGATAAGCGAATCTTCTATAAATTTTTCCATCATCTTTGAAAATGTATCCACACACAGTTCATTTTTAATTGCTTTTAGTGTTTTAAATACAAGTGTTTTTTTTTCAGAATTTTTAATTTTAATTAAATGCTGACACCAATTTTTTGTAATATGCCAAGAACATAACAAAACATTTTCTACAGTTCCCATCACTGATCTCCAGGCATTGTAAAAAGCAGGTGCATCATCAGTCATAAATGTTTTTGTTTGAATTTTACCTGCAGTATTTTTAATTGAGTCAAAATAAATTTTGAATAAATCTTCAGAACTTTTGTTAGAGAAACAAAATGCTACAGGTATTCCATTTTTGTATTCATCTACAACAAGTACAGAAAAAAATTAAAATCATAACTATTTAGGCCATGTGTCCCATCAATGCAAATTTTTTCCTTTCCATATTTCATTAGCATTTCTCTTTGAAAATTAGTCATAATTACAAGTGCAAAATCTTCATCTTTTAATTCTTTGAAGGGTTGGCCCTGTTCTTTGAAGAAAAGAGTAGAATTATCTTCGCTATTTTTCATCTCTTCAGCCCATAGTCTAATACTGACTGCATCATTATCATGTCTTTTTGTAAAACCATTAATAATATAGTCTCTTTTAATGTTATGAATGTCTTTTTTTTTCAATAAGCATTGTCCTGCCACTCTCAATCGTAACTTCGGCTCTAATGTCCTGCAAAATTTTATTCTCACTGACGCCTTCTTTTAGTTTTCCTGAAATAAAAATTAGTACATGAAGGAGCATTAGTATAAATTAATATTATTTGTCAACATAAAGAAATAAACAAAACAAGTAATTTGCTATAAAAACAATACAATTACATCAAATTAAAATTTTAAGCGTTTATCAATGCC
Organism: Pardosa pseudoannulata; assembly: GCA_032207245.1. Taxonomy (NCBI): domain Eukaryota; kingdom Metazoa; phylum Arthropoda; class Arachnida; order Araneae; family Lycosidae; genus Pardosa; species Pardosa pseudoannulata. Next base: position 105,969,065 of record CM063502.1, read on the forward strand.
CAACAGATTTCAAAGTTTTGAAGTTGATCTTTGTAGGCAAAAAAGACAAATAGTCAACAAACTCAGAAGCATAGATGTTATTTTCAAATCCTTCATAATTAGCAATACCTTTTCACAATGTTTCATGATTACTCAAATTTTCAAAATTACTACAATAGGATGGTGGAATGAATGCAAAATATTTTTCATTATAAATATGACATTTTCATGTTTTTCTATACTTATCAAAAAAACAAATGAAATTAAAAAATTTTTTAAATGAAGCATTGGTAGAGCTACAGTCTACTGCTTTTAAAACAGAAATTTATATATAACTTTATACGATAAAATTAGTGTAATTTGATGTAAATATACAGCATAAATAAGTATTATACCAGCAATAGCTATCCTATCAGACTGTGATAGTCTTAAGTGCTCCAGCTGAGTTTCATGATTTTCATGCTTTGAAAAATAATGTACCACTACATTTTCATTCCTCAGTTTAACCTTCATTACTGCTGGGCAACTGGTTCCAATTTTGGCAGATCCTTGAGACTTTGAACTTTTAACACATTTTCCTCTAGGACGGTAAGTTCCACTTCGACAACAGTAGTAGGATATTATTTTGTCTCCATTTTTATTACTCCTGAATTCCCAGTGTGTCACATATTTTGACATGGTCATTTTTTCTTCCTCTTCTTTCCAAGTAATAAATTCTAAAGGAAGAAAACTTTAATTAAAACTATTTATGTAAGCATACAAAAGTTAGAAAATTACAGTATTTAAATACACATAAGAGACATACACCATTTACATATTCTAGTATTAAAAATGTAAATCATTTAGAAAATACTTATAAAAGATATATAAAATTCACTGTCCTAGAATGTATGACTAATGTGAAAAATTACAAAATTTGCATTTTGTAGTACTTACCACCAAAAGTATTGAAATCCTTCAAAATTTCTCCCTCTATTAAGTGGTGATAAGCGGGAAAATATTTTCTTTGCATACATTTTCTTTCATGCCTTTTTAAAGTAAAGGGGCGACTAAAGATTTGGTTACAAATTGTGCAGGTTACACGCAATTTGCTATCCACATTTGCTTCACCTTCCATGTTTAACAAGTTCTATTAAAAATCCTCGACACGAGCTCTCGATTACTTAAATAGGTTTTTAGTTAATAGATGGCACTAGTGAGCCAGGCAATTTTCTAGCGGAAGTGTAAGGAGTCTTCTACAATATAGGATGACATGGGCCAAGAATTAACTACCTTTGGCAACCCTTTGGTAGGGTATGGTTGTTATAGCTTGCTACGTATCTTTATTTTGGTGCTTAGGATAACTTATGTATCTACAAAATTTATTTGTTAATATGTTTCTAAGTTGCTCGGAAAGATGTGTTTGTTTATATCTAGTATGTAAAATTAACCCATATATACTAACTAGTCTTAAATGATAAATAAAATAAACCCTGTTAATCTCTCTATCCTACTGAATAAAAATAACGAAATAATGTTTTGTATAGATTAATATTATTATGTTTCATTTCATCTTTTAGACTGTTTTAAATGTGCATATGTTTGTAGTAATACATTAAGTTACGTTTGAATGACTGAATATTTTAGAATACTTACAAATAAATATTTTAACTGTTAAATTTATTTATTATTATTATTTCTTCAAATAAAGTGTATAACATTTAAAACAGTCAAGGGAAAAAAAGTTTTAAATCAACATTTCAATGTAATTTTGAATTAAAACTACATCTTATAATCCAATACGGAACATAAATTATGTTTTAATTCACTGCATATAAATTAATATTATGATCAATTTAATAGTTTTTTTTTTTATAATATATGTTTTGCACTCAATAAAAGTACTGAACTCCCAAATAATGTAAAGAGACTAAGATATTTTTTTCACACAAATGCTTATTTTTCTGATATCAGTGTATTCTGTTTGACTATATCTAGTGGAAAAAGTGAAACCAGTGACTGAATTACAAGCTGCCTTCACCCTGTTAAAAAAAAATTCTTAAATGTTAGTTTGAAAATATATTTACTGATTATATCAATTATAGATCAGGGTTCCCCGGGCAAAATCCTTATTTAACCATGCCTTTCTTCAAAAATAATACTAATTGGTATAGGGAACCACAACCCTATATCTGCAGTACCATGTTACAAGCAAAAAACACTCTTGAAAAACTTGTGTATTGTTTTCTATAATTTGCTTTTCTTTATTTTGTCCATATTAAATATATGCAATTTGCTAATGTTCCCACTAACAGTCTATTGCATTGTAGAATTGACTACTACTACTATTACTTATTACCTTAACAGCTCATTGAGGACTCGAGCCTGCCTCAAGCAAGATCAAATTTGATGTAATTGGTAGCAGAGACATGAAGATCTTAAAAATCAGCCTTTTAAATATATATATATATATAGTTATTGTTTTAAAATCTTTTTGTGTTTTCAGATTAAATATATGGCATAAATTATAATCGGAAGTAACATACCTAACAGTAGAACTTCTAAAATTTTTGCTACTCACCTATTATGTAAATTTGTAAAATACCAAAAAGCTGAATTCAGCAGGAGACTGTGTGAGCCACTCTGCGAAAACAGCCATTTAGTTTTATTTACAGTTATCTACATATTACACTTTTCCAGTTTTTCTTACAGATATCAAGGAATGAAAATATCAGCAAACATTAGTGAAACCTAAAGCAGAAATTTTTTCAAACATTCATGTATACTTTAGAGTCAGTTAGTTAATCAATTAGTCAGTTATTTTACAATTTGTTTCTGTGTAACAAGAGTACAAAATTCACATGCAAAGGCTATGAGTCCCCCAGCATTATACTGTATTATCTGCTCTAGGGCACGGGTATCATCAGAACCATCTGACTCATTGTTGCTCAATTCATGCATGTAAATTAACAACATTCAATAAATTTGAAATGAGCTTGCAGTCTCTCGGACCTTCTCCACCAGAGCATTTAAAAAGAAAAAAAAAATGTATGAAATTGAAAATGTTAGTCCTGAATTAAATATTGATAAATAAATTTTCTAAAAAAAGTGGGATTAAAAGACTGATTTAAGTTCAGTTTATTTAATTTTTGATATGCATAATAGCATACAAAAACACCACAATTCATATCATCAATCTGCAAAATATGTGGTGGGAATTTTATTTTCCATTTATTAAATGTTTTAAAAATATTTTTCAAAAATAAAAACCATTCGTGAATTATATGATTATATGCATCAGTAGATAATTTTAATGGATCATATACTTCAAAGCAATGTTCTTTTAAATTAAATTTGCTACAATTAATGCCCAATGTGAGTGAAGATTAAATGGAATCAATAAATATTCTTTTGACACAATACTATCTACCACTTTCCTATTGACACATTTAGATTGATAAATAGCTAATGAAAGACAGGAACTAATAGACATATAATTACTGTGAGCATTTACAATTTTTAACAAAAAAGCATCTATAATGGTATTATAAAGCCACCCCCTTTTAAATATGCTTGAAAAATATTTTTAAAAATTTTCTTCTTCATCACTTAAGCCGAACGCTGGCCGATTGGTTAGGGCGCTGATCGTCGTTACCAGAGTTCGTGGGTTCGAATCCCATTATGTCATGGATGTTCGTAGCCGTTCGGAATCGGCTTTAAGCAGTAGGTCCCGGTCTCATTAGCCCTCGTGTGCAAAACAGTAGACCGTAGCGCTCCAAACCAAACCAAATCTTCATCACTTATGAAAGGGTCTATAGATTTTAACATATATGGTGTTAGTTCTATATCATAAACCTTAAGATGTGTAGAAGTCATTGTTTTATTGCTAAAACCGTTTAACTTCAGATCAAAAAATTACACATAATTAGAATCTTGAGATGAAAATTTTTTGTAATCACCCATCAAACAATTATATATATGCTTCCGAAACGATACTGTGCTGAACTGTTGAAGTAGACTATAATTATTAACTATTTGATGTGCATTATAACATACAAAAACTCCACAATTAATTTTATCAACCTGTAATAAATGAGGAGGATATTCTATTTGCCAAGTAATAATCTTTCCTAAATTTTCATTAAGTAAATCTGTCCAGTTTTTTATACCAAAAGAATTATTTTTTGGTGATAGTCAGATTTGATGAATCATATACAGAGACTATTTCTTTTTTCAAATCAGCTGTAAAAAGAATCCAGTGGGAATCAACACAAATAGGAATAAAGATATAATTTAATGAGGAAATTGGACAAGGTAGAATTAATTGAGTACTAGCACCACTATATATACAATTTCTTCAAACAATTTGTTCAAACAATACCAAGTACAATGTGCGTGCAACAATATTAAAAGCACATGCAATGACAACAAAAGAAAAAAATAAATATTAATTATAATGTTAATATCTTACCTGTACTTTTAAAGCTAATAATCAAAATATTTACTCTCAAACAGTAAACTTACGTAGAATTAGAATATTAATCGAATAGCTTATTATAGAATATAAAAATAGAAAATAATTTATAAAATCAACAAAATGCCAGGAAGCCAAGCCTGCATTAACTATGTGATAAAAACATTACTACCATTAATATTTATAGCTAAATCATACAAGAAATTGGTATTACATTGCATACAACACAGCTATGACGCTCAATAGTTAAAATCGAATACTACCACGTGCACCGTGTACAATATACAAGATATAGCAATTAAAAAAATAAACATAATTGAACCGTAACAGTGAAAATAAGTATACCTTATCATGTATGTAACGTATGTAATAACAGTAAATATCGTCAAAAATTGTAGTTATCATGCTTGAGGTGTTAATTTGATGAAATTAATATTTAAAATCAAACAATAAAACACGATGTGATTTCAATACATATAATACATCTATAGTGATGATTTGTAAAACTCAAACAATACCACGTGCATTGGGAATAAAACAGAAAAATGAAAAAGAAATAACAATATAAGAAATAAAATAATCATAATACTAATAATAATATATACCAATGATTGTTTCATACCTGAAAAACTCTAACAAAAATATAGATCTAATAACAAAGATCTAATTAACAAAAATATAAGAAATCAAGCAGCTAAATTTGGATATTATTATTATTATTATTAGAGTATTTGTGAGATATATGCTACAGCCACGTGGCCGGCTTTATCTCTACAGACATAACCATAGAGGAAGAAGCACAAAAAGAAAAACGCTATACACTAGCGAGAGAAAACAGACGTAGATAACAGATATTAAAGCCAAACGGCGACAAATTCCACACGGATTCAACGAAGATAACATGAAAGAAAGAAAGATCCGTCAGGGAAACATACCAAAACGGGGACAAAAGTGAAACGCTAGACAAACTACCCCCACCTGAGGGAGCGAAACGTAAAACATACCAAGGCAACCAGCCCACGCCACGAGCTAGTGGCTGAATTGATCCCACAGTCATACGATGGATTATCGCATATGTTGAGTGAGTTAAATAAGATACGACGCTGCGCCTGGAACTTGATACAGTAAAGTAAAATATGATCTGGAGTGTCGTTTTCCGAGCAATGATCGCACAAGGGGGAACGGGCCATATTCAGCTTGTGCCATATGTAATTGCATTGAATTGTTTTAGTACGCCACCGAGCCACCAAGACATCAATCTGACGTTGGAAAATTCATTTACGATGCATTTGATTAAGGAGATCAATTGCACCATATCTCTGGCGGTAGATGCTTCTGTCCCACTCATGTTCACTCGCAGTGTACATATCATTTTTAATCCTCCTGATAGAGTCTTCTGGGCTCACCACATTAAGGTGTTGAGTACTATAAGGGCCTTGTTTGCGTAACTCATCAGCTTTCTCATTTGGATGAATTCCTCTATGCCCAGGGGTCCAGACCAGTCTAATAGATTTGATTTTTCCAATTACATGACTAATTTTACTTTGCAGCAGAAGAATGACCGCCGATGATTTTTGGGTGGGCAGATTGAAGGGCCAAGAGGACGGAACGACTGTCAGATATAATTAAGAAATGGTCATTCTGCTGGCAGAAAGTGTCGAGAGCTAGAATGATAGTAAGGGCCTCCGCGGTAAAGATCGAGTTTATCTGGTGGGTCAGCATGGCTCTTCCAGAGTTAAGTGAATGATTGTAGGCCGCGATGGCCACTTTATCTTCATCCTTGGAGGCGTCAATAGCAATTAGAATGGATTTAGGTTGAAAATTATTGATGAACTCCGTCCATAAGGCCACGACGGTTTCGTTTGATATATTTTTATTTTGAAAAGCAAGACCCTCGGTAATTATCTCCACTTGAAAACAACAAAGGTTTCTGCCTGGGTCCAAAAAGTGTGTTGACCTCAGGTGATACTCTTCCAGAGTCTCGTTCATGTCTTGCAGAACTTTTGGGTAATTGGGTACATTACCCAAGGTACTCTTATGGAGATTATCATATAATAGAGATTTTGTACTTAGCGCCAGTTGTTTGATGAAAAAGCATTTAGTGAGATGGCGGATACGACATATTATGCTATTTTGGTGGACTTCGGCCCGTAGCACAGGTATCGGCGTCCACCGGGGAAGACCAGTGGCTAGACGGAAACCAGTAGAATAGAGGGTTTCCATAGTGTTTACATTTTTCTTCGAAGTCTCTGTATACATGAAGCTACAGTAGTCGAAAACGCTACGTATAACAGCATTAACGACGGGGAGAAGGGTCCAACTTGTAGTACCACGAGTTTTGTAAACCAATCCTTTTAGCATATTTAATCGACGCTGGGTTTTTTTCCCCCAGATGATGTATCTGAGACGCCAAAGACATATTAAAGGTCAGAAAACAGCCCAAAACCTTGATGCGCTTACTCCATGGGATAGTGAAGCCGGCAATACGACACTCAGGACAAGGAAATCTGCCCCAAGAAAAATTAATGGCAGCTCTTTTCATAGGTGAGATGCAAAGCCTCCAATAGTCACACCACATTACGATGTTATCAAGAGCGGTTTGTAGGTCCTTGCACGTTGCATTGGGGTCATCACCAATAGCATACACAAGTATGTTGTCAGCATACGTTAAGATAGTAACCCGGGCCGGGGTCGTATCGAAGATATCCTGCATTTAAACAGAAAAAAGGAACGGTGACAGCACACTGCCCTGGGGGATACCAGTTTTGACCAGTGTGGGGAAGAGATATGACTACGCCAATTCACTTTGATCTCCCTATCATATAACCAATTTGTAATCCATAATAGTGTATTCCCTCCAATACCAATTGAGGCTAATTTGTAGATCAGTCCATCAATCCAAATGGAATCGTAAGCTTTTTCAATGTCTCAGTTTGCAAGAAGGACGTATTTCTTATTCAGACGAGCATCCATGATGTCGAGATACAGCTTGGCCAAAACAGTTTGACAATCCCTATTGGGAAGAAAGCCCCCGAGACCAGGAGGAAAAACGTTGTTGTTAGTAGCCCAGAGAGTGAGACGGTGGAGTATAATGCGTTCGAAGATTTTACACCAAACCGAAATAAGGGCAATAGGCCTGTAAGAACTAATCAGTGTACTGGGTTTCTTAGGCTTCAGAATAGGGAGAATAATGGCAGAGCGCCACTGAGGCGGTACGCAGGCTTGTCCAAGGAAATCATTAAACAGGCGAACAATTTTGCACAGATTATCCTCATCAATGTGTTTAATCAGCTTAATGGAGATGCCGTCTTCCCCCGGAGCAGTACATTTCGCAGTTTTGATCGCTCTCTGAAGCTCAAGGGTATCGATAGCGTCTTCAAACTCAACAGCCGCATTAGTTAAGGAGGAAGGGGTGGATGGTTTGCCGTCGGATAGAAATTCTGTCCAAATAAAGCAGCTTGGTGGCGGGGGCAGGTAATACTGATACCACTATACAGGAGAGTCCCACCATGAGCTTGTCTATTTGCCTGCTTTTTAAGAGTTCGATAAATAATTTGAATGCAGTTTTGCCGATTACAGAGATTATTCCAGTAGTTACGAATGCTGCTCTTTATGTGACGCCGAAGGATACTAGAAATCTTTTTGTACTTTATCCAGTGATCACGTGAAAAGAGGCGCTTAGCTAACCGAAAGAACTTTCTTTTCTGCCCTAAGAGCCAAGAGCACCTAGAGTTCCACCACTGTGGGTAAGAAGTTCCAGAGATCCTTTGATAATGTCTATTGTCCGAAATAGCCTGTTTGCAAGGAAATATGAGATCGGAGTATGAGGTCAGATTATGCTGTGTCATGCACTCGTTCAAGTCGCTGCCAGCCCTGGACCAGTTAGTCCAAAGACGAAATGCACCAGAAATCCGTTGAGCGTAAGGACCATGAAGTTGCAGGAAGATCGGACAATGATCAGAGTCAAAATTGTCAGGGTGAACATAAAATTGGATTAATGGGAACAAATCAGGAGAGACGATCGCAAGATCAAGAACAGAGGGTAAGTTGCTAGTCATGAAACGGGTAGGAATGTCCATGTTTACAATGCAAAGATCATTTCTAGAGACCCAATCAAGAAACTGATTTACCGGAGCCATGCCGTAGCTACCCCGTTTAAGGAGGTTTAAATTTAGGTCACCCATAATAATAAACGGAGGTTCAATATTATCAAGCAGGGAACTAAAGTAACCCAGATCAAAGCTGCACCTTGGGCTATAGATATTAATAATAGTAAGCGGAGTATTATTAATCCAAACTTTGACATCGACGTGTTCAATATTAGAATGCTGAATGGGCAGAGAGAGAAATATCGAGGTAAAACAGCGCTGAACGGCGGTGAGGACGCCGCCTCCACCGCCCCCCAGACGATCCTTACGATACAGAACCTTTTGGTCAAAGGAAAAATGAAGATCCGGGGTAAGAAAAGTTTCCTGAGCAAGCAGAACAGGAACAGAAGAAAAAACAGGGCATTTAAGCCAAGCGGCCCTGGCCCGAAGACCACGAACGTTCCACGACACGACAGAAAAACCCGCCATCAAAAACAAAAACAGAAACCGAAAGACCCACTCCCTAAGAGGAGGGCCCATCCTGGCTGGCATACTCAAAAGGGGGGAATGGGGCCAAGGTAGGGCAAGGGCTACCTTGGGAACTAAGACCAGAGTACTCCATCAGAGGGGGATAAGGGGGAAGAAGGCAAAACATCCCTTAACATCCTTTCCTTTCTTTTTTCAGATATTTGAGAAGCACTCTGTGGTGCCGTAGGGAAAAACTTTTGTAATATATTAGTGAAGGATGATGTCATTATTTCAATGACTTTATTGAACGTTTCAACTTGAGTGTTTAAAAAACTTTGGAGTGTTTCCTCAAACTTTTCCAGTATTTTTTCTATATTCGTAGTAACTTCTTGCAAATAGTTGTCCTTTTCCCTTGGCTTGGGAGCCACCGCCTCTGCGTAGGATACTGTAATTTTATTATTTTGTGCGTAACGCCTCCTAGCTTCAGTAATTGTTAAGTGATTCAAACATTTGAATTTATTTATTTCTGCTTCCCGGATATAAGTGTTACAATTCTTGTTATTAGCTTCATGACTTTCGCCACAGTTACTACGTTTCACATAATCAGACTGGCACTGTTGAGCCGAATGACCTTCTCCGCACTTAATGCACACGACGGCATTTTTGCATGCCCTAGTTGAGTGCGAGAATTGATAGCAGTTATTGCATTGGCGAGGTCTGTCTATAAATGGTCTTATTCTTATTTCTTCGAACCACAAAATAATTTTATCGGGAAGGTTTTGCTCGATTTTTGTCACTAGGATAGTTTTCAATGGTATACGTTTACCCTCAATCAGTTTTTGAAACCGACGCACTTCAGAAACTGGCACGCCGGTTGCCGTAAGTTCCTCGGCCACCTCGCTGCAAGTTACATTTTGCGGAACGTCATGTAGAAGAAATTTGGTAGTGACAGTGTCTGGGATTAAGCGGGGTAGTATTGGTACCGAAAGTAAATTTTTTATATTTAGTAGCTGGATGGCAGTGGTGTTGTCGTCAGTCACGCAAACAATTTTCCCGTTTCTTGTAGCTTTTAAAAAGTTGAGCTTTATGTTGGGGCCCACGAGGCGTATAAGTTCATCTTTTAATTTTTGGGGGTGAAAATTGGGGATATTCCCTTCAGGGTTTTCAAGGAAGATAGTAAGAGGCCCCACTCCCTGAGCGAAAGCCTCATTCAAAAAATGAAGCGGCTGGAAATTCGCCTACCAGAAGTTGTCGTCATCCGACGACACCTCCATACCGAAAAAAAACAAACCCACTTACCTCATAAACGCAGGTAGAAGGGAGAAAAGTAAGAAGAAAGCACAGCAGAAAGCAAAAACCAAGGTAAATAAAGAAAAAACAAGCTAAAAAAAGATATCCAAAAGCCGTGAAAACACCAGGAAAGCACGAGAGAGATAAGCCGCCACGTGCTACCAAATCCGCTCATCCATCAAATGTATAAATTTTTATATCCACCGACAGCTCGGAACCTTCGAACCGAACGAGTATAGTGGCTCGGATTAACTACCTTGGCGTGGAAACTTAGCGCACGCCAAAGGTAGTTAATTCTTGGCCCATGTCATCCTATATTGTATAAAACTCAAGTGGGAGCACCCAAAATTGGCTAACCTGATCCACTCGTTTTAAAATCCCAAATATTGTTTTAGGTCAGAGTCACAGTTTCTTATTAGAACCGCGGTTGGGCTCATTTGGAAATCGAACTTTCAGTCCAAAAAATTTTTAATAGTAATATATTAAACTCATATAGAAAGAAAAATATGAATAGAATGATTAAAATAGAATATTAAGCAAACATGAGTAATCAGACATGAAATATCGAAATTTCTTATTACTGAATTTAATTATTAGTACTAACAAAGTAGTAATAATTAAATACTATAAAATTTTCAAATGTAAAATATTGCTCATACCAAAATTCTAAAAATAGTATTGCGTTTCTAGTTCTGTATAAGTATCAGTAAGCAGCCCTCACTAGAGTAAACAGCTCTTTAATACAAGACATGACACATCATGTACACAACGTAATTGGAGACAAACGTGCCATTACACAAACACCTACAGCAGCTAATTAGCAAATTCTTGCACTGTAATTCCCATATTCTATCTGTCCATACAATAAAAAATATCACACATGTTAAAATTTCTTATTAAACGTAGCCAAAAATATAATACATTTTTAATATAATAAAATAGTCGTTACTCATACAACTGCAGACTTTTTAATAGACAATTTGAATGGTTATCTGAGACCCTCATGTACTACCTGTGGCAATAATACAGGGGGGAGTTCTCGAAAACTAATCCCTCAGAAAGTCTGAACTCTGGACTCTGCAAGCATTAGTGTGGGGACACCTAGGGCCGAAGGCTCTTTATTACCAATAATATGTTTTTTTAATATATGCAACAATTAAGCCTACTATACTGATAGCTTTAGATAACATTGAATAAAGAAAGAACGCAAAAAAAAGAAAAGGGAGGTAGGATAATAATTTATAAGGTGTTAATAAACTTACTTAAAAGTACTTACAAACAATAAGATATTTTAACTTCACAAAGCGCTGTGATTCTTTTCCATATGCAGTGATCTTTCTTTACATCATATACCAACATAATAATAACAGAAGAAATTGCAATATTATAAAAAAATATAGAGTTATTGAACGTTTTTAAATTTAATTAAGGGAAGAAGTTATTTACAAGCAATTTTATAAAATATTCTTCCACACGTATGATTGTATGAAGCGCCGTAGTGTCCCTAGAGCATCTACGGCTCTCTAGGGGTTCATAGTCCCGTAAATTAAATATTTATTCTTCATTGATAGAATTCAGCTTTTGGAAGAAATTTTTGGCTAAAAATTTCGGGTAATAAATGGCCTTATTATTTCGACACCTAGATCGTTGTGAATAATGTTATTGCTCAGGTAATGATGAGCTATAATAATGCACCGAAAAGGTTTTATTTTGAATTGTCTTAAGTCTCTTGATCTGAGTTTTGGAAAACGATCCCCAGACTGGGGAGGCATAGAGTATAAAAGATTTTAAAACTGTTTTGTACAGGAGTTTCTTATTACGCATTCTCATTTGATCTTGTTACAGGTGATGTGCAATGGATTTTTTAACTTTAGAATTGTTCATTATTTTAACTAATGTTATTCCAAATTAGACGATTGTCTATGAAAATCATTTAGCTTCTCTCTCGAAACAAACTTGCTGACCCCGCACCATGACGGGGGCATGGAATCCTGTTATAACTAAAGAAGATGGCTGTAATACTAGACTCAAAACTCGTGTTTCTGCGGGATGGACATTTAAACTTTTTACGTCGCTAAGGAGCAGCTGAAAACTGACGCAACGAGAGAGGGCAGAAAAGTCCTACCCCAGGGAGTTCACCAGGAGGGGTAAGTATCCCACCCCACCCTCGCATGGTGCAAAGGAGAAGAGGTACATTTTCCCATCGAGGCGAAAGCCTGATCAAGAGGGGGAGGATTTCTTCCGCGGCCCTCGCCGACAGCAGAGAAGGAGATGCCCGCTTGGAACAGGAGAGAACAAACTAGAGGGAAAGACCTGAAACCGAGTGAGATGTGTGCAGGCTGCTACGCACTTTTTGTGGTTTCCGAAGATTCAGCCTACGTTAGTTGTTAATAAGGTTTAATGTACAAAATTTGTAGATAATTAAATATGTAGTCCAGTATCAAATCCTTTCAGTTATTTGATTGTTGAACAGAGAGGATTTTAGCGAACCCACACAACCTGTTCCAATAAAAACATGCGAGCAGGTACAGAAACGAGACGTGTGGTTACCGTTGAAGACACACCGACCCACGCACGTGTGCTACAATGACTTTAGTTTTAAAAGGGTTTATCTGAATTATCCACCTCTGAAATCAACGACCAATAATCTGTAGTGTCGTTGTAGGTATTTATAAATCTAGTGTAATTATTTTTAGCGAGGATTGCCGAGTCGTCCTAGAACATGGCAAGTGTAGTGTTGTGATGATGAGGGATGTCACTGATGTAAATATTAAATAGAATTGGACCTAGCTTGGATCCCTGTGGGATTCCCGAATTTATTGATCTGTGTGTAGAGAAATGTGTGGCGGACCTCACACACATCCTCAGTAAATATATTTAATGTAGGCCCCGTTGAAGAATCACTTGACACATCCTGTGCAGTAGGAACCTCAATGGTCAAATCGGGGACTTTGGAATCGAGATTAAATCAGTGATCACGATGGGCGCAGTCATATCTTGGTGTTTATATCGAAGTTGGTCGAGATGCCGCTTACAGTGAACGAAATGGCCTTGATACCAAATTAACGCACCCAAAGTGGAGTGTCTTCTCTAAATTTACTTCATCATAACAATATTTAGACAACAGAATAAAAATGGCCAACAAATGTTTCTTTGGACTGAGAAAACAATTAAGATCAAACTTTATCAATCGAACAGTCTAAACTTAAAATGTATAAAACCCTCGTTTTGACCATCCTTCTCTATAGAAGCGAAACTTAGATCATCAACATTAACACTGAGCTTTCTCTGAACATGTTTGAGAGAAAAACTCTAAACGCTATCCTTGTTTCAGTACAGGACCGAGAATTCTAGCTAACTCGATTCAACTTCAAATTATAACAACTTTACAGACAGTCACAGATAATTTAGGTTATTCGAAGCAACAGGTAAGATGCACAGACCACAGAACCATGTTTGGAGAAGCTCAGATAACAATGCCATTAAAATATCAGCTTTCAAATATTCTGTGGGAACTCGAACCAGAGAATGACCCTCAACCAGGTGGCCGGACGACGGGGGAAAATGACTTAGATGGTTTTAAGGCACAGAACTGTAGAGAGATTGCTGAGAACACAAGTCACTGTAAAGTGCACGTTGAGGCAGCCAAAACCAGCAAAAGGGCTGTTAGGCTTATGAAGAAGATGATGACATCTCTTCCATTTCAGATATTTGTCTTTCAGCCTTTCGGCTGTCAGGTTCAGCTGTCTCTCAGCCAAGTTAAACTGTGCGCAGACATTGTGACTACACATTGCAACAGCCGGAAATATACGCATTTTACTCGATGGAATGATTTAAAAATTCAGACGAAGATAATATAGTTTCTTAGTTAAAGTACATCTCGTCTCTTTTTAGCGCTATATTTAATGTACAACAGCTTCCTTTTCCGATCTCTTGAAGTGAGGATAGATAGCGAGTTATATGGCCGGACAATCCGGCCATTTGTAATTTAACTCATCAGGGGTGCCAAAATTCGGATGAGGCATTTCGGCTGGGAGACAAAAATGTTAATATGTTGAATAACCAATCCAACAATTATGTTGGAAATACATATTCCTGAAAATTTACAGTTTGTACTTACACGGTTTATATCTAAAAACTAATAATATTTGCAATGCTTAACTCTGAATAAAACAACCATCAAAGAGTGGTATGTTTAAATAAATAATCAAAGATGCTATACCTATCAATTATATATGTTTCGCGGGAAAACGTAAAATCTCACCATATATATTATGAGATTGTGACATCACAAAGAATAAAGGAAGATGGAGGATTGGAGGGTCTTTTTTATAATTTGTAATTTATTTTTGGTTTTTCATAAATTTTTTTTCTAGGCTTTTTTATGCTATGTTTTGTTTCTGTTTAGCAAGACGTATTCAAGTTTTGTAGGTTTTTCAATCATCAGCAATCTATCTCTTTTAAGTAGTGCTGTGGCGTAGTACATTGCTGTTGTTACTTTAAATCCATTAATAACCCAAGTTTGCTTTATATCGTCTTTAATTATAGTAAAATGCCACTTATCTATATTACAATATTAAATATAGAACAAAAGATAAGGAAATATGCTAAAAATATTTATAAAATAAAAAGGAAAAGAAGCACTCCACGTGCTACACATCAGACATGTGCAGGGTTCTAAAAATGTAGTTGCAGATACGCTGTCTAGAATCGAAATTGATACTATTACGAAAGTGCCAATTTTAAATTTCAAAGAATTTGCAAACACGCAGAAAAATGATCCACAAATAAAAAAAATTCTTGAAACCAGTACTTCATTCATAAAATTTTAACTTAAATCATGCCAAACTTCAGACTGCAATTTGTGGTGTGATGTTTCCACGGGCACTCCTCTCCCTTTTGTTCCAAATTCATTCCGTAGACTGATATTCCAGAACCTACATAATCTTTCCCATCCAGGCGTAGCAGCTACGACTAAACTTCTCTGTTCCAGGTACGTTTGGCCTGGCATGAAACGTCAAATAAAGACTTGGGTCTAATCTTGTGAAAAATGCCAAAGATGTAAAATTCATCGACACACGAAGGCTCCACTTGGAACTTTTGCCCTTCCCGATAGAGATGTAAAAAACCCGGAATTTTGAAGAGGTGGGAATAAACCCGGGAATTTGGGGGAATAAACTCGGAATTTTGGAAACTTTGTTAAAAAGTCATTTTAACAATGTTTACTTTTGTTTTTTCAACATTAGCTATTTAAGAACTAGCATATTATTTCTAAGAGATTTTTTTTATTTACTTTGGCAATCAATATATATATATATATATATATATATATATATATATATATATATATATATATATATATATATATACATATATTCAAGAAATAATAGCAATGAGCATTTAATTGATTTTATAGTAGTACTTATGTCATTAATGACCCTGTTAGTCTTGTCAAACACATAACTGGTTGCTTCAATTTTAATTGCTAATATAATAAATATATACATTATTTTTGATCATTATTTATTATATAAATTGCTTTATGCTAAACTTTTCCCCCTTCTTTTATAATATAAAAATAAATATCTTTAAATTTAAAATAACAGTTTATTATTTTTTATAATGCATATAACATTTAAAGGTGTAATCAAATGACACTGTTGCATTTTGTGTCCAATTCCTACACACACACACACACACACACACACACACATATATATATATATATATATATATATATATATATATATATACATAGAGAGAGAGAGAGAGATGTTATCCAAGAAAAATAATGATTTATGGGTTTTGTGACACTATAGATTATTGACTAATATTTATGTAATAATAAAAATATTGGATATTTCTCAAAGGAAAAATAGACTCATAATTTCATGTTAAACATGATACCTTGCCAAATATAGTTAGTAAATCCCAATTATTCATTTTTTTTTCATAGCATATAATAGTTAAATTTTGTGAAAATAACAACTTTTGAGATCTACAACAAAGACAGAAGAAAAATGGTGGTTCTCATTGTGTCATAGGAATTGGTGACTTCAAAATTCCCATGTTTTGGAAATTTTCAAAATTCTCTTTCCAAAAATCTCGGTTTTTTCCCGGGTTTTTTCCACTGCTCACAACTCTACTTCCCGATGCAAGATTTGCGCATACACAAATTGACTTTATTGGCCCACTACCTCCCTCTGAAGGCAAATTACACTGTATGACCACTGTAGACCGTTTTACTAAATCACCAGAGGTAATACCGACATCTGACATGACGGCTCTGACTACAGCTAAATCCATAGTCCAAGGCTAGATTTTATGATTTGGTTGTCCAGTCTCTATCACTGCAGATCAAGGCAGAAACTTCGGATTAACACTTCTTCGAGAACTTACTAATATACTTGGGTGCAATCGCATACACACCACTGCTTTCTTTAAACTGTAAAAGAAAAAAAAAATAATGTTGTTTGTATAAGGCAAGTTCACGCAGCAGGACACATCTCAACTCATGGAGATTCTCGCTTTTATTTCAAACTTAATGGCAGCATATTGGATGCTTATTGGCTATTGTCCACATGAAAATGAATGGGAAGGGCATTAAAGTATTTCGTGACGTTGCGTGAAATCGCTCTATTGATTGTTCTTTCGGGATACCCTAAGTCACTGGGGAGGGGGATACTCTGTGGTGAATCGCTGCATGAGCGATAAATGAGAGCCAAAGGCTTAGAGAGTTTGGCAACCTTTTATGTAACCCAGAGAACTTAGAGTTGTAGTGACATATAGTACAGAGTGGAACGCTGAATAAAGTAATATATAATGGCTGGCGTAGTAAGATAAAACTACTTTTCTACTGTCATAATATATTAATTGAAAGAATTTTGAAAAAAAATTTTCTTTTTTCTAAAAGGCTTATTTCCATTGTGCTCCCAATTTCTTGCTGCTTTGTTTTTTAGAAGCTTATACAAGAGAACTAAAAGGATGTATATAAAATAACACATGAAAATAAAAATCACCACCTTTTATTCGAAAACAGTTGATGTTGAAAAAAAACGACCAAAATAAGCTATCAATTGGTATAAAGCTAGGATAAAGTTGAATATGAATTAGAAAAACGATAGCACTGTGATCAACGATATAAAATGTACAGCTGAATGCCATTTGTTTAAAAGCGCAGCATCTTCACGATGTGCTATATCATACTTGTAATGGCAACACTTCGAATGTAGAGTTTGCCATTGGCGTCTATGATCCCTTATTTAAAATAAAATTGGCAAGGATAATTTTACGTGAGGGATACATTAGAGCCAAAGGAATCCATTCCCCGGAGTCTGTAGAGTTATTAACCCGTAAAGTCTGAGAATAGGTTTTAGTTACAATTTTAGTTATCTGAAGTCTGTCACACAGGCCTCTTATCGTAATTAAACATCATAACTGCTAAATGCTGTTCAATAGAATTCAATTAATTTTTAAAATTGTAAAATTTTAAAACACATGAAATGTATACAAAAAAGTTATTGATGTTCGGGAAAATAAAAAAAAAAGGTATGTGCAACACAAACAATGAAAACAAGTAAAAAATAAACTTTTTAAAGTTTACAAACTAAATATGCTGACCCTATTCATTGTATACCCCATTCATATAAGCATGTTTTCAAGAAACTACATTCATGCAATATAAAAATTATATTCTGAACAGCTAACAAATATGTTTCTAGTAAATAAAATGTCAGCATTATTGTAACTTACGAAAAAGTTAACTACACAAATAACAGAACTATAAAATTAAAAAATCAGAAATTGGTAACATCTTAGATTAAAACTAGATACTGTATTACCTACAGAACTGTAGATCTAAAAGAATTTCTCTTAACACAACTATTTACCCATACACTAGTATAAAAATTTCTTTTGATCTGTCTTTAAAAATGCTTGAAAGAAAGAATGTCAAAATTAATAAAAAATAACCAGACATTTTTATTTCCACAATGAAATTCATTACATTATGTTTAAAGCAATGACACAAAAGGCTAAATTTTGGAGTTGGTTGGTGAGCAGGGGGAGAGATGCATAAGTATGGATTAATTCTAGATATTTTACATTACATCCCATAATGACAAACATACATAATTAAATTATGAAAAGAATATATGAAAAATAAATGAGGATCAACGCATAAAAACTATCCAGCAATTAAATTAAAAGAAAAAAATTAGATAGGCACAGAATAAATTTTAAAATGTAAATGAAATAATATTATATTTCATTATAAACAGAGTATGCATTATTATATTGTAGAGTATATTTATTTCTGACAATAATAATATCTCTCCCTTTTACTAGCAAATTACACAAATAAAGCTTAAATAATGTTTTATAGTAATTTTTTAAAAATAATATCTTCTTAAGTTTAATTTTTTATGAATAACAATAAAACAAAATATTGAACTTTAAGCCTTGCTTATCATTTCAGGTAAAATTTCATGTAAGCAAATATTAAAATCAGTGCAATAAGGGTACAGAACATTGCAGAATGTTGACATTGAAACTATTCCTCATTGACATAATTAACAATGAACTGTTAACAAAAGAAAATTTATATGATTCCCTTATTTTCAATTGTTTACTTCATAATTGTGTGAAAACTCAGCTATGATTGTAGTAAAATATTTTTTATACTGATGAATTTAATAATTATTAGCATTGAAACAATGGGTACAAAGAAAAAAAAAGATTTATAAATATATTGGATGGGAAATTTATGCTAACCAAGAAGATTTTTTTGGACATTCTGACAAAGATCACCTAGAAGTAAATTCTATTCAAAATAACTATCAGAGTAGGGCTGAAAATGCAGATAAAAATCCAGATTTGAATCCATTAATGAAATGTTTTCTGATTGTAGGATTTAAATTTGAATGAAGTGACTTGAGAAATTTTTGAAAAAGAAGAGATAGAAAAACCTCAGACAAAGCTACATTATAAATGATGATTTAATACCTGGTAACACTGAAACCTTATATTTAACATGAATACATGATATTAATAACCTTTGTGTTCTAATTAGAAGGGGAATACTGCTTAGTCTCCTGATATGTGGCCAAACTTCAGGTATAAATATCATACAAACTATTACCAGATTCTATTGGGGAAATGAAGATAGTGAGTATGGAAGAGGGAGCATGATCTTTATATTAAACATGCTGTATGATATTGTGAAATGTGCAAATAAACCCTTTCAATTAACAGTTATTAAAACCAAACTATAATACTAAATTCTTTTTTTAAACTACTTAGAAGAGAATATATTCCAATACAAAGAATGTTCTTATGTAAAAACTGAATTTAATTTTTTACCTCTTTTATACTGGATATCTGGTCAGGGATATAAAAGGTGTGACTAATTTATTTGATACAAACAGAGGCAAATAAATTCTAAGTACAATTAAGTGTATTTAAAATATTTAGCTTTTGTTTGTAATTATAGTGAGCAAGTAGGTATAAGATTTTTTTTTCTTGATCATATGATTTAAATTATTTTTTTCATTTTTGAGGCAGATTTTAATTTAATATTTTAATTACTACTAAATTAAAATTTAGTGAACATATAAGTGTCATCTGTTTTTAACAAAAAAATTCTTTTAATTTAGGAGCTTCTAAAATATTTGGCTAAATTATGTATGGGCGAATTTTCATCCCAATTAGTCATTCAAAATGTGGTAGTATTCCCCTGTTAAAGTGTAAAAGGTTCCATAATGCTACGGTATTACATTATATTATACTAAGTCATATTTATGCCAAATGATCACATATTAACTACAGTAAGATTAACCGTAATATTGAATTTAAACGGTACTTTTATCAATACGGAAGTTGCAAGTACGCATACGTAAGAGCAAACGTAAGTTGGCGAGAAACATAGCCTTCAACTCTTGACGCCAACGCACCAATCTAGACATGAAGTAAAATCTTTACCTGAGCTTTTCGCCAATGTGTAAAATCGGTTGTTTAGGGGTAATACGTTACAGTTGACAGGTCATGTAAGATAAAAATATATTTAAAGTGCCCTTACATTTGAATTGGATTATAAATTTCTCTGATTCAGTATTTTCAAATCTTTAAAATTTTATTCAAAATACCGTCCACCGTTTTGTGTAATCTTCAATCGCCAAAGAAGCTTGTAGTCCATGGCGATGTAAAACAAATTTGTTTCTATGGTTTCTTATGAAATATGGGAACTGAACAAAGTGTTCACAGAAGTCGAACAGGTAACGTTTGGGAGTTTGGAAGTGATTTTTAAAAAATTATATGTATTCCGGTGAGTTAACCTTGATGGAATAAAGCAAACAATTTTGTTTAACCCTTCTACATTATCGATGTTTCCATATTGTATTTTGTATGTGAAATCTTTGTAACTGATTTGTAGTTTCTCACTTCAATAGCAAATCTTGCGTATTACTTTTAAAATAATTATTCACTTGACGTCGTACTATCACTATAACATTTTTAGATTTCTAAGAAATTGCATAATCGTAACGATTAATACATGTGTGGCCCATATACACACACACACACACACATGTATTCCAATTTGAGCTTCTACACCTAGGCCTAAATAAAACCAACTGATAAAAAGGCGCAAGCCGCTAGTTCTTGTTATACTGTTCTTCATCAAGATACCGTTAAAATTCACCTGACATTATTACTATAGTGCCATTCACGTTTTAGCCCGAATTCTTAATTACCCCCTGATTCACAAATTACGGTTAGTGCACAAGGGTAACGATCATCTACTGTAGGAAGTTAGGAAAATTTTTATGTCTGATTTTTAAATTTTATCCCAGCTAGTCATATTATCATTGTTAAAATTGTTTTATGTGTTGAATAGTCGTAGGTACAGTAACTTTCAAGTTTGTATTTAGATTTACTTAACAGTCATTAATATTTAATGTTTTGAAGTTTACACTAAAAATTAATCACTGTAATTGGGGGCATAGAATGAAGTCTTCCATGGGAGGGTTTTCCCCCACTTCAGTTTTTATCTTGAAATGAATTTTAGCTATCCTTGCATATAATCTGTATGCAACAATCTTTATAGGGGGTGGAAAGGTTAACATCACATTACCTGTTTGCTACACCACTGATTGTAATATAATAATAAAGACTTTTTTTTTTTAAATTTGTATTTAATATTTTTCATTTTCAGAGCTAAGTGTCAAATTTTTGTTTACAAAGTCTAATCTGTGCTATATGTCAACTTTATTGTTAAGAGTTAAGGTGTTCAAAGTTCAATACCCACATGAATGGCTAAAGCAAACAAAAACAAATTTAATGGAAACAGTACTCTTATTACTCTTATCAATTATATTGAAGAGATTGGTATTAAATGTCAAAACTCTATTTAAAGTTTAAAATGTTTTAACAAATGGAATCATTTAAAACTTACTAATAAGAAATATCTTGAGTATTCAATCTTTTTATTTAGATATGCAGTTTTAAAAATTTAAATGAAACAAGCTTTCAAAATGTTAAATTAGATAGAAGAATAATCATAACTATTGTATTTAAAGTAACTTCTGTGCAAAGTATCATATTAAATAATTTTTGGAAACAATATTTCATATTTTCCTATTTTATCACATGTTACCAATGAGTTTTTTACTTTCAGTTCCTCTTTGTGATGAAAGCATGTCATTAAGGCTTAGAAATAATTATCACCCTCTTCATTTTCATTATGTACATGGAGAAAACATTAAGATATCTAAACAGAGAACAGTTGCTTGTCGTTCTGAAGGATTTTGCAATGGAATTGTATTTAGTGATAGACCAATAATGATATGTGAACCTGTGTATGTGAAATTTCTTGAAACATCACCTAACTGGAGTGGTGCTTTACGAATTGGCTTTACAATGAATGATCCTGTTACTCTGAAGTCTAAACTTCCCCGTTATGCTTGTCCTGATTTAACATCAATGCATGGCAATTGGGCTAAAGCAGTTGGAGAGAAGTATGCCAAGAAAGATTCTATTCTATACTATTATGTTGATCAAAATGGAGATGTTCATTATGGAATTGGTAGTGAAGAGCATGGAATCTTCTTTGGTGGTGTCAATACATCTGGCAAATTATGGGCTGTACTTGACATATATGGCAACACAGTTGCTGTAGAATTTATGGGTATGTATTTGGTATTAAATTTGTATGTTAATTATTTCATAGATTATTTTTTTACTTTTATCTCTTGAAATTGATTAGCTTATTTATGTAGCCTAGTGTTTTACTTAACTAAGAGATTACCTATGAATTTTTTTCAGTTATATATACATGTATAAAAACTTCCAGGGGTGTTTGTGTGCTAGTTTTAACCCTTATAATTCTGGATTTTTTGGCGATGCTGAATATGAAAATCCAGGTTCAGTGTTTCTTAAAATTTTTATTTCTGAGGAATCCTTAGAATGCCAGGGATTTCACACTATCTCTGGATTTCTGGAGAAATAAAATTATAAAGTATTTTTCCTTGTTCTTTTCAATTAACTTTGAAAGCAAAACAAAGAACACAGCACATTCTTTATAACTGTCAAATGATCTCCCAATTGATATGATGCAGTCTCCTAGACTCAATCTTGAACAGGTTCCAACTTGGTAAGCTAATTTGATAACACAGTGCAGAAAGGTACCAAAGAATGCAAAGATGGCCTATGATTTTTAGGGTTAGCAATGCTTAGCCCATACACCGACCACTCTCCCCACTTTTTCTCCTTTCAAAGCAGTCACCCCTTTTGTTAATTCTAGATGGAATTTGTCACATCATTCAAAAGCTGCCCATTTGAAAGTTGTCAGGCAACTTTTATGTTATTTTCCCTGCAAGGTAGTGGAGTTACGTGACACAAAGTTGCTTTTTTAAACTATAATCGCTTTGCATTGAATCTTTTCCTCAGAAATGTTTCTAAAATATTATACATACAGAAAATAGTACAAATTTAATTTTCAATTTTTTGAAAACTTTTTTGTCTTTTAGGTAATAATAAAAAAATATTGCTTTTAATTAAAAATCTCCAGCACAAATTGAAGAATATTTATTCTTAATTTTATATACGTAATTCAAATAGAAATTGAGATAAATCACAACCTGGGAAAGATAAATAAGAATATGCACTTTGTAATGATATTTCTCCCAGAAATGAATAAAGCTGAAGTAAATAGAGTGCTTGTCCTCTATATAATTTTTTAAATAGAGGACAAGCACTAATTAAGTACAAAATTATATATAAAAAGAAAGTTTTATATAATGGAAAATAAAAAAAGCTTATAGCTAGAATTTAGTGTGTATTTTTGGGAGGAGGGGGAAAATATTGCACTGGGCCCAATTTCAGCTTCTCCCTACCTTAACTTACCTTAATTTTTAACTAAAATAACATAAATGACTAAAAGTATGAAATATTATATATATATATAATATTTTACTATATTTATTAATATTATATAGTGTTATAATATATAACAGTACTAATTGTATTAAAAATATATAAAAATTAATGCTATATACATTTTTCTCATTATTAACTTTTAATATATATGTATATATGTATGTATATATGTATATATATGTATGTATGTATATATATATATATATATATATATATATATACACACATACATACATACATACACTATCAATTAGTGATATACATACAACTAGTTGAGTAATGTAGCTGGAAAACAGGAGTTTTCAAAAATACAAAGCTAAAAAAATACATAATTTAAAATTATGTGTGTATATATCTTTATATATATATATATATATATATATATATATATATATATATATATATATATATGAGAGAGAGAGATACACAATACATATATTAAATTTATATCCTCATACATAGATACATACATGAATGTTCATGCTCAATCCTGTATAATATATTTCAGTAAATGTGTGAAACAATTTGGAACAAAAATATTAAAATTAAGTAAATACATAAAACACTGAAATATTTATTTTAAAATTAAGTTTTAATTATGTAATTTAAAAACATTTCAGGTAATTAAGTAAAAATCAGTCTACAAAATCGTATTTGCACTAGCATCCAAGACAGGATAAAATTTTAAGTAGTCAGCAAAAATGCAACACGTGGGGTGAATTGATTTTTGATCGAACCATTTATGAATTATATGCTTTTCTCAAGTGATTTCAAAAGAACTTTAGTACTTAACTTTAACACAACACATTTACATATTTTTGTATTTAAAATAAAACCCTTTTTTCTGGTTGAAAATGTTTGTCAATGTTAAGTATTTTAGGAAATCATTCCAAAAGCTTTATTCATTTCTCAAGAAAAGCATCAATCCACTGTCCAGCGTTCAGGGAGTACAAGATCTCGTGAATATAGTGAAGCAGGTGGGAAGAAAACAACAGTGTGTTGTACTGAAAGTAGAAAAAGCAGCTGAATAGTTTGATGACATGTGAAAGGCATGACAAATTTTAAACAGATCACCCCCGTCGAGAGGGTATCGGCTGTGCTGAAATAAGAATAGACAAGACAAATGAGAGGGGTTCCACAAGTCCGTTTCTGAACAAGAACGTGCTGTCAAACCCCCATCGTCGTGGCCGGTCTATGGGTTATTGATAAAAGTCATTGAGTTGATGAGACCATATAATAGCAGTTAAAGGTTAACTTTTACAGTCAACCAGAGACTTTTTTTTTTTTTTTTTTTTCATTGAACATAGTACAGGTAAAACTTGAGAGAGCATAAATGTTATATTAAAGAAAAGAAATGCTTGTTTTAAAGAAGTAATACTGGTAATTAAGAAAATATACTTTTTTTTAAAGTAAAATTTAATGTTTTTTAAATGTGTTTAGCATATTTTCATATCTTTAAACATAATTCATACTCATTAATTTTAGGTGCTCTATAAAAGAGGCCCTTAAAATCCTTCATTTTTGAGAAAATTAGTATTTTTATTAATAGCAGCCAAATTTAAAATTGATTACCAAATGAAAGTATTTGTAATAGTGGTATATATTTATTTTTTTAATTTCCTCAATTTTCTTTTTTATCACAAATTTTTGGCTTATGTGTTTGATATGAATGTTACTGTTAATTTTTCATATTATGATTTCAGTTATTACTGTTTTTGAAAAGCCTTATCTATCTTTCATTCCCAACCTTTTTTTTCCTGGTAATTAAATTTTTTTGAATTTCAATTTGATCTAAAAAATTAGGATTTTTGAGAGGTAAAAACAACTTTTTAGGAGTAATTCATTTTAATACTTAAAAGAAAAAAATATATATATTGCTCAGTAGTAATTTGTTCAAATACAAAATTGCTTATTCAGATTGGAAACCATTACTGCTAATTTACATTGCCTATTTATGCCTAATTATATTTCTTCCAAATTGAAATTAAACTCCTTTCATCGGTAAATTGATCTTTGGTATCAGATTCTGTAGATTGGAATTTCACTCCTGGCATGAATGTGTATAGCCATTCAGAATCAGCTTTAAGTAGTAAGTGTTTGTCAATACCATTTGTAGAGCAAGAATAATAGACTGTAGTGGTCCAAACAAAAAGGATTTCATTATTCTAATATATGGCAGTAATATGACCTAACAACTTTCAGCACTCAGAACTGATAAGTTCTAAACTAAACATTTGACTTGGGTATTCTAAATATCAGTCATATGCATTAATGAGCAGATCAATTTTAACTTTTGTGATTACTATGCTCGAAATATTTATAAAAGCTATTGTGCTCTTAAACTAAAAAGGTTGAATGATGGCCAATTGGTTAGGGTGCTGGCCTTTGGTACCGGAGTTCGTGGGTTTGAATCCCACAGTGGCATGGATATTTGTAGCCCTTCAGAATTGGCTTTAAGCTGTAGGTCCCGGTCTCATTAGCCCTAGTATTGCAAAAAGTAGAGCGTAGCGCTCCAAAACAAACCAAACTAATTTAAAAGACCGCAAATAAAACTATTTAGAAACATTTTGCTACTTTACATTTTAATTCTAGTCTCTGTATATTATCTGAGAGAAACAAAATAATTATATGTCTCAAAAATTTGAATTTCTATAGAAAAGGTTTTATTTTAATAATCTTTTTCTTTTTTTTTTTTAACTTTTTTTTTTCAAATACTTTCTGAACACAAGAAATAGTGTGCCTGAAAAATTTATTTCCTAAATTTGATCTAGATTTTTATTTTTATAAAATTTATAAGAATAAAATTTCAACCATCTATTAAAATTCAGTAAAACAAAATTTGAAATTAATAATAAATTATTAAAAATAAATTTAAATTTATATCTTCATTTTTAGAAATAAAAAGATGGTTCTTATCTGCAATTTAGATTCTGATGTAGAGCACAGTGATATTTGAAAAAAAAAAAAAAAAAAAAAAAAAACTGTACACAAATTTTATTACATATATAAAATATTAGCCAAATATATATAGCCAAATATTTTAGAAGCTCCTAAATTAAAAGAATTTTTTTCATTAAAAGCAGATGACACTTATATCATATGTTCATTAAATTTTAATTTAGTGTAGTAATTAAAATATTAAATTAAAATCTGCCTCAAAAAATGAAAAAAATA
Organism: Pardosa pseudoannulata; assembly: GCA_032207245.1. NCBI lineage: Eukaryota > Metazoa > Arthropoda > Arachnida > Araneae > Lycosidae > Pardosa > Pardosa pseudoannulata. The sequence goes on from CM063502.1 coordinate 105,995,948, forward strand.
ATTTAAATCATATGATCAAGAAAAAAAATCTTATATCTACTGGCTCACTATAATTACAAACAAAAGCCAAATATTTTAAATACACTTAATTGTACTTAGAATTTATTTGCCTCTGTTTGTATCAAATAAATTAGTCACACCTTTTATATCCCTGACCAGATATCCAGTATAAAAGAGGTAAAAAATTAAATTCAGTTTTTACATAAGAAGAACCTTCTTTGTATTGGAATACATTCTCTTCTAAGTAGTTTAAAAAAAGAATTTAGTATTATAGTTTGGTTTTAATAACTGTTAATTGAAAGGGTTTATTTGCACATTTCACAATATCATACAGCATGTTTAATATAAAGACCATGCTCCCTCTTCCATACTCACTATCTTCATTTCCCCAATAGAATCTGGTAATAGTTTATATGATATTTCTACCTGAAGTTTGGCCACATATCAGGAGACTAAGCAGTATTCCCCTTCAAATTAGAACACAAAGGTTATTAATATCATGTATTCATTATAAATATGAGGTTTCAGTGTTACCTGGTACTAAATCATTTATAATGTAACTTTGTCGGAGGTTTTTCTATCTCTTCTTTAATATAGAAAAATACATTTTTTTTTTCATATTTTAGGCATTAAAACTATATTTTAAATTTTGCTATTTTATTCTTTTCTTTTTAATATATCTATATTATGTATCTTTAATTAAAATAATGAATACTTCTATAAACTCCTCGGCACAACAACCCCTAGGGGGCCAGGGCTTATGGTGCCAATCTCCGTTTCCTAGACCAAGGGTCCTGGGGTGTGAAGCATATGTTTTGGTTAGGTGGTCAACCTTACGTGGAATCCCTCAGAGTTCAGTTCTCAAGCATGTTTGATCCTCAGTTTGTCTACCCACTGAAGGGCTGAGTCAACCTTACCCAGTCCGGGGATTGAATCTTGGCCTGTGTCGTGGGAGCGCGAAAGCGCTACCCCAATGCCACTGGGCTTCAATGAATACTTCAAGTACTATTAAAAGTTAAATTTTAATCTTTGCTGCATTATTTTAAATTATAAACACTCCAAAAACTTTTCAGTTCTTTTTGTCATGTCATTCAAACACCTCTGAATTTCTCTTTATTGTGACTTCTAAACAATGGTAACTACTTATAGCAATTCTCCATATTGTAATAGAATTGGATATCTTCAGTAGAATCAACATAAGATTTAACTTCTGAACAACAAATTCAAAATTGGCAACTTGAAGTTCTAACAAATAGACCCCAGTCCCTTTTTTTTTTCATTCTTTTAAATAGCAAGTTCACATTTTATCTAAACTAAACAATGCATAAAATACATATTTTATTTTAAGAAACCCTCTTCTGTTGCTAGGATTGGTTCGGTTTGGAATGTTGTGATTTATTTTTTTGTTACATAAGGGCTAAAGAGACTGGTATCTACATCTTAAAGCGATTCTGAATGGCTCTGAACATCCATGACACAAACTCTACTAAAGAGCAGCACCCAACCTATTCAACCATTGTTTGGCCTCAGGATAAATTTTTCTGTTCCGTATTTTAGTAATTGTCTGGTGGTTTAGTTCCAATGGAATGAGATATACCTGATTTCTTTATTTACTTGTCATATTTATTGCTTAGGTTCAAACTTGTATTTTTTGGTTTTTAAAAGAAAATCTTGTTGTTTGCAGGATAATAGTTATTAGATGTGAAATGAGGCCTTACTGCTCTAAATTGTCTTGATTTATGTTTACAGTCATACACAATTGTTTCAAAGTTTTTTCATTGTATTTTATCGTTTCAACAATTTAAGGTATTAGACTAAAATAATAATAAAAAACAGAAAATAAAGTGAAGGATAATGTTTTAATGCAGAATTGTCATACTGCATCTCATGGAGTAAATATATGTAACATAATCAGTATGGTATGGTATAGACAGAAAAGTCGATTATTCGATCTGATCATGGAGGTGAATATCTAAATATCAACGTATGAAAATATTTTATGATTGAGGGTATCCAGACTGAGTTAACTGGAATTTATTCTCCCCAACAAAATGGGGGACAACAGGAAAACAGGACTCTAGTAGAAATGGCCCGTTGCATGTTGATTGATGCAGGTCTACCAAATCAGTTTTAGGGTGAAGCTGTAGTAACTGCTAATTTCATTCAAAACAGGATTCTTAGTCTATCAAAGAAACTTAATTCCTTATGAACTGTGGAATAACAAAAAGCCTAAGGTAAAGAATTTTCAAATTTTTGGTTCTAAATGCTTTGTTCATGTTCCTACCCAGAAATGACAGAAATTAGAATACAGGAACTCAAATGATGTTTTTTGGGTGCGATGAAGAATCAAAAGCTTACCATTGCTACAATCCATCTTCGCAGAAGGTAGTTATTAGTCGAGATGTTCAGTTCTGTGAATTATGTCTAATTGCTTGCACATACTTGAAAATGAAGAAGCTGTTATTTCAAAAGTTGAAATATCCCACAAAGAAGAGGAAATTCAGGAGGAGAGCAATGAACCAATTGAAGCAGTTAAAGATCATCAGATTCGTGTTTCTCATGAATCAACTAAAGGCATTCCTCCAAATAGACTGATTAAAGAGCTTCATACTGTAAAAGACGAAATTAAAGAACCCAAATCCTAAAATGAAGCAATTTCCAGTAGATTAAAAAAGAAATGGCTTAATGCAATGCAAGAAGAATTTACTTCTATGGAACAGAATGGAACCTGGGATTTGTGTAATCTTCCTGAAAATCGATAGGCTATTGGAAGCAAATGGGTGTTTAAAATCAAGAAGGGCAAAGATGAAAGCATTCAGAAGTTCAAGGCATGTCTTCTTGTTCAAAGTTCTCTAAAAAATATGGTGAAGACTATGATGAGACTTTCACTCCTGTTGTATGTCAAATAACTTTGCGTACTTTATTGTCAATTGCAGCTAAAGAAAAATTAACAGTCTATTACTTTGATGTAAAGACAGCATTTTTAAATGGAAAACTGAATGAGACAATATATATGAAACAGCCTCCAGGCTATACTATAAAGGAAGCATCATAAGTATGCTTATTAAAGAAAAATATTTATGGACTGAAACAAGCAGCCAGAGTGTGGAACGAAGTAGTGCATAAAGTTATTGTCAATTCACATTTTAAACAAAGTAAATTCATGACTTTATTCAAGAAAATCATGTGATAGTTGGTGCTATATTCTGATTTATGTAGATGATATCATAATTTCAAGTAAGTCAAAAGAGGAGATACATGAAATTGAAAATGTTATATCTAAAGAGTTTGAGATCAAGAATCTTGGCCCCCTTCAGCAGTACCTTGGAATTGAAGTTACAAAAGATTCAGATGAAAATTTTCAATTTTGTCAGTCAAACTACATCAAGAAAATTGTACTTGATTATGGACTGTCAGATGCAAAGCCAGTAAGCTCACCAATGGATAAGAGTTATGAAAAATCAGAATCTACAAATCTGCTGAAAGATAATTCCAAATACAGATTTGATAATACAGATTTGATACATAATTTGATGTTTACTTTATGTATCAGTCAACACAAGACCAGATATTTCAGCAAGTGTAAAATCCTTGCTAGGTTTCCTCTCTAAACTTGGAAGACTGGATACAGTTGAAGCATATTGTAAAATATCTTAAGTCTACTGCCAATATGAAACTCAAGCTTAGCAACTTCTGGACTCAAGAAAGTCCTGCATTCTTTGGATATGCGGATGCAAATTGGGCTGAAGATCGTAAGACAAGGAAGTCAAACAGTGTTTACATATTCTTCTTAAATGGAGGTGTCATCAGCTGGGTGTTGCAAGAAACAAACCTGTGTTACATTATCTTCTACTGAAGCTGAATATGTTGCTCTATCTGAAGCCTGCCAAGAAGCTCTTTGGTTACAGCATTTATTGAAAGACATGCATCAGTATGTAAATTGTGCCACAACTATTTATGAGGACAATCAGAGTTGTTTAAGTTTGATTCAGAGTGGAAAGTACTCTAACCAAACTAAACATATAGATACTAAATATCACTTTATCAGAGATTGTGTAGATAAACAACTAATTAACTGTGAGTACTGTCCAACAGATCTGATGGTAGCTGATTTGTTGACTAAGCCATTGTTACCCAATAGACTTTGTATATTAAGAGAAAAATGTAAAGTTGTAGAAATGAAGGAGGAGTGTTAAAACTAATTGGCATCATTAATTTAAATTATCATTTGTACAACTTTTTATTTTTCAGATGACAACTAAGTTTATCTTACTACTACTGTCCTCTCTTTTTCATTGTAATGTAGCTGATGTATTGCTCCCATAGGTTGAAGTTTCTTGGACTATGGAAAACTTCTTCTGAAAGATCCTTGTATAAATTTAATAATGGGATCACTGGACATCCTTCTCTTACGATGATTTCAGATTGGATGTTCAAGAAGTTGGCTTTCACTGACAACTTTAATGTTGCTTTTCTTTTTAGGCGTGAGTGGGAAGAACCTTATAAGCTTCTCACACGTGCTAATGAGGTTTGGTTTACAGATGGCTCTAAAACGCCATCTGGTACCAGCTCTGGTGCTTTCTGTATTACCAGAAACATCAGGATTTCATTCTCCCTGGGTAAACTAGCTTCTGTTTTTCAGGCTGAGGTTGCTGCCATTCTTGCTTGTGCAAATAACTGCATTGCAAGAGGGGTTAAAGAAGAAGAAGGTTAAAAGAAGAGAAGGTTAAAAATCTTCTCATATAGTCAGGCTGCACTTATGGCCTTGCACAAGTATTGCTTCTTATCCAAAATTGTGTGGGATTGCTATAAGACCATTAACCAGTTGGCTATGGTCAATAAGGTAACCCTAGTATGGGTTCCTGGTCATTGCGGTATTTTCGGCAACGAGGTTGCCGATGATCTCGCTAAGTACGGTTCTGAGTTGCCCTTCATTGGGCCAGAACCTGTACTTGGTCTTTCACATATCGTAGTGAGAAGGACCGTAAGGGACCTCCTAATGGGAGAGACTTATAAGGACTGGCTTGACTCTAGTAATCAAAGGCAGTCCAAGGAGCTTAACCAGGGTTATCCATGGATGAATGCTAAGGAGCTACTTAGGCTCAGTAGGAAAGAGCTAAGGGTGGCCATTGGCCTGTTGACTGGCCATTGTTGCCTTAAGAGGCACCTCAACATTATTGGCATTATAGACAGCCCAATATGTAGGGGGTGCATATGGCGGAGGAAAGTTCGTCACATATTTTATGTGAATGTGAATACTACTGCGCCAAGAGATTTGAATTCCTTGGGTATCACTTCATCGAGCCGTGGGAGTTGATTAACTTCCCGGTTAAATTGCTGCTGAAATTTATTTCAGCTATTGGTCTCTCTGAGATCTAATGGTTATTGTTTCTTAGCCTTGTGCTGGAGCTTCTTGCTCCTGCGAATGGGGGGCTTTTTTTCAGTACAATAGGCCTTAGGCCGCAGTGCTGGTGCCCTTGCGAGCCGTCCCACCCTAAATCTAATCTAATCTAATCTAGCTGATGTAAATTTGTTCTTATATCCTTTAACTTTTAAAATAAAAGTCCTATAGGGCTGTTCAACTGACGGCCCGCCAACTTCTTATTCAGCATATTTCTTTTGAAATTTTATGATATCAAGAAGCATCCGAGATTACCATTTTTGGTCAAGCCAAGGTCCCCAAAGTTTCCTCTTGATCCCTCTTTCACTCCTTTTATTGTATTAGGAGAAAAAGGTACATGACATCCACAACTCAAGGTAAAACAGTCCTACTCTGCACACTGGTGTTCAAATTCCTAGAAATAGTATTGCCTCGTGTTGGCAATACCAGGCGATTGGAAAAGGCCTGGGAGACAGGGAGGGAAGAGAGAAACATTTCAGATAAGCAAAACCTGCTCGTAATTGGTTAAAAATATTGCCGCTGTGGCCTTTGTTGATTTCAAAAAAGAAATTGAGAGCTTGCGTTTGTCAATTCTCAGATAAGCTTGCAGATATCGGATATGAAACAAACTTCTCTTGTACTGTAGCTATATTTTTGGGGGAATGTGTGAAAACTAATTTTATTGTTGATTGTGAATATTTCATCTTCTAATGATGAGTAAGAAATTGGAGATAGACAGTGAGAATCGAGTGTTCCAGGACCGCTGTGAAACCCAGTACTTCATCACGAATAGAAAGGACAAACTCCAGTGCTTGATTTGTATGCAAGTTGTGGCTGTGTGCAAAGAATATGATGCCAAAGGGCATTATGCGAGTCTTCACGTAGGGAACCAAAGTAAATATTAAGGCGAAGCAAGATCTCTGATAGTTTCAGAACTGAAATCAAAACTGCAAAAACAAACTGGGATGTTTACTCAAGTAAAATCTGATCAGTACAATGTTTCGCATGCTTATGCAATTCCGCGTGAGCTTGCTAAAACGAAAAAAACCTTACACTGATAGCATTGTTGTTAAAAAATATGCTGTAGAAATGGCAAAAGTATTTGGTGATAGCAAATTGGCTAAGCATTTTGATTCAGTTCCAGCTTCTCATCAAACTGTCCAATAAAGAGTTGCTGAAATTGGGTGATCAAATATAACAGAAATTGTCCTGCAAGATTGAAAAATGCTGCTATTTCTCCTTGTGTATCGATGAGAGTACAGACTAGTCAAACATTAGTCAAGTCTTGATTTTCATTCACACTGCTAAAGAAGACTTTGAGATCAAAGAGGAGCTCCTTACTATGTGTTCTCTTCACTCCACAACAAAGGGTAGGTACATATTTGAAACAGTGATGAAAGCGGTCAACAGTGTCGAAGCTTTTGAAAAGTGTTCCGTCCTAGCTACAGACTGTGCAAAGGCAATGATAGGACCAAAGATAGGATTGATTGGATGTTTAAGAGAAGATGGAATGAAATGCCCTGCACTTCATTGCATCATTCACCAGCATGCTTTATGCAGGAAATCGGTGAAGCAAACTGAAACCCTGAAAAAAGTTTTGAAAGTCATTAACATGATCAGAGGTGGCAACAGGGCTCTTTTGCATCGGCATGCATAAGAGCCCTTAACTTTTTGGAGGAAATTGAAGCAGAATACGGAGACCTGGTTATGTATAATCAAGTTAGGTGGTTTAGTTCCGGAAACTGCCTCAAGAGATTTTTCGAGTTGAGAAAAGAAATCCCTCTTTTCCTTCACCAGTTTTCTCCATCAGAAAACTTTGAACAAGAACTTTTAAGCATGGATTTTTCATGTTACCTGGCATTTCTAACTGATATTACTGCCCACCTCAACGATGTGAACTTAAAACTACAAGGAAGAGGCCAACTGGTGTCTGACCTAATTGGGAAAAAATAACTTATCTCACTTCACCAGCTGCAGTCGTTTGGCGTCAGAGTGTGAGGAAGGGCTGGATTTCTCTGAATTTTGCCCTGAGTTGCAGACTGTTATTGATGAATTCAGTACGAGATTTTCGGATTTTGAGAGCATTAAAAATGACGTAACTTTGTTTAGTAAGCCAGTTACAGCAACCATTGAAGAAGAACCGAACAACCTACAATTAGAGCTCTGTGATCTCCAGGCTGACCCATTCTTCCAAACAAGAACCGAAAGGGGGCCCGAGTTCTTCAAGTCGCTTCTAACTAAACAGTTTTCATATCTGCGTGACTTAGGACTGAAAATAATTTCCATGTTTGTGAGCACATATTATGCTAAAGTGCTTTTTTGACAATGGAGCTTATCAAGAATCATCACAGGAGTGCTCTCTCTAATAGTTCATTGTTAGACCTTCTTAGGCTGGCAACAACAAACATCGATGTTGACATTCCTGCCCTTGTAAAGGAGGCTGATTGACCTCAGTTTTCCCATTAAAATGTAAACAAATTGTTTTATATTCCTCTGTTTCCATTGTTTTATAATTAATTTAACTATTAATTGTTATTATATAAGAGGTAAGAGGTTATTGTTCAACTTTTTCAAACTGTGGCCTGCCAGATGATCAGTGACTGGAATTCTGGCCCGTGGGCTCTTTGCAGTTGGACAGCCCTGGTATAGAGTATTTCTCACCCCACTTGGAAAGTAAAAGTCAGTCTTGATTTAAAAGGCAAATTTATTCAAACCACTGTATTTAAATTTATATTGCATTTATGTTTACTTCCACTTGGTAATGATATGATATACCCATAGCTTTGTATTCTCCAATAGTATATACTATATCCTGTAACTCCTAAGAATTTTTTGAGAGAGGAAATGCAAATAAAAACATATTTTAGGTATGATCCAATTGGTATAGGGAAATATGTAACTAGGTGTTTGAATAGAGACTAATTGACATTTTGAATCTATGAACTTTTCAAATAGATGAAAATTTCTTAGTATAACTTATTTGTCTAATTTGCACCTCAGTCTGGTAAAAAAAATTGTTATTTTAAAAAAATTATAATATTATATTAATAATATTGTTATTATAAAAAAATTGTTGTCAGCTAAATTATTGGTGTAATAAATTATTAAATTCTAAAATTTCTTAACCATGCATGGCATTTCTTACTTTTAAAGTAGGTGTACCTAATTTAGAAATTCATGTTAAATGGAACTGTATTATAAATGCTATTAGAGTATAAGTTGCCTCTTTAATGTTTCATGGCAGTATAGATTGTTATCAAAGATGATTATTATTGGTATTCATTTATTGCTCTCATAACAGATAGCTTATTTCCATAACAAAAAACTGTGTTATAAAATTCTAAGTTTTGTCATGTATTTTCTCTCTGTTTCTCAAATAGTAATTTGGTTGTGATACTGCATATAGTTTCTATTATAAATAAAAGTACATATCACTTATGGTTTTATCTGATTAGTGCTTTAGAAAATAAATTATGTGAATTCAGACCAGAATTATATATAGATTAATATATAGAAAAATATTTAGATTTTGTCATTCAAATTTCAGTGCTATTGCATGTAGGGATTGTTTTAAAGCATATTTTGATTATTGTGTAATTGTAGATATTGAGATTAAAGAAATAATTTGTTTTTTTATAAATATTTAGTATAATTTAGCATGAAATGTTTGAAATATTTTTTAAATTGTGTATTTAACTTCAGATCCAAATTCTTTAAATCAAGAGATGCAAAATGATCAGAGTAACCTAGCAGTGAATCCTAAAGACAGATTTGGATGGCGACAATCTGCAAAGTTGAAATCTCTCGCTTTTCATGCTATTCATGGTAAAAATGTGACTTTAAAGAAAAATAGGTTTGTAATCAGATTTGAACTATTTTGTTTTTAATTTTTGTATTTTGTTAAAAAATTTGTTTTGTTATAGTTCTCTCATTACATAATAGTCAATATATGCGTCACACCTACCAATATTGTATAGTGGCTAGTGCATATGATAATTACTATATAATCTTACGTGGAAGTAGAGAGTGCAAAAGCCCAATTCACGAGTAAGACTTGAGTATTTTTAGTGTTATCTCCTTATAGAGATTAAAGTGGATCACCTATATGGTGCTCTCATAGAAAAATAATCAATAATCTTGCGATATATACTTGTGATTGCTGATAAAGACAATTGACTCTGTATGGGGAGGGAAGAGAAATTAATATATGAATCACCCAGAACCCAATGCTGTTCACCAGAAAAAATTGACAAAATTTGTCTTTTAATACATATTTTTTGGTTTATTAAAAGTTTTAATTATTGTCATAGCAACAAGTTAATTTATTAATAACTAAAATGAATATTATATGTTCTATTTAAATGCACAAAAATCTGGAAACATGAGAAAATAGACTTTGTCAGATTGACTTCCGAGTGACTCATATACAGGGTTTCCGCATGCCTGGAAAGTCGGGGAAAGTCATAGAAAATCATTGATTTAGAAAATGGATTAATTTTGTCATGGAAAGTCATGAATTTCTAAGTAAAATGAGTAAAAGTCATGGATCCGCAAAGCTACCAATTAAAAACAAAATCAAAAATGCCTCTGCAAGTGAATTTCCTTTCTGAATGGAAGCGGATGCATACTTCTCCCTTTTGTCCATAGTGCAGGACTCCCATTCATCTATTTGTACTCTGAGACATATGACATATTACGGCGCCTTAACTGCGTGGCGAGACAATTGCTATGGGGTGACCAGGAGGTGTTAGTACTCCGAAGTGCAGTATCACATTACACGTGATTCGCCGATGGTTGGGAAGAAAAAAGTATGCATCGGCCTGTGATATAACAAAGGAGTGGGAGGGAAGTTGATGATATCAGAACATCCTTGGCCCAGCCAGTGATCGTGTGTATATTTCATTGTGAGAAGCGAAACCGTTGAAGATACGAGCATAGAAAAACATTCATTAGGGTAGAGTACACTGCACCGGAAGGGTCGAATATTTCTATCGCAGCACTACAATTCGATCAGTCATCTGTTCTTTTTCTCGTGTGTTAATGAGGCAAGACCAGGGTAGGCTTTATTCTCACCAGTATATTCGGTCAGTTAGGAACTCCTCCTCCCCCTCCACATTCGTTTCCAAGAATCTGATCAGGGTTGTTAAAAAACCCTGGATTTTGTGTATTAAATCCCAGCGCAGACGAGTTTCATTAAAAAAAAAAAATGTTTTTAGAGGTGGGGGGGAGTATAAAATACGGGGGGGTTTTATTGAAGGAGGGGAATTTTTTTTTTCTCAAACAATATTAATATGTAACATGTGTATGTATGTTTTTGTCTTTTGTTATGCTTGAAGATGTACTGTTTAGAAAACACAAGAAACATTAACCTGTCTCTTATACCCGTCTCAGTGATTTCCCTCTTATCAGTCTGGCGTCGCCTCCACACAATGATCTCCGGTTGATATTGAGAGACCAGCATTGCGTATGGGGTATCGGCTTTAGGAATGTTTTATTTTAATTTTTAAATGTTAAATTTAATTACTAGATGCCATTACAGATATCCATAATATTCTTGATTAAAATATTAGGAACACAAATCAATACAAACATCAGCATGGGTGAAGAGGGAGATCGCCTGGAATAAAATACAAGTTTACATAATATACAAGTAAACCTTAAGTGTATACCCGTGCAACCCCGCGTATGGAATGCTATTATTTACATGTACTTTTCAGAAAGAAACTGTATTTGAATTTTAAACATGGAAACAGAAAGCAGGGCACTTTGAGGGTGTACTAATAAATTGTAGAATTAATTCAAATTTTATTATAATTAATTTAGTTATTTTTGCTCTTAATTTCCAATTAAATATTAGGACAGCTTATCTAGCTCACTTAAAACATAAAGGAAGAAATTTTTTAAGCATGGAAAAACTAGTTTTAGAACGGCAAAGCAGCAGTAACAGTGATTATGTGATAAACAATGCCATAACAAATATCAGGCTGCCTGAAGAGCAACACCCTACCCATTCGGCTGATCGATGGCTAAATGGGTAGGGTGCTGCACTTCGGCACGGAAGTTCGTGGGCTCACTCAGGCTGAAGTGATTACAGGATGATAACATGCTTCAGTTATGTGTTCTTTTTTCTGATAAAGTGACTTTTCATTTGTTGAATAAAGTTAATTGCAATAACTCTGAAGAATTTGGGGTTAGAGTGGGGGGAAAACACCTGTGATACATGAACATGACAGCCTAAAAGTTAATATGTGCTGTTTTATAATAACGGTGCATTTAATTTGATTTCATTTTGTGGGGGGGAGGGAAAGAAAGACATCGAGTAAAAAGCAACAGCTACCATAGCATGTTGCAAACATTTCTTGTTTTATAGTTGATGAGGCTGGGAATCATGACTGATGCTCATCTGCAGCAAGGGTGTGGCTCTCCCTCACTTTGTGCATCAAGCACAAGTGCTCCTTTTGATATCTTTGATGATAGATAGGTTGTCTACAGATAACATCTTGGCCTCCAAGATCCCCAGATCTTGTATCTGCTACAATGGGACTATGCTTAGGCACAAATTTATGCTGACGAATCTTGAAATATTGTAAGTCTTAAAATGTAAGATCCATCATGAAATAAACTGATGAACATTGTCATAATGATCTTCCCCTAAAGATTGAAAGAATGCATAAATGATTGTGGTATATAGCTGGATGTATGGTGATGGCTATGCAGTAAAATTTAATTTCTCCCTACTCATATAGACCCTACTGAAATAAAATGTTAATATAATTGAAAGAGTTATTGGTGTTTAATATCTTTACAGACTTTTGGGAAAGCTGTATCTGTTTTAAAATGTACATACAAGTCTAAACATTCAGCTCTTGCTTTTTATGTGATAAATGTTACTCTTTGCCAAACTGCATAGTTATGTTTGGTTCTAACATTGAAAAAATAATTTTTAGCTACTTATTGTTAAATGAAATTGTGACTTAAGTTTTATTGAATAGATCATTTATGCTAATATCTATATGATTTACTAAATATATATGTTAAATTTTTAGGTCTGTTGTATCTAGGAGAGCTGGTTTACACTCCTTAGCTTATGCATTTACTCAACGTCCAGTTGAAATTAACAGACCAGTTTTACTTTTAGTTCTAGAAACAGATCATTACTGTGAAGGACATTTTGTATATGGCATAACATCTTGTAATCCTGAAGATATTGATCCACATGAGCTTCCAGTTAATGTAGATGATCTCTATGATCGTTCAGAATACTGGATTGTCAAGGAGAAGTCATATTCATTCAAAATTGGAGATGTTATTTCTTTCTTAATCAATAGTCAAGGTAATATTAATAATTTCACATAGTCTTTTTTATACTAATGCACTAACTCTGTAAAATATAAGGTTTATTGATGGTTTTTGTTCTATTATAGTTTAAGAGAAGCTACAATGTTATGTAGAATTATGGTTTGTCTTTCTTATATATGTTTGTTATAAACTTTAGATGAAGAGTATTAAATATAGTTATAATACTGTTTTATGTATAGTTACTTATAAAAAAAATTCTGCTGTTTATTGTTTATGATTTAGAACTTAGCTGTAATCACTATTTAAGTATAATAAAGTCTCTGTTTAAGTATAATACAATATTTGCTTTTTGTATGTATAAATGGGAATGATGCCATTGAATATACCGTATATTTCCAAATATATGCCGAGGGTATGATTTTCATTTAAAATTTTACCCTAAGTTCAAAACCCATATATAAGCTGAAAAAAAAAAAAACAATTTCTAGAACATTCAAATATCTTGCTAAGCAGGTAAAGCAGGGAAATATTTTCCAATCAAGTTGATTTAAATTAAAATGCTAGATCAATGCTTCTAAAAAAATTTTTTTCACCATAACATCCAATTTAAATACCAAAGAGGTAGAGGATCAGTCGTACCTTGAGATAAATAAAGGACATACCTTAGCACATTTCGAAATTGGTGAGGAGAAGTAACTTCATGCATCTTAGTTAATTTCACAATTTACACTAACTTGTTTAGATTACTGCCACCTGACAACAGTTTGATAATCGTGGCACTTGACCATGCGACCAATTGCATTTGCATTTTCTTTTTTGTTCTTTTCTGAAATTTTTTTTTTACTTTTTTGTAAATTTTTGCCAATTTAATGACTTTTTGTTGCCAATGGTAAAAATTATTCACCAAAAACACATGTATTACATCTGTTCTATGGATCTGTATATAAGCTGACCCCCCACTTTAGGTCAGTCCCAAAAATTCTTGGCTTATATATGGAAATATACGGTAGTTATACAGTCAGTCAAACTTTGATCTACCATTCCTACATTATTAATTTTCCTGCTTTGATTGTTTGATCTGAAATTTATTCCCATTGCACTACCAATGTTGTTATTTCCCACATTCATTGTTCCCTGATTCTTAATTTTCCTTGATGTATTGTTAAAATTGTTTGGTCTTGTTGATTTGTTTTCAAGGAAGTATCATTTGATGAAATTTAGAAGAGCTGGGAAAATGGATTTTTTTGTGTTGGTAACAATTTTTCAAGGTTATGTTGATGGCAAAATAATTTATGGCTCATCAATTATTCTAGACAAAGGATGTCAAATTCATGTGTCGGTTTCACCTAATGAATATTTTTGCATTGCAGCCTACCAAATATAGTACAAAGCAAAAAATTTATAACTGAATTTAAAATTATCTTTTAATGCTCTTTGTTGTCTTTGCTTTTTTCCCTTGGCTAGTTACATCTCCCAAGAATATTCATAATGTATATGCTAATATTTTCGCATACTGTTTGGAAAATTTGCAAACAAAGAGATAATTGAGAACATTGCTAGCTATGTATTTAAAAAAAAGCTGGAAAATTTCTTAATCTTAAAAAAATGAATTTGAAAGAGTTTCCAATTTTTGTTTTCTTAATTTTTTATATTTTGATAAACATTGAATCATTACCTAATTAATTATATATAGAAAATATCCAGATCTAGTGTAATTCAGATTTGGATTTAAAATTTAGTGAGATAGACTACACGAATTTTATAAATGTGTGTTAGCTACATTGGCAGGAGTTCACACTCACATGCACATATTCTATTGTGTGCCGATTGTTTTAGGAAATCAGCAAAGCTGCTTAAAATTTTTTTAAAAAACACTCTGCCATATACTATGCTAGCAGGAAAGCTTAAATAAGAGCACGAAACAGAAAAGTCTTATTATTTGTTGATAACTTCACAGATTGACCTCAGAACATCTCACTTTTTAAAAATGTCAAACAAATTTGCCCTATTTTGAATACTTTAGCAAACTGCACAAGTATTTTTGACGTATTTTTGACTTAGGAGCAGTTAAATAATTTAAGCTGGAACAAAAAAAGCAATTAGTGCATACTGCAGTTTGTCTGTCTAAGGCTGTTGCTAAAACTATCTAAGGAAGATGATGATTCCTTTCAGGATGATTAGAACAAGTTTATTGGTATACATTTTGAGGATTATGTAATAAGACTAACTTGGTAAAACAGTGGAAGACAATAAGTACCGAGAAAGACCAGGAGAAAGAGGATATATATAAAAAAACAAAGGTAATCAGAGTCAATTTTTTTTAAATGCACAAAACTTTCCCAAAATTAAATTTAAAAAATATATACTTACTGATAGTGAAAATGTACTTATAAAGGTAGAAGTAATAAAACAGTCATTTTTTGATTCACTAGCAGAGAGCAAGTATCAGTTACAAAATATTTTTAATCTATTTTTTCATTATCTTTCTCCCATATTCATTGATTTCTATACCTAGCCCTCTAATACCTTAAATCGATGGATTTAAGTTCTACTCCATTTTGTAACTGCTGTAAGTCTTTTAAGTGTTTATTGCCAGATATGGCTAAATAAGTTGAATCCTGCATTTCACTACATAAATTTGTGAGTTCAAATCATACTGTTAACATGGATATTCATAGCCATCCAAAATAATTTCAAATAGTAGCTCTTGGTCTAGTTTACATAAAGGAAAAAATTTTGGGAAAAATATGTGAAAATACAACTGGACTGATAACTGATAATTAAAATTCCTTTTACTGATTGCAGTTGCCTGATGTAAGTTAAATGAAAATAGACAGAAAAGATGCATGTCAGTGTGTTTTTAAACTGTAAAAAAGAAAATGAAACTACAAAAAACATTTTAAGCGTATAAATTAGGCAATGTAGAATTTTGTGTAGCTCATTGTTAAAAAAAATTACCATACACAAACATCTTTTAAAATGTTTTATTTTGTTGTAAAGAGGCTTTATCGTACATTTTAAATATATTTAAATTTATTTTTAATTGTGTTAACATTTTTTCTGTATTTTTGATGGTGCCCAACAAAAGTAAATGTTAACTTTTATACTTACTGTTTTTAAAGAAAATACAGTCAGAAACATCTTACATTTTGCTTAGATCAAAAGGCTGCTAAAAATTAAACACTTTTTTAACCTGTGTTGTTTCAATACTGTATGATTATTTGATTAATGATTATTCTCCTTTTTTTTATATTTTATTTTTTGCATTTTACACAGAAGTGTATTAAACAGCATGCAACTTTAAGCAAAATTTCTCTTTTTTTTTCCCCCTAAAGTATCCTCATTTTTCTTATTAATGGGTCTTTGGGATGTAGGTTGTGAATGGTTAAGTGCAAAACTATGAATCTGTTACATATTTAGCATATCAATATTACATATAGTTGCCCTATAACAACAATAAGTTAAAAACATAAAGGCTATTAATTTTAAATTATTGTATGAGTAACCACAACTCGTACTGTATTACTATCATGGTCTGTGTGTTTGGAAATATTCTGCAGAAAATTATCTATATTGGTGTTCAATCTATCATCACATTTGTTGCCATCTTAAAGCCTTCTGGAGCATTGTCATAATTTCTTTGTTTCATTTGGAACATATTTACTAAATTAATAACGATGACTGGCTTGGGAAAAACATTCTTTATTGCATATTGTTGATATTCCTTCAGCCATTGTTAAATAACAGCAAAAAGGAAAATATGTGTTTATGATGACAGCATTGAAACATAATATAATTTATTGATATTTTTTAAGAATATAACTAAAAATAAATGAAAAATTGAAGCAGTTAGTTGCAAAGTAAATTTTTTAGGATTTTTTTTCAGCTTACACTTACCTTTTTATTTTTTTTAAATTTTATTTTCTGTCTTCCAAGTTTTTTTCTTTATCATGGGCTAACTTTAGCAAGCGACTCTGGGTATTAAAGTGGCATACCAAAAGTGTTAATGTCTAAAATACTGTACTACAGAGACAGTTTTAATGCTATAAAAGTGGAAGTTATTTTTAAAGTTTAATTAAATGTTATTAATAGAAAAATATAATTTTAAGGGAATGTTAGGAAAATAAATATTGAATTATCTCCCATCATTTCCCCCAACATTTTTAGTTTTGTATCAGTTCTACATGCTATTTTAAAAAATCCTTTCCTTGTTAAAACTGAAAGTACTTTAATGATGTAGTAAAAAAAGGGAAAATATATACATGTCTGATTGTACTATTGACCTTTTTT
The DNA here is from genome assembly GCA_032207245.1 of Pardosa pseudoannulata. NCBI lineage: Eukaryota > Metazoa > Arthropoda > Arachnida > Araneae > Lycosidae > Pardosa > Pardosa pseudoannulata. The sequence continues at coordinate 106,012,917 of CM063502.1, forward strand.
ATGTATCATTCAGATAAAATTTCAGTTTTAGGTAGTTAAAATGTATTTTTATATATGTCTATTGCAGGTCAAGTTGAGGTGGCTGTCAATGGTGAACAGGATCCTGTCTTTTATGTTGATCACTCTCAGCCTCTATGGTTGTTTGTCAATTTAACACATTCTATTTCTGAACTACGCATCGCTAGTATGTATACTAATATTGAGTAATTGATTTACCATAGCTGCATTGTTCTAAGTTTGTCGGATTGGGGGCAGTTTGCCAAAGTGGATCCAGATGGGCCCATTTTTTGACAAAATAGGGTTATTTTAATTTATATAGTTCATTCATAACTTTGGAGACAAAATGATTATTATAATTATTGTTATTACCAAGGCTTGAATTTTGATGGCTTCTGTTTTGGGACTATTTTTCATTCTTAGGTAATTTGTTAAGTTATGCTGAGGATAAACTTTTAATATAACTAAAAAATTTTGGAACCCTTTTTTTGTTTATATGATCATATTATGGTTTATATAATTTAAATTAACAAAACTTTATATTCTATATATTCAAATTCAGTTTAACTCAGAAATAAGTTTTTTTGGTTATACCTTTGTTGATAAAGCAACAAAGTTTAGGTATATTATGAATTAAAAGTATATTGTCTTTTTAAATATCAATTTCTCTGACCCAATTTTTTGTGGCATAATGTTCTTTTTATGTTACTATTCAGTTGAAGTGCTAAAGCAGAGAATTCCATTTGAAGTTTCTATTTGGTTAAATCTAACAATTTTATTGTGATTTTTAAATTACTAAATGCATATATGAAGTCCAGTGACATAGGGGTAGCACTGTATGCTACTGCAACACAGGTCCGAGGTTCGATTCCCAGGCTAGGCAAAATTCACTCAACCTTTCATCCTTTCAGTGTGTAGACAAACTGAGGACTAAGCATACTTGGGAACTAAACACTGAGGATTCTGCATATGGTTGACGACTTAACTGGGACATATGCATCACATCTCAGGGCTCTTGGTCTCAAAAACGGAGATTGGCACTGTAGGCCTTGGCTCCCAAGTTAGGCTATTGCACCAATAAATATAGTTTTTAAAATGCTTGTAGTCAACTTCAAAATTTTTAAACAATTTATATATTAATGTGGAATAAAGTTTTTTTAATAATATAAAAATAAATGTACAGTTATATAGTCTATGCAACAATCAATACCTATTAAACATTTAATTTTGTACAACATTTATATAGAAATTAATATTGACAAGTTTCTTGAAACACCTGAGTTTCAGAAAAACATTTTTTTAATAAACTGATTTGGGAGTATTTAATTTGTTTTTACATTTTATGTAGCTTTACACTTTAGTTTTATAAATACATTATTATAAATTCATAACAGAGTAACAATATTAAAGTTTTCTCAGGAAGTATCAGTATATTATTATATAGTATACTAAAGACAAAAAAAAACAAACTTTTTAAAATTAAGTACTTATCATACTTTCCATACCCTGATTATACCATTATCATACCCTGAGTAATAATTATACCATTATTATATATTATGTCCAGGTAAATAGGCATTTAATTAAACAAATCTTAATGTTGACATGCTTCTTGTCTGTGAATTTTAAGTATAGCAAGATAAATTGAATTTAGGGGGCAAGGGACCTATAAAATGAGTTTCTGATCAAATTAGAAAATGGTTTTTTAGTCTATAAAAATGTCAAGCTAGGCATACACTGTATAATGCAGTAAGTTATTGCAATTTAATGACAATTTTATTTAATTAAAACTTTTATTGTCTGACAGTGGGGAATTTTAAAATTTAAAATCACTTTAAGTTTAGTTTTTTTATGTTATGGGTAACTTAAAACCGTTTAAGATCTATTACTCTTTTCTCAGTCACTCTTTCACAGTAATTTTTGAGCATTGATTATTAACGTTCTTGTCATAAATCTGGGTGTAATTTTATAAAATATCTAATAATAATGTGTCCAGTTTCATGGGTATATCAAACATATCCTTAAATTTTGTCAAGTTTAAGTACCCTAATTTCCAGTCCAGTTGGATTATTTGTTAAAAAATTAAAAATTTTCTTCTAATGCGTATTATATACCACTATGTATTATCTGCTTTTAACAATTAATTTTATAATAAAATTTACAAATATTTTTTCTTAAGAATAATAGAGGGCAGCTCCTGTTCATATTTACACAGAAATTTTTTTTTTATGAAGATAAAAAAAAAAATTGGATAAAAGTACCAGATTAAATTTATATTTTCTATTTTGTATATTTATATCTATCAAGAAATAACTTGTACTATCTGAAATAGCGGCATTTTGCTGCATTCTCTATTTTTTTTTTTTTTTTTTTCCATTTTTAGTGCGCGAGATGGCACTATAACTGTAGTTTAAAAGTTTAAAACAGATCCCAAATGACCATATTAAATTTAAATAAAAAGATTCATTTTAAGAATTCTAAATTTTTACATCTTTTCTATTTAAATATGCATTCCATTAATTTATTTGTAACATTGTTTTCGTACTAATTAGTGTAAATTTTTAGACTATATTCATACTGTTGTTAAATATAAAATTCTTTAAAGTCTATCCAAATTTTCATTTTGTTAAATTACTTTTTTTAATTTAAAGAAAATGTTATCATTAAGTAAAAGAGTTTAAATTTAATTTTTTAACACCAAAAGATATACTTTTTCTACATGCCTTTCATTTCTGGGAATCACATGAAATTAAAGTGGAAATTTAATCTGCAGATCATATGTGTAAGACTAATAAGCCATATCAATAGCAGGTATGCAGTAGATGTGAAGTTCTCTCGAAGAAAAACACTCGAAAATGCCAGAGGCTGACTCGTTTATTAAAATAACATTAAGAACTGTACACTACTTGGTAGCAGCTTGCTACCTACAAACAAACGGTTTACAGAACGGACATCCCTTACAGGGCGTCCACGAAAGAGCGTCAAGGCTTGCATTTGCCGGCGGCTTAAATACAGTCTTCACTTGCTAATCTACATAACAGCCACGTGCTATCGGCAGTTTATCATGCCCGGTGAAGTGGATTAGAAGAATTATCTCAACTGGTGTGGAGGTTTGACGTCACTAATTAATCTTTACCGGGAGTGATTTCTTAACCGGAGGGAAAATACCTTCCAGGTATGCAGTATGACATCAATATGCCACTGCGGGTTATATATTTTCCTCTGAAAATATCCCTAAATTTGTATCTGCAGAATATACTTGGGAAATTAGGGTAGTTGTGTTTTATTTAAATTGTACTTAGCATAAGAAAAATTGAGTATCTAGTTTTGTTTCTATATTGATGCTAAACATACAGTAAAGTAAACTAATAGGCCAATATTCAGTGCACTGGGAACAATTTAAAATCTTATATATTTTATGTTACAGCATTATTTATGTTCTTATTAATAATACCTTTTAAAAGTTCATGTTTCATAAGTTGCAATTTAAAGTTCCTTGTCCCCTAAGTGGGTGGAATGTTTTTTCAGCAATATTTTGATACAAAAATTACTTTCAAGTTTTTCAAATGAGTTTAGTGCATCTTTAAATAATTGTAATAACTTCTTAATTTACCACCTTTATACTTTGCTATTGTCATTTAAATTAGCATCAGACAATTTATTTTTTATTAATTTATCATTTGAATGTGTTTATGAAAATTTGTCCCTTTATTAGGAAGGAAGCAATAATAACTGAGACAGAAAATATGTCTTAGAAAAGAGAAAAATGATTTAATACCAAGGCTTTGTATCATATTAATGAAAGACTTTAGTATTACAATGCTTATCCATATATCTGGATTGTGGTAGATCATTGTATAAATATAATCTGCAAATTTTTTACTGTATATGTAAGTATGAATATATATGTGTGCGTGTGTGTGCGTGTGAATTATCCTTTTCCAATATCATTATCTGAATTCTATTTTACTTTTTAGGTGAGGTACCACATAATGTAGATACAGATGTTGAATTGTTAGAACAATTTCATGACTTGAAAGTATCAGCAGCTGGTCCATCTGGTAATGATTTTAATTTTATGATTTTTAGAATTAAGTGAAATGTGTGTTCAATTTAATATTACATTTAAATTCCTAATTTATCAATTTTAGGTGAACAGTCACCCAATGAGTGTGCCATTTGCTGTGAAAAATCTGTTAACTGTGCTTTATATCGTTGTGGGCACATGTGCATGTGTTATGAATGTGCCTGTAAACTATGGAAATCCAGTTCTCCCCATTGTCCAATATGTAGAGATTGTATACTAGATGTTATTAAAATTTATAAGTAAATAGTTTATATGTAACATTGAAAATATATTTTATTTTTAAATCATTCTATAATATTTTGCAAGTTTTATTGCTTTGTGAGATTTATTAAATTTTCAGTTTTCTTGTTGGTATTAAATCATATTTTCTAGAAATACTCTGTTTTGAGGATAAAAATTGTATTAGACTACAGGTATTGGTAATCGTATTGTTGCATTTTTTTAATATAATGTATTTGTAATTAAGTGTATGAATATTTAAACAAAATTTTATACAATTTTAAGTTTTAACTTCCATTTTTTTCCCCATTTCTAGTAAATTATGGTATAGACATATTAAATGTGTAATAACCATTCTGCCTTATGTACATTCTAATGTAGAAAAATGTAAATACAGAGTTTTTAAAAATTGCTTCCATTGGTCTGAACTATTACTAAAGAACATATTTATGTAATTTGATTCTATAGGAAATGTAAAAATGAATGAGATGTAAGTTATTTGATTGATTGGTCTGTACTGTTACACAATTTTTTTTAAAGATCTTTTCAACAATTTGAATTAAAAGTATTTCTACCAAGTGTGTACTTATTTTTAAATAAAATGAATTTTTCTTTGAATGGAGTACATTTTTCTTATTATTTTATAACTTCTTAAAATCTTTGTTACTTTATTGCTAAACAATTTATTTAACTCTATATAAATTGTACTGCAAATTTGTTTCTTTGTTTTTTCCTCATGGAAAATGTCATATTTTTGTGTTTGGGCTTTTGGATTATTTGGAAATACAAGGATAGTGATACAAAGATTAAAATATGGGTAAAGTTTTATGAACATTTATAATTCCCTGAAAACATGTTTATATCTATGAAAGAAAAAAAGAGAAAACATACAAGAATTTGATTACTGTGAAAAGAGTAAACCCTAGTTTTAATATTAATATTAACTGAAATGATTATAGATCAGTTAAGTTATTAGTTTGTTACCTGTAAATTATTTACTGTTTTGTGCAGAGGATAATCAAAGAAATGTTGATAAAAGTGTAATATCATTAATATGTTTAGAAAGATTTTGAATTATCAAAATTGTTTCTTTTGCATTTCCTGTTATACATGTTTTCTAGTTTTTCTCCTATTCCTTTCTTTTAATTTTTTACACTGCATATTAACTTTTTTTTCAGCATAAAATTATATTCAATATTAAATAAGACTTTCTGTGGATGAAAGTTTGAGCATTTTCATTATATTTATATATGTATATTTATGCATGCTTTGGAAAGTGTTTATTTATATCTCAAGATAGTTCTTAAAAATTTATTTTTAAATAAACAAAAACAAAATACAGCTTCTATTGCTGCTTCTCTGGTTTTTATTAATATACTCAAGAGCCAAAACATTATGACCACCTGTCAATAATGAGTTGTCCCACCTTTCTTGTGCAACACAGCTTCAACCCGCCTTGGCATGGATACTATAAGTTCTTGGTAGATGGCCAGAGACAGAGTGTATCAGATGTTTAATGACATCTCCCAAAGCATAATACCACCACCACTGGCCTGTGTATGACCTGTACATTGAGGGAGTAAATGTTCACCTGGAAGACAGCATATCCTGACACGGCCATCGGTGTGATGAATGACAAACTGATTCATCTGACCTTGCAACTCTCCCAGTGATCCATGGACCAGTCACAATGTTCCCGGGCCCAGCATAGGCACAGTTGCCAATGACACATGATCAGCAAAGGCACACAAGTCTGACGTTTGCTGCTTAGCCCCATATCCAACAGTGTCTGCTGAACAGTGTGATCTGATACTATTCTACTTGGCCCTGCATTGTATTGGATTGTCAGCTGAGCCACCATGTGGTTCCAGTTTGCTTCACCATACGAGACAGTCTCTGATGACCTTTTTCTTTGATAGCATGTGGACGTCCAATACCATGTTGTCTATTGCTGGTTTCACTCTCATTCATCCACTTTGCATAAGTACTCTATCAACTGTAGACTAGCTTTCAAGCCATTACAATCTACCTTCTATCAAAATCGTTTAGATCTGCAGCCTTTCCCACAACACACAGAAGTGAAAGAATGATTCTTCAGACTCTCCAGCAGCAGTTAAATAACACTTACACCTGATCACGTGCTTTCCACATCATCCAGGGGAGATCATTGCAAAATGTTGGGGTGGTCATAATGTTTTGGCTCTTTAGTGTATAATTAGTAATATTGACATTTTATTATATTTTAAAGCCGTTCTGCATTGTGTAAAATATGCATAATCTAACATTACAAGTGTTGCATGGCAAAATTAAAGCATGAAAGTATGTTTTAATTTTTTGTTAAAATAACTTTTATGTACTTGGAATGAAAAACTTTGCTATATAGGCAACATATTCACTTAAGTAAACTAATCTTTTCATGTGGGTAGGATTGTTTGAAAAGATGAGAACTAGGAGAATAAAATCTAAATTATTAAGTTAGCTACTAAGATATAGTTGAAAAGACTAATACAGTTGCTAAAATTATCAAATTATATCCTTTTTTTTTAATTTAGTATGTAAGCTTTCACAAATTATGACCATATTTTGCTGAGATTCAAAGTACTGATTTGACATATTAGGCAAGCTGAATGATTGATGAATGGGTAGGGTGCTGCTCTTTAGTTCAAGATTTCTTAGGTTTAAATCCTAAATCCCAGTGTTGACATAAATATTCATAGCTTTTCAGAATCAACCTTAAGCTCTAGGACCCAGCCTCATTAGTCCTTATGTAGCAAAAACGTCAACCGTAGTACTCCAAAACAAGCACTTTAGGCATAACACCACAAAACAGTAAATTAACTTGTTAATTATGGGTACCACATTTCAATTTTTTGTTTAAGAGAATAGAAAATTTGAAGAGTTAACTAAAAAAAATTGATACCTCTATAACTATCAGTTATTTTGTTAGTTAATGTTTGTTACTTAATGGCTATATATTTAAGTTTTAGTCAGTTTTTAAGGTGTTGTTTTTTTTTGTTTTTTTTTTTTTGTTTGTTTTTTTTTTTTTTTTTGAAGGGGGAGTATTTATACATAGAAAACCTTTGAGTAAAATACAAATTAGGTAAGATAAAAGCCAAAGATGAAAATTTATGACAGTTTAATAGAGAAACAAATTTTGAAAATTTCAAGGAATTGTTCAATTTTAATTGAAAAGATTTTAATTACAGCATACACAATGACATGCTCTCTTCATAATCTCTTGTTTTATTAGGAGCTGGGAGGATTTGGTATTTACTATATCAGTGTATTTTCACACTCCCAGCTATAATATTAATCAAAAGTTAAGCACCTTGTACAAATGTCCTGGTTTTTCACCTCTAGAGTAGGCTGTATGAATAAATTAGGATACTTTAGTGTGCTATGTTTGGATTCTTTTATTAGATACTTTCAGGCTGTTTGTATTCACATTTTGAGGATTTCTTATTGAGGTTGGACAGCTTTACTTTGAGGGAAAATATCTAACTTACTGTTTTTATGTACCAGTCAGGTATAAATCCCTGGTCTATCAGCAGGTGTTATGTCTGCTTATTGCTGGATTATGATAAATATAAATCCATTGTTTAAACTAACAGAAAGATACTATGTGTTTGATGCCTTCCCATACTTTGGATAGCCATTTGGATTACCATTTCTTTTGCCCCCCATACTTACCAATTTTGCCTGTACATTGTACTGATTTTTATTGCATTGTAAGATTGTAAATTTATGAATAGTCTAAATCCGTCTAAATCTCAACAACAAACCTGGAATGATTTTAGTGAAATATTCATCAACATATATATCTTTTTAGAATAGACAGAATCCAAATGTTTATTAAATATAGGCAAGTATTATAAATGAAATTAATAAATGAGGCAGATAATATATTCTGTTGTCATTTAATTATTTTACAAATACTTTTTTTTACTGTATGTCAATTGGGTTCACTTTTCTGAAAATCTATTAAATATTTCAAATTGGGTATTGTTGTAGGTTGAGTGTGAATCGCCAGACCACAGTTGGCGCAGCTGTCTCTTGCACAGTTTCGACAACGTTTCTTTTGAGAGATGTGCAAAAATAAAAGGATAGAGTAGAGCATACAGTCCACTGTCTTATTATTATGTTTTAATTAGGAATTATTTTAAATGAACAAATAATTGAGTTACCGTTGAACTGTAAACATGGTCCGTAGAGCCGGAGGATTCGGCTCTGCAACATTTTGGATTGTTTTATGTGATATTCAAGGACTACCACATAATTGAGTGAGTGAAGGAGATCTCGATGTTGGGTTTCTAGTCTCCTTTTGACAGCAGTCTTAGAGTAGAGGTAGGAATAAGTGTTTTCTTGCCTTCTTGAGCTAAAACTAAGTGATTTCTTGAGTTAAGAGTTAATTTCGGTTTCGATGAATTAAGTTCCTTTCGTTTCTGTTGAGCTTAAAGCAAATTTTTCTTGTTGCTTAATACTGAGTTCATGAATTAAGTGTATTTTCTTTGTAAGAGGAAAATGTTGGGAGTAGCAAAATTAAAGAAAGATGAGTTAAAACTCGTTGCTGAAGAGATCGGTTTATCAGTACCAGAAGGGGCTAAAAAGATTCAATTAAAGCGTTTAATTGAGGAGAGTGATGTGTTTAAAAGTGAACGAAATCGTGAAAAACACTGTAGATCAAGTATTAGAGCAGAAGAAACCAGAAATCCGATCAGGAATTGTTGTGCCTCTACTTTATTATCTTTGTTTTAATGTAATTTTATAGATTAAGTGGAAAGAATGGCAACAGAAGAGTTTTTTTGAGAGAATCGTTTTCGTTGTGTGACAAAACAAAATGGTTTTGAGTAAATTCTAATAAATTTGAACATTTTACGTCGAAAAGGAGTAAAATAAATCACTACATACTGGCATCTGGCGACAGAATTACGGCTGCATTTTGTGAGTGAGTGAAAATATTTTTACATTTTGTTTATTCTGTATTCATTATGGAAGCCGTATTGAAATATAGGAAGCAACTTAGAAGGTTGTTTACTCGTGCATGTAATACTTTTGACGATGAAGAAATTCAACTGAACTGTGCTGATAAAATCAACAAATTAAAGCTTATTGAGGAGAAAGCTTTATTAATGATAGAATGTGAAGAGAAATATAAGCAATTGTTATATTGTGATAATATTTCCGATACAGAGATCGAAAAAGAAATTGATGAGTCGGAATTATATATTGATCGCTGGAGATCTTTAAAACAGAAACTAGAAGCAGTGGAGAGAGAACAATTGTCTTCTAGAGATGAAGGTTTGAATATTATTTCGCTGCCAAATACCTTATTACATTATCCGAAAATAAAACTACCAACGTTTGACGGAAACGTGCGTAACTGGCTCTATTTTTGGGGTCAATTTCAAAAGATTGATGAAGACATCAATATTGATTTTCACAATAAATTTTTGTATTTATCTCAAGCGATGGAAAGAGGTAGCCCAGCTGGAGAATTAAAGAGTTTCCCTGCTGGTGGTAATAGTTATGGAAAAGCCTTAAAACAGTTAAAAATGCATTTTGGTAGAGAAGAATAAGGGATTTTCCTAAAGCAGGTCTCAACTCAACTCTTGCTCAATTCAGTTCTTGCTTCGTACGGTCGAGCAAAACATTAAGTATTTAAGCATGGCTTTATATGATCATACCTACTGTGTAGTACCTAAAAAGTTGTCTAAGTATGCTGAAAGTTTAGATACTGAGTCTAAACTTCGGTATATTTCGAAGTAAAACCTGGTGAGTTTTGTTCTTTCGTGGATCCATATTTAATTGAAAACGATGACTGGATATCTGATGTTAGACTTCGGCCAAACATCACATATCCAGATGTTTTCAATTACCTAATGGATTCATCAAACGATGAATTCAGCTCAAAAAGCTTAAAGAATTACAAATCTTTAGCAGCATACAAATATGTTGAATCTGGTAAGTCTTTCACTCTTTTTTTTTTCTTTCTAAGAGCACATGATTGAGTGTAGAATAGAGAGAGAAAAATCTAGTTCTTTTTTGCTTTTAGGTATTAAATAAGTTACAATAACTAGCTATTTAAGTTATTTATTTATTGTTATTAAGTAGAATTTCCTTCAACGCATTTAATTAACATTATTAATGTACCCGTAATTTTGATATATAGTTTTTAACTGTTTTAAAAATTGTTTATAGAGTATTTAATTAGTGCACCAAATTCTACTCTACGTTTTTAAAAATTTTACTTTTAAGAATTACATTTATTGTTCTCAAAATAAAGTTCTTGTGTAAACAGATTTTTTTATCACACAGTTATTATATTAGTTTAGCATACAATAGTGTTATGGTCTATGTATATTTAATGATTGGAGAAGAGTTTAAAAAATAAAATCTCTATTTTAAGAGAGGCATGAAAATGGATTGAGAAAATAATTACAGTTTATATCTACAAAGTTTTAGAAATTCCCAAAGTGTAAAAAATTGTACATCAAGTAGTGCACTGTCCCTGAATTCCATAATATCCTCATCACTAGGAGAGCAGTGCTTTCCCCATCGTAAATACCAAGTGTACTTATTTACTTGTAAATAAATCACATGTAAAATTTTATTTTGGTTTAATGTGTTGTAAGGATATTTCTAAGGATTCGTGAAGATAAAATTATATATATATATATATATATATATATATATATGGTAGAAATAGTGTGTATGAGTTTGTTTTGATTTTATTTTTCATGTTGACAGATAAAGTAGAGACTGTGAAAGTGTATAAAGCTGCTGAATGCAGTAATTTCACAGTTTTATCTGCAGAAGTCCAACCTTCTCAGCAGCTGCGTGAAAAGTATCATGTTCCATGGGCAATTGTTGAAAATGGAGTTATAGCAGCTCACTGCTCATGGATGGCAGGGTATAACACTTTTTATACTTTTAATTTAAATTGTAAAAACTTTTTAACCCTTTAACTGTCAAGTTATTTTGATGATTTGGGTACACAAATTGTTAATTTTTTTTATTTCAAAAATCAAGTGTTTACTACAAAATAAATTCTACTTAGTAGTTAAAAATTGATATTTTGAAGTACATGGGTAAAAAACATGCATTAAAAAAAAAAAAAAAAAAAAAAAAAAAAAAACTACCCCGAGTAATATTCGGGCTTGACATTTTCGAACACTAGTGCTGTGCCCAAGATTATCTCAGGCATGACAGTTAAAAGGTTAACCAACATCTATTTGATAATATTCTAGAAATATTTTATAATTAATTTTTTAGAATTGGTGAAGCAAGCCTGTAGTCACATTGCGGCTTTACTTTTCAAAGTTGAGTTGGCAGTAAGGCTGAAATATAACTCAGAAAAGGCCCCAACAGAAGAAGCATGCAAGTGGAATTCTACATTTTCCAGTAAAAAAGTAATTATTCAAAATATTATTTTAATTTCATTCAAGATTTTAGATGATATACACACACACACACATATATATATATATATGTGTGTGATAAAGAGCGAGACACATTAAAGGTCACAACACAGTTTATTTCTGGTAATAAACATGAAATCTGTACAACAGGCAGATAGCTTTACAGCTTCGTGCACATAGACCATCTGGTCCCGCACATACACTTTTTCAAGTAGGGATTCCTAAACTAAAAGACTATGAATAATCCATCATATGATACAAAATACCCATGTATAAAGAGAACTCGCTAACTATTGGCTAAAGTAGTCCAGACAGAGGCTGTACTAAGTCTATAGCGTGCCTGGAGGGAAAAATCAGAATTACTGCGCAAACCCCGAACACACATTATGAACAAAAGTTCTTAAATTAATATTAAAATACTTAAATAAGGGATTTTAATATTACATTCCCCCCCAATAACATTATTTGTAATCCTTTTTTACATCAAAATATTTACTTAAAAATTATATCACATAAAAAGGAATCCTCACTTGTGAAAAAGATAACTAACAATGATACAAAATAACATATTACAAAGTTTTACATAATGATCAGCATAAAATTAACATTTATACAAAATTAACATATTATGAAATTTTACATAATGATCAGAATAAAATTAACGTTTATACAAAATTAACATATTAAGAACTTTTACATAATGATCAGCATAAAATTAACATATTACAAAATTTAGATCTCTTAGAATAATTACTGCTATTCATGATACAATTTCAGTTTTTCTGGGGCTTAGTAATACCTTAATTTACAAGCATGTACAATTTCAGATTCTTGTTTAGTTTGAAAATTTGGTCTATTGATTTCGTAATTAACTTCAGAAACTTGTTTTAAAATTGTGTAAAGACCTGAATATGGTGGTGTCAACTTCCTAGTGTTTGGATACTGAAATTATTCATATAAAAATAATCTCCAATGTTAAATTTCAATTTGATAAAACGACAATCATATCTTTCTTTATTTCTTTTATAACCTATTGTCCTTTCTTTTGCTAATTTCCTCGCTTTATCTACTGGAGGATAAAAATTTTGTTTTTTATATGTGGTTCATAAGGTAATACTTCGAAGAGTAAGTAAGCTGGTGTAAACTGAGTCACAGAGTGTGGGGTATGATTGTATTCATTTATTACTTTATTTAATATGGTAGTCCAAGGAATTTTACTTGAGGAATTATTCACTTTGCATCTTAATCTAGTTACTATCGTTTGGTTTACTCTCTCAACTTTTCCATTTGTTTGAGGGTGATGAGCAGAAGTGAGCAACTGCTTAACATCATGGTGTTCTAAAAACCTTCTAAATCTTGATGAAGTAAATGCTGTGCTGAATAGTAAAATTCTAATTCTTATAATTTTAGGTGTTGAATATGCCAGTTTTTGGGATGAACTTAAGGAAAAGTTGTTGGGCATCTTGTAAAAAACAAAGTCAGCCAAAAAGGATTTGTTTGAAGGTTCCAGATCTTCCTCCATTAACAGAAGAAGAAATGGAAAGACTGTAAAATGTAAATCCACAGGCTGTCATTTTCCAAACGAAGTCAGCTTCTCAAGATTTTTTGCCCCCACTACTTGTAGATATCATTTCATCCTATGAAGGGCAAGACATATATGAAGAATTCAAAAGGCACTTCACCCCTCTTAGCTGTAAATTACTAGCTGATAAAACTGCCAAGTAACGACTATGCAACCTGTGGCATCAGCATAGGCAAGGACGGTTTACGGCATCCATTTTCAAAGAAATAGTAAAAAGAAAAAATTGGGATGATGCTTATATGAGAAAATTTGCATCAGTGCAGAAAATTTTAACTCCAGCCATCAAGTGGGGCATTGAAAAGGAATTGGAGGCATTAAGAGTTTACCATAAAAAATTAATTCCAATGCACAACAATTTTGTTATTTCACAAACTGGATTATTAGTTAATCCAGATATGTCCTATCTGGGTGCCACACCAGATGCAATTGTTTTTTTGTAGTTGTTGTGGGAGGGGTGTTGTTGAAATCAAGTGCCCATATACTCACAGGTTTAATTTAATTTTGAATGCAGCAAATTCAGATCAAAGTTTTTGTTTAGAAACTACAGGCATCTTGAAAGAATCACAAGTATTTTTTTTCAGGTGATTTTACATCTTCATTAAATGTACAATAAAATATTTATATCTAAAGTATGCAGTAGAATGTTCCTGTTTAAATATATATATTAAAATTATTGTCAAATATTTTTAATGTTGGTTAATAAACCTGGATTCTTATATTTCAGATACAAGGACAAATGGCTGTAGCATCTGTTAATTATTGTGACTCTTTTGTTTGGACAGAAAAAGATTTTGTGGTTCAACGTATACCTAAAGATGGCATTTTCTGGGAAGATGTTCATACTAGTTTAAAAGAAATGTATTTCCTAAACCTAGTACCATTTATTAAGGTATCTTAAGCACATGTGTTAATTTACTTACATATATTTTTATGTATCTTTTGTTCATTACGTTTAAATTAATGCATGTCATTCTTCCTCAATGTATAAAAATGAATTTTTCTATTCATGAGCTTCTTACTACTGAATATTGATTTGTTCATTATAAAAGTTAATTATTTTAATTTACTGATATCTTTTTTTTCTTCAATAATTTAGCTCTAAAAATCAGGAAAAGAGCAAATTGAAGATGACATCCCTTTATAACTTAACTAAATTTAAATTGAGTATGCAATATTTAGTTACATATAAAGAATATTTTTACCGTTTCATTCTAATTTAAAATTTTAATGATGACTTTTCTAGATGTTCAGGAAATAAGTCCCTATAAATGTAAATGTTCCAGGTTGGCTACAGTCTACTGATTTACTAGACAAGGATTAATGCAACCTGTACCTTATGCTTAAAGTTCATTCTGAATGTCTACAAACATCCATGCCAGTCAGAATTGAACCAACAAATCCAGTTTTGAAGAGCAGCACCCTACCTCTTTGGCTGTAAATTTTGTATAATTTACTCCGAAAAATTCTAATTTTATAGGGTCCTCTTGAGTAACATGTTGTAGATTTGTTTTCTTTTAAGTTATACTATGCTGACATTTTCTTTGTGGTTATCCTTTAAAATTGTACAATATATGTTGAGTAATTACAATGCTATATATATATATATATATATATATATATATATATAGTGCATAAGGGGCCAATGCTTTGGATTTACTTGGAAATTTGTAAATCTTGTACACTAGCATTTGTACATGCTAAAAATTAATGTTTTATATATTAAACAGTATTGTCATTTTCTCTTTTATATTTACACTAAAAATATCATCTCAATAACTACAAATTTTTTTACTTTTAAAGGATTTTTGGAATACTAAAGATTAATATATATATATAGTGGATAAGTGCCAATGCTTTATATTTACTTGGAAATTTGTAAATCTTATACACCAACATTTGTACATGCTAAAAATTAATGTTTTATATATTAGATAAACAGTATTGTCATTTTCTCTTTTATATTTACACTAAAAATATCATTTCAGTAACTACAAATTTTTTTACTTTTAAAGAATTTTTGGAATACTAAAGATTATTATATATATATATATATATATATATATATATATATATATATATATATATATATATATATATATATATATATATATATATATATATATATATAGTGGATAAGTGCCAATGCTTTAGATATACTTGGAAATTTGTAAATCTTATACACCAACATTTGTACATAAATTACTAAAGTACTAAAAATTAATATGTAATTAATATGTTAATATGTTTTGTATATTAGATATATATTGGTATTTAGATAGTTTTATATATTGGATAAACAGTTTTTACTTTTAAAAATTTTTGGAATACTAAAATGTAATATAAATATTTGTTGTTTTTTCCTTTTGAAAATTATATTTTGTTACTGCAATAAACAAGTTTTTTTTTTCTCTTTTGGAACTTGGTACGTGTGATAGAAATAGATTTTGGTTCTGGTGGGGGAACTTCCCAGCTGATATGAGAATATACACATAAAATCTCATGAAAAAATAAATTTTATTTCAGCTATTTTACTATTGGTGGTGATAAATTTACTAAAGCAGCTCATGTTGTGACAGCATAATTAGCGTTTTTAATAAAAAGAAATTGGCATATTTTTTAAAATTTTAAAATATTTTAGCAATCCAATTACACGTTCTACGTGGATTCTTACATTTGATATTTTTTTGCTTTCTTCTATTTCTTTTTTTAATTGATTTTTTCCTTTTGTAAATTTTGGTAAGATAAGTTGAATGCCATGTGCTGTGAATTCATCTTTGACATTAAAGCCTCTATCAGCTAAGATAACATCTCCAGCTAGAAAATAATTTAGTATCCCACTTTTTAATGTTAATTCTTTATCGGATACTCTACCTCCCCAACATTCAGATATGAATGCTATTTGCCCATTTGGTACTACACCAACTAAAACTTTTATTGTTTGGTGATGTTTGTAGTTAGACCACATTAAGTTTTTATTTTTTAAGTTTGGAGGGCGCTGGGTAAATATTTCTGTACAATCAGTTATGCACTTTGTATTATTATACAAACTGATTTTGAAACATTCTGGTAAAGATTCTCTTATTTCCTCATGGCTAGGAAATTTTATCAAGTATTTTAATCTGCCTGTTAGAATTGGCAAATAGCTATCTATAATTCTAGACACAGTGCTTGAGCTGATGTCAAATCATAAAGCCAAGTCTTTATTTTCTAACGCTAATCTTAATTTTATTAAAACTGTTAGAAGTTGTGTATTTTTATCTGTTTTGAAAGTATTTTCTATGTGGTCTTCACATATTGCTATAATCCAATTAAAAGTATCAATGTTAATTATATTGGTGTAGTATTTTAAAGATTTTGGATTCATTAAAATTTTAAGTGTTGGATTTTTGTCTTCCAGCTTCAGTTTCAGGCACCTAAATTAAAAAAATAAATTTGAATTTATTAAAAAGAAAATATCTAAATTCTCATAGTCTAATTTAATTAGTAATTACCTCACCTGTTTTCTTCTCTCAAAGTATACATTTCTGCTACATAATCTAATCCACCTAGTTCATTTTTTAAAACTCTATTTTGCTCCTCAAGTTGTTTTATTTTTTGCGTAGCCTTTTCTAAATCAGACATTTCAGTATGAGAATCTTCATGAAACTCCACATCAGGTTCGAAAGAAACCTGTCCAGCTGAAAAAGAAAGATCTAATGGAAGCTCTTGATTTGGTTCTTCTGAAGATAATTCCATAGGACACTCTTGACAATCATTTGAAACCTGAGAAGATATCTTAGGATGATCTCCAGAAACCTGTGTTGATACTTCATGAAGATAAAAATTAATTTTATTTATTTGTGTAAGATAGAAAATATTTAGCTATTAACATTTGGAATAAAAGAATTCCATTAAATGTGAATAAAGATACCTGATGCTCCATCTGTTACAAGCTTGTCAGTCCTTTTTTTCTCAAATAATTACTTGGCACTTCTTTTGATGACATTTTTTTTCCTTTTTTCATATAAATATGCATTTTCCTTTTGAAATGCATTAAACGAAAAAATATTTGGGACATAATCTGGATGATTTCTATCATCACTTGGCTTTCCTTAAATTACCATAAATATTTATACAATATAATTACACATATAAAAATATTAGTATGATGTAATAAATTATGGTCTGGCTAAAATTTTGAAAACTGTAGTAATTTAAGAAGCAAATCTTTATGATTCTAAATATACTTAACAATTACAGGGTATCTGCCAAAATAAAATTTTTCAAATCCATTACTTTCCATGACTTTCCCTGATTTTAACAGATCATTTTCCATGACTTTAAAAATATTTTGTTAAAGTATAAATGAATAAAATTTCTGATGTATATACAAATAAAACGTATGCTTTTAGAGAAATTACAAGAATTTATGATAAAAAATACTTTATAAATGTTTATAAACTTATATATATATATATATATATATATATATATATATATATATATATATATATAAATAGATTGTTGTATCTACATACCTAAGTTTAATCATATAATAATTTTCTTAATGCAATAAAAAAATTTCCAATTTGAATTCAGGGTACTTATGTATTATCGAAATGACCATGAATAATAGCCAAACACGATAACCCTATAATGTTTATATATAATAGTCCTAAAGATAGGCTTATATTTTGCACAAAAATCTTAATTTTTATTAATAATAATTTTTATTATAAATAAAAATTTAATCTATAATTTACGAAAAAAAAACAGAATAATATACTTATACATTTACCCACCTATTAAGCTTGCTTGTTTTGAGTTTCCTTGGCGAACAAGTTTTACTTGGCAGTATGGTCAATGGGATAATACATAAGTACCAAACTCAGTAACTTCAGCCAAATGACAAGCAAAAATAGAATTAAATAATTCAATGCAATGATTTTGCCAAAATATTTAGTGCCTCACAATCAATAATAATTAACATTTCTATATAAATCTCAAAATTTAATACCTCAAATTAAAAATCCTTTATTTACTGAAACTCCTAGTAACTCTTTACAGTAAGAACTTATTCTTTTCCTCCAAAGTATGAATTTTCGAACGGCTGTGAACATCCATGCCAGTAGTGGGATTCAAACCCACGAACTTCCGTGCCGTAGAGCATCGCCCTACCCATTTAGCCATCGATCGACCAAATGGGTAGGGCGTTGCTCTTCGGGCGGTCTGATATTTGTTATGGCATTGTTATCACATAATCACTGTTACTGCTGATTTGCCATTCTAAAACCAGTTCTTCCATGCTTAACAAATTTCTTCCTTAATATTTTAAGTGAGCTATATAAGCTACGATAACAAACATTTATT
The DNA here is from genome assembly GCA_032207245.1 of Pardosa pseudoannulata. Taxonomy (NCBI): domain Eukaryota; kingdom Metazoa; phylum Arthropoda; class Arachnida; order Araneae; family Lycosidae; genus Pardosa; species Pardosa pseudoannulata. The sequence continues at coordinate 106,031,569 of CM063502.1, forward strand.
TGGAAATTAAAAGAAAAATAATAATTAAATTAATTATAATAAAATTTGTATTAATTCTACAATTTATTAGTACACCCCCAAAGTGCCCTGCTTTTTTCTGTTTCCATGTTTAAAATTAATATATTGTTTCTTTCTGAAATGTATATGTAAATAATAGCTTTCCATTCGCGGGGTTGCACGGGTATGCACTTAAGTTTACTTGTATATTATGTAAACTTTTATTTTTTACCAGGCGATCCCCCTCTTCACCCATATTGATGTTTGCATTGATTTATGTTCCTTACATTTTAAGCAAGAATCTTATAGATATCTTCAGTGGCATCTAGTAATTAAACCTAGCATTTAAAAATTAAAATAAAACGTTCCGATACTCCATACGCAACGCTGATCTCTCAATATCAACCGGAGATCATCGCGTGAAGGCGACGCCGGACTCATAAGAGTGAAATCGCTGAGTCGCGTATACGAGACGAGTTAATGTTTCTGGTGCTTTCTGAACAGTGTATCTTCAATCACAACAAAAGATAAAAACATACATACGCATGTTACATATTAATATTGTTAGTTTAATAAAAAAAAATTCGCCCCCCCTCCCAGATTTTATACTCCCCCTCCCCAAAAACATTGTTTTTTAATGAAACTTGCCCGAGCTAGAATTTTAATACAAAAACAGGGTTTTTTTTACAATCCATAACAGATTCTAGGAAACGAATGTGGACGGGGGGAGGGGTCGAGAAGACCGAATATACGGGTGAGAGAGAAGCCTAGCCTGGTTTTGCCTCATTAACACACGAAAAAAACAGATGACTGATCGAATAGTACTGCTGCGATAGAAATATTCGACCCTTCCTGTGCAGTGTACTCTGCCTTAATGAGTATGTTTTTCTACTCTCGTATCTCCAACGGTTTCGCTTCTCACAACGAAATTACACACGATCACCTGCTAGGTCAAGTACGTTCCGATATCATCCCCTTCCCTCCCACTCCTTTGTCACATCACAGGCCGATACGTACTTTTTTTTCTTCTCAACCATCGGCAAATCACGCGTAAAGAGACACTACACATCGGATTACTACACCCCCTTGTCGGCTCGTACCAACTGTCTCGCCACGCAGTTAAGGCGCCGTAATATGTCACGTGTCTCATTGTACAAAAAATATATGAATGGGAGTCCAGCGCTATGGACAAAAGGGAGAAGTATGCATGCCGCTTCCGTTCAGAAAGGAAATTTGCTTGCAGAGGCATTTCTTGATTTTTTTTAATTGGTAGCTCAGCGGATCCATGACTTTTATTCATTTTACTTAAAAAATCATGACTTTCCATGACAAAATTAATTCATTGTCTAAATCCATGATTTTCCCTGACTTTCCAGGTGCGCGGAATCCGTGCAATTAGTTTTAATACAGAGTAAATGCAACAAAGTTGATTGATTAATTTTAGCTTAGTAAATTCAAGGTTAATTGATAAAAAAAAAATTAATACTGCAATCATTCTAACCTGTTTGAAAGTGATCACCACAAATACCTGATGATTTAGTGGGAGTCCAACTTTCTCTCTTTGCTGCTTTAATCCATTTTTCTCTCCTGGGCAAATTTTTGGGAAATTTGAAAAATCCTCTGTCATTTCCCTTTTGATAACGATTTGTGCAATTGATTGCACAATAGCTGTTTACCATCTTCAACTAATGCAATGATACCAGTAGAGTAAAAAATCAGTAGAAAAACACAGATGAATGGGATGGGATACCATTCAAAATAAATAAAAATTACAATAAATGATATATGATATAACAAATTCACAAACATCTCTACATATAATGCATTCAATAACCAGAAAATGTATTAAATTCACCAGTAGAATAAAAAATCAGTAGAAAGACAAAGATGAATGGGATGGGATACCATTCAAAATAAATAAAAATTACAGTAAATGATATAGGATATAACAAGTACACAAACATCTCTACATATAATGCATTCAATAACCAGAAAATATATTAAATAAAATTAAACTGAATTGTTCTAATCTGATGCTAAATAAAACTTAAAGTAAAATTTTCTATCAATGAACATCAAGTATTTTGGAAAAACTCAAACTTTATAACGGTTTTCAAAATATATAAAGTTAAATTCATGCAAAGATACATATCGAGCAATTCTAGTATGTATTGTTTACTGCTCATTCATTAACTTTCCAGTTATATAAAGCTATTTTCTAATTAAAAAATTACTGATCAGTCTGAAATAAATTTCATCATTTCTACAGTATCATTTACTTGGTAAAGATATAAAAATTGAAAAATATTTTTTACAACAAAATTAAAAATCTGTTCCAATTAGATACAAAACATATTTATTGCTTTATGCATTAATATAGAAATATATGCAAATATTAAAAAGGAGGCTTATGCTGCTTAAAACAAATTACATTAACTGAACACGTTGGTAACACAAAAATTTTGATTTTAGATGACATTCAAATCACTATTCAGACTTTACCAAATAAAAATAAAAATTGAGCAAATCAAGTGAAAGCAATAATTCAATGCTGTTCATTGAATGTTTACAAATGAATAATTAACTATATAAGAGAATAACAACAACAACAAAAAATCAGACATTTGTTCCTGAACACTATTAATGTTATAGCTCATTAAACAGTTCAACAATCAAACTAGCAACTAAAAAACCAAATAAATTATTTTTTTACTTACAGCAATTAATAATTGATTAATATTACTTTTACAGATTAATTTAATAAAACTTACATGTTTCCAATAATTTATTTTAGCAAAAACGCATGAGACCGAAATATACTTTTTGCCCGACCACGTTAATGTGAGTATAGCAGACGATTCTGGCGTACCACGTGACCTGTGACGTTTCGGGCAAACGCCTTATTATTAATTCAAGTATATGTTAGAGACTTATTAGCTTTAGTGCTTCAAAAACAGAGCTGCTCAAAGCATTCTTTAAGAAAATTGTTTGATCAACTTGAGAGTAAACTCCGTTCACTTGAGCTATTGGGGGTAACTAGGGAAAAATATGCCGCAATGTTGTTTCCCCTAGTTGAGTCATCGTTACCCGAAGAAACGCTCGTTGCTTGGGAGCGTTATAGATTTGGACACTGGACACTGGAAAGAACATTTTGGGGCGCCTAGGGCCGAGGGCCCTTTATCCTCAGTATTAGACATATATATGAGATCAACATTACAACTAATCCTTTGGCTGATATTTGGATAATATATATAGAAAAGGAAAGATGAGAGGGGAAGGAAAAGAGAAAATAACATAGACAACATAGCGCAGAATAAAAGTAAACAAGATATACAATTATATAAGGATATAAACATTGCCCATATTTTTTTTTCTTCCACTCTGAATATTCTCTTTACAAAGGGTGAGTACAATACAAAATCAGTTAAATAACATTGTATAAGACAAGATTAGAAACAAGAGATTGGTTGATATACAATAAATTACATAAATCAAATAAGAAAGTTTCAGAGGTGTTTTTTTTTTTTTTTTTTTTTTTTTTTTTTTGCATGAATATATTTACAACATTAGAATTGACATTTTAAACCTGAGGGCGAATGCCCGATAATAAAGTGGTGGCTATCGGCCTGCGCCGATTTTCTGCAGGATCATAATCGGGGAGGTTGAAAATTTCTTTATTATTTATATTGTTCAGATTATTAAAGAAGTTATTGGATAACTTTGCTATGAAGTCCCGAATGGGTTCGATGTTAAGAGTGTTATGAATAATGTCATTTCTGACATACCTGTGAGCTTTGATTATCATTCTAAGGGTTTTATTTTAAGGGAACCCCAGACCGGGGCTGCGTAGAGGAGAATGGGTCTAAGCACCATCTTATATAATAACACTTTATTTCCCATTCCCATTTGATTGTGGTACAGAAGGTGGGCAATAGATTTCCTAGCTTTATAAAATTTTGCAATTGTGTAGTTAGTATTACTTTTCCAAGTTCCTACTGTCTAAAAATATTCCTAAATATTTAACTTCCCTCTCGAAATAAACCGACTGTCCACACACCGAGATCGGGGGAGGTGGAATCCTGTTAAAACTAAAGAAAATAGCTTTAGTTTTAGAGGGGTTAATTTTAATTCTCCACCTCTCAAACCAACGATCTAATATATTAATGTGACGCTGAAGGTATTTGTGCATGTATTTAACATTATTATTCTTAGCAAGAATTGCCGTGTCGTCCGCAAACATGGCTAGTGTCGTGTTGTGGTGATGAGGAATATCACTAATATAAATATTAAATAAAATTGGGCCAAGCTTGGATCCTTGAGGGACCCCAGCACTGATGAGCCTGTGTGTGGATAAGTATTGTGTGTGACGGACTGAAAAAGACCGATCGAGAAGGTAAGAGTGTAGCAGATGGTCATCTGATAGAATACAGGCATTGTCGTGTGGTTTTTGGTGTATCAAGCAGTCCTTTTTTTTTCTATACTCTACGATTCAGTTACACCTTAAAACTGTGTTAGAGAAAATAGAAGCTGGAGAATCCTCGTATCCAAAAGCTGTTATTCAAAACCTTGTGCACAGTTTTTATGTTGACAACTGTATCAGTTGTGTTAAAAATGAAAAGGAACTTGAGGTTTTTATTAACATGTCAACTGAAGTAATGGCTGAGAGAAAATTTGAGCTTAGAGGGTGGGAGTACAATGATATTAATGCTGATCCTTCTGCTGATACAAATGTGCTAGGTTTAAAATGGAATAAAAAATCCGACACGCTGTGACGTTTCGGGAAAACGCCTTATAGAAAAACAAGACGGCTTTAACACTTGTCTAAATGTGACATACCATGTGATTTGTATCCATGGTTTTCTTAGCGGGTTTGAGTGCAAAAGTGTTCAACAAAACTTTTGATAAATGCAACTTTGTTTACATTTACGTTTTGACATGTTGATTGGCGGCCTTTTCGGTTATTCGTTGCATTTTCTATAATTTTGTCTCTCTGAATGAACATATGCTTACAGGTAACAAGTGGAATACAAAATACAGAGTGACCACTATATCGTGTGATTATTATCTCCTTGAGAAATAAACTTTAAGTTGTAGTCCATCATTTTTAATAACGATGGTAAGTTCAAATATACGCATTCTGTTTTGATATCGATAATTACTTAAATATATTTTTTTAATCTAACAGGGAGAAGGGAATCTTAGATACTTTTAAAATCATTGGAATATAGACTGACTTTGCTTGTGGCTTTCATTTAAAATTTAAAGCATAGTAATTGTGATAGTAAAAGTGTGATTGCTAAATACTCATACATATTTTACTTTATAATTATGAAGAAATATATTAGTTATTTAATATAATGATTGGAACAATTTTCTTATGTCTATATTAACAGTATTTTAGGTGTTATTTACTGATCCATTGTTTTCTTATTTTTTTAAGGATAAACTTCTTAAAAGTCCTGTACCTATGGTTTCTTGTCCAGCATGTAGAATAATTACATTTAATCCGAAGATTTGTAATAATTGTGGTACTAAAATCCCATCATCCAGAAGAATTAAAATAATAGATCAAAGAAACAATGTTTTTGAAGTAACTGGTATAGAAAAAGTCTCTAGATATACATTTCCTGCACTCTTTGAAGCATCATCATCCAAAGACAAAACACCCAAATGCGATGTTCGATATGCTCATGATGAAAATTGTGCATGTGTACAATATTTAAAGACAGGTAAATGGAAGTACTTGGTTGTCTAAAATGCAATATTTAGAAAATTTTTGATCAGATGTTATTTTCTTTTAGATTACTGTAAACTTTGAACTCTGTTTAAGTAATCATGTTCTACATTTATTCTAAAGCAGGTTGCAGTTCAAAATTTGATGATGTATAAATAACTGTGTATTGATTTCGATTATATTTTAAAAATATTCATGAATATTAATACCTACTAAGTCTGCATGGTAGCAGAAATTTAACCCCATAATTAATATTGATATTATTGGTATATCAATACTACTTTAAAGTAGGAGTGAATATATAACACATTTTTGAAACACTAAGAGTATGGTACCAGTAATGAAGACAATCACCACTCACCTTTCACTTCTTAATCACATAGGCCACTGACGATTTTTGGTACTTCAGATTGCTAAATATGTCCTTTAAGGATTGACCACATTTGTGATACCCGATAATTATACCTTTCTCGAAATCAGAGAGTTCAGAACTGCGCGGCATCTTACATGCGATTAATGCTAATGCTGTTTCCTACATGATGTATACTGGTGGAGGCTGTGACGTACCTCAGGACCACAGATATCATCATTTGCGTAGATGTCCAAATATTTATTGGTAGACAGTGTATGTAGAATATTCAGGATCTCTTTTGGTTATCCACAATATCGTACATAAAAAACAGTATTTCTGATTGGAGATATTTTGGTAAAGCAGAATTTTAGATATTGACATCCTGACACCTAAAGAAAATAAATTTTTAACAATATATTGATAAGCAGTCCAGCCCTAAGTGATACATTCATAATCTTTATCTTTTAAATTATCTCTCTATATGTAAGTCTGACTGTCTGCTATGCATTCCTCCAAAGACTGGATTACTCGTGATCAAATTTTGCATGGCAGTTCAGCTTTGGAGAGAGAAAGTTTAGGCATATGACATCAATTTGATTCTAAGTCAAGATTTACTTATTAAATTTTATCTACTATGTTATGATAAGTTATTTTATCATATAATCAGTGTATGTTCTAACAGGTATCACAATGGTTGTAAAATTTCAAAAACATGGGCTAGTGCAAAAAAGAAATACATCAGTTATGACAGATCCATGCTCAATGATATAAAACTGCATAAAAATAATGATTGTAGACCAACCAAGATAAGGTTAAATTGTTTATCCAATATTAATAGTTTATTTTTTAAAAAATCTTGACCTCAAATATGTTATATGCATTGGTAAATATTTGCATTCCTTTTAATAATTTTTGTTTCTGAATTGAATTCCAGCTTATGATAAGCAAGTGAGAATTATCTAAATTATATATAAGTAAAAGAAATTTGTATTTGGAGCTCCAGATAGAGCAGTATTATAATTTTTGTTTTCTCATATGGTTAGTGGAATCACCTTTTGTTTTCACAGTTGATATTTTTTCATAATTTATATATTTTAGAAGAGGAAGTTAAAAATTCTCGGAGAACTGAAGAAAATGAAGAAGGTGCAGAACAGTCATATCCTACTACTGAGGAACACGTATGTTAAATAATTATATATGAAAAAGGGATATTTTTAAAATTTTACGTACTCTTAATTGATTATTAACATGACTTTTTTTTATTACCAGTAAAAATAATTACACAATTTTCACATTTATATTATATCTAAAAATATTCATTTCATATAAGTATTTTTTTTTTTTAAATAGTGTAAATGGTTCAGATAGAAATAGTTTCTATCTGCACAATTCTAGTGGTGAAACAAATAAAAATTGCTATGTATAATTTATATGAAGATTTCTTTGTTTGTCCCATGTTTGTAATGAAAAAGGTACCACCAAATTCCAGAATGATTCCTAAAAGGATGTTGGGTTTGAACATATTTTTACAAAATTTCTTCTACTGATAATCAAAAATTTCTATCTTCTACAGTTTAGTAGTGCTTATGCCCCAACATTGAATTGAGTTCGTTACTAAATGATCATAATCAAATACAAGAAGTTATGCCCTTATGGGCAAAATAATGGGATACGTTGAATATGATAAATTTTCTTTGCTTTATCTGCCACTTTAATTACTCTGATGTTGCCCAAAAAGAATATAAAGATTTTCTGATATTCTTACTAGGAACTACTTATACATTATATTCACCTGGAAAATTTTTTCATAGACAATTTCTGATCAGTTAAAAGGAATTTCATCCAAATCTAGAAGATTTTTTTCCCCACCTTTACAATTATAAAATGTTTAAGCTCAAATGTTTAGCTAGGCTAGTTTCTGAAAACATTTTTAACAGTTACTAACAATATAGAAAAACAATACCAATTAAATAATTTTTTTATTGTATAGTATAATTTAATTTGCTTTCATTCCATCAAATTAAACCTCAACTTCTAACAAAATGTCTCTTGTTCAGGCTTTGGAGTATGGAATCTTCCAAATTAATATTGCATGGAAAATTTATATCTTGACTCTTCACTTCTCACAGTGGACAGAATATTAGTAACTTTTAGAACAATAAACATTTATGCAGTTTAAATAAAATATCTTTTTGAAACATCTGGAATGATCACATTTTATATGCTAATAGAAGAATTTTAAACCTGTGTCCTTCAAATTATTGTTATTACTTTATCAAATGATGAATGAAACTTTAACACAAAAATTATTTTTGGATCTGCCATTTGATATGGATTTTATGAGCAAAACATAAGTTTCAATACTGCATGCTATCAACAAACAACAAAACCGTCTTTTAAAGCTCACTGTTTAAATAACATCAATTTTTGGGTGTATTGCATATCTAAATGAGGATACAATAGATTAATGAATTTACTATCAGTTTTATTTTATTTGATACATTTTCCACAGTATTTTTATTTTTATAACTGACAATGAATCTTATGAGGCTTACATGAATGCTTTCTGTCTGAGTTTCTTGTTAAAAATAAATAAAAATAAATACTTCCATATGAATAATCCTTCATTTTAGTATGTCCACTGATCTTGCAGATTTTTGTATTTAAGGTGACAAATTTTTTTCGAATAAAAAGGAAGACAAAATATTGATAAAGGTCAACATAAGTAAATTAAAGAAGCAAATATTGCAAATAAAAATATATTATTTATTTCAACAATAACTAAACAAAACCATTATAATACAGTAAAATCTATTTACAAGAATATGGAGGGAGCCCAATCAAATTATTGTTATAGAAGGATATTTTGTTATATTTTGATCCACAGCAATTCAATTATGGCTGGTTTGATAGGTTTAGGTGACAATAATAAAATTTTTTTAAAAGCATCAAATTATTAAATATTGTCTAAATATAGAAAAATTGAAATAAATTAGGAGAAATAAATGAATTTGTATAAGCATTCAAATCTATAAATTGAAAACTTCTAAAGGCAGAGTAATTGAATTAAGATGATTTCAAACAAAGTGAAATTTTGTGGTTATTCAAAACTAAAACAACATTGCTTTTAACCGTTAGCATTCATTAATGGTCTAGCAGTTTTTAAATCTGGAAGTCAGTCAAAGTAATATTAGTGACCTATTACTTGATATGTAAGTCAAAATTAAAGTCTCAAAAATTCAGTACTCAAAATCATCATTCAAAATTTGTTAACCATGTTTAACATATACAATACTAAGATTTAGGTTTCCTTGTCACTTTAATCAAAATGACCAACTTTTTTTTTTCAATGGAAAGGATGTAATATTAAAAAAGGAGAGCATAAGTAATTTAAAGAAACAGAAGTATTATTTTATTTCTCTGACTGTAGTCATACCAAAGTTAATGCTTACATAAGATTAATATGAGATTTTGTCATCGTTATAGGAAAGTTTTGCTATTACATAAGTACAGATTTACAAATTAGCTTTTACATATTGAAAAAAAAAAAAAAGACATTTGATGTTTTATACTAAAAACAGGACATTTAGGAGGACAATTTTTAAGTAAGGACAGAATTTCCAAAAGGAGGATGGTTGATCACCTAACTATATTGGCTTCTACCACAACTCATGTTCCCATATTCAATCCTTCTAATTGTTTTACGTTGATTGGTTGTGCTTTTAGTCATCATTTCTGATTTAGTGGAGTTTTATCCATACTAAGCTCATATGTAACACAGTTCATACTCTGTCAAACAAGATAACTATGTTCTTAAATATGAATGTTCTGTTGAGTTCAAAATATTTGATAAATTATAATAAAGGAATGGACTGTGAAAATTCTAATTGCAAAATTTATTAAGTGTAAAAAAAATGAATCACCACCTGATGGGATAGTTTTACAAGTGCTAAAAAAAAAAAAAATATGTTATATAAAGTATAAGCAATGAAGGAGGTTGCTAAGCTTTGCAACTGAGTACATACAGGAGTACACGTAAAAGATAGCAAGAGCTAACAATGACTTTTAATCTCTCTTTACTTTTTTTTCCTGTTATACTATATTAAAATTTATTATAACTTTCTTTTACAGAAATCAAATTCAGTGTCAGCATGTAGTATGGTACATCCTGATTGCGGATTTGTAAGCATTTACAAAGAGGATGTGGCTTGCCTGGATGATGGTAAAGAATTGAATGATAACATAATTGACTTTTATTTAAAGTACGTATTAACTGAGCTCTCTTTCAAATGCTATTAATTTTAAAGGAATATAATAATATTACTATATGTATTTTTTTTTTGTCAAATGTATTCTGTTGAATTATAAACAAAAGAACTTGCATATGAACCAATTTAAAACTGTACAATCAAAATTTTAAAATTAAAAAGGTATTTGAAAACTAGAAAAATAACCGTTTTCCCCAAACAGGAAATGTTTACTGTTATTTGAACTTAACCCATAAAAATTTAAGAACTTTCTTAACCTTAGACTTTCCAAGTGCTATCTCATAGACTGACCTATTTTTTATATTGTGTTGTTTATGCTCTGGAGTAAGGTAGGCCACTAGCTGTGCATAGTTGGTATATGTTGATTTGGAGTGCTACAGTCTATCTTTCTGTTACACGAGGAGTAGTGAAACCATGACTTATTGTTTAAATTCTTAATGGCTATGAACATCCATTCTGTTAGCAGAATTTGGACCAACAGACTGATACCACTACCACAGATTTGTATGAAGGTGTTCTTACCAGAACCTGGAGTTGATTTATGTCATGTCATTAGTTCTAACTGGCATAGTGGGAAGGGTCATAGGCAAGCTAAAAAGCTGAATCCTGACTTCCCCAGTTTGTGCCATAAGGGGCTTTTGTTATTTCATTAGAAGGGCAGGGGAAGGCAGTTGCTCTTCTTACTGATCACTGTGCCCTCAGAAGGCATCTGCACATTATGAGAATCAGTTCTAATTCCTTGTGTTATGGCTAATGTCTAGAACAGGAGGCGACTTGTCACATTTTGTGTGATTTCAATTATTTCTCATCTCTTAGGTTTGAGCACTGTGGTCACTACTTTCTTGAGCTCTTGGAGTTGCAGGATATTCCTGTTAGTTGTCTGCTAAGATTTCCTTCAGCATGTGGCCTATTTTCTTAGGCACTCTTGGGTTGTATTTTTATTCTTCCTGGGTTTGGGTACAATAGACCTGGTCACAGTGCCTTGCTCTTGCGGAATCTCCCAAGAGCTGCCGTAAAGGTGAATTCATTCAAAATTCAAAAGGTAAAATTTTCTGTAGTCAGAAATATACTATTTTTTCCTCTAAAATTTAAAATCTCAACATATCAAAGAAGTTGATGCCCAAAGTTTGCCATTGTGACAAAAAGCCCATATTCCTTTGGTTAACTACCAAAATTGCAAGAAATGCTAAAAAATTTCAGGAGATTGAGTGTGAAAAAAGGAAATCCAATCTGCGTAGTTCAGTTTGATTGTGCAGTTTTTAATTTAGTGGTTGGTTTAAAAGTCTTCTTTTTATTTTTACATGTACATTGAGCAATAAAAATATTGCAAAAAGATAAGTTTAAAATAAAGAGTATATCATTTTTAGAGTATTAATAGTATGTAGCTTTATGTTAATTATTTTTGTATTTTGGTTTAAATTTTAATTTTTTGAAATTACTCTTAATTATGATATTTATCGGAAAAAGTTGTATTGTTCTTTAAGCTGTTTCCGATTATAAAGTTTCAAAATGATACTGTTCAAAGTTATGCTACAAGAAATGAAATTATGATCTTAGAAAAACATTATGTTTTGAATTATGCTAAAATAGTGTAAAACACATCAGTGAAATGCATTCTATCTGAAAATTATTTTAATACTTAATACTTTTTTTGAATTTAAATATACAAGCACATGTGTTTCAAATAACCAATCGTGTGTATACTGTAGGTTTCTGCATTCTTGAGACAGAGGCCAAACTTGCATGCTCTTTAAAATGTGATAGTAAGGTAAAATTTTTTAGAGTGAGGAATATATAAAGCTGATTTTTTTTTTCTAAAATTTAAAATTCTTAAAACTTTTTTAATTTTTACTCTTAATTGTTATATATGTGAGACAAAGCTGTATTGCTCTTTTAAGCAGTCTCTTACTTCAAAATAATACTGTTAAATGTTTTGTTTCTAGAAGTAAACTTTTGATATTAGAAAAATATTACATTTTGAATTATCTAGGAATAGTGTAAAAACATTCATGAAAGGAATTAAATATTAAAACCAATGGAACTCTTCTTTTGTAACTAAACATACAAGCACATATATTTAAAATGTCTGTCAGTGGCATAGCAGAGATTTTTGCTGCTGAGGGCAGAGGCCAAATTTCCCATTCTACTTCAAAATAATTATTTTGAAGATTAAATTTTCTAGAATGAAAAATATAATAAGCTGATTTTTTCCTCCAAAATTTAAAATTCTTATAAACTATTCTTATATAATTGCAAAATCTTGTTTCAAATTCTAATTTTAATATAATATATGAATATATATAGATATCACTTTAAGGAAATTTTTATTAATTGAAATGCTAGTTTTTGACCTTTTAAAACATTTGTTAAATCTTCTGTTTCAGTTATGTCTATCATGAAATTATTCCTCAGAAATTTAAAGCAGTAACACATATATTTAGTGCTTGTTTTAATAAGTTTTTGATGACAGTCTTTGAAGAGAAAAATACAAGTAAAAATAGGTATGTATATATTTATTTTTCTGTCCTGGCCAAGGCCATACAGATAGTTTACCAATCATACTGATAACAATTCTCCACAAAACAAGAAAAATGACCCAATTCAACTAAAAAATAAATAAAAATATAAATAAATAAACCTAAATCCAACAAGATAGTCATGCCTAAATCGCATAAGCAATTTAGGTATGACTATTCACACACTGAATTCAGGTGACTGAAGTTTCTATGCCTTTGATTAAGGAGTACATTGCTAAATGGTAAAATAAAATACATTTAACAAATTACCAATGTAATCAATGTACAAAATATATTTACATGTTATAAACATACACAAGAAGCAAAATGCAATGGAGAGTGAGACTCATTAAGAACAATATAAAAGTATTATGCAAATTACAAAACTACAAATTCATGCTTAATTGTAAAAAAATTTCCATTTTAATTGTTAAACCCTGTTTTAACTAAGCAGATTTCCAATATTTACTGGTTTAAAAATTTTTGAAAATTTTTTTTTCTTCACATCATCACCAATGCTACAGTCATGTACAAGTTCCACTGAACCCTCTTTGAAACCTCACCAGCATAAAGCAGCACTGTGAAATAATTTAGCTTGTTGACTAGGTATAGCATCATGCCCCATAAGAATTTGATTAATATAAAAATTACTTTGTAGTTGATGGACACCAAAGTTAGAAAATATACAGTATAAATTTCTGTCTTTACTGTTGTTATTCTATAACCTTGCCAACTTTTCATATCTTCATCTTGTTCTTTCTTTGATCAACTATCTTACTTTGGACGTCAATCTAATCTTTCTGATTCTCTTTTTTTTTGCTTATAGGTCGACATTTTCATAAAAAAATTTTCCAGGATGGGTATAAAAACTGTACTTTATTCTAGATTTTTTGATAATATATCTAATTCCATTTATAAATACATGGTTACTAAATGTAGAAATCATCTGCAATGACCATCTGCAATGACCATCTGCAATGAATCCAATATTATATAGAGTTTTTCAATTTCCACCTTTTGGCAAAATCAGTGCCTTTAGCAATTGTTATAATTTTTGCTGTGAAATCATTCATTTTAAGGTTTTTCTTATTAAACAAAACTTTGAATCCTATTGCAGATAACAATAGGGATCAGCCCTGCCAAAATTTGCAGAACCTGAGTTGAGACCACTTCATATGCTTTGGTAATTTTCAGTAAAGTAATATGTTGTAAATTTGTCAGCATATTCTAGCTATGTATATATAATAGCATAACTAAACACTTAAAAATTCACTTTTATGACCGAAGACTTAAAAATAATGTTTAGAATGTATATTAAGAATATATGGTAAATAGGTGTAAAAATTTTAAATACATTTTTAAATTATAATGTATTCTTTAGTGAGTAGATATTTAAAGCTCCTCTATCATCAGAATTTTTTATTTCTGAGAAGTTATTTTTGTTTAGAAGTTGAAGTTGTTATTTTGTTTTACTAAATTTAAATTTCGCAGTATGATTAATTTTTTTTGTATTATTACTCTTTTAGAACATAAGTCACAACAATTAGTGTAACTTTCTGGGATGAATTGAGTAATAGGGTATTATTTTTGAAATTATCTCTAAATATTTATAATTTTTAATCTCTAAATATTAATGATTTATTGTAAATCCAGCCTTCTGTTTGGTTAATTAATATTTTCAAATAAAGTTTTAGAATAGCTACAGTAGATAATGTAGAAATGAAAAATTTAAATAAATCTTGTATGTTTCGTATTATCAATTGAATATGATAGTTTATTACAAACAGCTATATACCAGTAATAAATGTTTGTTTGCAATGTTGCTTGTGGGCTGCTATGGTATGATGTTAAATAGCATGTCTTCGTCTGTGATATGACCAGAGTTGTAGTTTGGGGAGGGGGGAGGACATCTTTCCTGGGCACAATTTGAGAGGTTGGCAAATTCATACTACAAAAAGTTTTTATCCATTCTTAAATACTCTAAACAATAAATAAAAAACATTTTCATACTCTCCATCAATATGCATTTATCTTTTTCTTATGCTTTTTTTTAAAAGTACCTTTCTGTTTTTGAAGCATGAAGCTATGGAGCAACATGCCCAAAGTGTTAATGCAGAATAGAGTTTCGGTGTCCAAATTAGTCTATAGACTGTTTTTTTTTTTTTTCATGAAAGTATCTATCCTTTTTTTTTTTCTTGACAAATGAAACTATCTTGACTCTTAAAAAAATTATTCAGAGGTTGAAAATTGCTGTGGAAGAATTTTTTTAAATTATCAAACATCAGAACGTTTTATGGTGTTGTAGGTTGGACTGGCCTTGTTAGTGTTTTTTATCTAACCATCCCCTTGAGCAGTCATTATTATATTAGCCCTTAAGTCCATGAGTATGTGTGTATATGACAAAAAGCTATTACTAATAGTCTTGAAAAATATGTATTATAGAATTTTTGGTTCACAAAGTTGTTTGCAAAGCAATAACCAGCAAGTACTAAACTAAGTTATATTCCATTTCTTTTCTTCACACAGGCCCACTCTAAATGCTACTGTGCAAATGTTTAACGATCACTTTTATGCAGTGGCATTCAGGGGTACTTTTATGCATGGCAGTTATTAAGAGAACATTGCTTGTGGTTAACACTTGAGTTAAAGTTTTATTGACACAAAAATATGAAAAAAAGTTTTACATTAAATGTGTAGATATTTTGCCCTTTCCTATATCTTATGCTAAAACAAGCCACAGTAGTTCAATTGGCAAAGGTGTCCAGTTCATAACTGATGGATTGTGTGATACACTGTGTTCATTAATGGTGGCTGAGGCATGTAAAAAAGATTCTTGGTTGCAGTGTTCTCCAGGTTCCCAAATGTTATTTCTGGAAACAGCAGGCCAAGCCTGAGGGTCTTCTGCTTGCATTTTTATCCTTTTCTTACTTCTTTTTTTAGTAAATTTTTTACTTATATCAGACATGCCAACTACTCCAGATTCTCTGGAGTTGATCTGGTGAAATGAGAAAAATGCATAACTCCGGAAACTAATCAGATTGCTCCGGAAAATAACAAAAATTTTGAACAGCTGAAAGATTACAATTCAGCAAATAAATACAAAAGTTTTGCAAAATATAATGCTAAATATTACTCTTCCCACACAGTAATACTGCATGTTAAAGAGTTTTCAGTACTGTGTGGAAAAACCAAACTGAATTTAGATTAAATTTGAGTAGACAACTCTAGAATCCCTGATGATAGGAAAATGGAAATATTTTAATCAGTGTCAATGTTGCAACAAGAAATATTATTCTGAAAAATAAGTTGTTAAAGCTAAAAACAGCTACTCATACATTTTAAATTACCTTTTACAATTTACTACTGTGTAAATATTTTAAGTTATAATTTAGAAATATAAATTCTAATTTAGAATCCAATAAGATATGTAGTTAAATATGATCTGTAATTAGCATGTTAAAATTTCAAACCACGCTGTTGCTCTGGATACAAGTGCCTGAATGTTGGCATGTCTGTTATATGTCTGATCTGAGTAGGTTTCTGTCAATCATAATTTTCTTTCTCAGTGAGGTTTTTAACAAAATTTAAGGACTCCTTTAAAAAGTTCTTGATAATCTTCTCTTTTAGAGAGGTACGTAAAGTGTTGGTACTCTTTATAAAGACTGAAATTGATTTTTGTGTCCAACAGCATGTATGAACTTCACATCTAGTTCCCAGTTTGGATTTAATTAAGGTTCTCAAATAAAGATTTTATTCAATTCATAATTTCAACTAGGTTTTAGATTTGTTACATAACAGCAATATAAAAGTTTTTGAAAGAAAATAAGCCCCCTTATTTTCATAAAATTAATAACACATTTATTTAATATTCTTAAGAAATATAAACTGAAAAAATGAAAGGGCTCTATTTGGCATTTAATCTTTGCACTCCACTAACATAACAAAAATTAGACTTTTGACGAGATTGTTTAAAGGGAACAAAGATACCTAGAAAAAAAAATATGTATTAATTACAGGACATAAAATGTGAAATACATTTCTTTCTTCAAACATATATTGTTTCCCATGTATACAAAATATATACTGTCTACCAATACATATTTGGACACCTATCAAATGACGACATCTGCGGTCCTGAGCTACATCATGGCCTTCGCCAGTATACATTGTGTAGGAAACAGCATCAGTATTAGTCGTATGCAAGGTGCCACGGCATTCTGATTTTGAGAAAGGTATAATTATCGGGTATCACAAATGTGGCCGATCCTTAAGGAACATATCTAGCGATATGAAGTACCCAAAATCGACAGTGGCCTATGTGATTAAAAAATGGAAGGTGAATGGTGATTGTCGGAATGTGCCCCTAGTTGGCAGACCAACGAAACTGGGAGATACAGACCAACAAGTGTCGAGAGAAATTCAGAACTGCACCCAACTGATGGCCCTCATTTGCTAGGAGTTTCAACAGGCATCCAGGAGAATTGTAAAGTTAGTTTTTCTTTTCTATCACAGGTGTCTAAATACTTATTGGTAGACAGTGTATTTGTATGTATGTATTGCAATGCGGCAAAATAAAATTAAAAAAAAATGAAATATGCCAGATAAAAATAGAAAAGAAATTAAAAGCACTAGAAAGTAACCCAAGTATAGAAATATTAAGATTTATAGATTTTAAAGCCAAATTTAAGCACTGCCATATGAATTAAGTTACTTAATAGATCATTGTTATAGCATGTAATTAAAAAGAAAATGTCTCAAATTCTGCCAAGATGTAATCACCCAACTCAATTTATGTTAAAATAAATTTGAACAAATTGATCTGGCTAAAACTTTTGTAGGATTGACTTGAATCACCATACAAAACTTTCTGCAGATTGATTCAGCCATTGAGGAATGCATGCACACATACAAAACTTTTTATTTTTATAATCCACAATAATTTGCTGTAATACAAACTTAATTTATTTTACTAATAGATATTATTCCTGATTAATATTTTCATTTTAAAGATAATTTATATTCTAACTTGTTATAGAGATGTGTAATAAATTTTATTTAAAAGTTATTTGCAATAAAATTTATTAAAAGTAATTGGATACAGTTTTAACTGAAATTGATTTTTCATTTTTAGCCTGTTTTAGCATATTTCTAAGAAATTATCTATTTTGTTTACCTTTGTATGTATGTATGTGTATATATACACACATACTTTTAAAGCAATTTTTTTTGTTTATTTTTTAGTACCTACTATAATTCATTGTAGAAATTGATATTGGTAATAAATCATTTATTTGGAGATTTAAATTGCACAATAAATTGCACAAACTAAAAAAATAAATTATATATTTTTGGTATTAAAAAACTAAAAACTAATTTACTAAGAATAATTTTGAGAAAAGTATGCTTTAAACTTTAATGGCACCATTCAGTAACTAGTTATCAGTTTTGAAACTATTTTTTTAGAAAGCTAAATTGTTATTTTTCATGCTTCAATAATTGTTTTAATTATTTTATTAAAGGTCACAAATTGAAAAAAATGTCCAGAAATGGGTGAAAAATGTAGACATATTTTCTAAAGATTTTATCTTCGTCCCAATAAACAGACGTCGACATTGGTATTTAGCTGTTCTTTGTTACATTTCACAGCTGAACAAAAATTCTGATGGTAAGAAAGTATACTTAATTTTTTAATTCAATAATTTAGTTATTTTAAATTGTATATATTTTGCAAAATCTTGTTTTCTTTTATATTTTATAGTTTATAATGTATTATTCAATAAGAATGATTTCTTGGTTTAGGTGTAAACAAATCTTTATTCCATTCAAGGTGATAACTAGGATTCAGTTTGGGGGGGGGGGGGTTCGAAATTGACAGAGCCAATTATATCATCATTTTTTAAGTAAGAAAACCCCTATGAACTTAGTAAAAAATTGTATAAAATTTAATATATATAAGTTCATGAACAATGTTGTGCAATATATTTTAATAAATTTCTAAAACAATTTAAAGTAAGTATATTAAAATTTAAAAATGTTCATACAAATTTTTAAAAATGGAACTTTTTAATAAAGAGTTAAATTTTGATTAAGAATGCAGTTTTTAAACAATTTATATTTAAAAACATACTTTTATTTCAATGTTAAAATGCAATCGAATGAATTTCATAATTTTGTGATTAAGAGGATGGCTAAGGCTCGATGACCTCTAGCTCCCACCTGGCTGTGACCTTGATTCCATTATAACTGAAAGTTATATTGAGTGTAATTTAAAAGTATTTTCTAAATGTATTTAGAAATTTGGTAAAATTTGGTAGACCATATAGTAGGTAGTGTGTTCTATTATGCTTGTTTATTTGGAAAGTTATGGTAATTTTATTTTTAATGAAACAATGACTAGACTGGGACCTACTGCCAACTCCGAATGATTAGAAACATCCATGTCTTCAAGGATATTCAAACATACAATCTCCAGTACTGGGAAGCTCTTATGTCCTCTTTGTTTGGTAATCATCTGACCTAGTTCATTTTGTATATTGAATAAAAGCAGCTTACTTGTTGTAGTGTAAAAAATTTGTTAGATAAATTAATAATTAAATTCTTTGGGTTGAGAATCAAAGTAAAAGTTGAAATATACATTTATATAATATACAGTCTCTATCGGTTATATGGTCAGCTCAGCTGTCCAGAAAAATCAGACCATATAAGCAAAGTGACCATATATGAGGAACAATACAACCCTAACCGGTAACAAGAAAAAGAAGATGACTGTATAAGCGGTGAGCTTTAACACATGTTCCCTATTAAGTTAGATGGGACTTTAGAAAACTGACCATATAAGCGGGTGACCATATAGCCAGTACTGACTGTACTTATATATTGTGTCAATGCATGAATCGGGCAAAAACTGCTGAATGATTTAAGATGCAGCTTTTTTTTTTCTTCTTTAATTATTCCTAATTGTCATGGTCTCAATTTAAGGTATGTGTTTTTATGAAATTCAAATTACCTTTTTATAATAAATATTTTATCTATTATATAGTTTGGTGACTGGATATGATTATTTTAATTTTAAAAACTGAACTTAGATACAAGTACTAGCTACTGTACAAACAATAACAAAAGTGTAGAAGAACCATGACAAATTAAAAACAAAACTGACTTACTGTTTTTTCCTTGTTTAAACCTTCAGATGCTTTAGCACTAAAATTTATGAATGAAAAGATGTATAATCCAATAAAAAAAGACTTAAGAACTCATAATTTATTCAATGGGAGCAGATTTTCTTTCATATATCAATTCAAAAAGTGTGATATCTTGTGGCTGGCTGTCATTACTAACCTAAAAACTGAACAATGATTTTTCAGGTGATCCAACTGGATACCAAAGTATGCTATGGTCAGTCTGTTAGCTACATAAATAAAATTATTATTTTTTTGTGCCTGTGTGTACACAACTCAAAACTAAATTTTTTGAGTTGCCGATTTTTTATTTCCTTTGTAATATATTCTTAATATTTTTTATACTTTTCTCCTGAAAATTCAAATTAATATTTCAGTATTTTTGAGGTTGGTAATTTTTAAAACTATTGACTTTTGAATCTGGTAAGCAATTTATTTTCACATTTAATAGCATATGATTAATATGTTCAAGGTTCGTACGGTGCTTAAAAGTGCTTAAAAACTGCTTAATTTTGAAGCGCGTTTTTAAGGCCTTAAAAAGTGCTTAAAGAGTGCTTAATTTTCCCCTAAAGTCCTTATTTTTTTTTCTTGCCGACAGTTTTTATTTGAATATTTCGAAATCGTCTATGAAAATCATAAAAGGTCACTCGGGATTAATCGTTCAGTGTTAATGAAATCGGACACTGCAGTGCTCCTTTTTTATAGAAATCTATCCTTTATTCCTTATTTTACGGCATTCCTCCTTTTTTTTTCGGGTATTCCCGCCTTTTATTCCTTTTTTCTTTGGACCATTCACTCCTTTTATTCCTTTTTTCCTTCTCAACATTTACGGAGTTATGTAATGGTGGAACGGATTACACACATCGTCTTTCCCATGTTTTAATAACATCTTTGTTTTTCTAACAGTTTCCTTCTGTGGGATATTCACCTCCCCCCCTTCGGAAAAAAAGTCTTAGGCTATTTATTGACAGTACAGGTGTTTGAAAGTTAGCAAATAACGATCAAAGTGTCAAAACCAAAAGGGGACCTGAATTTTTCGATTGTAGTTCCGAGAAATCTGTTTAGCCCATTTCTGAACCAAGAGGAGAAAAAAAACGTCACTCTGAGCCTGTGCACTTGAAAATGGACTGACATATCGAATATTGAATTCAGGGATGATTCTGATCCGAATGTTTTTTGTGGGTTTGTTCTAAAAAACAGATTTTTTCGGAAATTAAAAAAAATAATAATAAAGAAATGAAGAAGCCATTTTTTTTATCTCACATATGTATAAATTTTAACGATAATCTGAAAGTTTTCTGTCTTTTTCTCATCCTTTTTCTCTTTGCCGCGTCCACAATTTTTTTCTGACAAAGAGTAGGAAAGTTATCAGTCGATGCTCGTAAGACGTGCTTCAAGGTCAAAAAGCCGTGTGACGCGGTATAAATGAAACATATAGAACTTGTGTGGTTCTAGTTGTAAAAGTACAACTAAACCGTAATTCTATGTTTTTGGTAAAAAACAACCGTTTTCTGGATTTCGATTCCAGAAAATGAGCATTTTTTTATGGACCATTATAGTTAATAGTGCGATCATAATATGGGCTCTCATACGGTAGAAGTATGTTTTAACAACCTGCGTACTTTCTTTATAGATATCTCCCGAACTCAAGTGCATGTAAACCGATCGTAATACTGTTTTATATATAGGTATTTTTTTAATATCGTGGTAACATTATTGATATTCCAATCCCTCCTATAGTTATTTCAAACGGTACTCTATCTTATTGACTGAATTTTCTGCTATGGGCAGTGCCTGTGAGAAAATGACGCTGTTGCAAATAACTTACGAAATTTTGGATATGCACGGAAGTTTGTTGTTGAAAAATCTGCACTTTTTTTTTTTTTCTTTTGTTACGTTTTGCGTGTGCATTAAAGTTGACGAAAAATCATAACTTTTATCGGCAGTCCCGATAAAAATGAGCCCTATAACTGAATCGGTAGGACGCGGCCACGGGTTCGAATCCCCCGCTTTGTTCGTAGCTGTTCAGAATCGTAGTAATTAAGTAGTAAATTCTGATGTCTTTAGCCATCGGGTAACATAAAAGAAAACTCTAGCGCTCTCAGACCAAACTAAATGGTTACAAATCTTAGTCTAAAGTACAATTCGAACCCCCTGGCTCAGATACCGAAAAAAAGAAAAAAAAAAATATCCTATTCGATCATCGTCCCGAAATATTACTATTTAAAAAAATTTTTTTTTAACTGTCCACTTAAAAAAATAGTCTTATACAATGCACATATCATTTAAATCATGAGTTTTTACACATGGATTAAAATTAAATCTAATGATAATTATTGTATCTTTCCAAACTATTAAGGTATAGGTTTTATTACTATTTAAGAAATTCTGCAGTCACAAAATTAAAAATTGTTTATAGAAATACCTTCTAAAAATTTGATATCTAAAATGCGCATTTATATTATTATTATTTTTTTTTTAATTAGGATATTTGAGAAACTTCTGATTTGAATCTGTTTTCAACATTTTTTGATTAGGAGACTCGAATGATTCTTTATATTAGTAAAAATTATTTAGCTTCTGGTATATTTCATACTTAGGTACTTGATTTTGCATTATGTAAATCAAATAAATATTTTAAAATTGTTTTTTACTTTCCGTTTTTCTTTCCTCATTTTCCTCCTTTTTTTCCCTCTAATATTTAACATCTGAATCTTCTACTTTTATTAAAAATTTTTTGAAATTGTCCATTTAAAAAAATTAGACTTATACTGTATTTTTTAAATATTAATTATAAATCAATCTAAGAAAAATTAATAAAATTTTACAAACTAGTTAAAAACAAATTTTAATGTTACAAAATTTTTAAGTTTTGTTTAGAAGTGCATTTTAAAACTTTGCTATTTGAAATGACTTTTAAATTATTGGTGTACTGTTGAAATCCCTATTTTAACAAACCAGCTTATAACAAATGAAAATTTTGAACTCATGATTTTCCTTTTGTTTGCATGCTAATTTATCTATAAATGGTGAATGTCCATCTTATACATTTATAGTGAATCTTAGGAATGAGGTAGAAGGATCCTTTTTTTCAGTCATTTACTAAGTTTTTTTTATTTATTTTTTATAAAACTTTTTGGCAGTTATGAAAAGATTTAAATATATGTGTCTAGATTTAAAAACAAAGTGCATGAAATTAATAACATCTTGTTCACCTACTCAAGGAAAGAAAATGTTTTTCGTTGTATAAGACAAAGAAATTCCTTACACTATCTTGATACTGGTATTACATCTATAGAACATTATAAATTAATTCAGTATTAAAATAGTAAGCAATAACTAGTTTTGCATTTGTCTACATTTTTGGTCATTCGAATAGGCGATCCATCAGTTGTTTGGTTTTAGTCAATTAAGATCATTAAAGATAATATATTTATAAATCTTATATATGTAAATGTTATATAATATGTAATCTTATGTAAATCTTATACAAGTTGTAATTTTCTGAGATCTAACATTAAAGAGTAGAAAAGGTTTTTAAAGGTTCTTTAAGAACCTTTCTTCTAAGGTTTCTTCTAAAGTTAAGTCCAACAAACAATATGGTTCCTCAAAGTTTAATATAATAAAGTTCAACTGTATTGGTGAATGTATTTATTTATTTAATTAGGCAAATTGAAGAAGCATCTGATTTGAATCTGTTTTAAATTTCTTTTTGCTAGGAAACTTAAACAATTGTTTATATTGATAAAAAGTTATTTAGATACTTTCATATTTCATATTTAGGCACTTGTTTTCGTATTAAGCAAATCGGAACATTAATTTTTAATAGTTATTCAACTACCTCCTTTTTTGCATTTCTCTCCTTTTTTTCCCTCTTTTTCCCCAAAATTTTGACTTCTGTGTCTGTGAAATACAATGATTTCTCACTTATACACTCTCTCTTTTGTTCATGTTTTTGTTGAACCTAATGTAATGACCATTATTTTATCTGATATATTTCTGGTAAGAGGTGCTTAAAAAGTTTTAATGGTGCTTAATTTTTTCCATTAAAAAAGTATACGAACCATGATGTTGATCTTAGATAATTAGCTCATATATCTCAAATTAAAATAAGGAATGCTTACTTACAGTTCAATTTTTGGGACATCATTATTTATCTGAAAATAAATTAGCACAAAGAATATGGTTTAAAATGCTTTTTAATAAGATTATAAATAAATTTTTGTTTGAAATTTTTAAACTGTTTTTTCTGTTATACATTTTTAAAAATTTGTATAGGATATCCCTAAATTTTTAAGATTTAATAAATTTAGTCTTGTTTTGGATCCTGAAAATGAAAATTTATCTTCATATGTTTCCCAAAAATTTATAAGTTATCTGAATCAAAATTATAAATATCTGAAATCAAAATGGCTTAGGTCTTATTACAAGGATAAGTGATATCATTGGTTATGTGCCGATTAATGGCTGAATGATAGAGCACTGCCCTTCGGTACTGGAGTTTGCAGGCTTGAATCTTGCTGCTGGCATGGATGTTTGTAGCTGTTCAAAGCTATAAACAATTGGCTTTAAGTAGTAGGTCCTGGTCTCATTAGTCCTTGTAAGTAAAACAGTAGATTGTAGTGCTCCAAACCAAAACCAAATCATTGGTTATGTATACCTGGTCATAAGGCTGGGCATGCAGTGGCTAGTTTATATTTACATAATAATAATGATAAAAAAATTCTCTTCATCTTTTTTAGATATCTATAATTTATGACAGATTTGGATGAAATTTGGTATACTGAAATTTTAAATAGTATAAATCACTTCTTTAAAGTTCACAAAATGCCCTCTAATCCTTTTTAAGATTTTTTTTTAAATTTGTAAACAAACAAGTTATTACTGTATATAAAAGCAAACATTTTTTATTCTTTTATTTTAATTTTCACAGTCAATAGTAGAGAATAAATTTGACAATGATAATTTATAACATCATAATTTATCTGAAAATGGATGTACATTACCTCCATAGTATTCACATTTTTAAAATATTTTTTTAGTACTATGAGGTCTATCCCTGAAATATTTAATTTATTCATAACTTTTAAATCTAATCTGCTCTCATTCAAATTAAGATATTCCCAATTAATTCTGTATTGTATATCTGGTGAATTATTTAAATATTTCATATTCTCATGTTGTTTAACAATATAATTTGTATTAATTTTATTCTTGCTTAATTTTTATTGTACAATAAAAGCTCTATTTTTAATCAAGAAATTTTGCACATAAAACATGAATTTGTTCACACAAAAACATTTTTTTTCTAGAACAAAAGAATATTCTGACTTTTAATACTATGGTACCAACTTTTAAAAGGGAAGATCTTATAATCATCCTTAAAATATAGGCCATGCATTAGATAAAATTTATTCATTTTATTCATTTTGCTTCTATTAGAGTAAAAAATTGAATTTTTCTACTCTAATGGAAGGCTGAATCTAACTTCTAAATAGTTAAAAAATCTGAAAGTTTATTTAAATTTGAAAATTTAAGTAAAATTTTTGTTATAAGAAACCAGTAATGTTTGGAAAGAATGTTTAAAAATTGTATAATAGTTTTTTTTTTTTGAAGTTTTGAATAGTTTTAAGGTTTTTTATTCATTTGTAAATCTTTGTTTTCATTTGTTGCTAACTTTAAATTTATTTTTCTCATCTATTAATTTTTAGATTGTTTTTCAGCACTTATTTTTTAAAATTTATTGGATTTGACAGTTTTGCATTATGTTATTATTATCAAAGTACTTTCCTATAATTTCATTTTTGACAAAGAAAACAAAATGATTTCCTAATTCTAGAAAGCAGTGAGTCACCCGAAGATAATGTCTCTGAAGACAGTGCTCCAGATGTAAGAAAAGAGGACCATCCTTATTTAAAAAAGGGAAAGTGAGTTGATGCACCATAAGATGGTTAAGTGCCATCCATATTGGATTTGTTTAGGTCATTGTTAACCTATAGGGAAAATGTTTTTAACTCATGGACTGCTTGCATAAATAGATTTCTTTAAATAGACTTTACCATGTGACAAAACAGAAAATTCTTTATGCCAGTGTCTTTTCTTTTCTTTTTTTTTAGTGAGATTATGTTGGTTAACTATTTGATGTGTGGTGGTTGTGCCTTATAACCATACATTAAATAAATTTTTTCTCATTTATATTTTAAAAACATATGAAGAATTTTTTTCGATTTTGTATGATTTTAACCCTTTAAATTGTAACAGATCAAAGCATTACACTTAATTGTGTTTTCTTCTTTGAAATATGTCTGTAAACTTGCTTTAAATAAAATTCATTTATTCATACTTATGATTTCAAATAAAAATACAAACCAAAATAACTCTTATAAGCTTTTAGGTTATTTCATTATTGTATCATTTTCATTATTGTATTGTATTATAACATTACTGCCAACTTATATAGTTTAGCCATGCATTGTACAGGTTTGGGTCACATTGTAAGATTGTATGCTTGCATGTGAAAAATGTATGGTTTTGCATTAATTTCAGAAAAAAAAAACTAATAGTTTTCTATGATCTGTGATGAGGGAAAGTTGAATACATACAAACATTCTTTGTTTGCAATGCAGGAAATAATTACCCTTAGCTGTGACAGTAGTTTGGTAGTTAAGTACATGGGCTCTGGTCATAAAAATATTTGCTTACTGTACCTAAGCTTTCTACTCTCTAGCACATTGGTGTGTTAAGATTTTATGGATTCATATCTTTTAATCTTCTCCCTCTTTGTCTTCTATTTTTATCGCACACTATCAAATTTATGCTCACTGTTAGTATCCTCAGTATTAGAGTACTTGACCCAGTAAATTCTGCTGAGCCATTATCCTGACGGTCCTGAAGTTTGGTAGCTAACTTATTCTGCTTAAAATAAGATTTTAGTGGATGATGGCTTATGGTAGGGTTTTAGCAACTGTGGTTGTCTCAAAAACTGCATTCATATCTTAAGAAAAAATAAAGACAGAGAGTCATTGGTCACTTCATTTTTCTGGAGACTATAGTGTCCATTGAGACAGAGGGAAAAAAAATAATAAACCAGCTTTGCTCTGCACAACTCCACAGCTACTAATTGAAAAATTCACCTTCCTTGTGAAAGAAGGGGTCAGATATTGCCAAATCAACAAGCCCTTCTATTGGTTGACCAGAGATTTCAAATACTTTCCTGGTTTTTGACCACTCCAATACTATTCATGTTCAGTGATCATGGTGTACATTGAAAGGTATTACTAATGTTCACATATGCCTAATGTAACTCTTTGTTACACATGTGTATGTTTAAAATGGAGGGGAAATTGAAACTTTTTAACTGTCTTTAAGAACTACTGAATAAAAGGATTTAATTTGGTAATTTCTTAGCTACTTTAAATTAAAGCATCTATCTTATATGTATGCTTTTGATATAAAAAAACATAACCCAGTACATATGACAGAGGCAGTTATTTTTTGTAGTTGACATTTAGTTTCAAGGTTATTGTTTTCTAGTAAGGAAAAATTGATTTTAACCATTACATCATTTAATTTTAAATAAAAGTCTTTTAAACTTCTTTATAGGCCATGTATATGCTTCTTTGATTCTTTGGACAAACGATCTACAGTAGGAAAAGAAAAGGCAATAATTGCTGGGACTTTGAAAAAGTAAGCTCTTTTTCTTGTTGATTTCCTTTATTTTATTCCAGAGCTCTTAACTACTAATCTTTTTCCCTCTGAAACTATGCACCACAGATATTCAAATAAGATCTTTATTCAATTAAGTATTTACATATAGTGTTTTCTCTAATTTTCTCAATTTTTTTTTTTTTTTTTTTTTTTTTTAAGTTTTTAAAGGTTTTCAATATTAAAGTGATGTATGAGATATCTTTTTAGCTTAAATGATTTTGAAGGATGTAATTTTAAAAAGATAAAGAATTCATATTTTAAGAGATTTTTTTCTAGGTTTTTGTGAGGTGTCATTTGTTTTAAAAGTGTAATATATATTTTGTTTTATATCTTTAAAACATATAGCAAATTTTAAGACAATATAAAAATAATTTAAATATTATGGATTATATCAATATCTTCTGAAATATATTTTCACTTTTAGAGATGGGGTGCAGTTGGATGCTTCAACTTAGCACCAAGAAATTTTAAAAATAGTGTAAATTGATACTTACAAACTTTCTTTCCATGAGGAGAAATACCCTCTCTGATACCTCCCTTCCCCTGTACAAAAATATTCGTTTTAATCCCCTTTTCTCAGCTATATGTATGTCCAGGAGCATAAACATATCATAGCACATTTTTAAGAGAAAAAGTATATTTATGTATAGAGGTTGACTACCCCTGCAGTATATCATATATTAAAAGGTTTCACACTTCATCTATTCTTCAAGTTTTCATGCTCAATCTAACTCAACCTGTTGCCATGAATGTTACCAACAAAACACAAAATAGTGTTGCCAGTTAGGCCAAAAACATAGACTCGAGCTCTAATAAATATTAATTTTGCTACTTATGATGAGAAAAAAATTATTTGTTTTATTTATATATGTGTAACGATCGTAGCTGTCACAACATTAATATCAACGGAATGTAGTCGTGTC
Organism: Pardosa pseudoannulata; assembly: GCA_032207245.1. Taxonomy (NCBI): domain Eukaryota; kingdom Metazoa; phylum Arthropoda; class Arachnida; order Araneae; family Lycosidae; genus Pardosa; species Pardosa pseudoannulata. Next base: position 106,060,244 of record CM063502.1, read on the forward strand.
CATTGGGAGTGGCAAGTAGAGGCACCAACAGCTTCGACTAACTTTGTTTATTCCTATTTCACATGATTACAATGAAAGCACATATTGAAGAACAACTCAAACCACCAGAATCACACTGAACAGCAATGAGCAGCCCCTCGAACCTTGGTGCTTGCCTATTGAAAAACATTTCAAAACCGGAATCAATGCCAAGAGACAGCCAATCATGCAGCATAGAAAGTTCTCGCGAATTCTAAAAACCTAACCCAATGACAAAGGGCCGTATGCAAATTCCAAAACCAGAAAAATGCTGCCTTTTAAAAAGAATTGACATATAGAATTTTGAAACGTAAACTGAAATATTTTAAGCAACGCACCCCATTATTACCTATGTGTATTTAAAAAATTTAGAATTTAGTAGTAAATAAGCTGCAACTGAAGCCCAGTGGTATAGGGATAGTGGTTTGCACTCTACCATGGCATAGGTCTAATGTTTGATCCCTGGGCTGGACAGGCTTGAATCAGCCTTTCATCCCTTCAGAGGTTAGAAAAACTGAGGACCAAGCATGCTGGGAAACTAAACACTGGGGATTTCGGGTAAGGTTGACCATCTACCTGAATATATGCTTCACACCCCAGGGTCTTTGGTCTCTTCAGAGATTGGTACTGTAGGCCTTGGCTCTTAAGTTGGGCTGTTGTGCCAAGGAAAAAATAAAAAAGCTGCAACTGCTATTTTGTATTAATAAAAATCAACAAGTTGCTCATAAGTGATCTGTTTCTGGTTGTAATTTAAGTATGTAGTTTATAAACCACACTTGTTGTTCAAAGGTGGGCCCAATTACTTAAAAGTTTCTGGAATAATTATCTGATATATAGTATGGTATAAAGCAATTAAGGATGGTTATTTCACCTGGATAATTTCAAAGAATTTCTGATATATTCAAAGAATTTCTGATATTATAATACATGAAGTATTTAATTTTCATCATTTATTTTTTATTTTAGATTTCTGAATATCGTCTCGGACGTGAAAAATCCAAACCAATCTTACGATTGGGACAACTTATTTTACATTAAAGTTGTTTCTCCTCAGCAAAATAATGCTGTAGATTGTGGATTGTATTTACTACAATGTGTAGAAAGCTTTTTTAAGGTTGGTATTGAGTGTTTTCTAAAAATTTTAATTGGTAACGATGAAATATTTTTTTAAAACTGCTGTTTTTTCTCATTGCTAAAAATACAATTTTGGATGCTTCTGAATTATTATTATTTTTCAAATTTGAAAAGTTTTTGCAAGTATAATTTTTTTGCAACTTATCATGTCTCCCATTGCCTTAGTCCAATGAAATGTGAACATTAGCTTTATCAACAATAACAAATTTGAACAGATGCTAATTAGAATTAATATTTATTTATATATGTATGCAATTCAGAACTTAGAATTTTTATCTTTAGAATGTAGTATTAGAATAGGGATTGGTAAATATTTTGATAAAAAAATCATATCAATTAGACAGTTTTAATTTAAATCAGATTTAACGATTTAAATTAGAATTAAAAAAATATTAACTAAAAATAACAAATGAAGTTATTTAATTTAGGATTAAATATATTGTAATTATTAATTAAAATTTTCTCTATCCTCTTAACTTCGCTAATGTGTGCAATATTATTTACATATAACAAATTATGTATTAAATGCAAAGTAAGATTTCTCTTAGACAAATTTCTATAAACTGTTTACGTTTTTTTCACTGTTCTCAAGCATAAGAACTATTTATTTTTGAAATCAGTTTTTTAAGCACTAGTATTCAAACAAACACAAAAACAATTACAAGTGAAAATATGGAATTAATGTCAGATTGAGAGAAAATCGTGAAAGGCATTTGATTTAGCTAGAAATTTCATTACTAAAAATAGGATATTTAAACCTTATTTCTCCTTTGCAAATGGGAGGGTATGAGATGAGTTACTGCAATTTCTAATTCTGCCATTGAAGCTCTATATTCATGCTGTGAAAAATTTATGGTTTAAAACTTCATGAAGTATGAAAAGAAATATTCTTGGTTTAAATCAGTGATTTATTCAAAAATCCAGTGATTTGAATCATGATTTATAGCAAAATGATTTAAATGAACCATGATTAGAATATAAAATTTTGTAATTGCTTTCATACATTTAGTAATATTTATTAACATTGGCTCATATTTGAAAAAAAAAAATTAACCATTTTAAAAACTATTTACTAGGATCCCATTCCATGTTTTGAAAATCCTATGCCAACACTGGAGAACTGGTTTCCAGAGACTTGTATTTCAAACAAAAGGAAGCAAATCAAGAATGTGATTCCAGAAAAGATGATTAAGAAACCCAAAACAATGTATTCAGGCTCTTCTGATGTTGTTGCCATTTCGCCTTAATATTAAAAAGTCTTTCAAAAGAAGAAATTTTTTAATTAATAGAAAATTATGTTTAGCAAATATGAAATTTTGTAAATATAAAATTTGAGGATGTATTGTAATAGTGAATTAAGAACTATTATAATCTTAAAATGCTTTTTTCAGATTCAATGGAAACACTTATTTTCAGAATATTTGAATGCATTTTGACTAGTTTTGGTGCTATGTTTGGTCTATTGTCACTAATATCAACTAACTGAGGTTCAGGAAGAGCAGTAATGGGTCTGCCTATCAAAAAATGTCCTGGTGATAGTACCTCAAAAGTGTCAAATTCTGGTGACAGTGGTGTGAGGGGTCTAGAGTTCAATACGCCTTCTATTTCACTGAGTATAGTAATAAATTCCTCTAGGGTCAATACTTGACGACCAACCATATGCTTTAGAGGAAATTTAAATGACTTCACCCCCGCTCCCAAATACCCCCAAAATTTGGAGAAATTGGGAGGGATAAATTTCTACTCAATATCCTCATCAATTAAGTAGTTTGATAGAATTTCATTTGGAGAATTTACCATTTTAAGCAATTTTTTAATTTCAACACTAGCACCAACAAATGTTTTGGCATTGTCAGTCATGATTTTTGAACATTTGCCCCATCTACCAAAGAAACGTTTCAAACTAGCAATGAAGCACTCAGTAGTTAAATCAGTTACAAAGTCAAGGTGTATTGCCTTTGTACACAAACAGATATAGACAGCAACATAAACCTTGTTCAGTACACCTTTCCTCTAATTTTTAAACTTGATAGAAAATGGGCCGCAAAAGTCAATTTCTGTATTATTAAAGGGGTAAGTAGGTATTACACGTTCCATTGGTAGATCGGCCATTATTTGAGTAGTTGTGATAGGTTTATTCTTAAAACAAATGACACAATCATGAACTATTTTTCTACAATTATTCCTGCCATTAAGTGGCCAGAATCTTTGTCGGACTTGATACAACAGTGCTTGGGGACCTAAGTGCAAGTACTTTAAATGGAAGTATTTTACGATTACATTTGTTAAACAATGTTTACCAGGTAAAACAATGGGATGTTTACTATTCACATTTAAGTCTGAGTGACACAATCTTCCTCCTACTCTCACCAAAAAATACATTTAAAGCAGTTAACTTACTTTTACGAGGAATAGGCTCACCTCTTTCCAAGTTCTTTATTTCGTCTGCTAACTCACATTTCTGCAGAGATTGAATTAACCAAACTTCACCTAAATTTAAGTCACGAAGAGTTAAGGGTACACTTTGTCTGATGCTATGATTCTTACAATCAAAAATAAACCTAAAAAGAAAGCTTATAATACGAATAAGTTTTACATAATTATTTGTAATCTTAAGTATGCACTCAAAAGGAACGCTGATTGGATATAATCAATGTCACTAATGCATCATCAAGTTCTTTTGTAGGGTTTTTCTTGAGTTCATTTGAATACATATCTTCTGGAATCATTAAAGTTGGTTCACTTCTATAAATGTCCTGTTGTGCTAAAAAGTCTGGACCATACCACCACTTTGGATTTCTTAAAAGGCATTCAACACTACTGCCTCTTGTCAGCAGGTCAGCCAGATTACAAGAACCGGAACAATGAGACCAACTTCCTTTATCAGTCAAGGCTTGTATCTCCTCGACTCGATTTCTGACAAAGGGTTTCCACCTGTTAGATGATCCCTTTATCCAATACAGGGTTATCTGGGAATCTGTCCAAAAATAACTAGATGACGACATTTTCCCTCGATAACCATTTTTACTTCACACATAAGTCTAGTGGCTATCAATGCACTGAGCAATACCAATCTGGGTAACGTGATTTTTTTCAAAGATGCAATTCTACTTTTTGAAGCTATGAGATTCACATAACGTGATCTTTGTAAACAACTCTGAGATAAATTGCTGCATCATACGCTTTTTGACTAGCGTCACTGAATGCATGCAATTCGATGTTAGCAATGTCATCTTTGGAAGAATGTAAAATTGATCTTGGAATTTTGAGCTCCGAAAGTTGTGGTATTTCAGAACACCAGCGAAGCCACGTTTCTTTAATATCGTCTGGAAGTCCCTCATCCCAAAATATTTTCCGTAGCCACAGTTCTTGATACAAAATTTTCAGCCTGACTGTAAAAGGTGTCAAATGTCCAACAGGGTCATAAATCTTTCCTGCAGCCTGTAGTAAAACACGTTTAGTACTTTCATTGTAACTTATGAAATCTACCAGATTTTTCATATTCATTGTTAGACAATCTGATTCAGGATTCCATGAAATTCCCAGAACTTTCACTGGATTTGCGTGAAAATTATTAGTTGAATGAAAAGGATGAATATCGAATCCTAAGTTCTTCCATTTATCGATTAAAATGGGATTATTGCTCAACCATTTTCTTAGAATCATACCAGCTTTTTTCATGATTTGCTGTGCGTTGCAGGAAACTTCTAAGGCATCACGGATGTTGTCAGTGCCTGTCACTAAATCATATACATAAAAGCACGTATTTAAAATTTCTGTAGTTACAGGATACGACTGTTGGAACTTTTTAATGTGGTTTTTAATCGTGGCAGATAATAAGAATGGGCTGGAGTTTACTCCAAAGATTACTCTATTGAACCTGTAAACTTCTGTATTAAAATGTTGAGCATCACTGGGGAAAAGAAATCTGACAGCATCTCTGTCCTTGTTCAAAGAGATTTGAAGGAACGCTTTTTCTAAGTCTGCAAGCACTACTACCTAATTTAAGCAAAAATAAATTAACAAGTCAAAAATGTTGGAATTCAGGTTTGTGCCTTGCCAAAGACAACCATTTAAAGACAATTGTCCAAGCTCATGTGAAGAACCATCGAAAACTATTCTCATTTTTGTAGTAAGGCTTTCACTTCTGAAAACCGCTTGGTGTGGCAAGTAAAATAATGGCCTATCAGTAGGTTTTACTGTTTCAGTTACCTTCTCGATAATTCATTGTTTTAAATAATCCACCAAAATTTCACTGTAACTCATAAATAAAGTCGGATCACGTTTCATGCGATTTATAAGACTTTTTAATCTCTTCTCTGCAACACCATAGTTATCGTTTAACTCTTCCCAGTCCCTCTTCCAGGGTAAAGAAACTTCGTATCGATTGTTTTTGTAAGTTACAGTTTTATTGAAAATGTCTAGCGCCTGATCATCTTCATTACATCTAGGATCATCTCTAATTCCAATTGATTCAAGATCCCAGAATTTGTTTAATGTCTCTTCAATGGGCTCTCGCGCTAAATGACAGCAAAAGGTGGTTTTGTTTATAATTTGATCCGTACCCTTTACTGTTCCCGTAACAATCCAGCCTTAACAGTTTCTTGTTCTCCCGTAACAGTTTCTTGCAAAATTAATGACTCATTAGATATTTTTATTTGATTATTACATAACAGTTTGTAAAACAACTCTCCCCCAACAAGACACTAATTTTGGAGGGTACATAAAATTGGGGATCGGCGTAAGTGATATTACGTGGAAAATCAATATGTGAAATACTAAACCGTGTAGATAGAGTTAAGTCCGTGATCTTCGGCACCACAAACAAATTCACGTTTGTTTTAAATGCTCCACTGGAATTAGAAATCATAGCGGATATTTTGTTTTTGATAGTCAAGCTAGCTCCGTTCAATCCTGTGACTGGAACAGTTATTTTTTCTTTTTTTATTCCCAATAAATCAGCTACATCACGGCGCACAAATGAAAGCTGACTCCCGGAATCTAGGAGAGCACGTATGGGAATCACCGACCCACTTGAATTGATTATATTTATTACCGCAGTAGAGAGCAATATAAAACATTCTTGCTGACGAGCATGTAAACAGTTTCTAGCATCTGGCTGTATGAGTGCTGAACGGGAAGTTTCAGGGTCGCGATCCGTTAAAGTGTTTTGTTTTACTGGCTCTTGCATAACGGTATTTTGCTCTTTTCTAACCGCCTCTGTTCTATGTATTAGTGTGTGATGTGATTTTTCACATATTTTACATGCCTTTGCATTAGTACACTGGCTTACAATGTGAGGCCCAAAGCAATTGAAACACAAATGTTTCTTTTTGACCATATTAATTCTATCTTCAATTGATAAATCAAGAAACAATTTACACTTTTATATCGGGTGATAATCCTTACACATAGGGCACTGAACTTTGGGTTTTGAATGCAACAATAAACTTTTATGTTTCGGAGGGTTGGTTGGTTGGAGTTTTACGGCGCAAGGTCCTGTTTAGGACATAAGCGCCAAGCACAAGGTGTTTTCATAAAAACAAGACCTAACTGATAAAAGAGCCCTAACCTAATAACAGAACAAGGTAAAACCGTACCAGTATAATAAAGTTATAAAAAAGCCTGCAATGTAAAAACTCAATTACACCAGATAGGTATGTAAAAGGTAAAAATGATGAAACATTAAAAAGGTAAAAGCACAATAAATTTTAATTAAAGATGTAAAAAATACTAAAACACTTCATAGAAAAAAAGTTAAATAGACCAAAATAAGCCTATAAAACGTAAAAAAAGATAAAAGACAGATGCGGGGGTTCATCTAGTAACTCCGTTAAGGTAGGATGTCGAGTACCAAAAAATAAGACATACGCAGGCTGTAAGTAAATGTAAAATAGTTAGTGGGGTCTGACAGAAAGAACATCGGGGTTTGGTGTCATTTGAAATATAGTAATTATGTGTGAGACGAGTGTTCCCAATACGCAAGCGAGTAATTAAAACGTCGTGCTTACGATTAACATTATCCGGGAAAGATCGAATGTCCTCAGTAATGCTGTGAAGCTTATTGCTGACACACGAGTCTCACTCGTTCTTCCACATAATATGCAGCTGGCGTTTAATTTCACATATCAAGTCAGAAAGGGGTATTTTCGTAGGCATTAAGGTACTGGCATTCTTCGCTGCATCATCCGCAAGCTCGTTCCCGAGGATCCCCGCATGCGCTAGAACCCAGCAGAATAAAACTGTAAAGCCTCGAGAGGTATACATCTTCTGTATATCATTAATAACAGGGTGCAGCGTCTCATCCGAGTTCAGAGAATCTAGTACACTGATTGAGTCGATGCATACTATATAAAGTGCCGGTTCTTCCTGTGCGAAATGTGCTTTAGAGCTTGGTACACCGCTTTACATTCAGCTGTAAAATTATAGCATTGCTGAGGTAATCTGCAACACCTCCTAACAGAGTTATATACAAAGCTGCAGCCAACATATTCGTCAGTCCTAGAACCATCGGTAAAAACAAGATCATGCCCAGAATATTTAGCAATGTGGGCATAAAAGAGCCGTTGATAAACGATATCACTAGTCTCACTTTTTAAGTAGCCTGGACAAGGATGGGTATATGATATCCGATAATTTTCCCAGGGAGGACAATTGAAGAGTTGTTGGGTTTCCACTGTTAAATCTGCAAGACTACTCCGCTGTAGCAAACGACGAATCCGCAGGCCAAACGGAGGTATGCATGATGGACGATGTTTATACCAATTATTCAATGTAGTATTCAAAAGGTGACTTCTGAGCGGATGGTACGGATGGGCCAAAATGCGGTAGTATAATATAGTAGACAATATGTCACGTATAGAGTTCAGACATGGTTCATTGCAATATACGTATAGGCTTTGAACAGGTGACGTCCGGAAGGCACCGGAGCAGATTCGCATCCCAGTATGATGCACGGTGTCTAGATACCGTAGGACAGAGGGGCGAGCAGAGCCATAAACCGGACAACCATAGTCCAGTTTCGAACGGACAAAAGAGCGGTAGATCCGTATCAAGGAACTACGACCCGCACCCCAACTGGTGTTAGAGAGTACTTTCAGTAGATTTAAAGCACGCCTTCTCAAGTGTAAAACATGAGGCAAGAAGGTCAGGTGGCTATCCAGATAAATACCAAGAAAGCAGGTAACGGGCTCGACACGTAACTTTGAAGTACCAATATAGATTTCGGGGTCCCCGTGGAGGCGACGCGAGCGACAAAAGTGAACGTAGCAGGATTTATCTGATGAGAAGGTAAAACCGTTTTCCTCATTCCAAGATACCATGCGATTAATCGCAGTTTGTATCTGATTGATAATAAAGGCCATGTCACTATTTGCGCAAGAAATCTGCAGATCATCCACATACAGATACCCATGTACGGCAGATGGGAGTTGACGCAGGATAATGTTTATCTTAATTGAGAACAGAGTTACACTTAGCACACTTCCTTGTGGTACACCTTCATCTTGAGTGTAGGTACAAGACAGTGTACCCCCAATGTGGACATTGAAGTACCGGGTATGCAAGAAATTCTTTATAAAAATTGTAAGATTCCCAACGAGGTGAGAGTTGTGTAAATCTCTTAAAATGCCGTACCTCCAGGTACGATCATAAGCTTTCTCGATGTCGAGGAACACAGATACCAAGTGTTGACGTCTCAGGAAAGCGTTCTTTATTTGTGTCTCAAGAGCAATAAGATTGTCCATTGTTGACCTTCCTCGGCGGAAGCCACTTTGAAAGGGGGAGATATAGCTCTTCTCCTCAAGAAGGAAAACCAGTCGGGTGTTCACCATCTTTTCAAGGAGCTTGCTTAAGCAACTTGTAAGGGCAATAGGACGATAATGCTGGTGATTTGTTTGATCTTTCCCAGGTTTTGGAAAGGGAACAAGAATAGTATACCGCCAGGTAGTAGGGAAAACGTGTTCCAACCAGATACGATTATATAAACATAGAAGTTGTAGCGACTCTGCAGAAAGATGTGACAACAAAGTGTAGGTTATCCCGTCAGGGCCTGGCGATGAGTTGCGACTCCTTTTGAGACACCGAAGCATCTCATGCATTGTAAATGGGCTATTATACGCCATTTGGGTGTCAGAGTGAAAGTTCAAGTTCTGCATTTCAGCTCGATGTTTGTAGCAGAGAAACGGTTCGGAATAAACACTACCGTTTGAAACAGCAGCAAAGTGGCGACCGATGACATCAGCGACCTCCGCCGGAGTAGCGAGTTGCTGCCCATTTTCTCTAATACAGGCTATTCGACGGTCAGGGGAAATTCCCATTGACCTTTTTACTCGGGCCCAAAGCTGACGACCATCAGTAGCGCCACTGATGCCCGACACATACTGTATCCAAGATTCTTTTTGACTACGTCTACGAATCCTCCTGGCAGCAGCACGTGCACGCTTAAAGGCAATTAGATTTTCACTTGTGGGAGATCGTCGAAAGACGATTCAAGCTTTTCGCTGTACCCTAATAGAAGTTTGGCACTCCTCATTCCACCAAGATTTCCGATGACGGCCACGGAAGGGGGAACTTTAAGGAATAGTCGAATCGGCCGTATTCAAAATGATACGAGTGACGGTATCAAAGGCATCATCAATGTCACCATCAACCATGTTTGAGGTTATAACAGCCTGAGACTTAAACGTTGGCCAATCAGCTCGGTCATAGATATAGTATGATGGCTTGAAGATGCCATTTTCGTTATCAGCGGGCGAAACAAAAATCGGGTAGGGATCACTGTGAAATAGTTCAGAACCCACAAAGAAATTGAAGTGTGGGAAAAGTGAAGGCGTGCAGAGGGCAAGGTCCAGACAATGGAAGGTCCGACTGGGTTCGTGAAAATATGTATTCTCCCCATTATTTAGAAGACAGAGGTTGTGATCTGCAATAAGTTTTTCTACTTGTTGACCCCGGGAATTGGTATATTTACTACCCTATATCGGGCTGTGTGCGTTAAAATCGCCAAGTAAAATATAAGGTTCAGGGAGTTGCTGCACTAGATCATCAAGTTCATGCTGGTCAACAGAGGTGGAAGGTGGTATGTAAATATTACAAATAGTGATAAGCAGCTGGGTATGTACCCGTATGGCAACAGCTTGCAGTGAAGTTTGAATTGATATGGCTGTGGACAGATAATCATTCGAAATGAAAAGAGCAACACCGCCAGATGCTCTACCACCGCTGTCGTTATCCTTACGAGAACAAGTGTAACGGCGAATTTTAAAATGATCAGCAGGCTTCAGGTAGGTTTCCTGAAGTGCGAAACACACAGGATTGAAGTCTCAGATAAGGGATTTAACATCGGCCCAATTAGGACGAAGGCCACGGCAGTTCCAGGAGATAAAGGAAGCTATCAAGAGGTGGATGATAAGCAAGACACAGGTGCAGAGGGGGGTAAAAGTGGTGGCTCCATGCCAATGTCCTCGCCTGAAGAATAGAGTCTAAGCTCCATCTCAGATGTAGCAAATTTTCGGAGATTTTCCGGATTTTTTAAAAATTTTGGGTCTCTCTGCTTTCGAGAGCCCTCTAAGGATTTCCTCTGCTTAGCAATTGTTTTCATGCTAAGCTATGGAGAGGAGATCAGAGGAGTAGCCCAAACAGTTTTTGAAAGGTGTATTTTAGGACTTGGACTGGTTTTTGACGATTCTGTTTTGGATGATCTGGTCGATGACTTGGGTTTTGAAGTACCTTTTGACTGACTTCTAACAGGGGAACTCGGTAATGAGTGTTTATGTCCAAAAGATACATCGGTTTGGATGCCTATATGTTTCACATATTTAGCAGCGGTACTGGCGTATGATATGCCGACTTTCGGGGATCGAGATTCAACCAATTTCCTAGCCTCTAAAAACGAGATATTTTTATTAACCTTTATGGCGGACTTCTTTCTCATATAACCACTTCGGGCACTTTCGAGAGTATGCTGGATGACTGCCTTTGCAGTTAGCGCAGTGTGGATCTTTTTCACAGGCATCTTTATCGTGTCCAACTTCAGAGCATTGTGCACATACTGTTTGGTTCTTTCGACAGTATGTCTGAGAATGTCCATACGACTGGCATTTGAAGTAACGGAGAGGGTTAGGAACAAAGACTAACCTTGCAGTTTAGATATCCAGCTTTGATACTATTCGGGAGTGCCGGAGTGTCGAAAGTAAGCACCAAATGTTTGGTAGGTATATTTTCGCCATTTTTAGGCAAAATGATACGACGAACGCCACACACTCGTTGATCTCTGAGGTTTTCGAGAATCTCGTCTTCTGGGGTTCTGATCAGTTCTTGCTCAGATATAACACCTTGGGAAGTATTCAGTGATCCGTGGGGTTTCACGGTAACTTTGAAGGGACCAAGAGAGGTACAATTACTTAATGCATAGGCTTGTTTTTCCCCACCAGCTTCGACCAGAAGGTCTCCAGACCGGAGCTTTTTGATAGTCTTTAGAGTACCTATAGAGGTCTCTAGTGTTTTCGATATCAGGAATGGAGAGACAGTTTCAAATGACCCATCACATTTTTGGATGATGAAGTACCTTTTTTAATAATCTTTGACAGCACAGGACATAGAGAGCGTTTCATGAACCATGATGAAAGAAAGGAATTCAGACCTCGACGGCACTACTCACCACGGAGCCCAACAAGGAGATGCAGAAAATGCACCAGTGCTAGCCGGGGTCTAAAGGCACACCAAGTATCCTTAAAGCGCCTACCACCCTTAAAGCATTGCCTAGGTAATACCAAGTGCACTTGACCCTAAGCCGGACCACAAAGGGTGACGACCAGCCGGTTGACGCATACGGGGAATATGCACCTTCCGTTTACCCGAAGCAGGGGCCAAAGTAATGTGTTGGTTTCCCTCAATTACCAGGATCCCCTTTTCCGGGGACACGGGTCTCCATGCACGGCAAACACGTGGGCGGTAAACAGTCCTCGAGAGGCTAAGCTCAGTATAGAGCATAGCATCACGAGGAAAGCCCTCACCTCCGAGAAGGATACCGCAACGAGGGGGAACAAAGGAAAAAAGTAGCAGACAAGAAGAGGGGAAATAAAGAAAGGTGAGGAGATCGCTGGGGTACCTCGGGACTGCGACACCCGTGTTTACCTAAAGAAGGCAAACCCCCTGAGGGGTTATGTTTCGGAGGGAAATCCACTTTCGATTTCGGAATGATGGAAGCGCGTTGAATGTTCTCAAGCACCTGACTTCTCTTTTGCAAAAAATTTATAAATTCATCCCACTCAGGGAATTCTATTGTTTTCAAAGACATCTCATACTGTTTTCTTGTTTCACGATCTAATTTCGAAATAACAGTATTGATTAACAAAAGTTCTGTTTGTTTCGAGTTTAAGAAGCTTCAAACCAGGTAAATGCTTTAGAAGATTATGAATTAATTTTTGAAGATCTTTATCTGACTCATGAGTAATTTTTCTAAGTTCAAAACTGCATTTATATGAGTGTCTGAAATGTATCTCTTGTTTTCAAATAGCGACTCTAATTCTTGAAATTTTCTGAATAAATTTCACTTCTCCTTTTAGTGAAGCTTGTAAATAGCGTAGTTTCTGTTCATCACTTAAACTTTCGTTAGATGTAATAAGATTATTAAATTGATTTTTAAAACTGCTCCACTTGTCATAATTTCCTGAAAATTCAGGCAGTGGAATGTCCGGCAATTTTATTTTTGATAAAGAACTTTATGACAAATTTACTTTCGTTTCGTTTTGAATACTAATTTTTGAGAGAAGAAATTGCAAACGTACCTCTAAATCGTCGGCTGTTGATTCCAGTTCTCCAAATTTTTTTAATGCTTCGTCTGGATCTTCTGTATCCGAAAGGGAAAAATAACTATTCCTCAGTTCTTTAATGGAATCGTTGATTTCACTTAACCTAGACAAATTTTTGTTTAATGCAAGCTTGGCTGTTGCATCTTTTTCGTCAAAATTGTCCACAAACTCCTTTATTCGTGTTAGTCTCGGTTTTAAGGTCCCTCGTAACCTATTCAAAGACGTCAAACTGTGGTTCATTTTCAGTTCTTTAATTATTTATCCTCCGATCAAGGAACCACAACAATGGATGTGCTTTTAAATGGACTGTATAAAATGATCAAAGACGTCATTCACAAACACGAACATTTATTGAACAAAAATATGGACTGAATTGGTTGACAGAAGGTTTGCCATGTTACACAGAGCTCACTCGGTCACGTACTGAGGAAACTCTCTCGAACAGAAACCTCACGCATGCTCAGTGCGCGAGCGTGGAACGTAACATTCGGTTCAGCTCTTTTTACCTCTTTCCATGAGTCATCGTCAAAGACATACCAGAACAAGACCAGTTTGAACTAGAATGAAACTTCGGTATTCTCCCAACCAATAGAAGTGTCCGTTGGTTTGGGAGATTCCCCCCCCCCTCCTTTCTGGAGTGGACCCCTGTTTTTTCTCTGCGAGATTTTTTTAGCTGTCAAGGTTGTTACCAGAAGAGTAGAAGGTGAACGGCTAGCATCCGCAGCTTGAGGAAAAGACCTTTTGAGAAAAATCTTCACCATATTGTTTTTTAGGGCCGACGATGACTCAAGAGTAGTCTTTGATATCTACAAATGATAAGTTGATTCCAGTTGTATTCCTTAGGCATATATTTAATTGTATAAAATCATTTAATCAAGACTTATTTTCCATGTGTTTCTCTTAATGAGTCTTAATTTATTCTTTCTGATGTTGATAATACAACGATCCTATTACTGCTTCACACTAGCAGAGTGAAGCAGTGAAAATAACGAGTTCGTGACTTGAAAAATAAAAATATTTATTTCGAACTAAAAAAAATATTTGTAAACATAGGTAACGTAAAAGATATATTTTTTAATACAGAGCAGAGCCAGCACCGCGAAAAAAAAAAAAAAAAAAAAAAAAAAAAAAAAAAAAAAAAAAAAAAAACACGATTGAGCTAATTTAACAAGTTTTTTTTTTTTAAAAAATACATTCAATATAACAAAAAAAATTAAACACTTCAAGTTATAATTTCAATTGATGCTAAAATATAGAAAAAATTTTCAAAATTAAATTTAGCAACGCGAATTTAGACTTTATGTTGAAAATATACAACTTTTGAAATTTGTTTAAATCACGTTTAGTTAAAGGCTTGGTAAATGGGTCAGCTAAGTTATTCTTACTATTAATGTATTTCAATATAAAAACTTCCTTATAATATAGATCTCTAACAAAAAACAATTTGACATCGATGTGCTTGCTTAGATGATTTAATAGGAGATTTAATAAAGTCCATTGAAGCCATATTGACTACATATAAAAGGGATTTAACTTTGTGGTTATTTAATATGTTTTTAGAGATACATTCATCTAAAATTCTGTCGAACCACAAAACTTCTTTTACTGTTTCAGTCATAGAAATGAACTCCGCTTCCATCGTAGATAGGCTGACACATTTATGTTTAAATGTCCTCCACATTATTGGGGAAGAATCTAATAAAATGAACTGTCCTCCCATTGAAGTACGATCGTCTCGGTTTGCAGCAAAATTTGCGTCCGAATAGGTGATTATATTACCACTATTACATTTTAAGTTTAGTTTTAAATTTTTGGTATAACTAATATAAACTAGAAGTTTAAGCAGACCCGACCAATGAGACATTCCGGGATTACTTTGGAATTGGCTGAAGATATTAACTGCATAAGAGATATCCGGTATTGTACGATTAGCTAAAAATGCTAAACATCCTAATAAATTCCTATACGGATACTTATGCATTTCGTCAATTTTCTGCTGTGATTTAGGGCTTTGTGACTTTGAGAACACTATACCTTTAGCTATGGGTAAGGAAGGAATGGGGGAAAGATATTCTTTAAATCTATTACATACATCTTCAATATAGTTAAGTTGATGAATTGAAAGTAAATTAGAGAGTTTTCTTCAAATTCAACCCCTAATAATTTTCTCGTTTTTCCCAATGTCTTTAGGTCAAAATGTTTTTCTAATAATCTTACAACTTCGTTTATACGCTTATTAGTCTTTCCAAATATAACAATATCATCTACATAAACCATTAATACAACTTCAGTCCTAAATCTATACACGCAGTTACACCATTCAAACTTTTGAAAACCAATATCAATTAGAATTTTGTTAAGCTCAAAATACCAAACACGTCCGCTCTGGTGAAGTCCGTATAGGGCTTTATCTAGCTTACAAAAATAGTTTTCTTTTTCTTTTTATAGTAAATAAAGCCCGATGGTTGTGACATATAAATATTCTCAGACAGTGGAGCGTACAAATATGCACTCTTAATATCACACTGGAGATGGGACCAACCATTTATGATAAACTAATAAGGAAAAGAAAAAGCGTATTTACGCCAAAGTTTTTTTGACTACAGGACTAAAAATAAAGGTTTTATTCGTCATATAAGTTTATCGCCTTTAATAACCTGTTTATAAAAAGATATAATACCCTTCTATAAAAAATTAATTTGTAACCCCTGCCCTTGGGTTGCAACTAAAACCTGGGCTTGCTTTAAAAAACGAGCTAAAAACAAACGAGGTTGGAACGGGACCGGGTCACACGTCCAGTAGAACTTTCGTTTTTCTTTAGTTTCCGTTTTACGTTTAAATAGTGTGTAATAACCCTACCAACGGGGGGGGTACACTACACCCCAGCGGTTTAGAAAAAATTTTCCCCCCATGCAGGTTTAGTTTTAGTAAGTTGCCATACTTTTCTATCGTGGCATAACCTTAATTTTCATCTTCCATTGCCTGATACCCAGAGTTTTTTTACATGTTGCGACGATTATTCATTGCCTGTTTAAAATAAAAAGTTTCTAGGAGGTATCGTTACATCGGCTAGTACCAATCACTCTTAATACTGGTGTGTTCTCTGAGCTGATATCAGTTAGGTTTGAACTTTGTGGCTACACCCTCATACTTATTTGAGGCCTTTTTAAAACAAAAAACAAAACAAAGGGGTGGTACGAATTCTATTTTGCCATTAAATTCCCCTGGGCAGTAAGTATTTTTTGACTCAATCCCCAAGTTTTTATATATTTTTTTTTTTTTTGGGATCTTAAGCCACCCCCCCCCCCCACCTCGCGTGGACGCGTTTTGGCAACTTAACCTCCATTGTTTTTGCCCTGCTCATAATAGTAAATAAAAACTTACGGGTAACGCGTGAATTCCCGTTCAGGTCGTGTCTTATACTTAGGTTGATCCTCCTCTTTGTATTCACTCTCTGAACTCTCCCGAGAGTCGTAATCGTCTGGGTCAGAGTAATACACGTTATGCGTTTTACTGTTTTTGAAGCCCAGCACCGCTCCACTGTTGCGATCTTCTTTGAGATTATCTTGAAATGAAACGTTAATAGTTTTAATTATTTTATCTTCGTTAGGCAACCACAAACGGTATCCCTTAGTTTTAAATGCATATCCTACTAATACCCCCTTTTTCGCTCTTGCATCAAACTTTGTTCTACTTTGTTTTGGAACACCTATGAATGCAGTTATGCCAAACGGTTTTAAATGTCGTACTGAGGGTTTCTGACCACTGTACAGTTCAAATGGAGTCAAATTTTGGTTCTTATGGCAAATACGATTCCATGTATACGCAAAGTATAAGGCCGCTTCAGGCCAAAAGCTTCGGGCCAAGCTGCTTTCGTCTAACTGTTTTCGTCAAACTGCTTTCGTATTCCGTTTAGAATTGTCTGGTTGAAGCGCTCTGATATTCCGTTTTGCTCCGGTGAGTAAGTGTTTGTGAATTCGTGTTTTATGCCATTACTTCTGCAAAATTCTTGGAAGTTACTATTGTTAAACTCTGTTCCATTATCTGTTCTTATAGATTTAACCTTATTCCCTAAAAACCTCTCAGCTCTAACTATATGCTGCTTAAACACTCTAAAAACATCAGACTTATTCTGTAAGGGATATACAGCTACTTTGCGAGAATATTCATCTATTATAGACAAGAAATATTTTTCTCCTCTTTTGCCAATATCCTGCGTAGGTCCCCATACATCCATGACAAGCAGTTCTAGTTTACGCTTAGACCTAGTTCTATTTAGGGATTTGAATGAAACTCACCTTTGCTTGTTTAATCTGCAAAGCACACAGGAAAATTTTTTCTTACTAACTTTGGGAAGTCCCCTTACGGATTGATTTTTGCTAGTTATTTCTATCAACTCGGGACTAATATGAACAAACCGTTTATGCCATTTAGCCATTTCATTAGCGTATGTAGCTGATACCTCGAAATGAACATTTTTAGGGGGTTTCTCCGATACCAAAGGGTGGACAAAATAAATACCATCTTTTAAAACTGCATTAAATAATATTCCATTACACTTAAATAATTTGATTTTTCCTCCTCCACCTTCAAATTTTACACCTTTTATGTCTAATTGAGGACCCGAAAGCAAATTTCCTCTTAATTTTGGAGCAAACATTACATTATCAAGCCTTAATATTTGTTGACCAAATCTTAGATTTACAGTACCCTTACCTTTTATAGGATACGCAATACCTTTAACCCTTTAAAGGTCACCTATATAAACTCTTTGGAATTTAATGAAATTAGTTTATAAATATTACCTATAAACCTTATAAATGCAAAATGTATTAAAATTTTTCTTTACAAGCCTTAGGTTTGCATTAGAGAATACCGTAGAAAGGATTGAGGGGGGTTAACTGACAAACCGATCCTCTTGTACAGCGTGAACATAATACTTTTTAAAATTTAAATTATATTGGAAGAACAATAAAGAAGGGTTCTTAAAAAGTGTAATAAATAAATAGCTTAACAATTTATAGGTGTTGTTTGAATAGATATTTTTGCTAGGGGTCATACGTGAAAAAATCGAATTACTAACTTTCCAGGTACATCAAGTTTGAATACATATATTTCAAAAGAAAAAAATAAATTAAGTGTAGTACTATCATTTATTGTAATTTTTAAATGTCAAAAACATAAAAAACCGAAAAAACCATTCATATTTCTCAAAAAATAGAGAAAAAAAATGTTTAACAGGAGGTTTCCCTACGAAACCACCGTCCGCTAAAGGGTTAACAGCAAATGACATAGTTTCATTAACAGGTTTAAACTTAACAAATAAATTTCTATCTTTACAGAAGTGATGAGCGGCAGCTGTGTCAAAGACCCAGCCCCAGTTTTCTACGTTATTTTTAGAGTAACAAGCTTGAGTGAAATGAGAAATAGTACCTGTTACTTGAGTTTTACGTGACAGACAGTTTTTTACCTTTAGACTTCCGCGTACCTCTAGGCTTCCGTATAAGTTGTTGCCGTTCAGGTGATTTGGTTCTGGATGGGGAGACTGTTGAGGAATTCCCAGCTTGCTGATGTCCTTTACCTGAATGTTCAAATCTTTTACATAGTTCACATCTTGTCGTTCTGTAGGAATATTGAATTTCGGGACTCCAGCTGTCAGATCGATCCAGGTTTCGAAGTTGAATTCTCGACTCCTCGGCTATAAGTTCTTGCACTATATTCTTGTAGGTGAACTCTTCCTTCCACCTTAACATACTTTGCACTATCGTATCGAACTCATCTGGCAAATATCGTATAAGCTGAAAGCATAAATATATTTCGGGAATTTCTTGGTTAATGTCCTTGAGCTGTTCACTAATTCTTCTAATTTTCGCTGCAAAGAGGTCTACGCTTTCATTGGTTGTCATCCGGCACGCTAGTAACTCCGAGAATAGTTGCATATGACGGGCTCGGTTATCTGGTTGGTAGTGGTCTTTGAGTGTCTTCCATGCATCAACTGCAGTTTCACACGTTTTGATTATAGACTTGAACTCCGGATGTATGTTCAAATAAATCAGTGATAACGCCACACGTGCTCTTGAATTGAAGTCCTTTACATCTTTGGCAGTTATCCCCTTCTCGTCGATAACAAGGACTTTCTCTTCCTCTGTTACTATACTCCAGCAGTCACGTTCTATTAAAAAATACTTCATGTCTCTTGACATGGTTCGTTACATCTAATTTTTCGATAGCCTGTTGAACTACCGCCATCTTATCCGGGCAGAATAAACTTCAAAATACTTAAAAATTTCACTTGACAAATACTGCCCCCTTTCTTAAAAACTCTTTGTACTAGGGCCGTGGTTAAATAACACTGCTTCTTCTATATGTGCAGACAACGAAAGCTTAATACTGTGCTCCTAACCCTTGATGTTGTTAATACAACAATCCTATTACTGCTTCACACTAGCAGAGTGAAGCAGTGAAAATAACAAGTTCATGACTTGAAAAATAAAAATATTTATTTTGAACTAAAAAAATATTTGTAAACATAGGTAACGTAAAAGATATATTTTTAACCATCTCTCAGAGCAGAGCCAGCACCGCAAAAAAAAAAAAAACCTGTCACACACACACACAAAAAAAAAAACATCAACCAAAACATCGGCTACGTTAGCGAGGGCCTTACTCTGGGAGTTGCGGTTCGTACCGCAAGTGCGGTATGACGTCAAGTTGACGTCAGCTCGCGAAAATTTTGAGAGCAAACGATACTTCGGTACTCTGGGGGTTACATGCGGAAATTTACAGAAACCTAAACTATCGGTAACTTTCCGTATGTAACCCCCAGAGTACCGAAATATCGTTTGCTGTCAAAATTTCCGCAATCTGACGTCAAGGTGACGTCACAACGAACGTTCGGTACGAACCGCAACTCCCAGAGTAAGGCCCCGAGACATCACAAATTCCCAGGACTAAAAACATCTCACCTTCTCCTTTTATACATTCCCGCGGAGGAATACCTTCGCCGGGAGCGGGAGAGAAAAGTAACACGTAACGCTCCGTCGATTACGTCATAATCGACGTATGCGACGTCGGCTGTGAAATAAAGGCAAGAGTAACCGTTAGGGTTTGCTAACACTTTCTCAAACACTAGGCCAACGTAACATTTTTTTCATCTATGTAATGCAAAATCATGATATTTTAGGCATTAATATTACTAGTCTACAACAATGCAACAGAAAGATTGTAATATGTTTGTTGTTGCTCATCCCCTTAGTGTAGGAAAGCTTACATGAGGTCCAATAAAACCCGTTGCAATATGCAACATGTCCATGGTTAAGGACAATATATACAACTTCGCTTTGAGCAAGGAACCATTAGGGCTGAAGACTAATTTAATCTCAAGAATGAGTCCTCATAATTTAGAAGCAGGGACCAAACAGAAGATTCCCAGGCCTGTAACCTCCAGAGGTATAATTTGAGAATTGAGAGGGCATTAAACCTATTTTATAAACCTATTTTATGTGCCCCAGCTGCCACTTATGAATATAGCAGATCTTTGGCTGGCTCAACCTCAATCCTGCTACCCTCTGGTTATAAGATCACTGCCTTTGCCAACTGAGCTACAGCAACTCATAGTAGCATATGCTCATGAATTTGAAAGAATGCCTTTTACACTTTTGCTTGTCGTGTACATAACATATGATATACACATCTAACATTGTTCCCTTGGCCCTTAAAAGACCTTAAGAACTCCTTAATTTTAGCTTTCATTATTAAGGGTTCTTAAAACTACTTAATTTTTATAAAAAGTCCTTAAAATCTCCTTAATTTTTAAATTGAAATGCAATCAATTTCTGCCTTGGAAAGATATAAAGGAAAAAATAGCTGAGTTACAGAACTTAAGCGAAAAAATTTCTGAAACAAGAAAAGAAATCTGTCAAACTTTCAGAATGAAGTTAATTATGTATGTGAACTTGCACTATTGGAAATTTCTTTGTAAGTAGTAAATAAATATTTGTTAATATTCCTAACATTCTTTTACATTTTCTAGCCAAAAGTGCAGTATTAATTATAAAGAAAATCCTCAAATTCATATATGTTGTCAGTGTATTATTGTAGTAATTCAAAATTCCTTTCCTTGATATCCTTAAAAAATTATGAAAATACTTTTAGTTTATTAGTACTTTTATGGTCATGAGCTAGAAAACTTATTTCACAAATAAATAATCTTTGGCATATTGAAAAAGTTTAAAGCATAAAGTCAGCTGCCTTTCCTAATAGCTAACAATTATGCAGATTTTAATTAAACGGAGCATGGGGGGGGGGGCTTGTAGATATTTCAGTTACTTAGGGAAGTTTAATTTTCCTTGCATTGAATGTAATAGAAAAGTCTAAAACTTTCTTCTTCCCTAGGCAACGTCAGGTATAATCAGCTACTATACACACACACACACACACACACACACACACACACACACACATATATATATATATATATATAATATATATTAAACAGTTTAAGAATAGGTTTTGAGATTAGTGTATCTTTTAATTTTTGGAAAGAGTTTTGACAATCGGTGGTCCATTGCCATGGCACGTTCTTTTTTAATAAGTTATTTAGTGGAGCTCGGATACTGGAATAATTTTGAATAAATTTGTGATAAACGTTGATACTGCCAAGAAATCTCTGAAGTTGTTTTACAATTTTTGGTGGAATCAATTTTTTAATGGTTTCGACATTTGCATTAGCAGGTGAGAATGTACCATCTTCGATATCATATCCGAGAAATTTTATTTTCGTTTGTGCAAATTGACATTTAGATAATTTTAATTTAATGTTTTCGGTCTGGCAAATTTGGAATATTTTTCTTAGATGTTTTATATGCTCGTTAATATTTTGCGAATAGACGATTATGTCGTCGAAGTAATTGTTATTTCAAAACTATTTATTTCCCAAAACTTTTTGTTATTGTTGAATGATTGCATTAAGTTAACAGTTACAGTTTTAACAAGTTTAAATATTTGTTTAATATTTAGACATTGCGTCATTTGTGCTAATTTTAACTTCTTGAAGTTTTTTTTTTTAAATTTTATTTGTTTTACTTGCACTGGCAGAAATGTAGCTAAAACTTTTTAAAACTGTTTCAATCAATTGAGTTATGTCACACCATGTTTGTTTAATTATTTTTGCTTGTAATTAACTGATGTTAACTATTTGATTAACTGTTTAAAATTAGCATAAATATTATGTTACTGGATGTGCATACTAGCTTACTTTTCTCTGCTGGCCCTAGTGACGCTAAGTACTGGTGAATGTTGGTAGCAAACCAAGAGTGGTTAAACTTGTAAATATTTGTTATTGTCATCCCAGGAGGGTTTAGACAGAATAAAAATGGAAGCAGGCACTTAGCAGAGTCGAAAATAAAAAAAATACTGTTTATTCAGTATTAAAAAGTTTCATACAAAAAAAAATAAAGATAAGTTAAAGCCAGACCAAATTAACTAAAAAAATATAAATATGCCGGAAGGCGAAATTAAAGTTCGGCGTTCTTAATTGCAAGTCTTAATTGTAAGACTTGCTTATACTTTTACAAAAACAGGTTAACAATTGACAAAGTCAATAATCTATCACCCCATTGGGATGCTCAAACATTACAAGAAAATACAATATGTATAAACACTAAATACAAAGAAATATAACGAATTCGTTTAATACAAATGAGTAGTTCAAAAGCATCCTCTTCTACACCTTAAATAACTTGAGAAAGTTTTCAGAAATGGCATGCTTTCTGTGAACAAAAACTCAAACTATTAACAGGTCCTGTAATGAGAACAAGAATTACTACATGACATAAAAACACAAATACAGAATTCTTTGGAAAAATAAATTCAGGACGCTTCTTGTTCACCGAATCTAAAAATATCTTGTATAAACAGCGCACAATAAGGAAAAATGCAATGTATAAAACAACATTCTTTACTTACGTAAAAAAATTTTTTTTATTACGTTAATTTATTTACGCTATTCTTGCTTATGCTTACTTTTATATCCAATTATATTTACTTAAACTATTCAAGCATACAAAGTCATTAACATTACTATACAAAAGTACTACACTTTAGGTTACATAATATAAGAATATATAAACAAGAATTCATTTCAAATGTACACATTCCTTGAACTTCATAAGTTCAGCACAGGTCAAAGGCTTGGTGAATATGTCAGCTAAGTTATTTTTGTTTCTAACAAATTTCACGCAAAAAATATCCTTATATACAAGATCTCGAATAAAAATTAATTTAATGTCAATATGTTTTGTGCGATAGTTCTCAATTGGTGATTTAACAAAATCAATGGTGGCTTGATTGTCTACGTACAATAAAGACTTTTTTTCTTCTATTAATTATACTTTTAGTCATACACTCGTCTAAAATCCTATCAAACCATAACAATTTTTACAGCTTCGGTCATTGCGACGAATTTGGCTTCCATGGTGGGTAAGCTAACACACTTTAAAAGTACTCCACGCAATGGGAGACTTATCGAATAATAATAGCTGATCACCTAACGAGGTTCTGTCATCCCGATTCGAAGCGAAGTCGGCATCTGTATAGGTTATAATACGAGTCATATCACAAGAAAGTTCTAATCTTAAGTTTTTAGTGTACGCTATATATCCTAATAGTTTCAGTAAGCCACACCAGTGAACCATTCCAGGGTTGTTTTGAAACTGACTAAAAATGTTAACTGAGATCGGGTCTTGTACGATTTGCTATGAATGAAATACAACCTAACAAGTTACGATAGGGAATATTTGACATTTCTTTTACTTCCTGGTCTGTTTGTGGACAATTGAGCTTAGAATACACAACACCTTTGCTAATCGGTAATGAAGAAATGGGGAAATTGAAACTTCTAAATCTGTCACATACTTCTTCAATGTATGATTGTTGATGGATTTTTAAACCTTCATTCTCTTCGAATTCTATACCTAGTAGCTTTTTAGTTTTACCTAAAACTTTAATATCAAAATGTTTATTTAAAAGCTTAATTGCCACGTAAATTTCACTTTCTTTTCTGCCAAATAGAACTATATCATCAACATAAAGCATTAAAATAATACTTGATTTAAATGTATAAACACAGTTGCACCATTCGAACTTAATAAAACTTATTTCAGTTAAACTTTATCAATCTTAAAAAACCAAACCCTGCCGCTTTGATGCAGGCCATAAAGGGCTCTATGAAATCTACAATATAAGTTCTCCTTTCCTTTCTTAACAAAACCTGGAGGTTGGCTCATGTAAATCGTTTCTGTTAATGGTGCGTAAAGTTAGGCACATTTTCATACTGAATGTGTTTCCAGCCTTCCTTCGAAACAAATAGTGAAAAAAGAAACGAATTAAACTGAAGTTTACAACGGGACTAAAGATTTCGTCGTACGATTCACCTTTTATTTGCTTGAAACCTTGAGAAACTAATCTAGCTTTATAACATGCAATTTTGCCAGTCTCGTCCCTTTTAATCGTGTAAACCCATCGACATCCTATTGGTTTAACGTTATTAGGAAGGTATGTCAAAGTCTAAACTTTCCTTTCATGCATAGTTTGCAACTCTTTTAACATGGCTTCTTCCCACCTTTTATTCTGTTCTGATTTAATTGCCTGGTAATAAGTATTTGGAATTTTTATGTTTTCTAGTCATGCTTCTGGGAAACTTATACTAGCACTAGATGATTGATTCGTAATTTCCCCTTGATAGTTCCATTTTCCTTTGAAGTTAAACTGGGTTCGTAAACAATGTTATGTCTATTACAATATTTAATAACATCATTTACTGACCTTAGACGTTGGGAACGATTCTTCTCGTAATAGTAGACGTCTTTTCTGGAACCATCAGATCTCGGTACAACCTTTCTAATCCATGTGCTTAGGGAAAACTGTAGGTTTGCTGGGTTCTTCATCAGATGAACCTACATCAGAATGTGTTCCCCGAGATTCGTCGGAAGTATCTGGGGTTTCTTGCTCTGCTGTTTCTTCACTATCGGATTCATTATCTTTGTTTCTTTCACTCTGAAACCAGTTGGTGTCCAGTAACGTTTCTCCGTCTTCTTCACCTCTATTATCGTTATAAAAGGTAGTTTCATTAAATGATACGTTAATAGTTTCTATTATTTTGTCGTTTTCCGGTAGCCAAATTCTATATCCCTTTGTTGATAATGCATATCCTAGAAATACGCCCTTTCGAGCTTTAGGATCTAGTTTGTTTCGTAATTGTCTAGGCGTACCTACGTATGCAATTATGCCAAAGGGTTTCGTATGCCTCACAGACGGTTTGGATCCGCTATAAAGTTCAAAAGGTGTTTTCTTCTGGTTCTTGTGACACATTCTATTCCATGTATACGTGAAATATAGCATCGCCTCTGGCCAAAAACTTTGGTTTAAACCACTCTCATGTAGAATTGTTCGCGTACAATTTACAACCGCTTGATTAAACCTTTCCGCGACACCATTCTGTTCTGGGGTGTAAACATTAGTCAATTCGTGTTTAATGCTTAGTCTATTACAAAAACTATCAAAATTTTTATTATTATCAATTCTCGACCGTTATCAGTTCCGATTGCTTTTACTTTACTCTCTAAAAATCTTTCGGCTCGGGTTATGTGTCGTTTTAGAGTCTCCGAAACTTGGGATTTTTCTCGCATTGGGTAGAGCGAAACACAACGGGAAAAGTCATCTATTATCGATAAGAAAAATGTCTCGACCTTTCTCCCTTCGGTTTTGCATGGCCCCCAGACATCAGCGTAAAGTAAATCTAGTGGTTTGTTTGACCTAATAATTTTATGCGATTTAAATGAAACACGACTAAACTTATTCAGCTTGCAGCTTTCACAATGCAGATCAGTATTTCTAAAACTTGATAATCCTTTCACGCTATTACTTTTACTAGTTTGTTTAATAATTTCTGAACTTATGTGGGCTAGCCTTTTATGCCACGTGTCAAAATTATCTACACATGTGGCTAATTTTTCAAAAGACACACGTTTCTGACATTTACTAGGAACTTTAGTTTTTACATAATAGATGCCGTTCTTTAAATTTGCTTTAAAAATTAAACCTTCCTCGTGTGACATTTTCACCTCCCCTTTTCCCCTCAACAAAGGTAGCTTTATCTTTGTCAAACTGTGGATCTGATAATAAATTTTTTCTTAATTTCGGGGAATACATTACATCATTTAAAACAAGATTTCTTTGACCAATTTTTAATTTAACTTTTCCTTTCCCTTCGATCGGAAATTTGACCCCCCGGACAGCTACGGCCATTTCTTCCTTATCTAGTGAAATAAAGTCTGAAAACAGGTTTCTGTTACTACAAAAGTGGTGAGTAGCAGCCGTGTCAAAAACCCACTCGGAGTCGCTTATTCCAGTTTCGCTAACATTAGCTTGAATTAAAAATTGGGAAGAGTACTTACTTTTCGAAGTAGTTCTTGAAGTACCAGGATTGGAGTTTAGGCTGGACTTGTTCTTCCACTTGTTTCGTGTAGATCCGTCGTCATCTTGACTCGGTCGCTGCTTTCTTTGCTTGCACTCGGATTTGTAATGGCCTCGTTTGCCGCAATTAAAACATACAACACTGTCTTTGCCGTCCTTCCGATGTTGATGGTTTCTAGTTACTGTACTCGTATAAATTTCCGGTGGCCAAGAGTTTGCATCTTCGTTGCGTAATGAAATACGCGTTTCTTCGGAAATGAGTTCTTTTAAGACACTGTCGAATTTAAATTCATCTTTAGGACATCTCAATACATTTTGTACTATACTTGAGAAATGGTCCGGTAAAAAACGTACAAGTTGAAACGTCATGTACAATTCATTGAAGCTTGGATCTATTGCTATAAGTCGCCTGAAAATATTCTGAAGCCTGGCAGCAAACATGTCGATTTTCTCATCATTTTTAATTCTACAGGTTGTCAATTCAGAGAATAGCATTATATGCTGCGAACGATTGTCTGGGAAAAAATGCTCTTGAAGTTTGCTCCACGATTCTTTGGGATCAGTATAATTTTCAATTATACGTCGAAAATAAGGCTCGACAAATAAATAAATTAAGGATAAGGTAATCTTCTGCCTAAACTTATAGTCCTTCACATCTTTGCCTGTCTCCGGCCCTATTGCTGGTATCTTCTCGGTACCTTCGACTATGTCCCAGCAGTTCCTTTCCTATAATAAAAACTTCTTATCTGCTGACCAGCTGACATAATTACTAGCAGTTAGCTCTTCTATTACGGGAACCGGCAGACTCATTCTTACTTTTTTCTTCAATTCACAAACCGAAATATTAATTTCTCTATTTGGGATGTTAATCTGACGCGCGGTGGGTCCAATTTAATGTTCCCTACGCCATACTTGCTTTTTGCGAATATATTTGGGAACTAAGAATGCACATTATTTATGGTATATTTCCATTTTGACCTAATGTTATGTAGTTTAAGTTCACTAGCAACCTCATTCCCACAATTGAATGTCAACTTAGTACAATCATTATGAAAATTACCCATATCATAAGTCTTTCTAACATTATCATAGTTGTTCTTCTGTCTTTTAAAATCATAATCATTATACTCATTATCAAAATTATAATCTTTATTAACATAGTAACACTTATAATAGTTATCAAATTGGCACTTGTCCTCAGAATTAGACACATAGTTGTAACACTTATTTTCATCATAATACAATTCACTTTGACTATTATTATTATTATTAAAATGGCATTGATTAATTTTAATTTTTAACTCGTCAACATGCCCATGACAATAATAATTATTTTTGGAAGTATATTCGTGTTTGTAAGATATGTTGCATCCCCTTTGATAAACATTAAAATTTTGAAAATTTAAATTTAATTGAAAAAGATTAATATGGTTACAGGAAATAATAGCATATGGGATCTCGCATTCCACAACATAAACTTTTACGTACTCGGATATACTTCCAATTGTTAATTGTACATGAATAACGGTATTTACATGGGCTGCGCCTTGTAGCTGTTTAATCTGTTGAGCATGGGTCTTGCCACTAAAGTCCACTTTGTTTTTTAAGTTCATAAATATTTTATACGGAATAATGGTCACATCAGAGGCTGTATCTAATATTGCATCCACAAGCACATTGTGAAAACGCGCTTGCACTTTGAACCATCGTCAATCATACCTCGAACCTTGATTTTGTTGGGTCTCTCTCCTTCCCTGGTGTGGCGGAGTACGGGGGTCATCTCTCCGATACTGGTGTGGATCCCTGACCCTGACGTCCCGTCGGTGAGGCGCGGGAAGATGCTGGTTCCATCTGGCCTGTTGCTGGCTCCCTCTGGGCTGTTGTCGGTCCCATTGATGCTGCGCAGGTGGCTTCTGATAACTATCTACTTAAATTTTCTTCATGGTTCTGAACCATTCATCTGTCATGGTGAAACCTTGAAGTAATGCCAGTCTTCTTAGATACGGGGGAAAGCCACTGTTGAGTGCTTCAAGTATAATATCCTCAATCAACCCGCGTGGTGCACCCATTCTCTTTTTATATTCGAAATATTTCACTAAATCTGAATAGTCCGTTAAAGTATTGAGAAACAAATTTTCTGCCCTTGGTTTCTCGGCCTCAAAACGATCCTTTAGTTTTTGTATAATTTCTTCCCACTAATCACAGTTGAGGCACTCTTCAATAAAATAATTTAAGGCTGGACCGTCGAGTAGGTTTAACAAAATACTCTTCTTTTCATCTGTGTTAACATCATTATATTTGAAATTAAAGATTTTTATGTAGGAACTTACTTGATGTCACCTTTTTCTCCTGTAAATCGCACTTGCAGTGGGGTATTCATTTCGCGCCCCTCCCTTCCGTTTTGCATATTTCCTGGTCGAAGTATCCTCCCGTTTCTCAGCATAAATGTTCCCCCTGGGTTGTTGACCTATTTCGTTACTGTAGCCGGCAGCACAGGGGGCGGGGGTTGGGTTATCTTGCTGTTTCTCCTCCGTTGTTCATGAAATTGGGGTTTCGCCGCTGGTGGACTCCTGCTCGACTTTTTCTGTCATGTCTGGGATAAAGCAGTCATGAAGAGTCCATTATTGTCTTCCTAAAATCTTTATTTATTCTTGATCGTCCAGACATGAGATATTTAAATACGAAGTACTATTCACATAAAGTCTGCTATAAGCATACGGACATGACTACTCTGATACAACTAAGTTGACTCACGACTAGGGAGAGAATGTCTAAGTGCTGCCAGACTAGAGAGTGTGAACTCGGGGTAGTGCTTGACCATTTGGACTTTTCGAGGGCGTGTTTTGGGCATTCTTGAATCTCTTCATTGGCCGATGCACTTTTTGTTTTGTTTTTTGTCTGGCCGACAGATAGCGTGAGGGACGCTGTTTTGTGGCTGCAGGTGCTTCACGTTAAGTGTTAAAGTTAATGTGTAAGTCAAACCACAGATGTTATGGGACTAAAAGTTATGTGACTGTCTGATGTCAAAAGGGGATTAACTGGTTTAAATGATAACTTCTGTAACATCAAAGGGGGATTAAAATTTCTTCTTCATGGCCCACAGGTGGCTGACATGTGTGTTTCCGATCTTGTTTGTTTGCTGGAGTTGTTTACTTCTCACACTTAGGGATTTTCTCTTATTTTTTATTTTCGAAGGTCTTATTCCTCGATCTGTTTTTCTATATTACACACGCACACACACACACACACACACACACACACACACACACACATATATATATATATATATATATATATATATATATATCAGAGTATCTCAGAAAGTACTGTTTATAATATTATTGTATTTTATTCACAATTTATGTTTAGTTTGATCATTCTAAAAACTTTAGATGTATATTTTTCAAAATTATTTTTGTCAAATAGATTTAAGTTATATTAATTTTTAGGCATTTTTTAAAACTTAATTCTGAAATATTGTAGGGCATTTATTGAATATGCCATGTCTGGTTCATAATTATTAAAATATGTTCCTCAGGAAATAGGGTTTATGTCTTAAGCCGTGTATTTCAAGTAGGTCCTTATAAAAAGTTACTTTGATCCTTAGAAAGTCCTTAATTTTTCTTCTGGAAAAAGAGTAGGAACCCTGTCTAATGCTTTATATGCTTATATATCACATGTGATACACAATGAACTGTATTTTATATAAAAGCTTTTATATATTTTTATTTTTTCACCATTGTGTATCGCTTGTAATATAGATGAGTATAAAGCATTAAATGTATAAATTGTATGTGATGTACAGGACAGGCAAAAAGTTAAGCAGTTGAAACAATGTGTTTAAAGTAATTTTTTAAAAAATCTGATGTTGACACCTTATGTCTTTCTCGTGTACCTATAAATTTATTTTTTATTGTATGATGCGTTATCAGAACTATTATTTGAAGTTTAGAAGTCGAATGTAAGTTTTATTTCTTATGTTTTGTTTCACAGTTTTATATAAGCACATCTCAAATGTTGCCATCTTGCAGCAAATATCAGCATTAATATCTGTTACATTGAGATTTTTTTGTTATAGATATTTTGCTATAAATTGAAATTTTTGACAATTATAATGCTTCTTTTACTCTTTAGTAGTAAATAATAAAACAATGTAAATTCAAAATAATTTTCTGCAGATAATTTTTTTAACTTTTACTTGTTTAATTAAAAATGAACTTAAATATTGTTCCAACTGCTTAAAAAGCATTCTTTCACAAAATGAATATTTAAAGTTTCAGAAATTGAGTTTTCTTGTACATGTGTGTAGATGTACCATTGAAACATATCAAAATTTTTTCAGGCATGATCAAAAAACGCATTTTTGTTAAAGCTGAACATTGAAATTTTTCATAATTAGAATATTTCCTTTACTTTATACAAAAAATTTATAATGTTTACATTTGAAACTTTTTGTTTGTAAATATGAATTTTTTTTTGTAAATATATAAAAAGATGTTAATTTCGGAAGGGATTGAAACTTTATTTTCTTAAAATGTTTGTATGTTGTACATCTATGTTGTCTACAGGGAAGACGATAACAGATTTGTGGACTTTGGATACACTTGGCATTATTGACCCATCAGTCAAGAGAAACCAGACTGAATTGCAGGAAGCAGCTCGATTGCATTTTCTGATCACAGTTCATGTAGAAGATGAGCGTTTTGAGGTAGATTTACCATGGTTGGAAGACCATCCGCCACTCCCAGATTATTTTGATTTAGCTAAGAGAAGACTGGACAAAACTGTTACACGTCTTAAAACCTAGTCTAATTATGAAGCATATGGAAATGTTTTTGATGAATGGCTTAAAGAGGGCATAATCGAAGAGGTTGTCAAAAATGAGCAAGAACAAGTACTTTACCTTCCTCATAGAGAAGTCATCAAAGAAAATAGCACTACAAAGATTAGGCCTGTCTTTGATGCTTCAGCTAAAGTAAAATGATTTCCTAGTCTTAACTATTGCTTAGAAAAGGGTCCAAATCTAATAGAGCAACTTCCAAGTATTCTAACACGATTTCGAAAAGAGGAGATTGGAGTTATTGCCGACATACGTAAGGCATTCCTGCAAATAAATGTTTCACCCACAGACAGAGATTATTTAAGATTCTTATGGTTAGATAGTGATGGTCATCTGATAGAATACAGGCATTGCCGTGTGGTTTTTGGTGTATCAAGCAGTCCTTTTCTTCTAAACTCTACGATTAAGTTACACCTTAAAACTGTTTTAGAGAAAATAGAAGCTGGAGAATCCTCGTATCCAAAAGCTGTTATTCAAAACCTTGTGCACATTTTTTATGTTGACAAGTGTATCAGTTGTGTTAAAAATGAAAAGGAACTTGAGGTTTTTATTAACGTGTCAACTGAAGTAATGGCTGAGAGAAAATTTGAGCTTAGAGGGTGGGAGTTCAATGATATTAATGCTGATTCTTCTGCTGATACAAATGTGCTAGGTTTAAAATGGAATAAAAAATCCGACATGCTGAGAATAAATACTGGAAATTTAAATGAATTATGTTTTGAGAAAGTAACTAAGAGAACAATCTTATCCACAGCTCACAGATTATTTGATCCTCTTGGAATATATTGTCCCGTGATCCTTATCCCTAAATTATTGCTTCAAGAAACGTGGAGGCAAAAGATAACATGGGATGAAGAAGTTTCTCCCGAAACGAGAACTAAATTTTTGAAGTGGTTAAGAGAGAGTAATTATCTAGAGAAAATTTTTTTCCGAGATATTTTGGTTCGAAGAGTACAAGTGATAATACTTCAGTACATATTTTCTGCGATGCCAGTAGGCATGCTTATGCCGTAGTTGCTTTCATCCGAATAGAAACTTTTGATTATGTCCGAGTACAGCTGATACAAGCCAGGAACAGAGTTGCACCAACTGGAAAAGAAGAAATCACTATCGCGAGACTTGAACTACTTGCAGCTACTATAGCATCACGACTTTCGTCATCAATTTTGGCGGATATTCAGTGTGAAGAAGTTTACTTCTGGACTGATTCTTCCACGGTCTTGGCATGGATAACGAGAGAAGAAGCCTGGAATGTATTTGTCTAGAATAGAGTGAAAGAAATAAGAAGTCTAACAAATACAAATTCATGGAGACATGTTCCCGGCCGATCTTCCGAGTAGAGGTTGTTCAGCTCTAAGTTTATTGAAATCTAACTGGTGGCTATGTCCAAGTTGGCTTTACTTACCTAAAGAAGAGTGGCCAAACGGTCATATAGATTTAAATGAAAGTCAGATTGTTAAAGAAAAGAAAAAAAGCATAGTTTCAGCTGTAAAGAAATGCTTAGTTGCTACATGTTTAGTTACCAAGAGAGATTGGTATTACAGATATTTTTCCAAATACCAAAAAATAGTTAATCTTATTGCCTAGATTCTAAGATTCGCCTTCAATTGTCGATCCAAACAAAATGAGAGAAGACACGGACACCTTAATTCAGATGAAATTTTCGAAGCCGAGAAAGTGTTGATCAAAATGGTCCAAGAAGATTGTTTTATGAACGAGAGAGATGATAAATTAAAAACTTTAGGAGTATTCGTGGATCAAAGTAGAATTCTCAGTCTGAAAACTAAACTTACTTTACGACACGATACAGAAGATTTTAAGATGCCAACTATTCTCCCAACGAAACATGCGGTTGTCGAGAAATTAGTGCGATAGTATCATGAGAAAAATGCGCACGCTGGTACTCAAATTTTGATTAACATCCTACGAGAAAGATTTTGGATTCTTAATTCTCGAAAAACTGTGCGATCTATCATTAATAAGTGTACAGTGTGTAGAAGATTTTCTGCGAAAAATCTAGAAGCTTATACTGCACCTCCTCCAGAAGATAGACTACGAGAAGCAGCTGTGTTTGAAGTTTGTGGAATAGACTTTACTGGTCCAGTGATCCTGAGAGGTAACGCGAAAACTTGGATTTGTTTATTCACCTGCGGTGTTTACAGAGCAGTCCATTTAGAGTTGGTTGAATCCTTATCTACCGAGAGTTTTTTGCTATCTCTTAGGAGATACATAGCGCGTAGAGGACGGAGTAGGGTCATATACTGCGATAATGGAACCGATTTTGTAGGAGCTTCGAATGCACTTCAAAATCTAAACTGGAAGCAGATAATTGATGAAACATCTATACCACCAATTCAGTGGAAGTTCAATCCCCCAACTGCCTCATGGTGGGGAGGTTGGCGGGAGAGATTAATAGGAATTCTCAAGAGATTGTTGAGACGAGTTCTAGGCAGAGCTTCATTAACTTCGGAAGAAATGTGCACGATTCTCTGTGACAGTGAAGCAGTCGTCAACTCTCGTCCATTAACATATGTGGCTGAAAATGACGCAACTTTAACGCCTTTAAGTCCATCTCTATTTCTTCAAGACATTCGAAATTGTGTTCTTCCTGATCTTGATGACGTTGGTCACAAAAGTCTTAATAAACGAGTTAAATATAGAGAAAATCTGCAAAGGGATTTGAGAAACAGGTTTAGATCTGAATATCTAGGATCACTTATTCAAAAATCAGAAAACAAGAAAACTGTGAAAGTGAATATTGGTGATGTTGTATTGATAGGAAATGATAACACCAAACGAATCAACTGGCCCCTAGGTAAAATAATTCAAATTCTTTCGGGGAGGGATGGAATTACAAGACTTGTGAAACTCAAAACGACTAACGGACAATTGTTGAGACCAATTCAAAGATTGTACCCGCTTGAAATCTCCAACAATAACACTCTTATTCAGAAATTTTCAGCTGAGAAAGCGGGAGATGCAACTTGTGCAAATCATGTAACTGATGACATGTGTGAGATAAATTCTGAACCTCAGATTCAAAAGACTCGAGCAGGTAGTACAAATCAAAGTACCTAAAAGACTGGACTTGTAAAACTGTTTATAATTTTCTTTATTGTACCATTTTATTATTGTTTGATATTTTCTTATTGTTGTGACTGTAACTAGTAAGTTAAATTTAAGCTAAAATTAACTTAGGTGGGAGGATGTTGCGCCTCTACTTTGTTATTATCTTTGTTTTAATGTAATTTTATAGATTAAGTGAAAGAATGGCAACAGAAGAGTTTTTTGAGAGAAACGTTTTCGTTGTGTGACAAAACAAAATGGTTTTGAGTAAATTCTAATAAATTTGAACATTTTACGCCAAAAAGAAGTAAAATAAATCACTACGTACTGAACAGGAATGTCAAATTGAGCTTGAACGACTTAAATTAGAGAAAATTAAATTAGAATTACAATTAGCGCAATTAAAAGCTAATGCAAATAATTCCGAGACTTCTTTTGATCACGGACTAAAAATCGAAAGTGAAGAGTCAATTGATGTTTTAATAAAAAGCGTTAGAACATTAACAATCAAAGTTCCGAGTAAACCGGAAGGTTGGGCTTCCTTTTCTACTTCGTAAGAGAGAGCATTTAGTACTAAACAAGTGCCTGAGAAGTTTAAGGCAGAGATTATGTTGAACTTACTGGGAGGGAAAGAACATCCAATATTCTAACTTATATCAGTGAGAAAGATTTAAATAATTATGAGGAAATTTCAACCCACACCCCAAGCAGGGTTAAATAATTTTAGAAAAGCAATAAAAGAAAACGAAACATGTGCAATTCGCTTCGCTTTTAATTTCGAATTTCGATTATTATTTAAAGTTAAAAGGAGTAACGGACTTTGAAACATTAAAGTAATTGATTGTGTCTGATAAATTATTTCAGACATTAGATAAACAGCCGCACATATTACTGTGAAACAAGCCGAAAATGAGGAAATTTCACGTTTTCTAATTTTAATTTTAAACGATAGAAGACAAAAAAGTAACCAGGACAGTAGCTATTTTTCTTTCATTTGTGGGCCTAATTAGTGATTTCTAATGGGTTTTATAGCGGACTCTAACATCTTTCAAAAACGATACTTTTCCTCCGCCAAGTTTGTGACGTCATCGTTCACGTTGACACCGAGCGCCTATGCTGTTTACATGTTAAAAGGCGATTTTTAAATTTGTCTCTGTTTAAAGTATCGGATATAATAGAAACTTTTTTATTATGTCTGGCATTAAAAAATCATATTATAAATATTGCATTGTGCCACTCTGTAAAAATACAGCAACTAATTGCAATGAGAAGATATTTTTGAGCGTTTCCAAAGATCCACATACACGTAAAATTTGGACAAAAGGGATGAGAAATTAAACCCCAAATTATCATATAAATCATCTCTATGGGTTTGTGAAGACCATTTATCGATAAGTAAATACTTGCTTTTGTTTAAATATTACTGGTCTAGAAAAATATATAAAAATACATATATACCTTTAAAAGGACTGTTAATTAACCAGTGCTATTTAACTTTTAAAACTACTAATTTCACTGCTATTATCACAGAGTTCAGCTACAATAAATGTTTGATATAGCATATAAATATCGTAAAACATATAAAAGTCTAAAGCATATAATTGTCTAATAACTCGGGGGAGGGGTAGGTTATGTATTTTCTTCAGTGATGCGTACTTTCTTAAGTATATCAATTCACAGTGATATTTTTCGATTAAATTGATGACTAATTTGAGAAACATATATAATATTTTTAAAATAATTATAATGATATTACTTTAAAAATTAAATTTAATTTCAAAAACTTTATACATTTTTTAATTTAACATTAATATTAAAGGCAATAAAATTGTATTTCTATTTTAAAAAACATAAGTAAGTAAAGCCTTTTAAAGATTTTAAATTTCTTTTCATCAAATTTAAAATACTTAAGAATTGGTTTGGTTTGGTTTTGGAGCGCTACGGTCTACTTTTTGCAACACGAAGACTAAAGGTCCCGGTCTCACAATAAATACCTCCTCTAATTTTTATTTTAATATATTACATCTATCTCTATTTATAAAAAGCGATTCTACTACAAATATGTGTATATGATATATATATATATATATATATATATATATATATATATATATATATATATATATATATATATATATATATATATATATATATATATATATATTTGACTTGTCTATGTCTACAAACAGAAGAGCTGTGATTAGCATGAATAAAATATTAATACATGTTAAGTAAAATTGGATAAATATATAAAGGATTTTATATAACTTTGGGTTTTAATTCCCCGTATTTCTGCTCCCATAAAATCCGGGTTTTTTTCCCAAGAACGAAAACATTGACGTACTGTCTATTTTCGGTAGGTGGTCTGTCCGTCCTTTGGTAAATCCAGGTAGAAGAGACATTTATGACAAATTGAGATAACTAAGCTATCTAGATCGATAAAATAAACCTTCAGGTTTAAACAAAAATAAATTTTGATAGCTAGAAAATTTCAGGAACTTGCAAAAACAAATTCGGAAAATAGTGCGCGTTTACAAGCAATAAAAAAATATTGGACAACGTGAACGATTACGTCACGTGATTTTCGCTTAACTTTAAAATTAATTTTTTAAATGATGGACCCAGTTTTTTACATTTTTGAGATCTACGAGTCTGGAATTATCAGAAAAATACTAAGGTGTTCGAATCCCCCACATGTGCAAATTCCTCATTGGTTCAAACCTATAGAGTTAGGTAAAGAATGTGACTTATATTTTACGTCGAGAGGGAAGTTTATTAGCGAGACGAGGAAAGAGCAAAAAATTCATAACAAATTTAAAACCGCCTCAAAAGTATTTTTCAACGAGGAGAAATATAAAAATTGTGACATGTCTAAAGAACAAAAACCATCCGCTATATGCTTGCCCTCAGTTTAGGAAACTTTCAGTTGCGAGTTGAAGTAATCAAAAATAAAAAAAAAACGCTTGTTTCAAATGCCTATCGTCTAACTGCAGTGTCAAAAAAGTTTATGTAGGAATTGCTTCTGTGGTAAAGCCCACAACAGATTAATACATTTTCCGAGAGAAGCGAAAAATGTTTCGTCTACTAGTGACATGAATAATGTTCATGGTGCCACGGAAGTCGTAAATAGTTCACAACCGGGAGGGAAAAATCATGAGTACACGTTTTCTGTTTCCCCAGATTCCATACAGACTTTCGTTGCCACCAATTTAGTAGCAGATAAAAAGTATGTTATTTTGTCTACAGCACAATGTTTAGTAAAAGACAGATATTCGTGCTGGCGGGAAGTGAGATGTTTACTAGATGTGGGATCGGAAATATGCTTGATGAGTAGTGAGTGTTTAGAGCAACTGCAATTAAAAAGTGAAACAATAAATCAGTCAATAATGCCTCGTTAGTAGTTAATCGAAGAGTTACGGCAACTGTTGCGAATAAAAATAAAAGCTTTGAGAGCAATATTTCTATGTTAGTAGTGCGAAAAATAACGGATCTAGTACCAAATCAAATAATTGACGCGCGTGTGCAGATTCTAGAGTCAATTAAACTCGCGGATCAAAATTTTGATGTTCCAGGAAAAGGTGATATTTTAATTTCGGCCGAACACTTTTATGACCTAATTAAGCCGAGAAAAATAAATTTAAAAATACTAGCCTAGTATTACAGGAATCTGTATTTGGGTATATTGTTGGAGGTAGCATTTCGATCTCAGATAAATTATTTTCGAAATTGAGGAAATTTTGGTAAATCGAATATATAGAGAACGAGTTTCCTAAAAGTAAGGAAAATATCGTATGTGAAGAACATTATGCACGGACGCATAGGAGAAACAAAACCGGAAAATATATTGTGACCATGCCTTTTAAAGAGCATTGGTCTTGTTTAATTCCTTAAACAAGACCTTAAACAAACCTCTTTCGAGGAATACTGCCTTAAAGCGACTCGAGGCACTATGGACTTGCTTGTCTAGAGACCAGGAGTACCTAGAATTGTACCTCAACTTTCTAAGAGAGTATGAAGAATTAGGCCACATGACTGAAATCAAGGAGAGTGCAGAACCCAAAATGACGTATTATATACCTCTCCATGGCATCTATAGGCCTCAATAAGCACTACAAAACAGCGAACTGTATTTAATGCTTCCACCTTGACTACTAGTGGAAAATCGCTGAACTCCATTCAGTTTAACGGTGGATTCATACAAGATGATCTGTTTTCTTTGTTAGTAAGATTCCGAAAGCACATCTTTGCATTCACTGCGGATATGCGTCAAATGTACCGCATGATTAATATAGACGAGAGTCAACGAAGATTCCAAATAATTATGTGGAAAGAGAACGTTAAAGTGTTTCAACTGAATACCGTCAAGTATGGAACAGTTAGTGCTCCTTATTTAGCAATGCGAACTCTAAAACAGATTTCCATTGATGAGGGAAAAAACTTTCCTGTGGCTGCATCAGTCCTGTGTGAGGACTTTTATACGGATGATGTTTTAAGTGGAGCTAACACATTGGAGGCCGCAAAAACTTTGCAACATCAACTTATTGGAATTCTAAAATCTGTACAGATGTCCTTACACAAGTGGTGTGGGCATAATTATGAGCTTATCCCGTGTGCAGAAAAGGAGTGTGAATTTTCACCTACGGATGAAATTAAGGCTTTAGGTATTGCCTGGAAGGCTAGAACCAACTGTTTTACCTTCAAGGTCGATGCGGAGCAAAATACTCACTCCACTAAAAGGTCTGTTTTATCCATTATCGCTCGACTCTTTGATTCACTTGGATTGCTGGATCCAGTGATCACTAAAGCAAAAATATGCAGCAATTGTGACTGCTCAAACTTGGTTGGAGTGAAAGGCTTCCTGAGAAAGAAGCTGGTGAATGGCAAAAGTTTGTGCTATCTTTAATAAATTTAAATCACATCAACATAGAAAGGTGTAGAGTGCTTCAAAGTACTGAAGTTACTGAGCTTCAAAGCTTCTGTGATGCCTCGGAGAAGGTATATGGTGCTACGCTCGATCAGTCACTTCAAATGGAGAGGTGAAAGTGAAGCTTGTCGCTAGTAAATCTCGTGTGTCACCTATTAAGCAGGTAACAATACCTCGCTTAGAATTGCGTAGTGCCGTGTTATTCACCAAATTAATGCATAAAGTGCAAAATGCATTACAAATGGATATTACGTCAGTGTTCTATTGGACTAATTTTACAATAGTGCTATGGTGGATGAAAAAGGAAACCATAGTTTTGAAGACATTTGTAGCCAATCGAGTGGTAATTAAACAAGAGTTTACCGAGATTTATCAGTGGCATCATCTTCCATCGGAACAAAACCCTGCTGACGTCATATCGAGAGGACTTGATCCAAAGAAAATTCAACATAGTGACTTGTGGTAGTGCGGGTCATCCTTTCTTAGAGAGCAGGTAGTGATTTTTCTGATGATTGCTGAGACATCCATAATAGTGAATTGTACCAAAAGGAGCTGAAGAACAATCAAGGAGATTCAATGTGTCTCATGGCACACGATAATGAAATACTTCCCATAATCAATAAGTGTTCTTCACTCGCGAAACTACAAAGAATAATTGCCTGGTGTATTCATTACAAGGACAATGCAAGAAATCCATTGCAGAAAAAGACTGGTAGTTTAACTGCACCTGAATTATCCGAAGCTTTATTTTGTTTAGTGCAAAATGTGCAATCTGTTTATTTTGTCAAAGAAATTCAGTGCATTGAAAGGGGTCAACATATACCTAATTCCAGCAACTTATTAAATTTGTCTCCAATTTTAGATGAGAAGTACATACTTCGTGGTGGTGGAAGACTGAGACATTCCAACCTACCTGCAGAACAGAAACATCAAATGTTAATCTCTAACAATAATCCTATTTGTGATTTGATTATTAATCAGTATCATGCATTTTATTTTCATACAGGTACTGAGGCTACTTTAGCAAACACCCGTACCCAGTTTTGGATAATTAATGGTAAATCAACAGTGAAAAGAGTAATTAAAAATGTTTAAGTGCTAAAGGTAAAAACCAAATGATGGCAGATCTACGTAGTGCCAGAATTAACATTTCACTAGTATTCACTAAAGTTGGACTGGATTTTTGTGGTCCCTTTAGTATCATATTAATCCCAGGTATAGTAAGAAAAGTGTATAAATGATACATTTGTATTTTTGTGTGTTTTGTTGTTAGAGCCATACACTTAGAAATTGTAAATAATTTAAGTCTGAAGCCTTTATTGGTGAATTGAAAAGATTCATCGCTCGTAGAGGTAGACCTACTGATATTTTTAGTGATAACGGAACTAACTTTGTAGGAACCAATAATGAGTTTCATAAAATATTAAAGGAGCTATTTAAAAAGGAAAGTTTAGAACAATTTGAGAACTTTTGCTTCTGAGAACATTAAGTGGCATTTTAACCCTCCTGCTACACCTCACTTCGGAGGTTTGTGGAAAGCTGGACTTAAATCTTTGAAAGGACGCCTTAAAAGGGTTGGGGGAAACACAGTTCTAACTCATGAAGAATTTTTTACACTTGTTACACAAGTGGAGGCAATATTTAACTCACGGCCTTTTTGCCCTCTCTCCGAGGATCCCAACGATGATTTGGCTGTAACTCCAGCCCATTTTTTAGTTGGCTCATCCTTAATATCCTTGCTTGAATCAGATTTTAAGGAAATTCCAATGAACATGCTCCGTAGATGGAAATTAGTGCTAAAATTGCCTCTAACATTTTGGAATAAATGGTCCTCAGACTATTTAAATTATCTTCAAGTGCAACCTAAATGGTATAAAGGAGAAACCAAATTTCAGGAAAATGAAGTAGTTCTTGTTAAAGGTTATGAGAATTCCAAATTATTGAACTGGAATTTAGCCAAAATAATTAAGGATCATTTTAGAAAGGATAACAGATCTATAGTGGTTACATTAAAAAAAAGTAAAGGTGTCTATAAACGACCTGTTAATAAAATTGTTAAATTACCTTTTGAGTCTAGTTGAATTATAATTGTTTTATGTGTTTGTGTAACAATTTATCTGTATCGAATTAGAACTTTAGTGTCTTATTTTGAAGAAAACTTAATTGTTTAAGTGTCTTCTTATTATTGATAATTCCTTATGTACATTGTTTTCCGAATATAATAACGAGTGTCATCAAATATTTGTAACATACGTCAAACAAGATGTATGTGAAAATTTTGTTTTTCCATTAAAAAAAAAAAAAAAAATGTCAAGGTGGTTGGTATGTTGTATGCTGAGTGTGCACCGCCTGACCACAAGTGGCGCTGCTGTCTCTAGCGCAGATCCGATCACGCTTGGTGTTGAGAGATGTGCGAGAATAAAATGATAGAGTAGAGCATACTGTCCACTGTCTTATTATTACGTTTTAATTATTAGAGATTTTTTTTAAATGAACAAATAATTGATCTATCGTTTTACCGAAAACAGGTATTATAGCAGAAATTTGGTAATTTGACAAAAAGTTTTTTCTTCCTTTGTCAGGAAAATGTAAACATGTGGAAAACTTCAAAAGGGGAAAAAGTTTTTTTAGGAATCTTATTTATTTTTCTGATTGATTTTAATTCACTTAACTTGCATATGGGATTTTAGTAATTGAACAAGATATTTGAATGCTATTCTTTAATATATTTAAGTGTATCTAAAATCGGTGGTTTGTTCTACGGTTTTTTTTCTAAATGAGGGATAATGAGACGGAGACCTACTGTTTACAGTCTATTTGGAAAGGCTGCGAACATCTATGCCAGCAGTGTGATTCGAACAGATGAACTCCGGTGCTGAAGAGCAGCGCCCTACCCAATCGGCCGTCGTTCGGTGTATAGTAGGAAAAATTAAATTTTGAGAACAAAAAATTGTATTTTTGTAACTTGGGCATGCACGTTTTTATTTTTGGTTTCCACTAGTTTTACATTTGAACATAATTTAAATTAAAAATTTGACTCATTTTTTTTGTGCGTTCCCTTAATATAATGAGAGCGATTGCGGAAACAAAAATTACAGTAAACAATTATTTTTTACTGCATCAAATATTTCAC
The DNA here is from genome assembly GCA_032207245.1 of Pardosa pseudoannulata. NCBI lineage: Eukaryota > Metazoa > Arthropoda > Arachnida > Araneae > Lycosidae > Pardosa > Pardosa pseudoannulata. The sequence continues at coordinate 106,102,645 of CM063502.1, forward strand.
TGTTTTGTGTTCAGATGTCTTCAGTTAATTGTTTTATTAATACTTGTTACTGCTGTATTTATAATTTGTTGTAATATGAAGGAATGTCGAAAAATTGAAGGTCACATGTGTATTATGGCATGGATGTTCGTAGCCGTTTGGAATCGGCTTAAAGCAGTAGGTCCCAATCTCATTGGAAAAAGTAAACCTAAGCTCTCCAAACCAAATTGTCACATGTGTTTTAAGTTATTATATTTTGTTTTACTTTTGTTTTATAAAATTTTATTATAAAATTTTATTATTTATTTTTATTATATTTTATTTATTTATTTATTTATTTTTTATATTTTTATATTTATTTATTTTTTTTAGTAATTAGCTATTCCCGAATGACTAGGAAGTCGGAATATACTTCCTATTTATTTAAGAGGAAGCATTGTAAAATCGTATCGCCATAGTTGGTGTTGTCCGAAAA
>CM063502.1:106103198-106128198 GCA_032207245.1 Pardosa pseudoannulata
GACTTAATTTATTTTTTAAAATCATGTTTAACTATTATAGACCATCTTCTATGTCTATCTACTGGAAGTAAGGTTAGTTTGGTGTGATAGAAAAAGTTTCTTGAAACACGAGGTCTGATTAGACCGAGACGAACTGCATTGTGATAAAGCCCAAACTTTGTATCGGGCAGACTAAAAATTTTTTTTTTTTAAAGTATAGATGATGTAGTTAGGTTGCCACAGGTAATATACATTTAACACATTTGTGACTAACAATTGTTTGTGTTTCTAATACTAAGAAGTACATATGAAAGCAATGAAATTCTGAATCTTGTTGCCTCAAACTTTTATAGTTCAGGCAATAAATTTTCCCGTAAATCTCTATTATTAGTATTGTCTTAATTCAATTATATGCCTTTTTTCTAGTTGATATGATAATTATACGCCTTTTTTTAAAGTTTGTGAGAGGGAGTTTGCCTACGGCATCGAAATCGCTTGGGCTGGCCCAGCATGTGATAATGTTTTGCCTTATTCAGGAACAGAAATTTCTGAATTCACATTAGTGGTAGCAAATATGCTGATCAGTTTTCCTTATCAGATTTTAGATGGAGAAAAAGGAATTCAAACATCATTATTTTATGCGTTTGTTTCTTATTCTATATTCATTCAACGTGAGCTAATTATTTTTTAAATAATATACCAGTATTTTTTCAGCTTTTGTCCCGTCATCATTTTTAAATACTTCAGTTAATGTATATTGTTTTGGATGTAAGATTGTACGTTCTTTGCATTTTAGCTTATGTCCGTGAATTTGATATATTCATTTTCCCCGAAGCAGAATGTGCCAAAAAGTGCGATGCATGTCGCAGAACAACTATATATATATATATATATATATATATATATATATATATATATATATATATATATATATATATATATATATATATATAATAGAATCGCGAAAGGGGGGGGGGGGTACAAGTTGAAGTGGCAGTCCCAAGCTTTAAAAGAGCGGTGAGAAAAATTAACTTTATGACAAAATATTTTTGAAGGAAACTTCAAATTTGAAAGTACTAAGGTTTACTTGGAATTACTTGCTTAAGGTTTACTTGCTAAATTTGCAGGCAATAACCCTTTGGGAGAGTTGTCATTTCTTTATCTTCCCTACACCCTACCATTGTGATAGATAGCTCGTGATCTGCCTATCCTAAAAACTTCCCGTGCATTAATGTTTGGGTGAAATTATCAGTCCCATTTTTATCATCGTAGGGATATCTCAAAATATCTTACATAAAAAGTAATTGACAGGACAGTAAATTCTATGTTAATGCCTTGGTTTTAACACAAATATTTTTCTAAATTTCAGGTAGCACTGTTTAATTAAATATTTTAGTTATACATATTAGTAAAGATGAAAATGTACCCCAATAGGAATAATATTGTGGGAGAGTAAATATATCATAAAATAATATATCTCCTGCAGAACACTTTTGATTATCTGAAAGCCTATTGCAGAACATTGAAAAGTATTCTGCTGTGGGGTTCATTTTGATTTTTATCTTGGTAATATTATTCTAAAGTTTATGAATAGAAATCCAGATCTTTTAATTTGGGCATTCTACAAGTGAATTTAATTAATTTTCAGCTCTGGCTACGGATATCTTGATATGGATTTTTATTACCATTCGGAATCAGCTTTAAAAAGTTATTAGCTCTCGTAGACCTTAGCTCTCCAAATCAAACCAAATCAGAAATTGAATGAATCAAGTTTTATACTGTTATAAAAATTTGGACAGCTTTACATTGTAAATAATTTTGCTAGTTTATTTATTTTCTTATACCGCAATATCAAATTATTTTCTTTAATCAGATGAGTGTATATTTTATATATTTATAATAAGATAGGGAATCAGTGTTTTCATCATTTAACACATGATAAATTACTCATTTTCAGACATAGGCTGTCTGAATTGTACGTTCAACTCAAAACTTTATTTATGGATATATTAACACAAAAAAAAATAATTTTTTAAAATTAGACTTATCGCCATAATTAGTTTTTGAAAGATAAAAAGTGAACAGTGGTGTAATGTTCAAATCTATCATAATGATATTTTTTTATGCTTTAGAATTTTTAGTGATAATTTTTATAACTTTTAAAATAACGTGTGTGGTACTGCTTACAGGCTGTGGGCGATATGGTATTTGCTACAAGAGGAATTATTAAAGTGGACCAACATATTAAATTTTTTGCACACAGACTCAGAAATGCAACATTAGCATATGTAACGGTCACTTCGATCCTGATTTTTAAGTTAATTACTCTTTAACACATTATATCTTATAAAATAATTGTACTAAGCACTAGCCGTCTTATTTGAAGGTTGGTTGGTTTCTAGAGCTACTGTCCACTTTTACCTACACCGAGGCTAATGAGACCCTTATTTGGAGGATTTTATATGTTAAACCAGTTTAAAGTATAAAATGAGTAACTAGTTAAACTAAGTTAAAAAAATACTAATTTAAGTATTGAATAAAGAGATGTTCAGTCCACAAATAAACGCATGAATATCTGACGTATCAAAACCCGAGTTCAGGTATTAAAACAGCAATTTTAAAAAAGGAAATTCTAGGGAAAATTTTATAAGAAACGTATAAAAGAAAATATCGGAATTAATTTTAAGAAATCCTTGTAGGACTCACTTAAATATTAATATGAATAATCGAGATTAAGTCTTTTTGGGATGAAAATTTACTTGTACCAAAGGTTTGAAATTTTATAATTATTAATAGATTATATTTTTTTACTTTTAAAAGCACATGAAAACTATTTATTTTAAATGGAAAAAAACTCAACGTTAATAAATTTGCCTCATCATAATTTTAATATTTCATTTAATTCATCCTCCATCAATAAAAAAAAGTTGAGCTTTTTTAAAAAAATCGACGTTTTATATGAGAGTGATTTGTCAAACGAGATGAATGGTTTTAGTAGAGAATTTTCCGGAGGAAAGCTATTCCATATTTCTTTTGCACTATAGGAAATTCAAAGAAACTGCGTAACATTTAAATCATGTTGATAGAATTTAGACCTCTGACTTGAGAAATTCAAATTTTCGATTTCCAGTGTTAGTAGCAACACAGATAGTATTTTGTAAAGAAAAAAGAGATGGAAAAGATAACATTGTAACATTAAACTGGTTTAAAGTAATAACTTCTAGCTTAATATATTATGCTAGAAGTGTTATAAATAGTACTCAGTTGAAAAGGTCGATTTTGTTCACATGTTTAATAATAGCGATCATATTTTCATATGTAAGTAAATTTAGGCTCTAATAAATCTCTAATAAGGTCTAAAAGTTTTCTAATAAATAGATGCTGAAAGCAGAGAAGACTTAATTTATTAATAACATTAGAATAATTTTTTATCATCTAAACTAGTTAATTAACACTCTCTACAGTAAAAAAAATTAAATTCCTTTTCTTTTTCAAAAGAAAATTAATATTTAAAAAACCATTATAAGAATATGAAATTAAAACATGGTCATCTACGCATGGTAAAATACTTGTTAACATTCAAAAGTTAAGGGATGTTTTAGAAGCTAATTTTAAAATAAAAAAAATAAAGTATTAAAAAAAGTTTTTAAAAAGAATAATGTTATACTATAAAAAAGCTATTAAAAAATTAATGCACTAAAATAACAAACATTATTACTATTGGAATATAAAAAAAGATGAGCTTAGAGTAATACAAACATGCATACTGTAACTAACTGGGACCTATTTTAATTACCTCGGATCTTTTGTTAACGCAAAAAAGATATTATTTTTAAAATTCAGACTCACATGTTATTGGCTAGTAAAACATGTTTTGGACATCGTACTTTCTTAAAATCTTGTTTCCTTCCCAAAAAATAAAGTTACTTGTCTGTAAAACTTTCATTAGGCCAGTCCTAATATATTGTAATGTATGGTAACTCTAAAAATAGAATAGAGAATAAAAAATCTCAGTTTTTGAAATGAAGGTCAGGAGAAACCTTTTTGATCGTATGAAAGCATATGGCATATGGTGACGATGTATTAGCTTGGAAACTTATAGAACCCTTTGAAGGCCCGATATAATACAAAATATTAAAATTAAAAGAATGAACTTTGCTGCTCATGTCACAAGGATGAACCAAGGAAATTTTGTGAAGGAAGTTTTCATTGCCAAGCCTTTTATGCACCGTAACTGAGAGATGCCTAAACTTCATTGAATTAATTCAGTTGAATCAGATTTTAAAGCAATGAGAGTAAAGAATTGGCAGATAAAGGCAAAGTGTAGTCTGTCATGGAAAAGTCTCTAGAAGAAGGCCTTGGCCCACCTTGAGCTGTTGTGACAATTGTGATAATGATGACGAGAGTGTTAACAAAAGAAACCAGCTAATAAAATGCAAAAATAAATTAAGTTAAAAAAATTAAATGCTTTTTAGAAGCTTAAAAAGCTTTTTCGATTAGCGATAGAAAGGAAGAAATTGAAAAGAAATCTGCAAGAGTGAGGGATTACACAAAAAAGTTACCTCAGCATACAAACCAAAGACAGGCGAGTGTCATAGCTACTATTAACCATAATTTCAGGTAGATAAGTCAAATCTATCTTGTACACGCTGCCCATGTGATAATTGATCTAAATAAAATGAAAGTCCAATGGATAAGACGTCAGCGTATACGCCGTACACAATTGTCTTAAGCAGTTGTTCATGGTTTAAATTAGCCCTCTTGTTACAAAAACTTAGCCGTGTAACTCATGACCAAAACAAACTAGTTCTTCTTGTTTGGACTGCCAATGTTAAACAAATCAACTTCAAATTCTTCTAGCAAAATACAGTTATCTTCGGCATTTGTACACCATCGCAAGTCAACTCCTGCGCATTTGCATAGAAATAGCATTGGCTGATACCATAAGGGACTCTACATCAAGTTGATACTGTGCGGCAAAGTCTTAAAAAGCCGAATAAATCCTGTAATAGAGGCACATGCAAAGCATTTTGTTAAAAAAATATTTTTTGAACTGAATAAAAAAAATAAAATTTCCCTCAGATACGCTGTCCCGGAAGATACACCATGGGCGTAACATTAAAATTTTATACCTGTACAAGTCACGACTTATTACCAAAAATTACAGTATTTTGCCGTTTCTGCTAAAGAATATATATTTAGTTTATAGCATACAGCTGTTTAAAATCTACAACGAGCTTCTCCAGAGTTATATAGAAGATATATATATCAGAGTTATATTTACCCTAGTACTTTTCTTAGTGAGTCTATTGAATCGACGACTATCTGATTCCAAAAGGAAGCTGTGTCTGTAACGAAATTTCGTTCCTCAGATCAAAACTGCCTCACAACACTTTTCGCACTTATTCCTAAGAAGACCTAAAAAAACTACGCAGTGGAATACGTTGTTAAAGGAAACTGTGACATGAATTGTATAAAAAATGAACACTATACGTATTTAAAATTAAATGTTGGTAATTAGTTCTGAATTTATTAATAATTTTTTACAGGTGGCGTAAAGTATTAAGTGAGATAGACCATACAGCCAGTTCAGAAATTCTATCCCCATCACCAGGGTTGCCTCTAGCAGTTTTGTGGCTCCGGTCAAAAATATAAAATGCCCCCTCCCCTCGCCTTACTATAAAAATTACTATTAAATACATTTTTGCCCGAGACAAAACTGTGAAGTATGCAGAATACTTGTAAACAAGGAACAGCATGATTCAAAAGCCTACTTAATAAAAACCATAAAATAAACTAAAAAAAGGACAAAAGAATCACCCTCTTATCATCCATCTTCCTGAAATCTTTAAATACTTGGATGCTCTAATCACTCAAAACTGGGGCAGAGATTTTTCGGATATCCGTATATAATACATAGGTATATCATTTTTGGTTACTAATTAAACATTCCACCATTTTACAGTTGTTTTCTTTGGAATTAAGGACTTTAAACATTTTTAGCTTTTAGGCACAAACGTTATATAAATACGAGCTGTAAAAATTTGTAGCTATAGAGAAAGTCGATATGGGCGTATTTTGATTAATTCGGTATTCAACATGCCAATAGTTTTCTTCCGCTCACAACCCAAATTCCACCTTCACATCTTAGCTCCCCGGGCAAGTGTTTGGGTCCCCCCCCCCCAAGTAGTAGACACAATCATTATTCCACATCTAGGAATTTGGAATGCAGTTCCACATCCCAAACACATTTGAAAATAACTAGCTTATGCACACCGATAACTACTAGCACAGTTACTAATTATTAGACTGAATGAAGTCAGTTTCATTGGTATTAAAATGTCTTGTGGATCGCAATTTTTAGTAATGTATGGTAGATTATTTCCTTTTTAATGGTCAAATTTTTAAAGCCATCTCATGAAAGTCTTGAAAATTATTGTGATGTTAAATTTCTTCACAAAGTCAAGGATTTTTTCTTATGATATCGGCCAATTAACTATATTAAAACTGTACTAACAATAATATGGCATTCGTATGTCTTGTACTTTCCTGTCACAATAATTTTTGTTTAAAAATTTTCTTTAAATAATTTTCTTGGGTTATTGATAAGAAGCATGTGTTTAACAATATTTTTGACTTCTTTACTCATAGATTTGCTAGTTCGTTAATTAGGAGTAATATAGTTAGTATTTTGTTTCTCTCCTAGATTTCAAGCCAAGGGAAAATTCCAAGGGATGTAATGTAGGGGAATTCCAGACAATGACATTTTCTGAGTAAAAAATTGAAAATTTGTTGTGCAAAATTGTGTTAAATTGTCTTTCCAAGATAACAATAAGTATGTACATACTTCTTTTTGTTCTTTTTTAAAATCTGAAACGTGAAATGCACTCAATAATTTATTATGGGGTCAACATTTATTTATTAAGACATATTTTCATTCAATGACCTAATACACCTTTAATCGGAGAAAATTACAACAGTTAATCTAATTAATATGCACACAATGCAAAAGTTTTCACTTCTGGTGATGACACGATTCCCTCATGCTTTTCCATCGCCATATTCACTCTAACATTTGGCTGATCCGTAAAGGAGTAGTACTAAAAGTTTTCTAAGTGTCAATATGTAAGGTGCAAAGGCAAATATTTTTTACTTTTAAGATAAAAACAAATTTTTATTCAAGGAATAGGTGTTTTTTTTTCTTGAAGCTCTACGGTCTACTGTTTTGCTATACGAGGTCGAATGATACCGGGAATTACTGCTTAAAGTCTATTCCAAAATGCTAGGAACATTCATCCCATAGTAAGTTTTGAGCCCACGAGTGTCGGTATCAAAGAGCAGCGCCATATCTATTAGGCTCAGGGGATATAAGACAAATAGGTTCTATTTAGACAATATGTTCTATAAGAAAAAAAAATCATTCATATGTCTTTAAAACGAAGAGAGAAGAATAATTGTAACAGACGTTTTCGCAACGAAATTACTGTTCTTTTCAATATGTTAAACTACAGCTGTATTTAGCTAATTTGGCATTGCTTTTTCAAAGAGGTAGTGTAAATAAAAAGTGATATACATTGAAATAAAAGAAACCAACTTATAAAATACCTAATCATAATTGATCACTTTAATTTTCTGTAGCCGATCTTGTTGATTTCACACCTCGAGGCAGAAGATCATCGATAAACTACAAAATAGTGCTTTCTATTCTTAAATTTGGTCTGTTTTGTTTACCATGAACTTTATAGATATTCATTCACTCTTATAAGGCTTTTTTTTATTTTAAGTGTACTCATACAAAAGATTATAGAATACATTGACTAATCTAAATAATAGTTTTTATTAGACGCTTAAATTTTACGGAAATTTTTTTGAAGGTTATCATTGTTTTAAAATGAGTATTGTCGTGTAGATAGTATCTGTACAGAACGTATTGAAATCCTCTAAAGATTTAACTCTAAGATTTTTCTTTCAAAGAGATGTAATTGTAAATAAAAGACGTTTACATTGAAACAAAAAAGATCAAAGTTTAAAATATACAATCAAAATCACTCATTTGCATTTTCTGCCGGCGTGGTTCTATCTCGGCCTACGAAACAAAATCAGCAGTTTTTGAAACAGTAGCTTTTCTTTCTTGATTTTATTTGCACATTTGATAAGTTGGGTCCTTTTATTTATTTATTTTCTCCGCACAAAATATTTTACAGATATTCGTTGGCTGCTACTGGGTTTTGTTGTCAATTTTATCTATATTCATACCATTACAAATTACTTTGTCTAAACTAAATCATAGCTTATATTAGATATATAAATTCTAGAGCAAATGTTTAGATAATAGTCTAATTTCTAAGTAAGTATTTTTCTGTAAAAAAAGTATTCCTAGCGAAGGCGTTGCAGTCACCAAAAGATTAAAATAGAAAGTTTTGATGAGAACTAATATTTTAGATCATCTTAAGAATGAAATTTTTTGAAATTTTTCTATTCATTTGTATGTATTATCATAACTTCTAGACTCAAGTATGGAATTTTTGGCTACATTTGAAACGCTACGGTCAATATTTTGCTACACGAGGGGGAATTAGTCTTGGAACTACTGCTTAAAGCCAGTTGCAAAGGTCTGCGATCATCCATGCCATTAATGGGATTTGAACCCAGTCTCTGATTTCAAAAGACGTTGCCCTACTTATTCGGTTACTGGCTGGCGATACATTTTAGAATTATGACTCTGTGAATGTATGTGGCTTATACGTACACTCACAGCCAGTGCATATAAGCCACATGCACTCACAGAGTTGCACGTAACTGTCGATAAAAAATGTTTGGAACTTCCGCACGTTTTATTTTAAACCAGACATATTTTTTTTTATGGCTTCGAGAAGACAAATGGATATGAGCGCTGAAGTTATGTCTGACGCATTGAAGCATAACAGTCAATTACAGATGTTGCTCTTTTCTTATTACGTTATTTAACGATTTTGGAAACAATTACTAACCATTCTAACAGTTATTCAAAGACCTGTAATCGGTTGTCTGTTATAACCCCTTGAAAAATATATTGCTGTCGTGGCTAAACGAAGTCAAAGAAGAACCTCTACATGTGTGACATCAAAGGTTTCAGCATCCATTAGTAAGACGATATCTGGAACTACTGTGCTTCGAAGACTGATCACGAAGAGACTGTACACATAAGTATTCCGAGTTGTATTTATCTATTTGTCCAATACATCGCATGGTTAAAGTGAAGTCACCAGTGGTGTTGTCAACATGTCAATTGAACTGTCTGATTGGGGTAACATTTTGTTCACGGATGAGGACGAGATTTGTCCTGCAATCAGAAGGCAAACGTATTAGTGGAGAGAAGTAGACACACATAATCGGCGCTATAACATCACGTATTCCCAGGTTTAATCAATATGGTGTGGTCAGGGTTTTTATTGGGATATCACACCGACATACACATATTTATACGAAGTTCTGGGATAGTTGTCCGGTATTAGGGTAAATTTTTAGACCCAATTGTGAGATTGTATGCTGCAGCAGAAGCACCTAATTCTGGTTTAATTGGTAATAAGCTTTCCCATAAAGCTGCCATCGTCGATCATTATTTGAAGAGAGAGAGAATAGGGCGTAGGGAGTGGCTGTGGTAATCGCTTGATCTTAATCCCCCTGAAAATGCTTGGATGCCATTGTCTGTGTTGTTTGTGCAAGTTTACCATTCCCAACCACTCCCATAGAATTGGAAACTGCTTTACAGAAGGAATAGCTATTACTCGACTCTATATAGTTGACCACATCGTGGAAAGCATGGTAACATGTTAACTTTGTATGCTGGAGAGGGGAGTTGACATAACTTGTTAATGTTATCAGTTTTGTTTGTTTTGACTTTATACATCTTTTGGTTAATGCTGCAATACGATATAATCGTATAACTTATGAAAACTCAATATTGTGTTCATCTTTCTATGCATTTCTTTATTTTGATTCTCGTATAAACATATTTGTTATTTTCCTGCCGCATTTCATGACAATCACAGCAGTATTCATCAATATTTTTGCGTTTACAGCTGCTAATTTTACTTTGGACAAAGACTGTATAAAGGCACTCGCCTTTATACAGTAAAAAGATAACTGAAAAATCCAAAAATTGGAAAATTTATTTTTAAATTATGTCTTTTCGTGTGTATGTGCTTGTGTAGATCTATCCTTGTGTCTCTTTTTGTGAATATGATAACGAAAAAACGCATAGAAACAAAATGGAAGAAAATTAGCATCTGATTCTTATACCAAATTTATAAATCTGAATTAACCTTTGGAACATATACAACTTAACCAGGAAAAGTACTTTACACAACAATTTACATGATTTAAGTGACGGTCATGTAAAGGGTATAGGCTAAAAGATTTCCTCTGTCCCTTCTATTTAGGAAATATATCTGTAAACACAAGATGATATGCATTAAAATAGGAATGAGAAGATGGTGCTATCTTATGTTTGTTATTAGAACTATATGATAAAACTAACTACCAGGTGTAAAGACTTCTGGGGACATCACTTTAGCTTTTCGTCTTTTTTTCAATTTGAATTTAATAATGATAGGCATTGTAGAAATATCTGAAAGACAACATTTCACAACATGTTCTCAGCTTTTCCTCAGACACAGTGTGGCCAACTATAGAACATGTCGTTTTACGATTTCACATGGTAGCTGAAAATGAGGTTGAAAATGTCTCGTAATAAATTTTTTAATTTTAGTTGATATTGTCTAAAAAAACGCCCTCTGGTGATGAAGTTTTAAACTATTTTTTTTTTATTCACCTAAACAAATTCCCATTCCTTTATTAAGACTGTGGCAAGCAGGGGCGTACGCAAGGGGGGGTAGGGGTTTAAACACCCCCCTTGAGCTCAGACAAAATGGCAAAAATAAAAATTTTAATAGAAATTATGAGGGCGATTATTTTTTAGAATTATGAACCCCCCTTGTAAATTATGAACTCTCCCTTGAAAACATTCTGCGTACGCCACTGGTGGCAAGATTTCACCTATAATGATAAACAATATGAATCTCAATAAACTCCTCGTTTCTATACACTGAATATATAAAACTTAAAGTGCAGTGTCAGTTGTCTACACTAGAGCAATAGGAAAATTACATGCTTGTTATGTTTATATTCGATTACCTGGACCCAATTCATGATAGTCAAATGTGAAGACTCAAGTTTTAAGGGATAGGATGACAATGATTGCTCTGGTGATTACAAGAAAGAAACAATTACAAAAATATTGTTTCCATAATTTCGATAGAATAATATACTGAACCGTTAATGTATATAAGTTTTAAGGAGATGGTGGCCTTTGCAAATAAATAGCTTAGAGTTATGAAACTTTATACGCACTCACATAGTAGTAAAACTTAATGAATCAATATTTAAAAAATTAAAAATCAGAATTTTTCTAAAAATATCGGTTTATTTAAATTATTTTTTGAATTAAAAAATATTTTCTTGTACAATTAGTTATACATTTTCTTCTATTTTTGCGTTATTATTATTATTTGAATTTATATCTTTTGAACATTTTTGTGCTTTATTTTGTTGCTAGACTGAAAAGTTATTTTATGGAAAATGTTTGTCTGCACGATGAGTTCTTGAGAAAAATTCGGACTTTTCTGAAATTAAATTGACATTTGGTGATCAAAACAAAGCCAAAATCTAAAGCGGATACCGAGATTTATTTTAATGCATATTAGAGGTCTTTGGTAAATATTTTGTAGGAATCTATGAAAATTAAAATGGAAAGAGTATTTTAAAAATAACCGAAATTTTCATAAAAGTTTCAATATAATTAATTCATTTAAGTTTTTAAGTATATGCAACAAAATTTCTTTACTCCAAGTTAATAATTTATAAAATTATTTTTGTAAAATTCACCCTCTCCTTAATATTATTTTATACTCAGTATTAATCTAAGAAAGGAAGGTTTATGATTAGTAAAGATATTAGTTTACATCCATAATTTTTCTATTTCAGTTCCTCTAAAAGTGACAAAATATCTCTTTGAATTACTGGAGATACTTATCAAATTAAAGTTTTAGTTTGGTGCGTTGCGGTTACATTTTGCTACATGAGGGCTAATGATGCCGAGACCTACTGCTTACCGTTGATTTCGAAAGGCTATGAACACTTATGCCTACAACTGAATTCCAATCCTCGAACTGCTTTGCAAAAGAGCAAAGTCCTAACCTTCGTCCAGCAAAGTTAGATTCATTTATATCCCCTAATAAGTCATAAAGACGTACAACTTAAAAACTTTATGGAAAAAAAGTTATTAAACTTGAGATTAATTCATACCAATACTATATACATTATTATATGATATACCGTGTAGGTGCAAGCATTACCATAGTATCTTAAGTATCCATCATTAAAATAGGTAAAGTAGGAAATTTTATCTCTCTTCCTCTAATATATATATATATATATATATATATATATATATATATATATATATATATAAATATATATACATATATATATATATATATATATATATATATATATATATATATATATATATATATATATATATATACATAAATATATATACATATACATACACACACACACACACACACTTATATATATATATATATATATATATATATATATATATATATATGTAATCCATATTTTATAGCACTCCTTCACAAGGAGAAAGCTCAACAGCTATAAGTAATGAGAATTCAGTCGGGCTTCATATTTAAGAGAACTCAGAAGTCTAATTTTAAAACTTTATTTCAGAGCGGCAACACCGCACGTCTATCCTTCTGGACAATATACATTCAAAAGCCACAGAGTTCACTCTACTCTGACACAAGTACACCCAAGAGAGCTGACAACAAAAATTTTCCCACAACAAAAACAGCTTAATAAGCGAATTAAATGCAATATCAGCAAAACGCGAAAACATGTTCCGCCAACACCTGGGAAACTGCTGCATAGACAGAAAGTTTACAGTTTTAGGACAGAAAGGAATGTTAAGTGAAAAATACTCCGTTGATTAAACCATTTAGAGGCTGGTAAAGATATTTAAGTGAATTAAAATTGGAGAGAGGACGCTTTTGAAGAAATATTAAAGTTAAATAATTTTGATATATTACATATATATATATATATATATATATATATATATATATATATATATATATATATATAATATATACTAGTTACAATAATTATGTAGCTCCTATTGTTTTTACTTGCCGGGGGTACCAGGCAAGAAGAAGCCTAATCAGCTGGCATTAATAACGAACGATTCAGTCCACATTGAATAGAACGACACAAGTTTAATTAAAACTTTATTTTAGAGCTGCTTAAACGGACATCTTTACTAGTCAACGACAGACAAAGGAAAGGCACAAAAATCCCTCTACTTGAACACAGGTGCACCCAAGAGCGAAGACAGAAAGAATTTTACCACTTAATCAGCGAATTTAAGTGTAAGATCTGGAAAAACACGGAGCCATTTGCAGGCGACAGCTGGGAAACGTGTTGAATAGACAGAAAATTTATATCTATAGGATAGAAAGCTTTGGGAAATGGATCGAAAGAATTTTAAGTCAAGAACGCTCCTTTGATTAAGACATTTATAGGCTGGGAAAAAGATTTTAAGGAATTAGAATGGGAGAGAGGAGGTTTATAAGGAAATATTAAAGTCAAATAATTTTGATAGATTACATATATATATATATATATATATATATATATATATATATATATATATATATATATATATATATATATGCATGCTTAAGAATATTTATATATTTATATGCAAATTACTCTTGAATAAGTTAAATTTTAAACTATGTTTTTCATTCTGAAAGACTATTTTATTTTAGTGGCAAGGTGTTACTGCAATTTTTCAACATTTGCTACCATAAAACGAAATCAGTTATTTTAAATTTTCTAACTGAGTGCTCGAACTAAATTTTCCCATTTTCCTAAAGATTTTTTTTTCATAAAATATTTTAATTGCCAATATTTTATCACCTTCTTTCGTATAGAGATTTAATTATTTACCCTTTTTGATTTTTATTTATAGTTATATTATTTAATGCAGATTTAGATACACTCTGATCAATGCTATGAATAGATAACGAAAAGCATATAAACGAAACAACTTTATGTAACGAAGAGTAATTGTCGTTTATAAAGATAGTTTTATTTCAAATATTTATGACTCATTTTAAACAAACTGTTGCTATTTATTGCTACCATAAAATGAAATCAGCAATCTATTTTTATAATTTTTTGCTTAAACCGTATTTCATTGAAAGATTATATTTTCATAAAATTCTTTAAGTGCCAAACTTTTATAAGTTTCTTTCTTTTAGATATTTGATTGTTTATCCTTTTTGTTGTTACTGAGAGATACATTATTTAATGAAGTTTTAGCTACACTTTAATAAGCAAAATCAATGCTATTAATAGAAAAGAAAAGCATATAAATAGAACAACTTTATGTAAGGGAGTTTAGTTGTTGCTTAACATGTTTATTCATTTTTGCCACAATTAATTTTTCTAATGCTTATAACTGGTTTTAAACGAACTCTTACTATTTGTTAACATAAATTTAGATCATTTTTCAACAAAAAGAAAGATTTTTACGGCCCAACTACATACTTCATATAAGCACCTTAGCAGAAAATTTTGATTTTAAAATGTTGTACACGTTTTTACTTTGTTTTTACTTGTACTATATATAAAGTTTGTTTGTCTGCTATGCATATAATGGGTGGGAAAGGATATCAAGTACAAAGTAAAGAAAACAAAAGCAAAAATGAATATGTGTGATCATATCAGAAAAGATTGGGTAAAAGGTAAACCTGAGATTCTCCATTTTTTTTTCAAACTAAATCACAAATGAATTATTTTGAACACTTTGTACCACTTTGTTACAGATCTGCAACCTACCCTAATTGATGCTATTTACACGGTGGTCTATAAAAGATGGTTTTGTTGACTGTTACTATCCTGCACCATTGCAATTAACAGAATTTCCTCACGGAATCGGTACCAAATGGTGATACCAAATTTAATTTTCCCATCAAAGTTTGATTTATCATTTGATTAAATGAACATGAGTAATATTAAAGTTTGAATTTTTTTAAACTAAAAATAGTATGGAGATACTAGAAGTAGATTTATCACAAAGATAGCATCAGATTTGTAAGTAAAGTTTTTTTTTGTGCAAAGTAATTTATAATATTTATAAGAAATACTTTGTTGAAAATAACCTTTTTTATCATAAATTTTTATTTTATGGCTTAAATTTTTAAAATTATTTTTTGCTTGTTCGACTTAATGTATTATGAAAGTTTGGAATATTTTTTAATTCGGGTTTTTGAAATACAAAGGTTTAATCTAAAATGCATTTGGATTTCACTGGAGTGAAAGGAAGTACACGAAATAAAAGATTTAAGAAAAATCCATGTTTAACATGCATAAACAACTAGAAGAGAAAATTAATACGATTGTACTTAATAAAATTGCAATAACAGATTTAATGCAAAAATATTTTACAGAAATAATATATCATGAGTAATATATGGATTAAGTTTATGCAATAATTTTTAAAACTTTTTAAAATGAAAAAAAAATTAAAATGCAAATTTGTTCAACTAGAAATTGCCACACATGAAATATCTTCCAATTTTGAATAAATTAACTCATTAAAAGCATCAGCTAAAAGCATTTCTATTTCTAAGTGAAATTAAAATGACTTCTCTGTATAAAATACGTTCTCTAAAATAAAGAAAACAAATAATTTAAAATTTGTAAATTTTGTAAAAGGATAAAAAATAACTAACAGAAAAAATGCCTTTATTAATGGGCAAAGTTTTAAAATTACTGAAAGTGAACTTCATTGTTGGTTATCCAAGTGATACTTGGACTCTGCTTTTACACATTTGTATATTCTTGACACCTTCTTTTGGAATAATTAGCATGCTAATTGTATATTAAATGAATCAACTATTTAGTAGCATAAGATGTACTGTTGAAGCTCCTATGTATAGATTCAGAGCTAAAATGAATACAATTTTTAAGCTCATTTCGCCGTCCATTATCCAGTAGTATTCGAGAATACTAAATATCTACACGTTGTGCACACTTACACACGCACACACATACACGCATTTATATACATATGCATTTGGTGGCTATTTTTCTGCGGCGTTTGCACCAATTATTACTTTGCTCAATGTAAACTAGAGGGATAGGATGATAACGTCGATAACGGTTTATTCCCTCTCTATCACCACCCCACGCCTGCATAGATGTGGAGTGTTTCTTGCGGTGGCTTGTAGAGAGTGCGAGTGGCCGTGGCGAGTGCTCGCAGCAGCTCTGGCATTTTGTGTGCGCGGGTGGCGAGTGGTGACGTCAGTGGCGCGCAGCCGCGATCCGATTGGGCGCGCAACTGACGTGTTATTTCCGTAAGTTATTCATGAAGCCCCGTTCTGACAGCCGCCGCGGCACATGTATAGGTGCATGACTGCTACTGCTCCGAGGACGGCGGACCCCTTCACTCGCTCCACACTGACCTAGATGGCCCGCGCCGAACCCACCTCGCCGGGCCCCGACTGCTGCTGCGACGACTTCGATACCCGGCATGCAATGGCGCAGGCTGCTGCTGCCGTCCCCACAGTAGCCCGAGCTGTGCGGCGACCATGTCCTCCTCCGCTGCTGGCTGCTGGGGTGCGCTTCTTCTAGTCCCGGGTCCGACACCGCTGCTGCCGAGTTGCTGCTGTGCTGGCGGGCCGACCGCCCCTGCTGCTGCTATGTGTGCTGCTGCTGCCGTGGGTGAGCCGGACGCCCGCTAGGATATTACCAGTCTTCCATTTGCGACGAGCGACGGCCTACACGATGGCCGAGACGAAGGACGAGGCAGGGGGCCCCGTGCCCCTCATGCCCCCGACCATGCCCGACCTAAGCCACCTGACGAACGAGGAGCGGGCCATCATCGAGGGCGTCATGGCCCGACAGAAACAGGAGGAGGAGAAAGAGATGGAAATACTCAGGTGAGTCACGCACTCCTCTCAATCGCCAATACCAGTCCACCCCCAAACACGAAAACTAAAAATACAACCCTCACCAAGTGCCTCCCTTGTCTCGGCTACCTTTCACCTCAAGCAACCCCCGCCATCTCCACACCCATCCACTAGATAAATAAATAAAAATGTAATCTACTTATATTTACTATTAGATAGCTTTTCATGCTCAGTGTAGCATTTCCAGACAAGGTTTGAGAAATCTCTTAATTACCAGCGTTATTCACATGTTTTCCTACAGCAGAAAACGTGAGGACACACAAAAACTTTCGGGAGTTCAACAATAATCTTACCATTTTTTACTCCTTCAAAAATTTGCCTAAAGATTCACATAATTTTCTTGTTGACCTTACACGAATACATGCTTACATATATATTGATACTATGTTCCTGTTTTGCATGATTGCTAGTGTGTTTTATCTGTTGATAGCTATTCATCAAACATTTATAAGATTGATTCATTGCTTGGGATGTTTTTATAGTGGGAACGATGTATATATTATTTATAAAACTGCAGAAGAATTATATATTATTCTGTCTCTTGTTATTTATGCTTGTAAATTATTGATTTTTCTCACATTTTCTGTAATTGTCTTTTTGTAACCACCACCATGATACTGTTGATGTTTCCCATAAATTTAATTAGTATCTACGCTGTTTTATCTTAAACTCTTAAAGTATTTTGAATAATGTATTATGTTAAAATGTTTTACATCAATTAAAAAATAATCAAGTTTAGATGATAGCAGTTAACAACGTTTTCATAAAAATATATTTATGCTCTTATAACTTTCATAATTTAACAAAACTACCTTATCGCTCTCCTTTAATAAAACTATTTATCATTTAAAAAATTAATTATACTGTATTAATGTAAATAATTAGCTTACTTAACAAATATATTTGAGGTATCGATGTTGCTGTAGAGTTCTCTTTATTGTCTAATTTTTTGATAAGGTTTATACAAATTTGCTTTCAGAAATTGTCATATCCCTGAAAGAAATTTTTAATGATGAATAATTTGATTTTATTATCTTGACAAGTGTATTAAAATTTAGTATTTATTATTTAAAGTACTTTAATATTTATACTTTTAGTATTTATCTTCGCTGTTGGAAATACTCCTTTAAAGTTTAATGTTTTATATTAAGTGATAAAGGAGAGCATGTATATTTCAATATTTTGTTTTAAATACATTAAATTTGGTGTAGATAAATCTTTTAATATTTGTGTTTCAAACTATTTTATTCCCTGTAAAATATTTAAAAGCGTCTTTTTTTCTTCGTGTATATGATTAAACAGTCGTAGAAATTAATGTAATTATAAACTTTCAAGAATTTAATACGCTATAATTCACAAACTTTCATACTCTTCATAATTAAACTTCTTACATTTCGACATTCAACTATTTGAAACATTTTGCTTCTTTAATAGATAATAATTTAACACAATTAAATCCATAATTGTTATGCTCACTATTTACGTTTTAACATTGTTAGATTCATTCATGCATAATAGTTAAAAATTTGCTATATTAGAAACAATATTTCTTAATTTATTCTGATTGAGTAGTTTAAGATACATGTGTTTATTCTGATAAAAATATTTCATTTTATACAACTTAAATAAATCCCAATAATAAATAACTTCTTAAAATACGTTATAAATTTTGAAACAATAATTTAGATTGTTACATTATGTTTTGACTAGTATTTAGCAATTTTGTGTTAAAAAAAGGTTTTTTTTCATTCCTCAAGCGCTTTAGTATTGATTTTTCTTGTTGATATTTTCTTATTTGATTAAATTTTATTCTCTAGTTTAATTTTGATGTTATCAAAACTTTTAAGATTTAAGATTTGCTTATGTAAGAAATATAGATTTTCTCCCTTATTGTTTATATTTTTTAGAGCATTTTATACTGTTTGAATGCCCATGGATTTGTTTATTTTTTATAAAACGGTTATAGTTGTACTTTTAGAACTGGGTGGTTGCATTAAATTTGTTAATACTTGCTTTAGAGATCTTTTGGATAAATTCTTCTTTAATTTTATATAAAAACTAATTAAGTACTTTTCAATAAACCCCTATAATTCATATCTAGAATTATAAGGGATTATTATATTTAGTTCTAGAATTATATTTGATGTTTTAAAAGAAATATTTGTTCACTAATATAAATAGTATTCATAAACATATATAAAGGTTATTGAATCGTTCCTTCTTTAAAAATGTATAGTTTTATTTTTAATACTTTGGTATTGTATTAAATTTGCTTGCACATTTTATAAAGGGTTTTGAATCAACACGAGTTTATTTCTAAAAGAACTATTTATATATTATTAACGATTCTCTGTAATTCTCATCAAAAAATGTAGAGGAATATTCGATTTTTTAAAAGGACTCATTGAAACTTAAATTCAGTAGTATTTATAAACATAATTAACAGGGCATATATACTTTTTTGTGAAAGAGAAATTTCTGTAGAAATGTAAGGTGTCTATCTAAATGTAAATGTCTAGTATTAGTATTATTTTTTGTCTGACAAACTTTTATTCAGTTTAATAGACATTTAGAAGTAGAAAGCTATGTAATCTAATGCAAAATAATACTTATGCAATATGTAATGTTTAAAAAAACTACATATTCTATCAATTTTTTCTTGCAGCAATTTTATTTAAGTTATAATAATTGAGGCGGAAATAGGAATTAAGGTTCAAAACTTAATGATTATGCAACCGTAAGTTAAAAATTTATATATATATATATATATATATATATATATTTATAAACTAGAGCAATATATATATATATATATATATATATATATATATATATATATATATATATATATTATTATTATTATTACTAGTATTTGCTTCATATAATCAGATATTTTCATAAAATAAGTACACTCATGATTCCATAGTAAAGAAAATAATTTTTTAATGAAAAATATAGTAGAAAGAGTAAAATAAACTTTAAAGAAAAGTATTTCTAACATATATTTGTGAACCATAAAAGGTCTACAGTTTTATTTTTTTAAGATAAAGAAAAGTATTTCAAAAATATATTTGTGAACCATAAAAGGTCTACAGTTTTATTTTTTTAAGATAAAGAAAAGTATTTCAAACATATATTTGTGAACCATAAAAGGTCTACAGTTTTAATTTTTTAAGATAAAGAAAAGTATTTCAAACATATATTTGTGAACCATAAAAGGTCTACAGTTTTAATTTTTTAAGATAAAGAAAAGTATTTCAAACATATATTTGTGAACCATAAAAGGTCTACAGTTTTAATTTTTTAAGATAAAGAAAAGTATTTCAAACATATATTTGTGAACCATAAAAGGTCTAAAGTTTTAAATTTTTAAGAGGATTAAAAAGAAACAAGTAGGAGAAATGTATTTGCTTATAGCTTAATAAGATTGAAACTTAATACGTCAAAGGCAATTGAATAATTTTCCACGGAACTTTCATTTAATAATAAATATAACACATACATATGTACATAAATATTATTTAAATAATTATTTACTTATTTTCGTTTAAAACAAAATACAATTGTATTGGTGAAAATGTTACAAAATTTTTAAAATGATTAATTCGATCGATATTTGCTACTTATTTGTTTCAACAGCATGTCTAAACTTAAAATAAATAGTATCTAAACACTTTTATAACTTTGCTGAAGTGATTTCTAGCAATTTTAGAAAACGCAACTTATTGTAAGTTTCTGTAATTCTGTATCTGCAAATTATTGATCTTAGGTAAACGTATTCTATTTTTAAAGAGGAAACTATGCAAGCATGTATTCAGAATGACAATCTGTAACTAATGAATAGTTTATGTTAAGATGAATATGTTTTTATAACATCAATCTGAATTAAGGGAAAATCAACTGTTGTGATATATTTAATCAATTCTCTTATTTTTAATTGAAGATATTATTAGGCTGTATTAAAATTATTTCATAAAGTGTCTAATTTCGTAAAACAATTCATTTATACTATAAACTGTTATAAGTATTTATACTATAAACTGATATACAAATTTGAGCTCCAAGAGAAATAATGGCATTTGAAATTTTTTCCGATTTAAATACATTGTTGAAATGTGTGTTCATTTTGACACAGAATATCATTCCCGTACCTAATAAATTTTTTCTATTTTTAAATTGTATAAAATAAACATGCTTAGTTATTTTAATTACAAATATAAAAAAAATTATAAAATATGATGTAAAATAAAGGGTATATATGTAAATGTAATAGAATATATTTTAAAAATTATATGTTACATACTCATTTTACATTTTGAAACTGATTTTATTCCGCAATTGAGATTGAGTTAATTTACGATTGAGTTATTTAACAAATATAGTTGATTTTAAGTATAAAATTATATTTAGCTAATTAAAAATTGTTGACGAACAGATTAACTTTGTTGAGTTAGTATGTATGTGTTTTTATTTCTTCATTCTGAATAATCTATTATCGTATAAAAGTACAATTTATTTATGAAAATAGATGCATAACTATTCTCTGATTTTTTAAAAATTTAACATGAAATAAATGTGATATAATTCTTACGTATGATAACAAATATACACCCAGTACTGAGAATTAGGAAGATATCAGAATTTTATATTATTACAGTATGTCACTTTATTTTATGTAAATCAAATAGCATTGTTTAAGTTCAGATCAATGTTTAAGAACTGTGATAAGGTTTAAAAATGAACTTTAATCATGCATTATCGATGAAACATGACAGAATATTAAAAAAGAAACGCGTGACCGTTGAAAAAAAGAAGCTAGTCATTGTGCAATAAAAATTATCTAAGGAAATGAGTAGATGACACAATGTTAGAACGAAAAAAATGTTTTTTTCTCCACAGATACATTTTTAATAAAAATTTAGTGCTTTGATATTTTAATAATTATTGTTCTGAACCCGTCTGGTGTCAGAAACAGCACCAGGGTTAATGCTTTATGTCATCAAAGATTTATAAATTATTGAAATAGCCAAATGTATATAAAAATTAAATGTACAAGAGCTATAAAAATATGCAAGACATTTAAACTGAATCAGATCATTTTTAAAAATTATTTGAATAATTAATACTGCAACACAATTATTGCAAATTAACACGCACACAAGAGAACACACATAATATACATTATTTTGTTTAACTCGCCTTTATGGTTTGGTTCAAGGGCTTAATTCAACTGTAAATGTTGCTTTATAGCAAGTATAGAGTATATGCAGTAAATACAAGAGGTGGTGGTTTGAAGGGTAATGTGAGAAACTGCCTAAACAGCTCGGAAATTTTACTGGATATCTATCGACATCATTTCATATTCAGAATGTACAGTGGAGCGTTTGTGCTGTTAGCGGGTTAGACGAGGTATTGAAACGAATAATTTAAAACAATTTAAGGTACAAATTGTTAAAATTTTTATATGTATAACAATGGTTATCGTGGTATATTAAATTATATTTCAAGGGCCTTATTTAAACTGTAAATGTTGTTTTACGGCAAAGATATAGTATTTACAGTGAATACACGAAGTATGCTTTGTGGAGTAGTAGAAGGGTGATTTCAGAAAATGCTTTAACAGCACGGAAATTCCACTGGACATCTGTCGACATCCGTTTGATATTCAGGATGTCCAGTGAAGCTTGTGTTCTGTTAAAGGAATTCTATACTGTAGCGATTAAATTAAAGCAATTAAAGGTGCTATTTTATATAAAATAACAATTTGTTACACATAAAAAATTGTGAAAATTTTTATATGTAAGACTATAGTTTTTTTGTGGTATATTAAACTATATTTGTAACACATTGAAATGAAAATTATATCTGTAATATTATAACTATATGATATGTGACTAAGTTATATTCCTGATTCAAACTAAGCCGTGGTTTTTTGAGGGGGCAATAACTTAACTTCCTCATAACGTAATAACTGACTTGCACTTCATTCTATTCTATACTCTTTGAGGCAATCTCAGAAGAATTTTACAAATCATCATGATGTTTGAGTCATTAGCCACCTGTTTTTGCAGGTTAGGGGTGTCAGCAGTTCAAGAAAAGCTGACCTAGCATAATTTTCATTCACGTTTTCGCTGGAATTGCTCTTGAGTGACAGAAAATTCTCAACTGATTTTATACTAGGCCAAGAGGAATGCTCTTAAAATGCCGTCTTAATTCCTACCCTGAGTGAAGAAATTTTATCTGGTTTTAACTATTAGGGCATTTGACTGTTTTTCTTTCGAATAATAAATTTAATGTGATGAGTTTGTTAACCATTGATAAGATTAGACCAGCAAATCAAATATGGCCTTACTTACATTTTATAAATATAAGTAAATAAATAACTAAAAAAGTGTCTAAACTTTTAAGATATATAACTCTAAAGATATGGAACACTTAGAAGTGTTCATATTTCCTAAATATTTAAATAAGCAATTTTGAAATTATTTCCTATTTATACGGGTGTAAAAAAGCAGTGTGTCGGAAGTTTGGTGATATTTGTTTATAGGGCAACATCAACAAAATAAAAAAAAAGTGAAATATTGATTCCTCAGTAAATTAAAATTGAGAAACGATTAGTAAATTTCGTACATTTAACTGACTATTAGTAATGTTTATATAAAAGTTTGAAAATATAACTTATATATCAAAGAAGATATAATTTTTTACAATATATTTGAATATTTTTAAATGTTTATAATTCTATACTCCCCGAGTTTTCCTTAATAGTTTTTGAAGCTTATAGTAGTGATGCAAATTTAAAAAAAAGAATAACATGGAAGTTAAATTTTCAGTTGAATTCAAAAAGGATTTGATGGAAAAATATAAGTGCTTAAAGAAAATAAGTTCTTACTAAACATGTGCAAAAGATGTCAGAATCTGTAATTTATTATTTGTTAGCTATTACCATAGGGCAATTTATAAAAAATATACTAATAAATATACCATATAAATGCATATTGTAAAATTTAAAAAAAGATAAGGATCATAGACTCTCAAAAATTTTTTGAGGTTCTTCAGAAACTGAAATTTTTTAATAACTAGACACTCCTAGAATGTATAAATTTCTATAATGAAACATAAAACAATTTTATGCCAATATGAAAAACAAGGATTTAATACTATATATATACAGAAAAGAAGTATGGAAATTTGCCAAATAACTTTTTAAATCGTTTTTAAAAGTTTGATTTTTTATTGTTATATCCTCATCCCTATTCCCACACCAATTTCCTTTGACAATTTTTGAGAGCTGTTGAAACGTGGTTAAGTGTATTACCGGTATCTGTCTTAATTTTTATACTATGCATTAAGATTTTATTTTTTTAGTTGGACAATAGTACAGGATTAAATATATATATTTAAAATATTAATAACTTTTGAGCAAATACAAATACAACATATTCCATTTAAATGATTACAACTCATCAACATTTCAATATTTAAAAAATAGTTTGAATCATTATATTTCTATTTTAAATTTACATAAACTCTGAAAATGCCCTAATCAGTTGATGAAAATTTTAAGAATAATGAGAAAAAATTGAAAAAAAAAATTCAAATGCTTTGAAAAAATATTTATAACAGCTTTAATGTATTATGAGCTGTGTCTAAGAAAAATTTTGTAAACATTACAAAAAATCATCTAAATGTGAAGAAAATGTTGCAAATTATTTTCACATATTTAATAACCCGGATGATAAACCTTTTTTCCTCAATATGGAAATAGCCCCCTATCAGCAGACGTCATTAAATCTTGGTAGAAAAAGTGAGTACTACTATATAAAACAGTTAGACAGTTCTTTGCTTAGTCTTTGAAATTGGAAAAATTCAAAGTGTTTCATGACTTTTGGCTATATGTATGTTTGTATATATAT
>CM063502.1:106133198-106135698 GCA_032207245.1 Pardosa pseudoannulata
TTCTTTGTTCATGGTTTATATTTTGCACTAAACCCACATAAAACCCAGGCAGAATACGTCAGTGCATTTTATCGATTATCTATACAATATCTCACTTAATATTTGTTGTTCCTCTGATCACGCATTTCTTTAGACTTATACGTGATATATAATTCATTCTGTCATTTTTAAAAATTAAGTGGTATTTTTCAACTATGGTTATATATATATATATATATATATATATATATATATATATATATATATATATATATATATATATATATATATATATATATATATGATACATATATAGTATATTGCTGATGATGGCGATTTTAGGCGTTTTGCTAAATATCTAGAAAAGTACTTGAGAAATTATCCTGCAACTGTATGTAGGTAAAGAGCATGGTAGACATCATATATTTCTTCTTAGATGTCTTTTCGAAAGCCTCATAGGGGATCGAAAAATAATTAAAGAAAAACAAACTTTGTTTTGGATAACCCGGAAAAAGAGTATGTCTGAAAAGCGTTGAAACTTTAGCACGTGATTAGGAGGTTTTTTGTAATAATCTATGTTTTTCTATTAAAAAATGCGCATACTCGGGGAGAAATGAAGGTTTTTATATAAAAAATCCCAAATTTTTATATGTTTGTATAAATTTCCAAGTGGCGAGTAATTGGATAAATTTGTAACATTTTTTCACTGCATGATTTTTAATAGCACTCAAACTGTACATACAATAAGTTGTATATTGAAAAAATATGTATGTAGGGATAATTTACAAATCTCTTTTAAATGTAAATGAACTACACCACACGTATAATTTTGAAATGCAAACAAAAATGCAATTGTAATTTTCTAATTGATCAGATAGAGCAGTATCAATTGTTCACTGTTGATTCTATTAGTATGGTGGTGTTCCACCATTTTCTGTAATGACATCTTCCGTCGCTTCCAAATTTAACAATGTTAACTGCTGCAGAAAATAGTGTTCATCTGGAATCTGTCAGGTCAAGAAGCGTTCGTTAGAATGCCTTAGCAAAGTGTGATACATAACTCTAGATTATTATGTTGTTTCACAGGTTCATTGTCCATTTTTGTGGTGTTCAGCATCACTGTAATCGTTGGTATAAGCTAAAGTTTGCTATCATATACTTATGGATTGCAGGTCGGCTACGAAATCTCACGAAACTGTCAAAAAATTGTTCGGTTGCTGCACCCATTTTCTGATGTCTCTTGGAAATGTGCAGCTATACTGTCCAGTGGAGTTTTATTGTTGGCTTAAAAACACGGCTGAGATATAGGTGTTTCCTCACCGATATATTTCAGATTTTCGCTTTCAGGGATTTTTATCTTCCTTTCAACGCTACAGAAAGTGACGTTATGGTTAACTAAAACGTCACTAAGTGTACCCTATGGGATCTTAAACTTAAGAATATGCAGATTTGAATGCTCAAAACGGTAGGATGCAATAATTATACCCCTTTCGGATTCTGCCAACTCGGGGAGTACGCTCATTTTGACTGTTAGAGGTTCTATGAAGGTCTTACAAGCATTGATCTTCCTTTTATCCTCACACTAACTTTTTTAATGATGTTAGGACTTTTCTACTTTTCTTTCCGAGGGTATCCATTGATTAGCAGCAGTAAAACGTATACAATATTGCACGTAGAAGGGATATCAAACCACGATTTTGCTCTAACTACAGCAAAATCGTGGAAATTTTCCCAAAAAGTCGAAGCTGTCATAAGGGCAAAAGTTTTGCTGCTGCAAAAGAAACTTTAATACTGCTGCTAATAATATATAGTGTGTATATTTTATATTTATAATAAATACTAAGCTATATTTGGACACACAGACTAATCTGTTTACTTTCTTTCGATAATAATGGGTTTCGAGCTTATTCTATCGAAGATTACTTTCTGTATATTCCAGCTATGTTTTAGAGACATACAGCAACTTTTGTAAAAAACAAAAGTTGCTGTATGCTTTTTGCTAGACAATTATGAATTTTCTATTTTGATTGCATTCAAGCATGCTCATTGAATATTATTTTAGTAAACCTGTTATTTTTTGAATCATAATATTTATTATTTTTTAATTCTGACTGCATGGCATTATTTACAGTTTTGTTTGTTATACTTCTTGAACACAGCATTATTTTATCTTGAGAACTCTGCAAATTATAAGTAAAATACTTGGTGAAAATTGGGATTGCTTGTATAAAATCCTTAATTTTTCTACTTCTACGCGTACTATGCACTTAAAAATAAACCCATCCTATTACAAGAAGCCTAATTCTGTACTAAAGTTTCAACACTTTTAAGGCATACTCTTTTACAAGATTACCTAAAACATAGTCCTCATTTTTCCTCAAATTCTCCAGAGAAATATGTTGTGGAAATATATGCGCCTACTATGCTCTTTACACTCATAAAGTTTCAGGATAATTATGTATTTTTCTAAATATTGAATAAAATGTCTAAAATTGCAAGTTACCAGTCATCATTGGTCATG
>CM063502.1:106143198-106158198 GCA_032207245.1 Pardosa pseudoannulata
CGTAATCGTTATCTTTTATACATTGCATATAAACTGTTTATATTAATGCAAGAACTTGACACACACACATATATGTATATATATGTATATATATATATATATATATATATATATATATATATATATATATATATATATATATATATATATATATATATATATATATATATATATATATATATATATATATATATATATATATATATATATATATATATATATATATATATATATATATATATATATATATATATATATTGGAGCATATTTAATTCTCAAAATTAATATTGGCTGTTCAGAAGTTATTATTCACGACAATAACAGTTATTTCTTAAAAAGATAATATCATAAATAAATCATAAATTTACTACACACACACGTATATATATGCAAGATATGAATTCACAAGAAAGATGTGCATTTTTGTTTTGCGTGTTAAAAGAAAGATACGAATTCGAAATTCATACCTTTCTTTTAACACATAAAACAAAAGTTACTTTTGGCAATGGCATAACGTGAACAGGATATAGTGTCACTTTTTTTCGGCATTGGCTTGTAGTTAGCTCGTGTATAGTCGCATACAATTTAAATTGCAGAGTTAACAGAGGTTTTATAAGTATGTACCATAGTAGCGCAGTACAAAGTATGATGATAGCAACTGAGTTATTAAGCGTCCATGCAGCTTTAAAGGGATTTATTGCATAAGGCGAGAAGTCATTTTGGATTTTAGGTTAGTCATGATGATGTTTTAAAAAGAAAATAAAGATGCTTTTCGCCAACGACTGTTTATGTCACAAGCATCGCATGTCAAAGGCGGCGTATTGAAAAATCGATTTGAATTACAACTGGACTAAAGGTTGGAATTTCAAAATAAAATTTTTTAGTTAAATCGGTTATGAAATTGATGCTAGACGTTACTCACATTACAGCATTCGAATCTGAAGTACTCATACAGGAAAATTCTAAAGTTTGAGTGTATGAGAAGAATATAACAACAATCTTGAAGAAATATCCCCAAATTTGTTAATTGGCTTAAGAGTTCTAATAACATTACCTATAACGGTTGCAAAAGATGAGAGAACGATTTCGAAAAAGTTAACCATCAAGTATAAGCTAAGTTGCCATGAGAGAAGCTGAATGGCTTGGCAGTGATATCAATATAAAATGATATTGAGCAGATAATAAATGTAGATAAACTACGTGGAGAGTTGACAACAGGCAAAGCTTGGCTTCTCCTTTTTCTAATATATATATATATATATATATATATATATATATATATATATATATATATATATATATATATATATATATATATGCATATATATATATGCATATATATATATATATATATATATATATATGCATATATATATATGCATATATATATATATATATATATATATATATATATATATATATATATATATATATATATATATATATATATATATATATATATATATATATATATATATATATATATATATATATATATATATATATATATATATATATATATATATATATATATATATATATATATATATATATATATATATATATATATATGAAATAGTCGATCTCGAATTATGATTTTTTTGCTTAATATTTAATATATAAACTAAAAATATATTTATATTATTAATGCATGTATTTAAACCAGGTTGCTACAAAATAACTATTGAATTTTGAAAAATAAATTACAAATTTTATATTAATTGATGTTTGAAAATGATGCTAGTTTTTATTCATGCTATTACTAATGGTTTGTCATATTGATTCTCAATCCTGACTTATTTCCACTGAAGTAGTTATACCTCTCAGTGTTAGGGAATTTTTGCTTCATGTAGCGTGCTTCGTGGTTACTTTCTCTGTGCATTCATATCTGTATAGTGGGACGAATTTTGTAATCCCTTTGTAATAAGGCTGTTTTCTTTAATATCTTTAAGGCTTTAGTTAATATCATTGGCTACTATTTTGTCCTAACACTCTTTGTTAAATTTAAGATTCGGTTAGTTTTGGTCTTGTAATGCTCTCTTTACTCGTTGCTTTTGTATTTATCAGCTTTGCTGTGAGGTAATTTTCTCTATCTTTTTTATATATTTATTTATATTATTTTGGGGGATAAAGGTATGTCATATTGATTATTAAGCATTACACATTTCCATTGTAGCGATTATATCTCTTGGTATTAGCCAATATTATACTATCCTCTTGTATTTGCGTCACGCTGATTTTCGCCGTGGAGTAGCTCAATTTTCGCTAACTGTAATTGTAGCAGTTTAAGCGCGAAACTTGAGACTAGTAATATGCTTGGCATTCGGACTAGTGTACGTTTGTCGATTGGATGGTTAATGAATTGGAGGAAAGAACAAATTATCTGCAGAAGGAAAGATATTTTTTTACTCTTGTTGGAGAAGAGCCAAACCCCATCGTTTTTGATATTAAACCATGTGTTGATCTTCCTGCTCGTGACATTCATTTTTGCTACCCAAAGTGTACTAGGGGTAACATCCAGTAAGCATGTAGAATCTGGAGTATGTTACCACTGTATGATATGCGCACGGTTTCTTCGTTATAATATTTGATATGCATTTGGCGTCCCATGATACGTCTTTGGCTGTCGTGTGACCTGAGATTCCGTAGATGATTTTCAACCATATGCATCTTTGATCCGAATGTTTCATAGAAAATATCTTTGTTTCACAATTTTCATTCTTATAATTGGGTTAATGTAGCTACTTGGAAATTTAATACAATTTAATACAAATCTGGCTTATTAAACACTTAATACAGTGTTTAATAAGCCAAATTTTAAGTTTAGCTTTTTTCCCCTATTTTTAAGTATTATTTAATATTACATCTGTAATATTTTATAAAATATCTCTTTTAATCCTTAAACCATGCCATTATTTTGTGTCTGAGTAGTACTCTCAATTAGTAAGTAGAAGGAATTTTAAAAACATTTACCTATTCAATAGACCATATTTTAAATTTGGGGCTTTTTATCTCTTTTCGTGTATTATTTAATATCATATCTATAATATTTAGTATATTTTTTTAAAACGATACGGTTATTTTGTGGTATCTTAGTAGTATTATCCATCAGAATGTAGACACAATTTTGATCATAATTAACAATTTTTAATAAGCTCAGTTTGTTCATAAAATATTTAGTGTTATCACTAAAATGCAGTCGGGAGAAAACATTAAAAAATGTAATAAGCAATAGCTCAGTAGCTTAACATTTTGTTATTTAAATTGTAATTGGGTGTAATTATCTCCTTTTCAATATTTAACTATTGGAAAAAGTATACAGATGCATTCGAAGTTTAATCGAAAGAAGAGTGAGAATGAATTTAAACCATCGATATACACTAACGAGTTGGGGTCATGACTCATTTCATGGGCCAATGCAGACTTTTCCAAGTCTACATTCATTTATTAAGAGCTTTTTTTGGCGACCGGCGTGTAGTATTTTATTAGATTACTGTTTCTTTCTTCATGCGTTGATTTTGTTTTGTTTTCAGCGTTCAAGACGCCAACCTTCACATCTTTTCAATTGTACCAACAGTATTTGTAATAACAAAGTTATATCTATAAATCAGTAAGTCAGAAAAAAGCACAATGAAAGCAGTATGTCATACTAAGCAACATTTGAGCATGATAGATAAAATATTATGACAAATAACAGAAATAACAACATACGACTCAATTAAATGTTTTATAACAATTCAAATTTCCAAAATGAAAGTTCTTTTTCTCAGTTTATTCATGACTGTTCAGTTAGAACAAATTAGTATTTTGGGACGCATAAAACTCTTTTTTAATTGAAGGGATAAATTTTGCAATATATTGGATAGATTGTATTTTAATGCTTTGTATCACAAAAATTTCAAATTAGAAAAATATTCATCAAATATTAGAATACATTATTTCAACCATGTAAAAATATTTTATATGATTTAAAACATAAAATGAAAATTTAGTGGCTAAAAATAGTATTTTCTACAAAATAAATTATGTATTTCTTATAAATATTGTAAATTACTTTGCACAGAAATGATTTTAACATAAAGATTTTAACTGTCTTTATGAGAAATCTACTTTTGTTGTCTGCATATATATTTTTAAATTTATCAAATCCAACGCTTATTACAGTAACGATCATAGGCATCAATTAGAACGGTAAATAGGACTTTGATAAAAAAAAAATAAATTTATCATCACTATTTCTTATGGGTTCTACGAGAAAATTGAGCTAATTGCAGTATTGTTGTTAGCAATAATCAATAAAATAGTCTTTTAAAGCTCATTAGGGGAACGGCATTATTTTGTGCATATTGCAGACACACAACACTGTGTTACAAAGGGTTAAAAGGGTCTTTTCATAAATGTTCCCATTTACTGCTGTATATTTGGATCAACGTACTGCCTATCTTTTTTGGAATGCCCACTGCTACCCGTATTTCAACTTCAACTTTAAAATTACTCAGAGCATTGATTTATAGATATTGTGACCTCGATGCTTTGGGTCTAGAAGAGGGAGTAAAAATAATACATAGCCCCAAGTTTTATCGAGGGTGAGGTTAGCATTCGTTTTGTTTTCAAGGCAAAAAAATATACAAATCGGGGAACATGCATTGTCTTGATGTGAAGTTTAACTTAAAGTATACAGTTTAGGTCTTTTTTGTTGGATTTGTACTCATTTTCTTGAAAACTGAACACTTCCTCATACTGTTAATTGCTGAAATGCTATTGATTAGAATAAAACATTTGTCAAGTGTTTGTAGTGGTGTTACTTATACTTCCGTAGCTGATATTTAGCAAACGAATTCAAAATTTCTTGTTAATGTAATTTGATGAAACATTTCAATCAAATGTGTTGCTCTATTTATCTTTTTCCCCAGATAGATTGCATCCTAATTATTCTGAAAGATTTGCTTACCTGCCGAATATCATACGTCGGTTAAAATAAATTAATTTGTAATCTCTTTCAATTAATCTTTTATATTTTTACTTGCATGTAATATATGTGCACAAATGTATCAGATTGAACAGACAAATGCATAAACACGTGTAGGTACATGTACTGGACTGGTACAGTAATTTGAACATAACTCTTAAGAATTTTTAATTTGGAGTTAGAGATAACTTTGACCTTTTGTAAAAACTGGTGAGAGTTACCCCATTTAGAAACTACACAGCACTAAATAATTATTTAAAGCTATGCTAGTGTTATGCTAACTGAAAAATGTATACGTAATATGTCGATTATTTTATTGTATAAATACAAATTTGTATGTCATGCAAAATAAGTTAGTTGCAATCTCTTTTGTATTTCTGTTTATACTGAAATATAGCTCTTAGATTAAATAATAATTGCGTAATATAATCAGTAAAATCTTGTCCAAGATTCTACTACTATTATATTACATACAGTTATACCAATATTTTGTATAACTTTGTCTGGTAATATCTATTGTATTATTCTGTAAAAGAAGCTTGAACAAAATTTTGGATATTTGCCTTAATGAGAGTAATAAAAACATCAATGCAGGCAGTCTGCTTTAAAACTGCATCGTCTGAACCACAATAATGTATTAGGGATTGCCAGCTAATTCTAGTAGTAGAAGTGCTGTCCAGTAGATTAGAAATATGACTATCAGATTTGTTCTCAAAATGACAGTGAATTTTGAAGTATGTGGAAACTTTGGCATTCAACCAACTCGAGGTCACGATTCGGAAACGAGTGAATTCCTTTGCGATTGAAGACGTGGTTCCTGTGGTCTTGAATTAAGTTAATATTCTCGAGACGGCCAGTGTGTCAGCAGATAAACATTCTAAATTCGAATTTTAAATTTATCATTTGAATTACAGTACTTATAATCTTATTTCTAGTAACAAAAACTTTTCAAAGGATTTCCATCTTTTCCGGTGCAAATGAAAATAGATATGATTTAGTAATTGAATATTGTATGGAAAAAGGCTGTTTAAAGTTTAAGTTAGCAAGGTATGACTAAATAATATATATGAACTGCAAAATATCTTGCACAAGAACCCATTCATTACATATTTGGTATCATTGCGTTCTTTTGTTCCTTTTTTTCATCTATTTCATTTCTTGGCCATATTTTGTAATTGAGTTTGTACTATAGAAGGATATTTCAGGAAATAAACATATTAAGTCTATGAATTGGGGATAGAAATGTCATATTTTGGCAATTTTTAGATCACTTTATAGGGGACTAATATACTTATGTTCAAGAAAGGTAAAAAATGACCAAGAATTTTATCGTTATTAGAATCTTAATTAGTGGATGAGTCCAACATTATTTGGTAGCATCTTGGTGAGTGCATTGAATATGGATTTTCTTGAGAGTCCTGAGTACATGTCTGTAGTGATGAATCTAAACATTGTCTAATTAAAAAAAACCAAAATGCATTATATTATACCAATATATACTTGCCTCCCATTGTTTTGATGCAGGAAAAGTTCAATAGCACTTATTATTCCCTTTCTTTCCATGCAAACTGAAATTCCATAGTACTGTATCGATAATTTATATTTCTTTAAAGATATGACATGTTTTGTTTCTTCAGTAAAAGGCTATGGTATCTATTGGCAATTGATGCGATTAATTTTTATTAGCTGTAAATGGAATATTTGAATTATCTATGACGGAATTCTAAAGCATTTAAATTCTAGTTTATAAGGTTACCTATTATGCTTATATATGCATGCATATAACCAGTTTTACACAAAATATCCATTTTTACACATTTGATACAAATTTCCTATGTTCAGAATTAAAAAAATATTTGTCAATTTAAATTCTAACCCAATAATATACAGGTTTCAAGAATAACTAATAACTGATAATTTTAAATTCTTGATATGTTATGTAGCAGAAACTTATATTTTTATGACATTTTAATGTTTAAAATGAACAGTAATTTATAATAACAAGAAATGAATTTATATTACGATAAGTATTATTAGAGTTATTTCATTCATTTACTTAAGCAATTTCGTATGAATCAAATATAATTTATTATCTTGACTAAGTAAAAAAATACATTTCATTATCATTTTGTTTTAAATATATCTTTTTAGAAATTTCCCTTTGCATACTTTTAAATTTATATCTGATGAAATAATGTATTAATTTTTA
This sequence comes from Pardosa pseudoannulata, assembly GCA_032207245.1. NCBI lineage: Eukaryota > Metazoa > Arthropoda > Arachnida > Araneae > Lycosidae > Pardosa > Pardosa pseudoannulata. The sequence continues at coordinate 106,150,377 of CM063502.1, forward strand.
AAATATAGGTGAATTCTCTCCAAAAATATGTATTTTCTTACCTTACAAGTGCGGAAAATTTAAGGTCTGACTTTTGTTCCGAAAAGAGATGTATAGCAATGATAGGTTGCTTTAAAATATCTCAGAGTGGAAAGGGAGTATTGATTTTTTCTTGAATGAGGACGAAATTATTGAACATTCTTCTCGTATTATAGAAATGAGTCAATTCAAAGAAAGACAGTCGGTTAAAAATATCTTCTTCATTGAATATTTGACCGTTCTTGTAATGCCTTTGACATAATTTTTAATAAAATAAACTTGCTTACATTTACGTTTTTTAACTATTAAAATACTATAAAATCTTTTCTCTATACACAAGCTTATACAAAAATATATGTGTTATACAGTAATAAAAAATAAATGCATAGAGTAGATGATGAAGTCACTGTAACTAAACAACATACCTAAAATAAAATCTAAAAACTTCTTCATAAATATAAAATGCGCGTGAGGTAAGTAACAAAAAAAAAAAAAAAAAAAAAAAAAAAACCTTTACATACAGTATATAGTACCAGATTTAGGGTCTGATCTCTTTAGGTATAGGATAATTCTAAACAATGAATTTAGACATATCTAAACGCTGACTAATTAAAAATGTTGGAAATTACAGCATACACAAAGATCTTGTATCTCTATGAGACTGCCTTGCAATATTAAATGCACAGAACGTTTTGTACTTGGTAGGTTGGAATAACTTTGTATATCAAATTTAAGGCATCTGTATACCTTCGGAGAGGAATTTTTGAAATTTTGGACTTTTTTACTTTTTATATAAATTTTATGAATAAAAGCAATTTAAAACTCTGAAAAAGCACTATAATTTATGGTTTAAATAATTTGTTGGAGTTTTATGCTGCAAAATATGGTCAAAATTGCAGTAATATTAAGCAATACGCAAAACACACTAACTCCAAAATAATTCACTGTATCACTGTTTTGTAAAATTGATAATGTTCCTAAATATATTTTTCAGGGAATAGACTATTATTAAAGTAATCAATAATATATCTATGAAGTTATGGGAACTCGAGTGCAATGATAGGGGAAATTTCTCAGAAATGACATGTAATTTATGAATTAAAGGACTATAAATTCCAAAATAATTGCCCGTTAACCATGACTGTAGTCTATTTGTATCTATAATAACTTGATTTTAACCAGGAGTTCTTACTTTCTACATTCATGTAGCTATACTTAAATCTAACATTTAAGTGTTTTAGATTTAAGTATAACTACAAGTACAGGATTAAGTATAACATGCCTCTGTACATATACAGTTATAAAAACTCTAACCTTTTGATGTAAGATTCTGGTCCAATTTATTTCGTTTTTGTGTTCTAGGTAAATAATAACTACCGGCGTTACATGTTCAAATGGTTTCAAAAATATATTAATTTTATTCAATCTAATTTAAATAATTGAAATAGCTGGAGGAAATGTCAAAATGTGTAATTAAACTGTATAATTTCGCTAGAACTTCATCAATGAAGCATGAATATGAAATATAAAAATAGCTGAGTAAAAGACTGTTTGCTTTGAGGACAGAATATAAGTTGCATTATTCCCATTTTTTCTTCGTTGACTAAGGTTATATCCAAAAACAGCAGTAGAAGAAAAAAGGAATGAATCGTGCTGAAAATCCCCGGGAATTTGTCTATTTTCTCTATAGCTTTTATAGGGAATCACACATTTCAAAACCAAAAATTTTTACTGAATACATTTTTTAAAATTTCACTGATGCCTTAAAAGGCATTCATGTAGTTATGTATTACAGTAATATAAAGCGAATATTTGCTGGGAAAAATTTCGTTATTTAAAAGCAAATATAATTATGAATTTTGAATTTCACTTTTATGCAGTTATTACTTCATTTTTTCCCATGATGCTTCGTAATACGTATGTATTAGGAAACATCGAATGCCATGTGTGACAACTAAACTGCAGAATAATTGTCGTGTTAAGTCAAACACGATATTATCTCAGAGAACAAATATCACTTGCCCCATTCCTGCTCAATACTCTTCATTTATTGTTTGTCATTTGTTATTGAATAAAATAATGCACTTAACCGTTTGAGTGCGGCGAAGCACTATCGCTCTTCTCATATATTCTGTCAAAAATGCGTGGAATTGCGATCACGATGTTGTATGTTACTATAATTTTTCCCATTAATTGAGAGCAAAATAAGACTTAATCTCCAGTGTGAAAATTATAGTAAAGTACAGCAGTGCGATCACACTTCTATGCATTTTTGACACGGAACAAGACAAGCGCGATAGCGCTTCGTAGTAGTCACACGGTTAAACTGTAAAAAAGTTACACACTAACTAGTTTCTTTTGAAATTTTGATGCCTTAAAGTGCATTTGTATTCTTATATGTATACATACACACATATATATACATATATACATATATATATATATATATATATATATATATATATATATATATATATATATATATATATATATATATATATATATATATATATATATATATATATTATATATATATGAGAAAGTAACATAAATTAAATACTCAATTATTGAGAAATATTTTTCTTTACTTAACTTTTATGTAGATACTTGTGTTTATTACGTATTTTGAAACAATGAATGTGAGACATTAAAAATTAATCACAGCGATAGAAGCAATGTGCGGAGTAGAAAACGATATTATCTTTGAGAACAGAATATAAGTTACACCATTCTTGCTTGTTGCTCTTTATTGTTTGTCACTTGTCGTTGACTAAGATAAAACTCAAGTAAAGCGACAGTGGAAAAAACGAATGACTCGAGCTGAAAAAACCCGGGAAAGTGGAGGGGAAAATTCTGTCCTTACCACCCCACCTCTGAATCATAGGAAAGTGAGTATCTTTCCAGAGGGGAAGTAATGCCCCATACATTATGTGACGTAGAGCAGAAGCCATTCTGTTTGTGTACGAAATCTTTACAAATTTCTATTAATAGGAGTTTGTCTATGCCTCCCCAAAATAATGGAACTGAATATTGATATTTTTGTTGTTTCCCGAAAACGTGTAGAGGTATTGTTATAAAATGAGCAAAGCTGATGAACAGGAATATGAGGGCTGTTTCATAGATATACAGATAAATAGGTGACTGAACTCGTATAATGTATATGAGTAATTACATTCTGAAATGTATATGAGTTATTACATTTTGAAATATTTCCGAAAGTAAAACAACGGTTTATTCTTTGCTGAATAAATAATTTATATATAATATTGTCACTTTCTATTTAGATTGAATCTTATACTTAATGAAATGTCTTAAAATATTTTATATTTTAAATTGAATTATTTTTTATAATTCAAGATATTTATTGAAACAGGATATTAGATATTAAACATGTTAATTATATATTAACACTAAACATACCAACACTTAATACATACCTATTTCTACCATAGCCGGTCAAATGACCGGAATTTATTTTTTCTGATTATAAATGTATGAAATATGAAAATTGGAAGGCAATAGACAAATAAACTTTATTATAATTAAACAAAATTGTATATTGTCAGTTTGTATGTATTGCAAGCACAAAGAATAAGAATTTTTAATTCATTTCCTATCGTATTTTTTACATAAACCTTATGGGCCATTTGACCCGTTATATGGTATTTTTAGTGTTAATTGAAGATATACACTTAGGTGAAGCAAAACTGTTTCATTGATAAGATGTATTATTCCTAATATATGAAAGAATAATTTTATTAGCACTGTACATCTTAAGAGAAATAATTGATCCGAAGCAGGTAATGCATTGTCTGTTGGATCGAATTCCGCTGCTAGTGTGGTCCTTAGTAATCATTCTGAATCTACTTTTAGCAGTAGATTTCGATATAATAAGCTCTCATGTTTTGAAAAAATTACTACCCCAACAAATCGTAATCAATTCTCAGTACATAAGGTTAAATATAATAAATTGAACGTTATGAGGGATTATTCCAGTGTAACTATTAATTTAATGTGAAATTGTTTGATATTCATAAAATTCTACAAATCAATAACTTGACTTCCTGTCTATAAATACCAGACATGTTTATGCACTTTTTATGGTGTATTTATCGGCCTATCTATTTACGGAGAAATTATACACTTTTATTGGTTTTCATATTTTGTAGTTCATTGACACCCAACAATGAAATCATCTTTAAATGCAATATAATTAAACTTTCTGTAGAAACTTTGAGATTATATGGTATTTACGAAAATTTCATAGGCAGGGTATAAATTCCCATAGGAAATTTTGGATCATATCAATGCCATATAACTTTAAAAAATCCAGTGAATATTTTTTATATAGAATAAATGAGCCGGACGATCGCTAAATGTGTAGTGCGTTGCTGTATGGTTCCAGGCAACATCGGATAGAGTACATTACTGACATGAACGTACATAGCCGTTTGGAATCGAATTCAAGCAATAGGTCTAGTGTAATTAGCCCTCCTATAGCAAAACACTCACCGTAGCCCTTCGAAACACCTACGTGTAATACTTTATACACCAGGGGTGGACAAATGGCCGCCCTACAGTAAAATTTTCCAGCCCGTAGTAGATTTCAGGAAATTTATAAAAGAAAGAAATATCGAATTTTTTATAGTAGATACAACATTACTCGATATATTTATTGATTTTTATAAATTTTTAACTGTTCTGTTGTTAATTTATGAATAATAATAAAGCAAATTTTAATATGCTGTTTTAATTTTATATTTAACTTTAAATATACACATACATACAGGCTACATGAGAAATACATCTTATGCTCCCCATGGATCTTTTTGGGTTAGCCAGGCCTTATATACACAAATAGTTTTACATAAAATAACGTTGAGTTATAATTTTAAGAGTTGAAATCATAATTACAATATGCTTTAAAAATTATAATTTTATCGCTCAAAATATTTTTTACACAAGAATAAAACGAATATTCATGTGTTTCATAAGTTGTTTTGTTATATCATGTTTAAATTTGAATTCTGCCAACTTAAAACAAATGTCTACAAATAGATAACAAGCTTCTAAAGGATATTTTACTGACTGTGATCTTAAACTGTGTATGTGAAAAATTTATTAATTTTGTGATTTGGGGGTAATAATATATGGACATAATAGTTAGACTGTTCTTTTAAAATTTCAGTTCGGGCAGCTATTTACATAATTTCTCTCAATATTAGAATATTTAATAGTCTATTTTGATGATATATATCAATATGGTCTTTGCGAAATATATTTTTGGTAAGATGATTTATAAAGGAAGACAGTCCAAAGAGAATATCACTTTATTTTTTTGATATCTATAAAATTATATTTCCTTGCTGAAATTCTGTTGTTAAAGGTAAAGTTTATAATAGGGATTATTAGGTAGGATTATGAAGTTTAATAAATTTATGAGATTGTAACGACGTCTTGTGTTTCTCCGAGTTTTCTGAGAAGATCATTAGTACTAATTTTCAGGTCTTATCCCTTAATACAATAATAAAGTCTAACAATGATTACAACAATATAGAATAAGAAGTTATTTGTATATGATACTCTTTATTGTTATATAAATAATATGCTTGTCAAATTGTTAAGAAAAGTCAACTTATCTATGTCATCTAATTTTTCACGAACTTTCGATGGTATAAACATATAAAAAATCCTATATTTATTTTTGTACGATTACTCATAAATTTGTGAAATAGTAAATAGTTATTACTGAACCTTTCAAAACTGTTAAATTTTCCTGTAATTTCTGAGATACATTTTGTTCATTTTAGTTTTCCTTCCATGTTACCTATATTTAAGAGCTTACTTTATATAAGAAGCACTAATTTTCCCGTTATTTTAAAAATGAAAAAGGTTGTTTTATTTTCATCTTGACCTCTCGTATCTTTGTAATGACTTGTTTATATTTACTCTGCTGCATTATTTGAAGTCTGTTTCCACAATAAAGCTTAGTACTTTTTACTCTTTATTTACAATGACTCTACAAATTTAGTATTTTTTTAAAAAAGAATTACATTTTCAATAAAATATGCTTAATAATTAATAAGCACCTCTGAAATTGAAATGCATTGGAATGGAGGGAATCTTTGTCCCTTGATTTTTACAATGTACTGGCGAAATGTATCTATTTATTCATTTTCCGAAGCTGTATTTCTTAGAAGAATTTGAATACTTAGTTGAAACTTAGAGCTGAATGTAATTAATTTTTAAATTAATGTAGATGTATTCAAAAGAATGTATTATAAAATATTATAATAGAAATCTTTAAAGGCTAATTAATTTCGAAATTTTTACGGGGATTAGTTCTTATTGAAATTTTATAGACTATAAAATATTCAAAAATTCTTAGCTCAAGGTTGGCTCCACTGTTTGTTTGATATTATGGTGAATGTCATTATAATTTCATATTGATTTTTACTGGAATGTCAAGTCTCTACTGTTAAAAATATAAAATGCTTAACTGAAGAAGACGATTTTAGAATTTCTTATAATTTTTAATTATTACTTCTTTTGGAAATAGTACTACGTATATTCTCTATGTTGATACAGATGAGTAAATTTTACCTCGAACTTTTACAATCATTGGATAATTTGGCAGTCTTTATAAAAGTAAATGCAATGTATATTTCTGATAAGAAGTTAAATGGAAATGAAATATAATAACGAGCATGAGACTGCTATAAAGTAAATAGTTAATAGAATTAACTTTCTTAACTAAATAATTATTTTCTATGGCTTGGCATAGGGTAGAAGCTACTGTTATGATGCATTTCCTTCTGCTATATTGACAGTAGGAAATACATTGTAAAGCAAGCAACAGAGCAGAACAAAAGAATTTCTTACAGCAGCAACTGGAAGCCCTTGAGACAGGAATCTAGGTCTTTTAGTAAAAAAAGTCAAAACAAAGATGGGACAAAAAACTCCGGAGACGCTTTAGCTGAACTACAGAAGAACCGATAACTATGATTAATGAGACCTGTAATGGAGATAGCAGGTGTATTTTGTCTAAAAATATTACTAGTTGTTTCGTCCTAGTTTTTGGCATAAAGGAGAACTCATTAGCTATAGCGTTTATGACTAAAGAGATAACTGATGGAAAAACCTCTTATGGAAAAAGGTTTCCTTTTAATAGAATTAACGGCATTTTCAAACCTGATGCATACGAAAACTAAGAAATGATGAAATATTACAGGTAGGAACAGTAGATGGAAAAGATGATTTTGTACGAAGTAATCACCAGCAGTAAATATGCACTTTACTTCCTTCTTTACAACATGTATAAAATTTCAGAAAGTCAAAGAAATTTTTTTCTATCTGATGCACGAGTTTTAGGGTATTAGAACATATTATTTTTATAGTTATGTATTCAGATAGATATATAGGCTCGTAGTATAGTTAAAGAGAAGTGAAAAAATTTATTGTTCATATTCGTAGATTTTTCCGTTAAAGGAACTAAAAATATCGATATTTATGGTTATACATGTCCCAGTTATTTATTTATCCTGAATATATATAAGAAACTACAAAATTCCATACAACCTTTTCTTGAAAAATAGAGGCACAAGTAAAAGAAATATGTCAATTACACCTACGTCATCAAAATTACAAAACAAGTAAAAAGGGTTATGGGGAATGTTATGAGAACAAATACAATTTTTATATAGACAAAAATTATATTGAAAGAACTTACGTACTCAAAGTTTTGGATTTATTTAATTTCACATTAAAACAGTGATGTCTATTCATGACATGTAAATGATTATTA
>CM063502.1:106163198-106168198 GCA_032207245.1 Pardosa pseudoannulata
TACAATAAAATAAAGTATTTAATTTAGTATATATGAGGTTTAAAAGATAGTGTATGATATTTGCTTTAACGTACAAAAATGTTTCAGACACAAAATTGTTTAAATTGTGATTTATGGAGGATTTGGTTCATACCACTCACACACTAGTTAACACGACTAACTCCTCTGAGAAATTGAGTGTAACAACGAATATTTTAAAAAATAAGATTTTAAAAAAGGCTTATGATGGCATAGTTTTAAGCGTTTAAACGGGTAAACAACAAGTAAAATCAATCTTTTTTTGGAATGGACCATATCAAATGAATTTCTCCTCACAAAATATTTGATCAAAAATGAATTCTTTTTTTTTTTAATTTATAATAACAAAATCATAAGGAAACAATTATTGACATAAAAACATCACCAACATCATAAAAACTCAAGTGACAAATTGAAGCATTTTATAGCATTTGAAAATAAAGTCACCTGATATATTTCGTGTTCTTTGATTATCTATGACATTAGTTTCGTTGAGTCCTATTTAAAATATTACTCATAATTTGAGCAGTAGAAATTAACCAAAATTATTAAATTCTTAACACTACCTACTATCCTTCCCCCAAAAAAATTATTCGTAAAACATTCATAAATTTCGCATTGAATACTATTTTGAATCTCTGCATTAAAATTCTACATCCTATATAAGATCAGAGGAATGTGGGTAAACACACTCCCATTCATAATCAAACTCGCTTCTTAAATTCAGAGTGAAGAAAATATAATCAATATAAATTGATAAATTGCGTAATACGTCAGAAATGAAAAGGGGATGTCCTCTGTGGTAACCAGCGTAAAAAGTCTTTGGTGACTATAAAAGGGCTCAAAACAAAAACGTGAGTTTCATCAATGTCTGGGAAGCCCCACCCCCTTGTGAAAGTTTCTTTGGTATCACAATATTCAACAACTTCGTAATGAAATAATATATGTAACCACGTTCATTTGAAACTATTTTTACTTTTATAAATTTTAACCTGTCATTAGTGGCCCCGATAGAGCTAAACTTTCCTCTTGCGTTTTCAGTAAGTCGGTATCAAAATGTTTAACATCTTTACAAAAAATGTCTAATCGCTTTCACTTCAAAATATTTTTCACTTTTGTAAATTTTAATTTGACATGTGTATTCAATTTGTGTTCACTATGAAATTTTATATACTTTATGCAAAATAAATTTCAAATTTGATATACGGATGAAAAATATTTCTCAAATAAAAATATTATCTTTCTTAACTAGCCAACACATCATTCTGAAGAAAAGTAAATTCAGAAACAGATGTTCAAAATATTTGATCCTATCCACTCCCATTTTTAATCAAACATTTTAAAACAACTTTAACATAACTATTTCAGCTATATAATTTTTTTTTATCATTTTAGTTGTATAGTTTTACTTTTAAAATAACTATGCATCACAACACATGATTTAAAAACACATTTATTATCATGTCATATTTTTAAAATTGGAAAACAATTTAAATCATTTAAATTTTGAAAACATATGTTTCAAAATTCTGAAAAACCAAATTTCGCTCAATATTAGTATTATGAAGAATTACCAGCAAGTAAAACTCCAGCTACATTATAGGTAGTATAAATCAAATCTCAAACAGTCAAAATAAATTTTTTATGCATTGTAAGAATAACATTTTCTTCTATAAATTCTTTTGATATATTTTCTGTTGCCAATAACTTAAAGCATACTTTTTCATAAAAGCAATTAAAGTTTTAACAAACAGTTTTTATATATTAATTGAAATAAATCCAAACTAAGTAACGTGCTAAATGTTATAACAAAAAATATTGATTGTAATTTTTCATAGTAGTTTCTTAATTGATGGTATTTCTAAATTTCTTTTTAAGTTTACCTTGAAATATAAGATCACTGAAAAAAATCTTGATTGGTATGAATAAGATTACTCTATTTTAATCCAAAATCTCCATCTAAAAACCAACAGAAAATGTTTCATTCTCCACGAAAACACAAGATTAATAAAATCACAGCACGCCACGAGATGATTTTTCAACTTCCATATAATTTTTAAAACGTCATTTTCGTATTCTGTAATGATGTATGCAATGTATTGTGATCGAAAAAGAAATACAGCCTTTAATATGTAGATCTGCATGTCAAATAAAAAAATGTTAGACCATTATTTAGAAAAGAAATGTTTAAATTCGCCATAACTGTTTTGAACCGATTTTAAAAATTAACTTTCTGGTTTGTCACATTTTTAAGATATCTCGAAGAAATAAATTTTAATCCACACAAAAATGGCCTTTTTGAAATCTTAGGGATTCTTTTGTCTGCTTCATTCTTTTCCCAGAAAATACAAAAAAAAACAGTCTTAGTTCATTGCAAGGGTAGAAAACCGTTGGGTTGCACGATATAAATCACAAACTTACAGGATTTCTTGACATCCTCAAATTTATAAATGTAATTTAAGGAGAGAAAATCACTCCTTATTTGGTTTGCACCAGCTAGACTCGTCAGTTTAACCTAGTTTGAGGTTTTTATTAAACTCGCATACAGAACTAAGGATACACCTAATACTACATCTAACACTTTTTGTTTCGCTCCCAGCCTTCGGTCTCGGTATCTCTAATTATTGGCATCACGTGGTCTTTTGGAAAGACTTCTGCGAGTGAGTTTAGTTTGAGATAAATAATTTTCATGAATAAAAGTGTTTTGTCTGGCAATTTATGTTTGCATTTGGTTAATTGACTTGTTTAATCGACGTGGGGGGTGATCAAAAGGGAAGATTACAAAGTTTGTAAAGAAGTGTGTATATTTTATTTCTTACAACCTATATAGTCATTTAACAGTACATGTAGTTACCATATCTATTTAGGAACTTGGCGATTCGTGGGATGATTTGGAATATTCCCTCCTGGTAAAAATTCTGACATTGCGTTGTTCAGCCACGTTGTCGTGAGCTGTTTCATATTTTTGTCTGAAGCAAAAAGATGTTGAATTGAAAGCCTTCCAGGTGTTTCTTCAAATAAAAAAACGGTGAATGTCGCTTGGAGTGATATTCAGGCTATAGGTTGATTGGTCAGTGATGTCCCGGTGGCCATTTCGCTACCTGCCACAAACTGTCTAAACCATTCTGCCATTCTGCAACACTCTGATGAGACGTTAGTATCTCTGTAAACTTCTACAGCTTCTGTATAATTTAAACCATGGATACATGTTTCGCCTACAGAAATAAAACAACTGAACGGATTTCTTTATGAAACAGTTTTTTAATCGAGTTGCTTTATGTGCTAACCTTACAACTAGAGTTGTAGGTGGTAGGTGACTGAAACTCTGCACAATTGCCGACCGCATATATTACAATGCTCAAAACAATTATAAGTCTTATATAAAATAACGTTATAAGTGAACCGGTTTTTGGAAACTGGAAATTCAGGTTGAGGCACCTAATGAAGATCGATATTTAAATCTAACAGCCATGAGATACCGAAATATGAATACCACTCTTATTCAACGATACTTTCGCTTGGAGGTTGCCACAACAATTTCATCTCAAACTAGACTGAAGCCAGCTACACGTTGTAGGTCTGAATATCCAACTAATAGAGTGCGTTACGTTAAGAGTTAGGCATCGTCGTGCTCACAGGGAGAAAACAGAGCATGTGGGCTCGAGAAGAAATTAATGGCGTAGTATTCTATACTCTGACGATTCCCGGTTTGCTGTTCATCCTGACATTAGGCGTATTTTCATCTGGAGAGAACGTGGCGCTATAAACAATACTGTGATCGTGCTCAGAAATTTCATATTTAGGGTTGGGAGATTGATGGTCTAAATTGGCATCTCCATTGGTAGTCACACCAATCTCCACATCATTCGAGACGGAGCTCTGACCAGTGGCTAATATAGGGATGAGATCCTTAGAACTGTTGTAGTCCCTTACGCTGCAGCAATTATATAAGATAACTTCATGTTTATGTATGACAATTGTAGGCAAAGAAATGCTTACTTGCTAAATGACTTCCTTTTTGAGGAAGAAATTAAACACATGGAATGTCCAGCATGTTTTACAGACACTAACCCAATATATCATGTTTGGGATATGTCAGACAGACGAGTTACTAGCGGTCTACCCCCCCTCTCTCAATCACTCCAAATACTGAATAAAAGCGTCACTTGCTGGTCGTCCGGAGGAACCATGCCCCTACTAAAAATCCTACTATTTGAGAGACCAAAGTGAGTGTCATATAACAGATTTTGACAAGTGATATCCTTGTCTTTTTTATTATAATACCAAATTTAGCAAATAAAAGCAAATAAATTCATTCAGAAATTTTAATTTTATTCCTGATGTGAACATAATATCAAATAAGAATTTATAAATACAAAAATATTTCACTCTGAATAATTTTAAATAATGTAACACATTTTAAACAAGATTAAATTAAATTTGCATTTATCTGTGAACGATTGGCTGAATAATACAATACAACAAATAATCGTTAAATTCAAAGTATCATCATTTTAGAGCTTTTTAAAAACTGAAATTTAATTAAAAAATTACCGTCATATTTTAATTTAATATTAAAAACTGGTTGAAATGCATTCAGCTCATGTAAAAATGATAAGGAAATAATCTTTCCTTCTGAGAAAAAATCTTGATGAATATTATAATAAATTTGATGACTGAAATAGATTAAATAACTTTCTTATAACTTTTAACTTATCACCTATAACTTAAAGATACATATATTTTGTATCTTTTTAACACTCTTGTAAGGAATGTTTTTAAATGCTTTTAGTGGATTAGTGAATGAATACGTTTCAGAAAAAAATACGTAAATCAAAGTATTTCCTGTTTTGTTTAAGCATCAAGAATTATGAATTTTTGAGATTGTAGACTGTTTTTTTCATAGTATTTTCATATAGTATTTTTTTATTTCAATCATAGTCTATATACAAAAGTTTTTATGTTTCCACTGCTGTTTTCTA
>CM063502.1:106175698-106253198 GCA_032207245.1 Pardosa pseudoannulata
TTAACATTTGTGTTATAAATCTGAGCGACTTGGTAATACTTTGTGTAAAAAATAGGTTGGAATGTTTCTAATATTCTTCATATTATCCGGACATCGTATAAATGTAGTCAATTTATACATATACAAAAAAAGCATTATACAACTACATCATTTTTGCTACCATTTGTTTACATACCTATATGTATGTATATGTATATATATTAAACTAAACTAAAACAGGAAAATTTAAACATTATTGTTGAAATATTATTGCTGATCAAGAAAAAGTGTAAAAATGTCAAATTCTAAGGTTTGAACAGAGGAATTATGTGCCTGATCATCATTAACACAATGAAATATGAAATATTAACTAATTAATTAAGCTAATTTATATGATTTATTTGAGTTTCAACGTAGGAAAATATATATAACTTGAGAAATATTTTTTTCAAAAGTGATGCCTTCACCCTTTTTCAACACATAAATTTAAATACATGTAAACTGAAATACATACAAGGATGTATATATAAATTAATATTCATTTAAATCTACCTGATGTTAAACTTAAAAATGAATCTGAAAGAAGTTATTTCAAATCACGAAAAATTGTAAGAATACCGAACTTTAAGTTTTAAACATCGAAATTATGCGATAACAGAGTTAACACAATGAATAATTAAAGATATGCTAATTAAATAAGCTCATTTAATTTGATTTCTTTGAGTTTCAATGCAGATAAACATCCTTAACTTGATCTCAAATATTCTTTCACAAGTGATGCTTTCACCATTTTAATCTTTCACTCGGATGCAGGTCCAAATATTGATCCCAAGATTCTCCCAGTTTCTTACGTTGGCTGTGCGCATAACGTTTTATTTTTAGAGGCCTGAAATTTTAGATCGTTAACTCCATTAAACATACTTAGATTTAACCTTCGTGTTATAAATCTGCGTGCTTTGGTAATACTTTGTGTAAAAAATAGGTTGAAATGTTTCTAATATTCTTCATATTATCCGGACATCGTATAAATTTAGTCAATTTATACATATACAAAAAAGCCTTATACAACTACATTATTTTTGCTAACATTCGTTTACATACATATATGTATGTGTATATATATTTACATTTATATATATGCCTGTATGTACATATATATATATGTGTGTGTGTATAAATGTACATGTAAAAGTAAGTATGTATATATATGAACACACATCTTATTCATACAGTTTTGAGTTAACACACACAGACTCTCATATTCTTATTACATAAAGATTATATATTATTGCTTCATATCCGAATGTATAAAGTAACTTTTTTATTGTGATTTCAAAATTCGAGAATCATAATGAATTAAATAGGATCACGTAACAGCATGCTATATCTTCTCTACATATTAAGTTAATTTAGGTTATTTTGTGAAATTTTATATTCTTATAATTAAATACCAATTATTTACCAACATTACTGCAAATTAGAACTTTTCAATTAAGGCTCTGGGATGATTATTCATTTTTCAAACTCTGATAGATAATTAAGAATAATTTAGTAGTTGAAACAATCACTGGGCCGTATATGAGATTTTTTTAAGCTTTTGAGCATATACATGTAAAAATCTTATTAAACATCAATGAAAAGTTATTCATGTTTATATACATCATTAATTAAAACTGAAACAAATACTATTCACTTATACAGCATGTAGACGAGTTTCTGCTCCAGCTATTCGAAATGCTTTGCGAAGTTTAAATTATCATGGTAGTTTGTTTTTTACCGAGTAATTATTCAAACCAAAAACCTGATTATAAATCATCCATTAATTTGTTTGCTTTGGAGCGCTACGGTCTACTGTTTTGCTCAAGAGGGCTAATGAGACCTGAACCTACTGCTTAAAGCCAATTCCGAACGGCTACGAATAGCCATGCCAGCAGCAGGAATCAAACCCACGAACTCCGGCACCGAAGAGTAGCCCATTTAGAATTTTTATGCAAGGTTGTTAGCTAGATTTTTATGTTAAAAATATAAGTTTTAAATGCCCTAAATTTTAAATGACGTATGATTATAAGGATGAAATTAATAGCTTGTTATATTTTATAAGTAATTTTAACATTTTAAAAGAATATGTCTCCATAGAGCTCTAATATAAATAATAGGAATAACAATAAGTAACATAGCTGTCTGACTTAGCAACATAGCTTTTACTTCAATTATATTAAATTAGAAAACCATATTTAGATTACTAATGCAATATAAAACTCATGTGTAGTTTTAAATCTACATCAAAATGATTACTTAATGTAATCAATGTTTTGTTACTTGAGGTTCAATTTATATAAGTTCTATTAAGATTGTGGTCACTCTTAAATGACTACAAGGCCAAATGATGATCTAAATGGTAGAATTTTGTATTTCGGTGAATTATTTCGTGGATTTGAATAATATTTCTTTCATGGATGCTCGTAGTTCTAATTAGGTCTAGTGTTGCGAAACAAATTAGCTAAACTAAAATTATGTAAGCAATCATTTCAATGGTGGGATTTGAACCTGAAAATAAGATCTATAAAGACAACAATCTTAGTTATTCGTATAACCTGAGGTTTATAAAACGTCAGGTGTATCGCAAAACATGGGTGTCTTGATGGCTGAAAATATATAAGAATTGAAATTTCTTTATGTTGAGCTATTGTGACTTCCAGTTTCAATGGTGGGATTTGAACCTGAAAATAAGATCTATAAAGACAACAATTTTAGTTATTTGTATAACCTGAGGTTTATAAAACGTCAGGTGTATCGCAAAACATGGGTGTCTTGATGGCTGAAAATATATAAGAATTGAAATTTCTTTATGTTGAGCTATTGTGACTTCCAGTTTCAATGGTGGGATTTGAACCTGAAAATAAGATCTATAAAGACAACAATTTTAGTTATTTGTATAACCTGAGGATTATAAAACGTCAGGTGTATCGCAAAACATGGGTGTCTTGATGGCTGAAAATATATAAGAATTGAAATTTCTTTATGTTGAGCTATTGTGACTTCCAGTTTCAATGGTGGGATTTGAACCTGAAAATAAGATCTATAAAGACAACAATTTTAGTTATTTGTATAACCTGAGGTTTATAAAACGTCAGGTGTATCGCAAAACATGGGTGTCTTGATGGCTGAAAATATATAAGAATTGAAATTTCTTTATGTTGAGCTATTGTGACTTCCAGTTAATCTTTTGATTTCGAAATGCTAGGGTCAACTAACGTTCTAAAACAAAGAAATATTTAATGCTGATTTAAGATGACTGTAGTTATAATTGTCACTAGTGGGATTCGTATCCATTGACTCTGGCACCAAACAGTAGTGCCCTATTTTCTCGATTTCTTGTTCAAGCATACCGCAAAAGAATTTTTAGATTTTGACAATAAAATAACTACCTGCGGACCGGCATAAAAAACATATGAATATTTAAATTTATTTAAAAATAAACAACATTGAAAACAAAGTAGTAGTTTATTAAAGTAATGATTAATTTAATTTTTTATACTGACGTTCAAAGTTACATACATGTGAAAAAAATTAATGAAGGTATATTCTAAATTCATTCAATTTATGCTTTAAAATTTTTTTAAAGGCCACTTCTAGGTGATCAAAGGAGACTTGAAATTATCAATCAAGCGACATTAGTAGTTTTTAAAGATTTTGATAAGGCTTTCATCCCACTTTTTATTTCCAACTAATAAAAGCTGACTTCCAAACATTTCTTTACCTACGCACTAGCTCTACGCAAACGCACATTATGGAAATTTAATACCAATGCTGACTAGTCACAAAAATTTTCAAATACTCTAATATTTTGAATAGCTTCTGAGGATATGTTGTTTTTATTTTCAACAAATTTTTCGTAAAATTTCTTTAAACTCTTGAGATATGTATAAACAGTAACATGCAATAGCTTATTGTGAACCCTATAACTTTGCTTTATCCCATTTTATTTTTACGGATATTAGGCAACTTTTAAGACAATACTGTTTTTTTATTGCTATTATTATATTTTGATTTCTAGTACTTCTGTAAAGTAATGTCACTATCACATATTATACTTAGTAGTGTGTCCTAAAGGTTACCTATATATTATAAACAAAGCCTAGTTAAAGAGTTTGTGTCGATGATAGAGATATGGACTAAGCAAGCAAATATATTATAAAATAATTGTTAATTATTAACAACTTTGTCTTAAGATAATTGTTTATCTTAATTTTATACAATTTTAACTAAAAACACCGTATTTTAACTCCTAAATATTTAAAATTATTTGTTATAAGAACTTTTGGGAATGGGGTTTGTTCAATAATACAAAACGCACGTGACTATCCCTCTGTTACAAACCAAGTGCCAGATATGGAGCGAAAAATTTGTTAATTTAACTATTTTTTATATGAGCCACTAATAAACAAATGTCTTGAGCATAATGGCATGGTAAGTTGTCTCGTAACATATTTAATTATTTAATGGTTTGGATAGTTAACAAAAACTTAAGTTTATATTAAGACCCTTTTACATACTTGTAAAGACTGGGACTATAGATTTGCATACTTTGTATAACATGCCTTGGACATGTATTTTTTCCAAATCAATGAAGGGCATTAGCTCTCATTTATAGTCACCCATTGCTTGTAACTTATTTCTAATAAATACAGTGTTGGTAATCGATTACATATAAATTTAAAGGAAATAAATTAATAACTATAATATATTTTATTGAGACAAACAGGTAAATTTGCTCTACATAATCCATACAACCTACTTTGTAAACAGAAATTACTTTTTTACCCATTATTTAGTCTGTTATTAAATACGATGAAGGAATAAATTTATAAGTCTGAATAAAAAGGAGTATCATTCATAGAGTAAATCCAAGAAAAAGTAATCCATAAAATATCTGTAAAACAGATAAATAAATTGAAATTTACATAAATGTATTCTTTGTTTACATTAAGGTTGTATACACAATAGTTTGTTTAACATAAATAAAATAAACCTGCTTATATATTTAAAACTTCTCAGTTGGAATTTTCAAAGAATATCATATAACAAGTTTAAGATGACTGATACAAAGTAAAAAAAAAAAAAAAATCTTTGTGACTTTATACCTTATGCAATTGAGGGCGTCAGAGGGAAAGTAAAAAAGCTAATCTGGCACGTCTGTAACTTTTTCCGGATCGTTTCTTTTTTTAACATTCCGCACAAGAAGGATTCATTTTCTCCTTTTACCTTTTATTCTTATTTAAATTTTAAACTGTTTAAGATTTGCTATTTTTCTTCAGAAAATTACATAAACTGCAATTACAAAACTCTGCCGTCATTTTTCCAGTATTAAAAGTTAATAAACTAAATTATTGTGAAAAATATGTTTTCCTTAATTTCATTGCAGTTTTTTTAAACTTACCTATATAGATAATGGCTTTAAATTTTACTTAATTTTTCTTTTTTTTTTCAGTGAAGTAAACCTATTTTGATCACGCACAAAACATTGTTTTTATGAATCTTTGAAATGCAGAGAGTATGCTGCTACATACATTCCTTAATATTACATGGAAGAATTTGTGATTATTTAAAAAGTCTACCAAGTAGTTTTATATGAAATAAGATTTTATATACGCTTCATTTTGACTAATATTATTCTGTGAATTTGAAAGTCGTCTTTTATAAAAAGGAAAATTAATTTTTTTAAAAATGTTTGAGAACTAAAAATGTACATTAATTTAGTTTTCCTAAAAATATTCCCAAAAGTGCTATTATGATAATGTTCAAATCAAATTGTATCCTCCACGTGTCATTTAAAGAAAATAATATTTAATTTTACATTATTTGACCTTTACTGTTACAATTAGCAGTGCAAACGCTAATGTAGTAACACATTAAAAAATCATTAAAATTGACAAGAGTTTTAAATATGACGCGGGAGTTAAACGATTTATACAAGGAAAAGAACGAAAAGCAGCATCCTGTGAAATAGCTTTATCTTCAATAATTTACCATAGATTGCATCATAATTTCAATATGAAATTGCAAAATTATGTCTGGACGATTTGGCATCAATGACTGCGAAATTTAGTGAACACTTGTTCGAGAAGAACAATTATTGCGACATTTGAACTAGCAATGAGACTCTAATTTACTTATCAACACTTTTTTGTATACTTCTAAAACCTAAATTACTCTTTTCCCCCTCTGAAATGAGTGAAAAAATAATTAAAATATCGTGTATCTATTGAAGACGAGATGATTTAGTCATGACTTAAGGTTATGTGTTTAAATACTTGCTCTTCGAATTTTCATATTCTGCTTAGCAGAATCCATCCATAAGAGGTTAAAATTTCTGTTAGAATCTCTTTTTCACATAGTACAAATTCTATGGTAGGAAACGTAGATAGCGTAACTACTAATTATGTCTGGACGATTTGGTATCAATTACTACAAAATTTAGTGAAAAAATGTTCAAAAAGGATAAATATTTCGACACTTGAAATAGTAATAAGAATCTAGTTTACCTATTAATATTTTTTGTAGACTTAAGAAACACAAATTTCTTTTTTTTATGAAACATCGAAAAATAATTAACATATCGCGTATTAATTGAACACAAGGGATTAATGTATTGATGAAGGTTACATTTTACTTTTAAATGTTTACTCTATAAATTTTCTGATTTTGCACAGTATAATTCATCAGCTAATATCAAAGAAAATAAATTTTCTGATTGTATCTCTTTCACACAGTACCGGTTTTAAGACAGAAGTAGTAGGTACTCTAACTGTTTGGTACACTCATTTATTAAGTAAAATAGCACATAATCACCATAAACGAATTACTAAGGGAATATATAGAATAATGTTTGGAATTAGCCAATGAAATCAAAATACAGGAAAATGTATATATAGGAAAATTAATGCATATTAATATTATTCTTTGAAATCACTTCATTTTATATTATTAAGGGAACCAAATCCTGGATGTTATAATATGGTAGATTATGCAGTAGTATTCCATTAAAATAACCGTAATATGATCCATGAGATAGGGATCAGCTGAAATTGTTAAGTCAGGTATGGAAAGCATCATCTCGAAGAATTACCTTAAGTATTTTCAATTCATGATACTGCTTTTATTCAAAAACTAAATTGTTCTGTATTTAAAGCGATCACATCACCGTATTGTATTGAACAACGAGTTTACATCTCCGTGAACTCTTAATACAGATATACATAAATTGGGCGTGTAAATAAAAATATGTATTCCACCTTTTGTAGAAATGTAGTTCACAGATAAAAGTAGTTGTTATTTATTTTGGGGCGTGAAGAAGTATTAACTACGTTATAAATATTATGCGTCTGGAATTGTACTTGGCACTGTTCCCTGTTGAGTATCCGGTGACGGCTTGTTGGATATGATGTTTTGGAGAGGACATATACAGCTTTTCTCATCACAGAAAAATCAATTTCTTTTTAAGTTCCACTCTCTAAATTTTCTTATGTGAATCTTTGTGTTCAACTTATTGACTTTGATCATACATTTTTGCACTAGAGACGCAAAAGGTTTTGCATGTTTTCATTTAATCAAGCTATTTGTAATAAACATACGTTTAGAGATTTAATTTTATATTACCCCTGATTTTTTTTATCAGTTTCATCTTTCAGCTTAAATAATAGTTTATAGTTTTAAAAAATAAAATATCAACCGTAATTATCCCTTTTATTCATTGTTCTGGCATATAAAATGATTTTTTTTTGGAACTGGCATTTTTAATGAGATTCGAGAAAAACAACCTGAGCAAAAATATATTACAACTATAGAAAATTAAGAAAATTCTTTGGTTAAAGAGGATTTTAACATCCTTCAACAGAGAAGATGTATATTTTGACTAATAATTATTTATTAAATCAGAATAATCATGAAAAATATATAAAATTATAAATACTGCAAAATAACAAAGTTGGATAGCTGCGTCTGAGCAATGTATCAGCAATTCTGTAAACTGGAGACTTTTAATATTTTGTGTAAGTTAATGTTCTATTTATGAAACAGATACATTATAAAATATTTATTTATATGTACCCAGCTATTTATATTTCAGAATCAAACATTTTTTTTTCACTGAGTTTTAAATATTCATTAGCATTCAAAAATAGTATCTTAAGTCTTGTCTCAATTTCTTTTCTCTCATATTGATAGGTAGGTTCATTAAAAAATATAAATATATATAATATATATATATATAACATATATAACATATATATATATATATATATATATATATATATATATATATATATATATATATATATATATATATATATATATATATATATATATATATATATATACATATATGTATGTATATATATATATATATATGTATACATATATATATATATATATATAATGAGACTGACTTCTCGATGGGGGGTTGCAGTCATGGCCATAAAAATGATACCTTTTCAGCTAAAGACCTTTATTAAGATAACGTTGACGGACGGGTTCCCACTTCATTATAGGGACAGGACAAACTAAAGGGTCAACTAGCATGAAGTTCTATGTACAAGACACGTAACACCTGGGTCATCATCTATGGGAAAATATCTCTAGAAAAATCTGTCTCCGCTAGCGTGTATCTCCTTTTTATTTGGAAATTTCCTAAATTGTCCGCTAGGGCCATGTAAGCTTATAATTGGACAGTCCCCTTCTCTGAGGGCGTAACCTGTAGCCCCAGTGGTCAATTTAGATTAGGGGTTAAAAAGGGGAATGGAAAATGACGTGGGAATTTTTACCATTGATTTAAGTTTTGAAACCCCTGAGAATTTTCCTTACATACATACACACACACACACACACATATATATATATATATATTTTTTTAAATGAGAGCTATAATCCCTTATCAAGAGTAAACATGTTATAAATTTCTACATTTTTCTACTTTTCATTCCTTCTATTTTTTGATACAAAAGAAAATTCTTTTTTTAAATCATGTTTAACAATTTTGTAAGATTAAGTAATATAGTTTAGTTAAACATTCTTATAATGGTTTAATAATACACAGTTGTAATCTGTGTAGTAACGGTGAATTTATTCAGACGAAAAAAGTTTGATAATCTGATTGAAATAATCTGATTAAATGATTCCGGGGAAAAAAAGATTCCAAACTAATATTAATTGGTAATAAAAAAGCAAGTAAAGCATTATTGTTCCCTAAGAATAGCATATCGCTTCTTAAGGCATAATTTTTTAACTACTTTGAAAAAAATTCCAATATAAAATACAAATTTATCTTTTGTAACACGTACAACTTATTTTAATGCAAGTAAGTGAATCATTAAAGTAAAATTTCTTTTTATTTTAATATTATACCGAGCATTGTATTTGATTTGTATTTTAGAAACTAATTTAAAGCATATTCATGGAAGTATTATCTGTTTGAACATTTAATTGAAATTCAAAGGCATTTTAATTGTAAAGTATTTTAAAATTCTTATAGTTCTTTCAAATTCGAATATTTGTGATACAAAATATTTCTGAGACTTATTAAAACCATGTACATATATGGGTTTTGGTTTATCTATAAAATTATATTTTATAAAAATATTTTACTAAGACGTACAGTGAAAAACAATTGAATTTGGTAGATTCTGTTATATATTTGTATATTAAAAAAGAATAAGTAACTTATTGCTAATACTATGCACAATTTTATTTTATATACTGTGGAAAACTTGTATAAATATTTTAAATCCCGTATTTTAAATAAAAAAACCTTAGGATTTTGAATCCGTGGAATTAAAAGAAAACAATCGTGTGGGAAGGAAAAACCATTTAAAAACTACTGCAGCGTGTACTTACATGTGTTATTTTACATATAACACATAAACAATCGAAGGCAGTTATGTATAACCATGACGTTACTTCACACAGCTTCATTGGGCAAATAAAACTTAATAATTTAATAGTATCTTCAGTTTCGACGCTTTGTAAAAATGCCACACCCACATTAAAAGGACAACTGTCTTTATAAGTTTCTGACTTCATCATAAAATATGCCGGAGAAAACTTTTGAAATATTGGAGATACAGATTTCAAATTTTACATGCATGTACAAAAAGATTAGATCAATAATTTTAGCCAATAAAATAAATTTCCATATCTAATCCATAGTTTCGGTACTGTGTCTCCTTAAAATTTCAGAAATGTTTGAACTGAAAAAATTAAAAAGAGCTACTACATTGCATTTAAAAGATTTACAGAAGATGATTATTTTTAGATTCATGGAAAATTCACTTGTAATCTCTGTAACAGAACCTAGGGAATGCTTCCAAGACTTTTCATTAATAACATCCACCTTTATCGATAAACCCTTGAATCGATAACTCTTTATTTAGACTTCTTCTGGGAAACTATAAGGTACGATAACGCAAGATAGTCCTATTAAATGTATAACAATAAATCATAACATTTTTACTGTATATTATCTTTTAATTAATTATGAATTTAGATATTTATAACTTAGAATCCTTATTATAATCCGTTTTATGATTTGTAAAATATTATTGATATTAACGAAATATACACTTCTTTTATGAATGAGAAAAGAGTCCTTTTATAATAACAAAAATCGAGTAGAAATATGAAACATTTTTACAATTAAAAATTCAAGTTATGCAAACTCTTTATGATTAAATTAAATTTTTCCAATAGAATGATTATATTACTTCACTAAAACATGTTTTTTGGAGTGACACATCCTTATTTTTAAACCTAAAAATTATTTTTTTTTTACATCTGGTATTTTCGGTATCAAATTAGAGACAGCAAAATATTCAAAATACATTATCTTTTTCACCGTCTCTCCAAATTTTTGGACGTTGTCGATTAAAGTACTTCTCATTAAACTAAGTATGTGCTTTAAATTAAGTATTTTTTTAAGTTACAGAGAGTTTTCTACCATGGAACAATGAAAAAATTGTTAAAATCTTGTATAATTTGAAATAATTGTATTCAAATTTTATGAAGCTTTTTTCTAATACTGATTTTTTAAATACTGAATATATAGTTTAAAAATGTAAGCAATCGGTTAATATGCAGTGCAGTTAAATCGTTTTTAATACACGTTGTTGGAAGACTAAAATTGTATGAAAAAGTTTTGTATTTAAGTCAAAAATTGTTCTCTAATATAATCTTTGTCTTATGTTTTATGTTACAGCATTTACGAAACTGTTGAATATTTTAAAAACTGAAACTCAAGGTCGCTTGTCACCTTAAAGAAATTAAGCTTTGCCTTTAAATAGTTTTAAATGCTGTCGTACTTAATGCCCCATGGTTCCTTGTAGTTATAGGATCCTATTTGCAGACTTACCTGGCTTTGTATAAGTCTTGTTATTTGAAACAGTACATTTCTAAAGGGCTACATCCTAAGATTTAAATATTAACTATTTTTTATAAAGAAACTAATGTAATCTAAAGTAACTAATAAGATCATGTAGTTCATTATAACTATTCTATAACACTATAATTAAAACAATTTACTCGTGTAATCCCTATCATGTGGTAATACAAAGTTTACATTTCATAGCAATGTTTCATTTATCACTTTTTCAAATGTACATGATTATAAAGAAAATAAACTTTTGATTTGTTATAATATATATAATATATATATATATATATATATATATATATATATATATATATATATATATATATATATATATATATATATATATATATATATATACGTATATATATATATATATATATATATATATATATATATATATATATATATATATATATATATATATATATATATATATATATATATATACATATATATATATATATATATATATATATATACATATATATATATACATATATATATATATATATATATGTATATATATATATATATATTATATATATATATATATATATATATATATATATATACATATATATACATATATATATATACATATATATATACATATATATATATATATATATATATATATATATATATATATATATATATATATATATATATATATACATATATATATATATATATATATATATATATATATATATATATATATACATATATATATATATATATATATATATATATATATATATATATATATATATATATATATATATATATATATATATATATATATATATATATATATATATATATATATATATATATATATATATATATATATATATATATATATATATATATATATATATAAACAATTCAACTTATCAAAAACAAACAAACTGAAGCTTTTCACTATTAGCCTTATTTCAGAACAAACAGTTAAGTTCAAGGAGTAAATTTCTTTTATAAACAATCTTCAAAGTAAATCTTAAAAATACCCCTCTGAAACTTTAACTGGTTTATATTACTTTGAAATTTTGTTTGTAGAAATTTAATTTTGAATAAATTAGCTCTTGATCTTTTAGTTAAACGCATGTACACACTGATTTACCTGCTTACAATGTAGCTCTTAAAAGTTCTATCTTTATCGCTATAGAAATTGAATGAATATATTGTTACGAAAATAAATGCAATCATGTCTTTACATTAGTTAAATACACACTGGAGTAGACACGCAAAGTCATTACATAGAATGAGATTTATGCAAATAGTTTATTCTTACTGAAAACGTCATTAGGTCTCGTATAATCTTTATTTTATTTTACATCTACTAATAAATCTAAATTCCTATGTATGTATTAAAATTTATGGGGATTCTTTATCATTGTATCTGTAATGACTGATTTTTAAGATCAGAGACTATATCTGGTATTCCCGTCTATTTATATTTGATTTATTAAAGTAAAAATATTTTAGAGATTAATTTTAATACCTGTGTAATTTGGCTGAGTGAAACTTTTAATTTTCCTCATGAGTTATTGAATCATTCTATACATAAATGTGTCAGAAAAAAACAGATATATTTAGTAAATCATTGCTTGATTTACTGTTTGTCATTATATTATTATATTTCACAGCATTTAATTCTGTTTCGTAAAAGCTACAAATTTCAATTTTATTTTATTGAATTTTTTACCCGATAAAATTATAACATATCATATCTTAAAACTTTTTATTTTTTATTACTTAAAAAGCACTATAATCTGAAAAGTAATAAAATGAGAAATTTAATGAATTACTTAATGTAAAAAATCGAGTTATAAATTTTTATATGCTTGTTAACTTTTGTCTGATTAAGTGGGTAGATACGTCTGTAAATGTCACAGTAGAGGAAGTAGTTGCTTGCATTCTATTCGTGGGTTTCTTTTAATTAATTTCGAAATAATACTCACTAAATATGAAATTCCAATCAATAAACATATTATTCGTACTGTTTAAAAAGCTGTTAGTGTTTTCTCGTGTTTTAAACAAATAAAATTATTTTAAGCATTCAAAAAAACTTTATTTAAGTACGATCATTTTAGAAGTGTCAGTGAATAGTTTCATGTATATCAAGGTAAGTTCTGCTGTATACTTTAACAGGAATAATGCAACTTCATATTATCATTCCTGTTTTATTTTCTCATTTCATTTACATAAATGATTATAGAGCTTGTATTTAAAGTTTCCTAAAAGAAACTTTGCAGGCCATTGTCTCATTAAGCATTATTATAAGTTAGCCCTACACGATATCATATTCACTTAAACATTTTACTTATGAACTTAGTTTAATTGTTTTTATTACAAAGATAAAACAAGGGAAAACACTATCCATATATTTAAAGCATTATTTTAATACTTCAGTTGTTATAAATTTTAAATGAAATTGCTTTAATATACTTGATAAAAATTTACTCTACATATGTGTTATTAATCATGTTATATAATTAATAGCGTATTATATTGCTTTCATTATCTTTTAACTTCCAAGTAATTTATTTCGAAGGAACACACTTTTAACTGTTAGGAAAATGGTTATACGAGCTCGCTCATGGATTGAATGTGACCCTTCTAAAAGAGCTATAATAAATGCTAAGGTTGGATTTCAGTTATAGGATCCTACCAGCTGACTTACCTGGCTTTGTATAAGTCTCATTATTCGAAACAGTACATTTTGAAAGGACTACAGCATAAGATATAAATATTAACTACTTTATTATAGAAAAACTAATGTAATCAGAATAAGATTATATTGTTGATTATAACTAATCTACAACACTATAATTAACACAATTTACTCGTGTAATCCCTATCATATGGTGATACAAACCTTACATTTCATAGCAATGTTTCATTTATCACTTTTTCAAATGTATATGATTATTAGGAAAATAAACTTTTGATTTGTTATTATATATATATATATATATATATATATATATATATATATATATACATATATATATATCATATATATATACATATACATATATATATATATATATATATATATATATACATATATATGTTATATATATATATATCATATATATATATACATATATTTATATATATATATGTATATGTATGTATGTATATATATATATATATATATATCAGATATATATGTATACATATATATATATATATTATATACATACATATATATATATTTATATATATATGTATATGTATATATATGTATATATATATGTATATATGTTACTGTGAATGCCCGAAATTGGAGAATGTCGACATTCACCGGTGAATGTCGACATACACCAAATACCTCGGTGAAAGACAGAATATTTGATTATATTCTTACATATTCGGACTATCACCGGTGTATGTCGACAATCCGTATGCATTGATGGTGAATGTTGAAAAATAATATTTTTTTTACGTTTTTAAATCATACTTTATTATTAAAACATATATATGTTAAAATAGCAATTACCATTAAGGAATACTCCAAAGTTTCTGCATCCATTCCAAAGGAAAATACAGAAGAGCTTCAACCTATTACACCTTCTATCAAGCCA
This sequence comes from Pardosa pseudoannulata, assembly GCA_032207245.1. Taxonomy (NCBI): domain Eukaryota; kingdom Metazoa; phylum Arthropoda; class Arachnida; order Araneae; family Lycosidae; genus Pardosa; species Pardosa pseudoannulata. The sequence continues at coordinate 106,190,693 of CM063502.1, forward strand.
TGACTAAACAGCAGAAGTTTTATTTCTATTAAAAAAGCGGCCGCAAAAGATAATCTAATGCATGCAACTAAAATGTTACAGACATCAAAAAGAAAATTTCCTCCTGCTCAAATTGATGACACTGTGTGAATACAAGTCCCTGATGTCGACCGTGGTCGTACAGATGCTCGAAATGTATTGGCGGTTGTTGTTGGAATAGAAGACTCCGACTTTTGTAAATAAGTAAACAAAAATGGTTCACTCAAGCAGCTTGATACCCGTAATCAGTTTATATTTTGTAAAGAAAAGTTGCTCTCCATAGATGAGATTTCTTCTCAAGAAATGTCGCACTGAGAGAAGCCGCTGAAGCTAATTCGAGACGTGGATGGCATGGCTATAAACTCTGTCATTGCAAAAAGAAATGTTTAGTTACTAAATGCCATTAATAAATGCAAGGAACTCTTGTGCAATTCAAATTGCTATAGCAGTATAAATTGTTGCAACAAATAAGATAATATAACGTCAATCACATAATTAAGTTAATTATTGGTATTATTTTCTGTTCTAAGAGTGTTCGGTTTGTTTTATGTTCAACAGTTACATGTGCTATTACTATAAATTTGACTGTATTATGAAGAAGAAAATATAAATATCCGACATGTTCAACATTCACCATTAGTGCATGGTGAATGTCGACATTTACCAGTGTAAGTCAGAAATAAGGGTATTTAGCAAATATTTCGGACATACACCAAACGACTACGTGAATGTTGACATTCACCGGTGAAAGTCGACATTCTCCAGATTTCGGTCTTTCACAGTAACATATATATATATATATATATATATATATATATATATATATATATATATATATATATATATATATATATATATATATATATATATATATAAACAATTCAACTTATCAAAAACAAACAAACTGAAGATTTTCAGTCTCATTTCAGAATGAACAGTTAACTTCAAGCAGTGAATTTCTTCTACAAACAATCTTCAAAATAAGTCTTAAAAATACCCCATTAAAACCTTAACTGGTTTATATTACTTTGGAATTTTGTAGAAATTTAATTTTGATTAAACCAGTTCTTGATCTTTTAGTTACACGTATATACATACTGAGTTACATGCTAACAATGACAGTCTGAAAAGTTCTGTCTTTATCGCTCTAGAAATTGAATGAATATAATGTGACGAAAATAAATTTAATCATGTCTTTACATTCGTTAAATACACACTGGAGTCGACACGCAAAGGCATTACATAGGACGGAATTTATTTAAATTGCTTATTCTAACTGAAAATGTTATTAGGTATCCTATAATCTTCATATTACTGTACATCTACAAATAAATTTAAATTTATATCTATGCATATATGTATATATATATATGTATATATATAAATATATATAATATATATATATATATATATATATATATATATATATATATATATATATATATATATATATATATATATATATATATATATCTATATATATATATATATATATATATAAATGTGTGTGTCAGGTTTAAAAATAGGGGTTAAGAATTAAGCGAGTTACAGTTAAAAATAGTTAGAACTCATTAACGATAATGTAATAGGAGAAAGACACACCTCGAGCGGAAGTATACAGAGTGAAGAAGCCGACGCGGAAGTAGACATAGGAATTTTGCTTAGGTAGCAACGCCAAAGGAGACAGTTCTGAGCGGGAACTCATGCTGATAACATCCTCCACGCTTGTCGTAGTAAAGTATAAGAACAAAGGATTTCTAAATGGCACAGCTATGGACAGAAGGTTATATATATTGCAGTTTTTGTATATGAAATGAAATGTGTCTTCCAAGCCTTAAGTACTGGTCTATCTCATATATATAAACTAGAGGCTAATGATATAGAATACTCGCAATGGTAGTTTCAAATTCTTTATATAAAGATAACATTTGTGTAAATTAATTTGCAATATTTACAAAAAAAATGTGTTTTTTTCTTAAAATATACACCTATTTTCATTCATATTTTATTTTTGTTTAAAATACTTCAAATTATTTTTACATATTTGATACGGTTTTTTTCTATTATTTGAGGAAATTTTTTAATTCGCAATTGACGAGATACAAAAGGTTAATCATCCTTCTCTCTCAAAAGAAGTTTGAGTTATGAATATTTACATGTCGTTTACTTCTCTTAAATGATGAAGATCTATTTGGCAGTATTCATCAGGCAATCAAACCTCGTAAAAATCATAGAAGTGGCGGGCCAATCGATATGAAATCAACCCTCCCTTTCTTACTTCCCCCTTTTTTCTTTATTTTTTGCTTGTGTGTGTTTCGGATCAAACTCAATCTCATCCATCATTATACCGTAAGCATGTGTACTTTTGATTCAGAAACTCCATTTCGAATAAGACAAATCTATTCCTTTAGAATGTTCAAAAATAAAAATCTTAACAATTCTTTCAAGTCAATAGCGTTATGCTTATCTGTTTAAAATATACCGATCTTCTAAGCTTTTGAAGCTATTCTACAAATTTCCATGGTACAATTCAGAGAATGCTTATATGCATGTAAAGTGAAAAAAAAACTTTAAAGAATAACGTGTCAAGTTTTTCTCTCTTTTATCCACTTGAGTTCTGTTCAGTCCTTGACAGTTAAATTTACGTATACAATTTGATTCAACAAATTTTAAGGCTTGCATCGACAAACTCAATGTTCCTGATAGAAAAATCTATTGCTTTAATACCACCACTGTATTTTGATAAATCGTTCAGATAATATATTATATATTAAGTAAACTGAATATGAATTTAAAATTGCTTTTGTTTTAAATACAGTACTCTAAAACTTTTTGTTTCTATCCTTTTTATCAGCTTTAGATTTTTTCAGTTTTAAATAGTGACATTTACAAATATAATTTTATTCAACATATTTAAAGACTTACTGAAATATACTTAATGTTTATATTGGAAAAACAATACGAAAACATCGTTATTCTTCTAGAACTTTTTGAAATATATATGAATTTTTTTTATGTTGAAAAGACTGCAAATATAACTTATTCTAAATATTTTAGTAGCGTAAAACACCATTTCTAAATATTCCTGACTTTCTTAAATGTAATTAAATAGGAAATTGTTTGGTATAATATATAGGAAGATTTATTTTAAACAATTTCTAATTACAAATACACATAAGGAAAAAGATAATTTCATAGACATCCCAGATGAAATAATTAAATTAAATTAAGAAGAAATGTTAATTTTTTGCTTTAAACAAATTGGTAAACTTTGAATATTTTCAGACTACAAAAGTTATTTTTTTAGTAGGAAAGACATAGTTTTATTATTCTTCTAATATAATAAATGAAGACTTTTGCTTAATTAATATTTGTTATTTTATTAAAGAACAATTATTGTAGTAGGAAATTCAAAGAACATAATGTATCGATAAGAAACTTTTATAAAAGGATATTAACAATGTTTTCCAAAGTGTCACATGTAAAATTTTATAGATACTGTTCAAAACTCTAAAATTTGCTTCTTAAAAGAAAAATTCTGATTACTACAAATAAAATATCACCAAAGTAAGTGTAGATTTTCATCTAAAGAATACTTTAAACAAAAAAAAATATTATATGAGCATAAATTTTATGGCCGTGGGAAAAATTGTAAATAGTTTTTTAAAAAGCTTTTTCTTTTCAAATACAATATAAATATTCTGCAATAAGATTATCAAAACAAATGCTTTAATATTTGACTTAGACATTTATAGGTAAATGCATATATTATTAGTGGTATATTTATTTAGTGTTCTAATAACTAGTGTGTCACGCTGGTATCCCAGGTTGTTGGGCTCGAGCATGACAGGTTCTTAAAAGCTTCTCACTGCACAGAAGGTGTGTGTGAAGAATAGATTTCCTCCTTTAAAAGTACTTTTATTTTCTTAGGATGTTTGGGGAATTTTTTTACTCATATCAAAGTTAATGTTTGTAGATGTGTTTTATTTTGAAGAATGTAGCAAAAAATCTAATGACTTTGTTTTCATTACCAAACTAAATATTCAGAAATTTATATTTCTTTGAAACGGTATTTAACAGTATAATTGTAACACGTAAGTCGTTCTGATCAGTTTTGATTCTTGTGAAATATTTATTCCATGCAAGAATGAGAGTAGTAATTTTCAATAAAATATTCAATTGTTATTGATTTGAAAATGTATTTGTGCTCTTCTATTTTTCTGTATGAGTTTTGTGTGGTCGTTATATAATAGTCCTATGTAGTTCTCAATAGTCACTACTTTCTATGACTGCTATTGGATTCCCTCACTTTAGCACTCACTTTCATAAAAGTGTGTAAATAGCCGGTCTTCTTTTCTGTTTATCAAATTACGAGTTTGATTATTCAAACGTCGAAACTGTATTCTTGTATGAGAGGGAAATATTTCATGTACTTTGTTTCTGATACGTAATATTGATTTAGAAAATGAATGAATAATATACACGAACGAGTTTCCCTATTCTCAAATGAATGTAAAAGCTAATATGTGTAATAAATATCGGAATAAAATATCTTAAATTGTGTTGTAGCTGATAGTGTACAATGATTTTCCGAGGAGAATTTTGCCTTACAGCATTTTTATTTCATAAATATAGTGTATTTTACTAAATTAATAATCGCTTAGAGCTAACAAATCTTGCATCTAAGACTGATAATATATACAAACACAAAGGCTTGTAAAATTATAAATATATAATTCCATTACAAATGTTCATAAAATTAAATAACCGTGAAAAATATATCATAAGTAATTTTTGACCCAAAACCCTTAGATGTATACTACAATGCAACAGCATAAAAAGCTTCATAATAAGCGAATTACTGGAGCAATCGTCTTGATACTTGCTGAAAGAGCTTTTCAGATCGTATTAAGCTATTCTGTAAAGTCTCGATAACGTAGGTTAAGTAGTATCCAAAATATCATCAGATTTGAATGTTTTGTCGTTATAGTTGAATTGCTGTTTACTTGCTAAAAATCATTTTTGACTTATGCATCATAATATGCGAACGACTGGAGCAATTATTTTGATACTTGCTGAAATAGCTTTTCAGATCGTATTACGCTATTTTGTAAAGTCTCATTAAAGCAGGTTAAGTAGTATTTGAAATATCAATAGATTTGAACGTTGTATCATTATAGTCAAATTGGTGTTTACTTGCTAAAAATCATTTTTGACAAATGCATAATAATAAGCGAACTACTGGAGCAATCGTCTTGATACTTGCTGAAATAGCTTTTTGGGTTTGGTGAAGAACGCTATGGTCTACTTGTTTGCTACATGGGGGCTAATTAAACTTGTTGGGAAGAGAGTTGTAAAGAACCGAAAGAGACTTTAACCTCTTGAGTATAATAAGAGGTGTTGGAATGGTTAGTTCAAAAGTTTTTCCTGTCTTCAAATATTCTGAAGACTTTTCTTTCTCCTTTCCTCCCCATAGAAATGAGGAAGAGGTTGACCCATTACGGGCATGACTAGCAATAAATGTAACTTATTATGGTTTATAATACCGAAATATTTTGCTTTCTTCAGTCTTAGAAGCGAATACTAAATTTTAAGCTTATTTAGATTTTTTAGAATTTTAGATACATTTAGATTTTAAACTGATCTGTTTTGGGTAAATGATACGCAATGAGTTTTTACGAGTAACTTTCCATTACAGGTGTGAATACACGATTTCACAGTGAATTTTGAAAATAAAATAAAATTTTTTAATTATATATAATATCATTAAAAAATTTTACTAGATGCTCTATTAAGGGGATAATGAAAGTTCCGAAATCCTTTAGTGAACAATTAATTTAACAGTTGCAATTCTGTAAATTGAAAAATTATCTAATTTTTAATTAATATGATTTTAAAAAGTTGAGTTTTTAAAATATAAAATAACCTTCCTTGAGCTTAAAAAAAATTTTTTTTCTCCTATTTTTGCTTTATTACTTAAGAATTACATTTTAATATATTTGGTATCTGAGAAGAAAAAACATTTGTGTGTCGTAATATATCATAAAATGCCAAGCCCAAGTAATGAACAAATGGTGAGAAAGTATGTAGACAGGTGTTTCGCTGTTTTGAGCGAGAAACATTTTTAATTCGAGAGTATTTAGTGGTTTGTAAAAGCACACACAGTTGAGGCGAGCGAAAAACCAAGGACACATGCACCAAGCAAATGCACACAGAAGGTAAGTGGCGGCCACGAATGGCTAAAACAGGAAACACAGAACGAGCGAAATGTAATTTAGACTTAGTTATATATTTTTATTTTTTTATTATATATATATTTCCTTGAGCTTATTTTTTTTTTCTCCTATTTTTGATACTTTGTTCATTTTATATATGGATCTGAGAAGAAAAAAATTTGTGTCTTATATATACCAAGAATAATGAACAATGAAAATGTAGACATAAAAATTTAATTGAGAGTATTTAGTGGTTTGTAAAAGCAAAAGTTAAAGCGAAAAACATTTAAGCAAATTGCAACAGAAAAACATTAAAAAGAAAAAATGTAGAAAGAACATTAAGCATTAAAAAATTCAAAAATTAAAATTCATGTAATCTGGTTTAAAATCGATAATGTGTAATTACCTTAATGTACATGAAAATTAGGACTTTAAAATTTAAATTGAAAATAACTGAATAGAACTATGTAACTCATACTTTTATATTGAGAGTGTTTGTAAAAAAAAAGTTCTAGTGAAAAACCATTTTAGCATTCAAAAACATTCAAATAAAAATTCAAAATAAAAATGATTATTAATTAAAACTGGAAATATTAGTTAATTAAATTTACAAAAGCCAATACACTTTGTAACACTTGCTTCAACTATTGAGGTGTTCAAAATATGTTTTGATATACTTAAGAATAAAAATCTCAAATACTGAAACCCGAAATAATTATTAATACTTCTTAAAAAATATTTTTCGCATTCAAAAAATTTAAGTTTGAACTACTTAAGGTGTTAAATGTTTGTATAAGTAAATAGTTTGACTAGATATCTTATCATAAACTACCTTTTTCGCATTCAAAAATACCTTTTGAAGTTTAACTCTTAACTTTTGTATAAATGGAGTTACTTATACTAGTATTTAAACTGAAGGCATATTTCGAGAAAAAAGATACATTTTCCTTCACAATGTTAAGAGGAATGATAATTTTCAGATACAATATTTTGGAAATTATTATCAATTTGAAAAATGATTAGATGTTCTCCTCCTTCTGTTTCTTTTAGAAATTAATATCAATTAAAACATGAAAGGATTAAAAAATAAAAACTAATCAATATTCAAAATTTTAAAATCAAATGGAATGAAGATATGTTTGTATATGTAATTACTAAAGCAAGAATTTATAATAAAATAATTAAGATATGCTGTTTTAAACATATAACATTTTAAGGAATCAAATCCTAAAAATGTACAAAAAGTAAAAGAAATTAATTGATTTATAGTACACACACACAAAAAAAAAAAAAAACTGTTGAGTTTAGTGAGATGAAAATGGTAACTTTGAGACTTTTCAATTATGTATTTGAAATAATGTTATCGCTAAAAATAACCGAAATAAGAAAAATATTAACCAGGTTTTGTCTGTAATTCTTGTACTATTATATATATTTTTTTCATGAAATAAATTTCGGTCTAGTATGATTGTAAAGATTTTAAGAAGGTGAAATGGATTCATACTTGAATCCTTTGTTATATATAATGATGGATTGCTAAAGGTGATTGGTGCTTTATGTAAACAACATCAGCAGTTTTCACTTCATTTCTTCTGAATTGATTGATAGTTTTTGAGACTTATGAAAGAGCATTTTCAAAGTTTTATGGGGAATGAAAAAATACCTGAAATTCATCGAGATATCTTTCTTTTTTTTAAATTTTCTTTAACAAGAAGTCTTTGAAATGAATTTTATATGAGGCTTATTTTAAGGACATGTTTTATTAACGAAAAAATATTAGCATTTTTATCGAGATATTAGCTGTAGTACTTTACAAGGTCCTTTCCTTTTCACAATTTTACTTTTAATCGAACCGTCAGGTTTGAACTAAACATTCCTTTATCTATTTATCACTACTTAATGATGGGCATTGGTACCATTTTTCGTGGTTGGAATCCCACTGTTGATTTGGATGTTCCTAATCTGATTTAAATAGTACATTCCAGTTGTAGTCTTCGTGTGGTAAAAGAGTAGACTGTAGCAAACCAAACAAAAATCTATTGATTAGAAGCTTAGAAAACTTTAGATTTCACAGATTGAATCTGTGTTTTAAGGAGTAAATATTATAGATTTTCCTTTGGTTTTACTGAATTTAGACTCGTAGATTCATCCTTATGTTACTTGCTGAGTCATATTAAAAGGAAATCCATGTTCTTTAAGGCAACTGCTTACCTTCTAAGGGGACGTTTTAAAATTATTTTTTATTTATAATATAAGTTTTATGATAAAATACAGTGTAAATCTAGAGGAATTATTTATTATGTTAGCTTTTATGTTTGCTATAAAAGTCAGCTATATGCCGAAGCTGGAATGGATGTTCGTAGCCGTTTGGTCTCGGATATAAGCAGTAGTTCTCGGGTAGCAAAAAAGTAGACCGTTGTGCTCCAAACAATAAACCAAGAAACGATTATATACATAATTCTATAAATATTAATATTATAAAAAAGCCCATTCATTGGAAATGGGATTTACTTTGTAAAAACTGTTTCAGATCGTACTCAACAACAGTGTGCTTGACTGTATTGAGTATAGAATATCATGTGGTACAATACTATGCTTTTCTTTAAAAGCAGTATTAGAACCAATAGTCCTTTAATAATAATATCATATATTCCTGTAGAAAGTTTGTCATACATTGGCTGTTTAATGTATGACCCACAATACAGCGTTTCGTTCTGTTGCAACTTTTGTTAACTAGCGGTATTAATATATTTAAAAATCACATAATTTTGCAGTCTATATATAAAAGAAGCCAATAAAGATATTATTTTAAAGGTAATAATAAGATAATAATACAGATAAAGGTATTATTTTAAAGCCATTATTTTAAATTATTTACTTGAAAAAATTTATAAATTTGTGTTTAGATAGTGAAATTTGATACAACAGTAAATAAGAACAATTAACTCATAAAGGTTTTACTTGATATCTGGTGATAAAATCCAGTTGAGGACTAATAACAGCCACAACACCATTTTTAAGTTAGATAAATTCAAGATTTTTATGCATTTTTAATTAAGAAATATCAGATTTTAATGTTTGATCAAATTTGAAAAATTCACAGTTTGAAATAAAAATTCATGTTTCATATGCAGGCAAGCACTTTATATGGTATATGCATTCTTTTTATTTATTTATTATTTTTTTACAAAATACTTACAATGATTATTAAATTTAAGTCAATAAATGTTTAAAACAATTTGACAATTTTTGCTTAAATCATTTTTAATGGCTAATTCTATTCCCTGAATTAGTTTTAAAGAGAGACTAAACATACGTGAAAGATATAAAATTTAATAATGTAATGAGTCTTATAGGTCATGAAAGCATTTTATTATACTTAAATATAATTTTATGGATAACCAGCTCAAAATATTCACGATTATTAGAATGTTTGAGCAAAATTTGTAATTACTTAACTGGATAGCTTTGAAAAAAGTACTTCATGTTATACAATATCTTTAAGATATATCACCACTGATTAATTGGTGATTACGCTCCATTACTTATAGTAAAATTTTAAGAATTATAATTTGATTTCATAATTTACTATAAATATGTGGCAATTTAAACGTTATGAAGACCGTGTTATGCGGTGTTAGATTTGTAACTAAATGAGTCAGTTAAATGAAATAAGCGGTTTTATGGATTATGAATACAAATAAAACTGTCAATTTATCCCAAAATTATGAAATGCTATGTATTCAAATTTAAAGTGCTCTTGTATAAAACTTTTTATAATACGAGAAAAAATAATTAAAAAAAAACAATGGAGTCACAAACATTTAATTGAATAAAAATAAATGACATTAGATTAGATATCTTTAGAAACACCAGAAAATTTCAAGCAGTACTTCACAATAACTTTGTATTATAAAAAATGAAGTTTATAATGTTAAACACAAAAAAGAAAAGCCAGGAAGTTAATAAAACTCTTATATTTCCTCTCTGTCAGTACTTAGCATGATGGACTATAATTAAGACCTTGATTAAATAAAAGGCCAAATGCTTTACAGCAATCTGTTAAGAAGCTGGAGATGGTTAAAAGCTAGGGTACAAAGTAAAAAGATTTTTCTTTTTTATGTTATTTTATTAAACTTTTACTTCCCAATTTTTATAAAATCAATTTATGTACTATCTATAAACCTGGCTGATATAAATTAAATAAATAAAAGGAAAAATTTAGTTTAGAAAGCTTCGTAAGAATTGCACATTTTTGTTTTTTATTCTTATATGCAAAAGAAATCAAAATTTAATTTTATCCAGTATGTGTTAAAAGATTTCATAAGACTATAATAAAGAATTTTAATCTATGCTTTCTTACTGGAATTCGTCACTGAATTGCCTTCATGATGCTTTATTTAAAAACAGTCTGTTTGAATAAGGTTTTCAAAGCGTTTTCTATTTAGAATTACAATCTATCAACATTCTTTTGTGTCCTATAAAACAGAAAATGATAGTATAACTGGCATGACTAATTAAATGTAACATATTATCTCATAGTGCAATTTACTAAATCTTTCAAACATATATAATTTTAATTGGAATATTTTACGTTATAAATAATCAGCCAGAATATTTACTGTTAAACCACTTTAGTGATAGCCATCACTAGGAATATCTTTTGAATAAAAAATAAAATGACAGTATAAGTGGCATGACTAATTAAATCTAACATATTATCTCATAGTTCAATTTACTAAATCTTTCAAGAATAAATAATTTTAATTGGAATATTTTACGTTATAAATAATCAGCCAGAATATTTACTGTTAATGCATCTTAGTGATAGCCACTACTAGGAATTTCTTTTGAATAAAACATAAAATGATAGTATAAGTGGCATGACTAATTAAATGTAACATATTATCTCCTAGTTCAATTTACTAAATCTTCCAAGCATATCTAATTTTAATTGGAATATTTTACGTTATAAATAATCAGCCAGAATATTTACTGTTCAAGTATCTTAGTGATAGCTATTACTAGGAATATCTTTTGAACTTCACTTCTGCGTGAAAACTTTTTAAATAGATCCCCTTTCTAGCGACTGAATACTTTTCAAATCAAAATCAAGAGAAACTGTGCTAAAAATCAAACGAAAAGCATCTACATTATATTGAAAACAGTGACTACAGTTCAATAAAAAGTAAAACAATTCTAAGTAACGATTCCCTTCTTGAAAATTCATTAGAAAAATCTATCAAAAGTAATACATAAACTAGAAAAATCAACTTATATTGAAGTTTCTAAAAATAGATCCCAACTACGCTGATAGTGCGGAATTTCTGTTTGAAAGTTGTTGAAATGTATTCATTACCAGCAGAAAAAAATTGAAGCCATTTCAAGACAGACGTTCAGAAACGAAGACTATAAATTGTAAGACCAGACATTGCTTCAACTAATCGATAGCTCAACGAGAGGTGTTGTTTATCCATGCATTCTTCGGCGAATTCGGAATTGTTTTGTAACTAATAGTGGCTACTTTACACGAAGGCTTTCAATAGATCGGGAGTATTTATTAGAATTCTAAGAATCGAAGTGATACATTCATACATAAATTATTATGTAAGTAGAAAATGCTTTTATGAGAATTATATGGTATGTGTATATTAGAATTTTTATAACTAATTTCTTTGCAGCCTCACTTGAATTTCCTTTCCATTTTAGGAATTTAATTTTACTAAATAGGTTATTTAAACGAAAGTTAACATTTTAAAATTAATATTTCATGTAATTAACTTTCATAAACAGTTTTTTATTTGACGGCATTGGTTCGAACAAAGTTATTTAAGATAATAAAAGAAAATTACAGATGTAAATTACCGTAGTTAAAAATTCTGATGCTTGAAATAAAATTTGTTTTCTTGATATTGTTTTAAAATTTGACTTGTACGTATTTTAAAACTAACTTTGTATTTTTCGCATACAATATTTCGAAGCAAATTATTTTAGATTAATTTCTAAACTCAGTTTTGTAGTAAATTACCTACATTAAGTGTAGATAAATGTTCTCCTGAAGTACAAATTTTCGTATAAATGAACTAGAAAAATCGTAACTTGAAATGTTAATTGTATAATGACTTTAAACACACCACGCCTTGGTTACGTAACATTTATAGGAAATGAAATAAAACTACACAATTTATTTAAATATAGGGGGTTTACAAATTAATTTAGATAATACATTTATTTGTTGAAATATATCCGAGGATTCTTACTTTATTACTTTGGTGTAACTTTTTGGTGTATCTACAAATAAAAAGAATCAAGGATGTATTGATATATGAACTAGAAGAATTCTTTTGATGAATACAAAATATTCTGTTTCAAACTAAAGAATAAAGTTATTTTTAAATTCCTTTTTGTTTTTTATGTTGTTATGTGAAAGAACCAGCCTGTAATATATTAAATTTGGTTTGTTTCACTTTAAAATGGAAAAATGTTTTTAATATCTAGGCTTAACTTCACATTATTTAGAGATGTAAGGATATTTTCCAATTAACTTATTATCTGTAAAAAATGCAAATAAAGGTGTAGACAACGAAAGAAAACAAAGAATTTACTCTACTCACTCTGTATTAGAAATAACTCTGAAAATCGTTCAGTAACATTAGTTTCAAATGATAATAAGGGCTCAATCATCTTTTGTTTACAAAAATGTATTTTTTCACTCCTGAGAAAAACAATGAGATCTGAAAAAAACTCCAATTAATCTGTTTATGTTTTAAGTTCAGAAAAAAAAATAATTTCAAAATTTTAAGCGTATAAACCAAAATACCATGCAATGTTGTTAAATAGTAGAAAAATTTCATATAATCGTATGACCGGAAAATGTGAATTATTATTTTATGCCTAAAAGCAATGTCTGAATACTGGCTTTCAGTATGTAAGATCACCATCTAACAAGTTCAAATACGGGCATATTAATCGGGTGAGCTTCATAGAGTTTCCGTTACCATTTCTAACGTGCAACGAAAATAAGAGTTTGCAATCGATGCAAGATTTCCAGAGTGCATCACCCCCCCTCCCCCGAAAAATGCAATGCACATTTACCTCATTTGCAAACGTAGGGTAATGCTACATGCAGCTAAAAAATTAATAATCTTTGCTGATTTCTGGGATAGGAGAATAAGGTAACCTTACTTAGTCACTGTAACAGTAAATTTAATGTTTACTTAATATTTGATACAAGCCGGTGTCAATAAAAATGGGATACACTTGGAATTACGGTATGGGAAATAAATACCAAATGTAGCAACATAAACATCATTTTCTAAAATTTATTTCTATGTTAAATAATTTCGACATTATTTGTTGTATTAAAATGTTCAAACGTATTCTCATGATAACAGCGTATCTAATGTTAGTCATTCTGGAAACTAAACTTTGATAGTACTCAATATTAAAGCCCTTTTTAAGTTTTATTAAAGAAAGGGATTTAACAAATTAAAACATTTTGATTAAAATATTATAACTGCTGTTTTTAAAATATTACATAATCATTTGCAAGTTTCAAAGTCTTAGTTTATTACAAAATATGTATTTCAATTTATACTATCTTTATTATCCCCTTTTAATATCGTAAATATGGTTAAACATAGAAGAAGAGTAGTTATATATTGTAAATTCTTTTAGTAGAAAAATTTTAGAATGTTAAATGCTTATTTATTAAGAAATAATTAACAAACACATTACCGCAACAGTGGTATAATATTGTTTTAGACAACAATGTGCCACAAATATTTCATTTTAGACATTTCTAACTATAAAGTATTAATTTTTTTCTACTTTAATAAAACCCTTTTTAAAAACATCGTGTTCAATATTTTAACTCTTCATCTATTCATATTGAAAATATTTTAAATAATCCACCTCATCGTAATCTATTTCTGTTTTTAAAAGACATAGGTTTTTACTCTCACATCTGAATTTCATACCTCATCGCTGGTTTTTACTTTTGATCGTATCTCCTCTACATTGCTTTTGCATTTTTAGTTTGTTCCTTTTATCTATTTATATGTTCCTTTTATCATCGTTCTATAGCTGTTTGTTTTGGTTCGTTGTAGAATAATTTTTAACTATTTGTTTGGCACAATATGTCCTACGAGGACTCAGTGCCATTAAACTCCATTCAACCAACCAACCAACTACTTTAATAAAAAAAATCTTGAGATGCTTTGAAAATAATATACTCGTATACTTCTATCCATCTAATTATAGACGTGTGTGTACAATTTCTGTTAAACCCAAAAGAATATACTTTTGTTAACCGTAGAAAATAGAAGTTAAATTATAGAACAGAAATGTGTCACATAGCATTGACAATCAGTATTAGATTTATGGCATATGCTGAGCATGTACTTAACTTTTTTAAACAGTTATTTTAATTATTTTGTTTCATAAAAGTTTTGATTCAGTTATACTATAATTTTTTACAGCGTATAAGTACTACAGAAGGAAGAAAATGGAATAAGAGATTCATTAACTCAAATATTTAAATATTATATACTGTCCATAAAAGCTAATCAACCTCTTAAAAATTTCTATCTGTTATCATATAAAATTATAGTATTTACTAAATTACCTAGAGTTAAGATGTATGTGCTTTAAAAATAATTATGAAAATAAATAAAATCTGGTAATGCGAAAAGTATCTTAAAAACATTACACACACACACACACACACACACATATATATATATACATACATATATATATATATATATATATATATATATATATATATATATATATATATATATATATATATATATATATATATATATATATATATATATATATATATATATATATATATATATATATGTGTGTGTGTGTGTGTGTGTGTGTGTGTGTGTGTGTGTGTGTGTGTGTGTGTGTGTGTTTGTGTGTGTGTATAAAGTAATATTTTTAACATAAAACTAACCAACGTAATTATAAGTGTATTTTTAAATAATCTTCGAGGGATTTTAATATTAAATTGCAAAATTTGGCAAATATCTTTAGTCTCTTCTATGGTTTTGTCAAGTTCGCATACATCAAAAATTTCCTTCTGACTTGCATAAGTTGTTGACTCGTAAACTGCATCTCCATGCTGTTAACGATTAAGAACCCGGATTGGCTAGCTCACAGACCTATAAATTAACATGTACGGGTTTTCAACCCAGATGACTTCGAGAGAAGCTGCATAAAAATAAATTGTATTTATCTTTTACAAAATTCTGTTCATTGTTATCTACATTGTTCGACCATCGTATTATATACGATTGAACCGAAAGCGAATGTAAATTCCCTTACCTTTAGGATGTTGTTCATTGCTCATTAGTATATATATATATATATACATTATATATATTATTTTGCTTGTTATTATTTCCTATTTACAATCAAAGACTTTACTGTCGTCTATAAAAATTATACAAAATATATACCTATTTCTCTAAGTGTTTCGAGAACAACCTAAATAGAAATTTAAAAACATGAATTAAATTTACTAGTTTAAATAAACATTTCAAATAAATATTATTTGACTGGAAAGATACTAAGTTAAATATTTACAGTGCCTACTTTCTATCATACATATTTCTACTTATAAGTATAATTCATTCGCAATAAGGGAGTCATTTGCAACACGTTCATTTAAAAAATAATGACTGTCGTGAAAATTGATTAGCATACATACAATATTACTACCTCGTACCTTCAACAACAAAAAATATGAAAGATTTAAACAATTGTGGGATAAAATAAGTGTTCTTATCATAGCTGCAGTCTCTAATGATACAATAGTTACAACTCAGAGCCCATATTCCCCCCTCCCATATTTACTGACTCTTTAAAAATCTTTATATTCTTAAGTGGAGCTTTGTGATATTTTACAGAAAACTACGAGAGTGAGAGAGAGAGAGAGA
Organism: Pardosa pseudoannulata; assembly: GCA_032207245.1. Taxonomy (NCBI): domain Eukaryota; kingdom Metazoa; phylum Arthropoda; class Arachnida; order Araneae; family Lycosidae; genus Pardosa; species Pardosa pseudoannulata. Next base: position 106,206,879 of record CM063502.1, read on the forward strand.
GAGAGAGGGGGGAAAGTAAATTACCGATCTTAAAGTTTAAGGCCGGAGACCGATTCACTGACACAATAATTACAACCCAGAGGCCATATCCCTCATCCCATATTTACTGTTTAAAAAAATCTTTATTTCTTTATAGGCTTTATAGCTTTGTGGTATTTTATGGAAAACTACAAAAGAGAGAGTAGAAAATGTATCTTTTGAAAATTACCGATCTTAGAGTTGAAGGCCAGAGGCCGATTCTCTGATGACACAATAATTACAACTCACAGGCAATATCCCCCATGCCCTATTTACCGACTGTTTAAAAAATCCTTATATGTTTTATAGCTTTGTTGCATTTTGTGGAAAACTACGAGAGAGGGAGAAATCGATTTCAGCGAAGGCTATCTTTTCCGTAAGTTATCTAAATGGAGACCTAATATACGTGACGCGGGAAAGAAATAGCTGAAAATCTAAAACACAGACAACCAATAAAACTGTGAAGCTATTTCTGAATATCAGAAAGCACAAAAATGTATCTCGTGTGGTTTAATTCCATCACAGGAAACTGAAACAACGATACGGTGATTAGAATAAAAACCTTGATAGGAATAACTGTAAATATTGCATTTATGCACCTGTTTACATATCACAAATAGAGTTTTTAAAAATTAAATACTGTTTATACAAGATATTTGGCTCATTTATTCTCAACATATTTTTTCAAACCCGCATTTCACTCAGTTAAAGTAATTTACATAACTTACAAGTTTTATTGGCACAAAATGTGTTGTATATTCTTCTTATTAATATTTAAGACTAAATTTCTTAATAGATAAACATCTATATATGCATAAATGTGAATATATTAGCTATTTACCAATGCATAAGATATTTAAAACTATACAACTATATATAATGCGTTTTAGATCTTTATAAAAATGCGTAGGTTTAGCATTTTTATATAAATATATAAAAGAGATTCAACTTAAATCCAATTTACGCATACTTTTAAACTATTGGATTCCAAGATTTATCATATGGATATGTAAAATAACTAACAATTGAGACATTATTTATATGTCTAAAGTTATAAAATGGCTTGTTACAGTTTAACAATATGTTTCTAGCCTAAATATTATAGAAAATATAATAATTTATACAACAAGTTGCATTTTCCAGCTATGTCAAATTCCTATTTGAAATATTTAGTCGCCTAAGTCAATGGGCTTTATGCCAGGCACTTAAACATGTAGTATATTGATCATAAAAGCAATAATTTAATTTTTTCGAAAGATATTGCTTTGAAGGGCTCAAGAGAAGTAGTTTTAAAATGATATAAGTTGACCAAAATTAGAGTTGTTTCTTTAAAATATGATAAATTAGTCGTTAATTTTCATAATCAAATCATATTGCAATTTGATTGGGTTCAACAGAATATTTCATTTCACTTGAAAACGGCCTCTGCGTTGTACTTCGTTGTCAGAAATAATATTTCTCTCTGTTCCATATTTTCGTATTGGTGACTTCAAAATATTCTAGGCACATTATTTTGTTCTCCATTTTTACGAACTCCTATACATTAATTCTTAATGCATTCAAATTATTAAATTGTCACAGTGAAGTATTTTGGGAATTACAGATTATTTAATAAATATATTCAGGGTAAAGAAGACTGCTAAATAATTATACAAAGCTAACTTTTTTATATGTTGTATTAATCAGAGCCGAAAATCAGTTTGCATTTACGTTTCTATATAAGCAATGAACATACTGTTAAAAAAAAGTCAATTATTATGCAATGCACCAGGATCATTGTGAAATATTGTTTCATGGCTACTCGACTTTTATGAAAAAAGCTTCTATTTTAATAAAAAATATACTTATTTTCAAAATTTTAGTGTCACATGTTTTATGTAGTAGCGTCATTTATGCTCATATTAAAATAAAATAAAAATTAAATGTTTTAAAAATTGAGATTAAAAATTACCTTAAGAGAAATATATATACACCAAACAGTACAAAGTGTTTTTAGAAATTATTAATTTAGAGTTAACAAACTTAGTACACACACACATACACACACTTCTAGAACTTTTTAAAACTTCAATAGATGTTTAAAGTATTTAAACTTTTAAACTTTTTGCTAGTTTTTAAACTGTTTTCTGATCATTAATTTAAAATTCTTTATTTTTGCCTTATTACTTAAAGATATAACTTGAACATTTGTGGTATTATTTTGTTGATTAAATAGTTAATTTATAGGAAGCTTTTTTATGTATCTTAGTGAAAACACAAGAGTTTATGTAGATCTTTATGTTAAATCTTAGTAAGAAATTCAGACTTTTCTAAATTAAAGTATATTAAGTTAAATGAAGTCAAAATTTAAAAGCAGATGATTATATTTGTTTTATTGTATTTTAGGAACTTCAGTAAGTACTGTACGGGAATCTATAAAGAATTCAGTTAGAAGAAATATTTTAGAAATTAAAGAATTCATAAATTTTTCAAGATATCTCAATTCAACAAAAAAATTAACTAATTTAATTATTTATACATACATATTTGAGAATTTATACATATTTAATAATTCATGTCTCAGTTAAGGATTTATAAAAAAAGTTTAGTAACATCCACCCTTCCCTTAATATGAGATCCATGTTCTTTGCCTAAGAATTTAGCTTCAAGGGATTTAAAATAGAACAAACAGTGTATTAAAAGGACGAAAAAAAATTAAATATTCAACTTCTTAATTATTTTTTAGACGATTCTAAAACACCATTAACTCTAAATGGGCAATTTTACAACTCTTCACAATTTAAAACACTTGCGTAGAATAACGTAACTCAAAGAGTGAATAAAAGAAATATACTACATTTAACAGTCATTAATACAGTTATTAATCTTAGAAGTAGAATATAAGTAAGACTTAAACTATAAAGAGTTTAGAAATGACCGGACAGTCCACGAGAAAACAAACCTCAAATAAGGAAAACAAATTTTAAAATATTCAACTTGTTAGAACGTTATTTTTGAGTTGATTCTAAAGAGCCGTTAAGTGCAAATGTGTCTTTGTATAATTTTACACAAGTTTCAAGTACTTGCGTAGGAGAACGTATTTTGCCGGTGGGTAGGGGGAAAAGAGAAAAATCGATTTTAGCTTTCAACACATTTATGCAAAGAATCCATTTTTAAGGTATTGTCTGAGGATATGAGAAGTCAAAATCGCATCGACCTCGTAAAAGAAAATTTGGTCTTCAGAATAAATGGACGTGTTTTGTTTGGAATTTGCTATGACTTTGGAATGATATCAGATACAGTTTAAATTGATTTTTATATTTAAAACTTAATCCAAAATAATTAAATTTTTTCTAGCCTATAAAAATAAAAAAAAAATATTGAGATTGCTACATATTTCCTATTCGCTGATTACCTATTATATTTTTTCTACATTAAGCCGTTATTGTTATAATATGCTATTGATGAATTTGCTGTTTTCTTTTTATAAGATTTTTGTTAGTATTATTCAAATAAAAGGTTTCATTTAAAAAATTTTCTTCATTTTTCTAAAAATGAAAAAGCTTTTCGTTCATATTATGACGTATTTAGTTAAATTCATAAGATTTGGTTTCATTTGGAGTGCTACGGTCTACTTTTTGCAACACAAGGGCTAATGAGACCGGGACCTACAGCTTAGAGACGATTCCGAACGAACATCCATGCCACTGTGGGATTCGAACCCACGAACTCTGGTACCGAAGGCCAGCAGCCTAACCAATCGGCAATTGTTCGGCTAAATTCATAAGAGAGTACAGATTAAGAACAAGTACGTTGCTTTGAGAAACTTGAAAGTTAACGTTTTATATCATCATTGAATAAAAAATATTTCTTCATCACTAAATGAGCTATTTTTAAAAGGTAGGGGAGTGTTTCCATTCTTTCGATTTTTCAAACTATATTAATACAGAATTTTGTTGCAACGAGGAATATGGAATAAATATATAGTAACCACTCTAAATTCTTTTGTTTATATTTTTTGAATCCAAAATTAAACCACTAAAAGTTAAAACCACTAAAAGGAAATTAATAACAAGTTCTCATTAAAACAGTGTTAATCAAGGGTCTGAAAGTTTATTTTTAAATATTCTTCATTATTTCTAAAGAAGTTATATGTATTAATCGACAATTAATTCATAATTACTGATTATTTGATTTAACATAATTGATAATTGTTAAATCAAAAAGATCGATTTAACATAATTACATTTAAAACTTATGCAGTTCATTTGATCGTAAGAAACATGTCGTAGAAGGAATTTTAACTATAAGTTTATTCAATCATGAGGAAACACTATTTCATTTATAAAAGTAAATTTTAGGCATATTAAATAAAGGAAAAGTCTTCAATATTAGCTTCTGTCGTTCATTTTGAGGTACTGAAGACACACAGAAGTACTGCATGAATAAAAAGTTCTTAACATGAATTTTATTTTGAGGGGGAATAACAGCATTCTATGAAAGAACCAAGATGAAAAAAATTAACCATAGGATGAGAATTTACCATCATATTAAAATAACAAGAAAAAGAGGGAATACCAGAAATCCTTTAAATTAAATGGCTATTAATGGAAATTGATGTATTTTCTAAAATTGTATTTCTTTTATTAAGCATTGAAAAATTAGCATTGAATTTGCAGCGGGGTACTAGATATTCAAGTTACTACCCATGGTTAGTAAATTTTCATCATTGAATTCTCTAAAATTTTCTTAAAAATAACATTAATAAATAACAACTGAATAAAATAAAAAGATATTTATTTAACATTAACATTTTCCTAAACCAGGCTTAGAGTGTTCTTTCAAAGGACGTTGCTCATTTTTCTATGTAAACTAATTTGAAAAAAGGCGATAAAGTGCTACGACTTTCATTGCTATGAAATTTTTCATATAAAGCATGCAAAATTAAAATCCAATAATATTTTAAAATGTAGTAAAACTTAAAATAAAAACAGAAGATAAAGGGATGCATCTATATATTTTTTCGTATCTTAAGAAAATTACAATAAAACTGCCTGAAAATGTATTAACAGATCTCGAATTTAAAAACTCTCTCTCTCTCTCACTCTCTCTCTCTCTCTCTCTCACACACACACACACACTTGTATATGTGTACATTGTATGTGTGTATGTGTGTAATTATTCTTTATACTTATAAGTCATTTTCAGTGATAAATGATTTATGTGTAAAAACTAATCATTACTTGCTTAATAAGGTGCAATTTTAAAAATCATTTTAATGAAACATTGTAAAAATATAAAACACTTTAATAATATCATTATATGGGGGTTCTATAGGTACCTTAGAATAAAAATATATTCTGGTCAACTTGAAACTTTTCACTTTTATATTCTTATGACATTCATTACTTGGCTAGTTCTATACTGGTAGTTTGGGATAGTTTTTTTTTCTAGAACGTTAAAAGAAAAAATTCCACGGTACACGTGTTACGAAAGAATAATTATCTTTCTTCGCCACGCACAAAAAAGCAAAGTTCATTCAACAAAACCTCAAGCACGAAATGGCAATTTCAAAGCCCAGTGCACGAAACCGGCATCTCATACATTCTATTTTTACTAAAATATGTCATTAAAAATCAATAAACGAACAGTATTTCATTTTTTCTCGGTACTGAATACTTTGAGGTTATTTGAAACGAAAATATACTTATAACTACTGTAGTATTTTAAACGAAGTTTTTAATTATCTCAAAATCTATGTCTTTAATAATTTAAGACAGCGTATCGGTATCTGTATATCGGATTACGTGTGAGAACACTCTAAGGTTAAGAAAAACTGGTCTGTTAGGAAGTACTGTTTTTATTCAGTACCCACAGAAACTGCGTTAGACTTAATGAAAACTTAAATGTTTAATTTCTTAAAATATTTTGATTTGGAATTAAGGTAATAAAACAAAATAAGGAGTATACTTCTCAGTGCAGTAGTGACTCGTTTTCTGACAGTGGGCTATTTCACTACTCATCTTTATAGGCCATTTCAATATGGAATCAATATATAGACGATTCCATTAATCTCTGTGGAGATTAGAGGACTAAGAAAATAAGTTAGACTAATTTAAATGTTTTTCAGAAATATTTTAATTGGGAATTCAGGTAATAAAACAAAATAAGGAATATATTTCTCAGTGCAGTAGTGACTCGTTTTCTGACAATGGGCTATTCCACTACTCATCTGTGTGGCTATTTCAGTATGGAATCACTATTTAGAGGATTCCAATAATCTCTGTGGAGATTAGAGGACTAAGAATCTGAATTAGACTTAATGAAAATTTAAATGTTTAATTTGCCAGAAATATTTTAATTGGGAATTTAGGTAATAAAACAAAATAAAGAAGATACTTCTCAGTGCAGTAATGACTCGTTTTCTGACACTGGTCTATTCCATTACGCATCTGTGTGCGCTATTTCAGTATGGAATCACTATATAGACGATTCCATTAATCTCTGTGGAGATTAGATGTAGAATATCTGGAGATTAGATGATAAAAAAGAATGACTTTGATTAGAAATTATGCAATTTTCATGGATTACGTGATACCAAGTGCGGTTAAAATTTGTCATCACATGCTAAGCTTATGTGTTTAAATTAATAATGGAATTTTCCTCAATTATGTTAAATATGAACTACCATTAACATATTTCCTCTTTTTTAGACACATTTTTAGAAACTGTAAAACTGAGGATTAAATTTTGGTTTATTACAAAATGACTTTGAGATCATTTCTACAATTTATGAAAAACCTTCAAAATTATTTAGGTATCTCAGTCTGAAAATATTTTGTCTGAAAATATTATACATAATTTTTTCTAGATACTTCAGAGCTAATTCACCGAGAAACAAACATTTAACACTTGTTTTTTCAACAACTACAAATTGACAAATATTTCCTCAAATGTATCGTAGAATACAGTACTATATCGTAAAATAGTCTAATATATAAAAAAGGGTTAAAAGAATCTACAATCGTAAAAATAAAAACTTATTGCCAAAAAAGTGTATCTTCTACAAAACATAAAAAGCAATTTCTTAATATTGGAAATTACTTTGCATAAAATATATCCTTGCATTAAATAGTTTGAAACTAATTTTGTGAAACTACTTTTGGTGCGTCTATTTTTTTTAACATTTTATAAATGAAAAGTTCATTTCAGTAACAATTATGTTCCTTTAATAAAGCTATATATAAAACCATCATATGAAAATTAAATTTACTATCGCTATTTGATAGGAATTCTACGAGTAAATTCTATTATTTACAGTACATCTAGATAGCTATTATTAATCAAACTCTTTTTTTTTAAGCTCAATGGCATCAAGTTTGGGGTATGTTGCAGATTCACAACATGGTAAGACAAGGATTAGGGGTAATTTAATCATTAAAATATTTCATTAGGTCATCCTGTTTAGTGTGTAATATGCTGTTTATTCATATTAAGCGGAACTAAATTTATCGAAATAAAAAAATACTACAATATCTTTATATTTTATGATTCAAAGTAATTTTTAATAATAAAAGAGTTTTCAAAACTGGCTATATTTTCGCAAATAAAATTGAATGATTGTGTTATTAATGAAACTTCAGTTACGTAGCGTATCCTATGTAAAAAGTTTGCCTTTGTAAATTAAAGAGCTATAAGACTGTTAAACTGAAAAAAAATTATACGTTATGCGTTAATTTTTTTCTGGGTATATAAAATTATCCTCCATAAAAGTATTCCTTTAAACACGGAATCTATTAGATAAAGGGAATCAGTAGTTTATAGTAAATAATTGAACTAGTTTAAGTATATAGATGTATAATAAGTTAAATATAAGTTAAATAGTTAAATAACTCAATAGTTAAAAGGATAATACTTTAATATAACTTATCAAAAATTGAGTCTTAACTGTGCGAATGCTATCTCTTAAACTATTTTAATTTTTACATAACATTTTCAAAATTAATGTATAATATGTTCTTTATTTTCTTTAAACTTATTCACATATTCCGTAACAATATATTATATGTCTAAATAACCTTAGAAACTTTTTCTCAAAAATAAAAGATTTGTAGTACACACGTGTACAGTCTTTGATAGTGCTTTTGCAGTTAACAAATTGCTTAATGTTTAAAAAAAATTAAAATTATATTAAAAAAATTCACATCTATATAAATACACACACATACACATGATCACAGTTTCTTCTATGACTACTTCATAAAATATCACTTTAAAATATATACTTTTCATAATACAAAAAGTTGAAAATGATACACATTTTATGCTTTTTCGATTTTTAACAGTCATCAGATTATTTAATGACTAAATTATAGTCTACAGGCAGAATTGTCACAATACTCAGATGTTAAAATTCATTTTTATATTTACAGGTATAGTTTGTGTTGGAATACTATGAAATAATATAATTATTTAGCAGATAATTTCTCCCAATTTAAAAGTATTTTTAAAAATTTATAAATACTGATAGATCACATCTTGAGCAATATTTTTTACTTTTATTTTTTACACTTAGAATTTATTTTTACTACTTTTACTCCCAAAGTTAGTTTCACTTCTCATATTGGCAATTCATAGTATTATTTATAGAATGACTTTGGACAGGTTAAATCTACACACTTAGATATATTGTTATAATAATAGTTTTAATGACTGTATTTGTTTAGTAAACTATTGTATTGATTGCGTATTTCAGCTGATAAATTTTCATATTTCCAGATAAAAAAAAAGAGTTTAATTTTTTACAGCTTTGAATGTTAGTGGTATGAATTTCTTTGTGCTTGAGCGGATAAAAAAAATGCCTTAAATATTTATTTTCCTTTAAAGCCTAATTTTGGCTTTAATAAGCTAAAAATTTATGTGATGTCGTTGAAAGAAATACTTAAACATCATGAGTTACAAAATTATAAAAAATACTGAAAATATGAGAATTTTGCACGTACACACAGATATATATATATATATATATATATATATATATATATATATATATATATATATATATATATATATATATATATATATATATATATATGTGTGTGTTGTAATGACATTTTAACGTAATTTATTTTAATTTCCAATTACATTCTGTAACAAATTTTTTGGGTGATTATTTACCTAAAACAAGCGTTTGTCTGTTTTTTGACAACTTTTCTTACTTCTTCTTCCTTTGAATTAACTTATTGGCAAGCACCAAGTTGCCAAGCTTAATTTTCTCTAAGTCAGCAGTACGTATAAAATCCTTCTATAGTTCTCCCCCTGTGTATCATACCGCCCCATTGAGACCATAAAACTCACGACTTATTCGTTAATATCTTTAACCCACCAACTGTTTTATGTTTGTAATGTGACTTTTTGAGGGCAGACCACTGAACATCGGCCTACAAATAAAATCTACAAAATGTTGCTCTTAATTTGCGGATTTTTCTTTTGGTTGTGAAATCTTCAAGATGCACACATACACACACATATAAATGTTTAATTAATGTCTTCCCACTCCAGTCACACGGAACGAGGTCGAATGGTAGCTGCTCTCCGGTACCGGAGTTTGTGGATTCGATTCTCACTATCGGTATGAATATTCATATCCGTTTAAGCAGTAGGTTCTGGTCTCCTTAGCCGTTGTGTAGCAAAATAGTAGACCCTAGCTCTTCAAACCAAACCAGTCTCTTCCGGGGAATATAGATACCACGTTTAACTCGCATATCAGGTATGAGTAAACTATGATCCCCTCTCCCGTGAGAGCTGGTGAATATTTTGCATTTTGACTATTTTCTTACATAGGTAAAATATACATTTACAAATCAATAATATTTCAATTAATTTATATCATAATTTTAACCTCTTAAATAAAATTACTCCTATTTTTTATCAGAAAATAATTAAAATCAAGAGTTTATTATCAAAACTCCTGATCTAATTACTTGGTATTCTTCTTTTATTTTGGTCATGTGAGCCCTATACAACTAATAAATTGGTCTGATATTTTTCTTTTTGATAAAAGGAGAAAATGTAATTTAATTTATAAGGAACTCAACTATTGTCAATATGGATTGTGAATAAAGATTTTAATGTTTCTAGATAAAATGAGAAATAACACTTTTTATTTATTTAAAAGTCTTAAAAATTAAAAGGCGTGTTATATTTAGTTGTTCTTCTGCGAATTAGAATGATTCCTCCTGTATATCATTTTTGTCTGAAACACAAATTACTTTCTACTGTTGTGACACACATTTAGAGTTGCCTTTTTACTCTAGAAATATTTTTAATTTTGCTGCAATTTACAATGACGATTCTTTTTCCTGTGTTTATAATATAGAATACTTTTCTTGTAAGCTTAATCAATTTGAGAAGCAAAGGACTGATGGAGGTTCAAAACTATTTACTAAAACACTATATTAAAAATAATGGAGTAATCTATTTAAATTTGGGTGTATTATTGCTTTGGATTGTGCAATTATTGTTTATTATGAAACATTTACCTTTTAGAGTGATATTTATAGACAAGTATTTAACTATGCACTAAGGGCATTAAAACAATTTAGATTCTTATGGTGTGTAGTTTGCATAACATAAACAGTTTTGTTATTGGCTTATCTTTATAAGAACTCTTTTAATTTAAGATCTGTTAGTATATGTCTTAAATAATAAATCAGTGTAAACAAATCAATGCAGGATACAGGTGATTTTAAATCATCAGTCTACAACTCATTCCAAGGAAAAATATATATGAATGAATTATACATACGAGTTGCAGTCGCATCAAGAATAAGTTAACTGAGTTTTGACAGAATTTGGAAACACCTCTTTAATTCTTTTGACTCTAGGGAATTCAAACTTGATCCATGAAATAGTACAATAATTTGGGGGTTACAGTCCCAAGATGATAAAGACTATAAATTTGTTTCCATTTATCATATATTGTGAAATATGAAACGTAATTGAAAGGAAAAAGGAAATGAATGGTACATTTTAAAGAAATTAAGTTAATACTGACATGGATATGTAACTATTCTCTGTTTTCTTGCAATGATAATTGGTCCTAAATACTATAAACAAGAAAAATATAATATTTATCTCTTAACCCTCCGAGTGAAACACACCGAGGAAAAAAAGTCTCCAAAAAATACGCTAAAGTTTTATTGTGTCAGTGACCAAAGTGTTCTATGATTTTTTACTTCACCCTTTGTCGACTAGATTGAGAAAAGGGAAATCCACCCTCGTTATTGTCCCTTTATTTCCGGTTATAGATATATAAATAGACATTATATATTGTTAATTTTAAATAAACATAAAGCTCGTCAAGTTTCAAAGATCATCCCATATTAAATAATGGATTCTAAAAGTACGAATAAAAATATTTTTTATGAGAACTATTTATATTTTTTTACGAAAGTCAACCAAGATATTTAAGTGGTGCACTTAGAGATACATCTGTTACCGCAAACGAAATTCTTCGAAATAGAGATTTACAAAGCCATGAGAAGCGATCATCGTCTTTGTGCCTCAGGGAGTAGGGGTGCATCCCTCAATAAATGTCAGTCAATGAAGGGTGCAGTTCCTAAACAATCGACCTGATTCTCCTACCTCAAATCTCCACGGGGGAAAGCACTGGCAGAAATATACAATGCATCCATTTTCGGAACGTTTCTGGAGGTCGAAAATTGTACGTGGCAACCGGGCGGAATTGTACGTGCGAACCGCTTAGAGGGTTAAATTTACCTTTTCAAATTCATAAAAAAGAGTAAACTTTTCTCGAAACTTCTTGGTAAATTTTCTGAATATTTGCCGTATTAGTAATGTTATAAAAAAATTCAGACAAAAAAATTTCATGATGGTAAATAAATTGAACCTATATTTTGAGAATCTTTATTCTTATTACATGAACATATTTGATAGTTTTATTAATCAAAGTACTAGGCCTTCGATTACTTGTGGAAACTCCAAAGATATTTTATATAAAGTATTAGTTAACCTTTATGGGATGTTAATTGCGAAACAATGCGGAATGTTGAGATTTTTTAAATAAAGGGAGATAATGTATAAATACGAAACTGTTGATGCATTTTGATCAAATATTTATATATTTAAAGAAATTGCTTTTCTGTTTTCAAATTATATTGCATCCTTTTCCACATAATATAATGGAAATATATGATTTTTTAGATTTTTTAAATACTTAAATATATTGTTGCAGTTAATAGTCTAAGCAAAACTTGCCGAAATGGAAACAATTTAGTAAAAACCATTTAATATATAAAACAAAATATACTTAATTTTGGCCATGCAATTAAAGCAAAATTTTCAGTTCTATCTATTAACATTAATTGACGTTTATTTTACGGATAGTTTTAATCTTTATGAATGTACTGTAATCAAAATAATTTTGTATTAATCATACATTCAAGTTTTAAAACCACATTTCTGGCAAAAAGTTCTTTAAATTCTCAGTCTCATTTTTATAATAGGTTTTAACTTCCTATGCCCAGTGGTGCAGGAGTTGCGCTTCGCTCTCACGTGTCATAAGTCCGCGGTTCGATCCTCGGGCTGGGCAAGGCTGACTCAGCCTTTCATCCCTTCAGTGAGAAGACAAACCAACGACCAAGCATCCTTGGGAACTAAACACTGGGGATTCCACTTAAGGTTGACCCCCTAACCGGAACCTATGATTCGCACCTCAGGGCCCTTGGTCTCCGAAACAGAGGTTGGCACCGTAGGCCTTGGCCCCTTAGGGGATGTTCCTTTTAGGAGTTTTTTTATTTTCCAAAAATATTTTCTCCTCAACTTAAACTTTTACTAAAATTAATATCAAGTTGCTCTCAGGAGGTTATCCTCATGCAAAACTTTTAACCCTCTAAGCGGTTCGCACGTACAATCCCGCCAAACCGATGATGACTTCAAAACGTACAATTTTTGCCTCCAAAAAAGCTCTGAAAATGGATGTAATGTACATTTTTGCCAGTGCTTTCCCCCATGGAGTTTTCAGGTAGGAGGGTCAGGTCGATTGTTTAGGAACTGAACCGTCTTTCATTGGCATTTCTTGTGGGATGCAACCCTACCCCCTGAGACACAAAGACGCTGATAGCTTTTCATGGCTTTATAAATCTCTATTTTGAAGTATTTCGTTTGAAGTAACAGATGTATCTCTAATTGCACCCCTTAAATATCTTGGATGACTTTCGTAAAAATATATAAATAAGTCTCTCAAAGAATATTTTTATTTGTACTTTTAGAATACATTATTTCTTATGGGATAATATTCGAGACTTGACGAGATTTGTGTATTAAAAATAACAATCTATAATATCTATTTATATATCAATATATAACCGGAAGTAAAGGGACAATAACGAGGTTGGGTTTTCCATATTATATCCTAGTCGACAAAGGGTGAAGGTAAAAATCATAGAACTCTTTGGCCATTGGCATTAGCATATTTTGGAGATTTTTTTTCTAGATGTGTTCCACTTGGAGGGTTAACAAAGTAACAGAAATCATATAAAAATGAGCCAAAAATGCAAAGATGACATTTGCAACATTTAACTAGGCATTCTATTAACAGAACACTGAGTAAGCATGATAAAATTTTATTGTATAGCACTGTAGATAATTATAGAGCACTAAAACTTTTCATATAATTTTGTTTTGAATAAAATTGCTTTGCCTAATTTTATAAAACTAAAAAAAATTATTGTTTGATTATCTTAAAACTTCACTGACTTTTAAAGTTAAAATTTTCCCTCTTTTGATCTAAATGGTTTTACAAATGTTCGAACGAATGATTTTTGTAACCCTGACAACTCATCCCTGTTCTTATCTCACACATATTCTTACATAGAAGACTTCATTTTTACTTAATTTTAATTAAAATAATAATGTAATCACTCTCTCTGAAGATGTTTTCCCCATATTTTGAATCGACATTTTTTCACTCATACGGATTTTTGTTTTTTGGCAAGTTTTTTCTTAGTATTCACTATTTTGTTAGAAGAGTTCAACTTTTTATTCAAAATTTGAAAGAAAGGAAAATCAAATTATATTTAACGTTTCCTGACTTCTACTGCAGTTTTAATTTGTTTATGTACAATGAAATTGTATTTGAAAACAGTAGCTTAGATTTTTGATGTAACATTTCCTTAAATTCTAAAATATTAAACTATCCAAGATTCATTGAAAGCTTTCTTCAGAATAATTCGTTTCAGTTGATATTTAAAGAGGCTTTATATTTTTCCATAGATTTTCTTATTATATATCTCTAATAATATATCTAAGAATGATTATATTTATCATACAAGATAATTATTGTAGTAGAAAGTTATGTCTATTTTATACTATTAAGTCTTGAATACAAAAATTTCGCAAATTGTGATTTATTTTAATTTAAATTTGAAAGTCATAGTTATTTATAAATAGTTTTACATGAATATATTTACTACTGTAATACAATACGATACATCACATCTAATTTATTTCTAAATTTATTATAAGTTTTAACGCTTTAACATGTTTTGAAGGCATTTGATTAAAAGTCGATTGGGAAGCCAAGAAAGTGAGCTATTTGTACATCTGAAAGTGCGAATTATACAGGAGCTACTATCTTCGCACGAAGCCCTTCAATGACGTTTAATCAGGTCCATTGCCAGAGTTTAATCTTGTGCTGCAAGACTGTATTGGCGTTAAACTGACTTTCCTTTATTAGATTTTCACTGACGTAAATGGAGACTTCAAAGCAGTCATAAATGCAATCACAGACATAGTTTTTCTTAAACAAAACGCATATATAAATAAAAATTAATAATAAAAAATTAAGATACATTTAAAAAAAGCAAAATCAAATTTCCATAATTACTATATTTAAAAAGTAATTGCGTACAAAAACTAATCTGATGCTATTTAAATAATATGATATATATTTAAAAATGATTTATATCCCGTGAATGAAACTTCTTAAAAAATGCTAATTGTGCTAATCGGCAAAGCTGAAAGGCTTAGAGATATGCATAAATTTTAACCATTATAAATGAAAATGAAATATCTAACAGGATTCAGATCTTGAATCAATAAAATTTCATAGAAATAAAAAATAAAAATATTTACTTACATAAAAAACAAAGACTTCGTGGAAGAATAAAAAACTAAAGCTAGATTCGATAGTGGGCAGATGAACAAATAATCTGATATAAAATATGAACTCTGAAATGAAATAGAAACGGCAAAGAAATCTTCTATTTTTTTAGTTTACCACAATCTTATAGATCATTATAAAGATTATTATTTGTAACTTCAAGATGATGTCATTAAGTTATAAGGTTTTCTTTTTTTCCTTTTAATAGTTTCTTATAAGAGTACTGTACACAAAAGTTTAATCGGTTCATATATCACTTATTTTATTGTACTTTAAATTCTAAAGCCTTAAATTGAGTGTTAGTGTTGTTTTGTTACTGTAAGTTTTCTAATTATTTTATGAAGTTTTTTTTAAAATTCAAATAAATACATAAACTGACTTTACCTGATACATTGCACATTGCATAACTGAAAGTTTATTGAAGTAGAACATTTACATTGATTTAAAAGGGAATACTGAAGATTTCTGAATAATAGAAATAAATTTTTAGTAAACTGAATTTGTTCAGTAAGAGTTTATCCTATTACACAATTTTATGACAGTTTACTTGATTTTTACTAATTGAATTTAGATTTTACGGTAGAAAGAACTGTTTATAGAACTATTTATTAATCACTGTTTCGTAGAGTACATGCTTTTCTTAAACTTTATGATCAATCTAAAATGCAAATAGCTAAATTCATTTAGTGATATTCCATTAGAGCTCGGTGACATGCTCCTTTTAAGCCTTCTGATTAACGTAAAAGGTAAATAACCAAATTCATCTACTGACATTCCATTAGAGCCCATTGACATGCTAATTAGCTAAAGCTAACGTCGTCATCGTAATAGAGTTTGTTGAAAACATATTCTCTCAAATATGATATACGAGAGAATGTATTCATAAATATGTGTACGCCACTTATGAACGATATCCAATACCCACCCACGAACACCTACAGTGTTTGAACTCTCCCACTAATGATTCCGCGTACTCTTCATCTAACCAAATACTGATTGCTCGAAATGAATGATATCATCTTTTGATCACAACCACTGATTTTGACATTCAGCAAGTAATGTACAAGCACGGGAGGGTGGAAAGTGTGGAAATTTCCATCACACCCTAGCTATTAACGGGAAATCGATATTGCAGGTACACAAGCTCGCACCGTGAATTTAGAACCATAAACGCCATCTCGAGATACATAGTGCTCTGTTTTGTTTTTCCCCCGAGATTGCTATTTCATGTGCAAAAAAAGCTCGTTATTATTCTAATGCATTTCCAGAACAAACTTTACTGACCACGCTACTGCCTACCGAGAAATTTTTGTCCTAGCTACTGATACCATAAGCAAAATATTTCTTATAAATTCTTATCTAAACACTTATCTAAAAAATACGATAGTACTTGACACAAAAATGCCATCTTTCAATACAATACAATTATTGTGACATTCAAAAGTTATGAATGGCGAAAGTAAGCTTATGTAACTTACCTGTTAACAATGTTAAATAGATATGGAAATAACTCACGTTATTCTCAGGGTCATAAAAGTCACGAGCTGAGCGTATATATCCTTTTCTTTCTATAATAATATTTCTTTTATCAGGAATAAGTCGGTTATTTTTCCTAATACATTCAGTAAACATTCAACTAAAGTTAAATATTTCCTATGTGATGTTTTTTATAGATAGGTTTTTTATCTCTGATCTCAAAAATAAGAGTTTACTTCATTTTAGTTATTTAATAAAACCGATTTTAAATTTACGTTCTTTGAGAAGTTTAGGTTTGACTCATTTGGTACCAATATAACTAATTATAATTTACAGTATTAATTATAACTTAAATTTTAATCATACTAAATTTTAACTATAATTATGACTTTTTATCATCGTTGTTACATTCTTATTCACCAGTCAGTGTACTGTTAAATGAAATCTTCTAGAGAAATATATATTGCCAAATTAATTGTATGGTGTAGCTTGTAAAGAGATAAAATAATCAGTTTATTATTCATTAATGATATAAGTAGTGTAATAAACAATCTACTTTAAAATAACAACATGTATTTTGTGTAATAAATAAAATAAAGATAAATCTTTTGTAGATTCATATAATTTATATTTTTTAGAATAGAATACTTTATAAATTTAAAATTTAGTCATATAAATTGGTTTATTGTGAAATAGTATCATGAAAATGGAATTTTATCATAACACACACACAAAAACACACATGTATACATACATACATACATACATATATATATATATATATATATATATATATATATATATACATATATATATATATATATATATATATATATATATATATATATATATATATATATATATATATATATATATATATATATATATATATATATATATATATATATATATATATATATATAGAGAGAGAGAGAGAGAGAGAGAGAGAGAGAGAGAGAGAGAGAGAGAGAAAACTGTAATTATGGCTTTTTATCATCATTGTTACATTCTTATTCACCAGTCAGTGTACTGTTAAATGAAATCTTCTAGAGAAATATATATTGCCAATTTAATTGTACGGTGTGGCTTGTAAAAAGATAAAATAATCAGTTTATTATTCATTAATGATATAAGTAGTGTAATAAAGAATCTATTTTA
Source organism: Pardosa pseudoannulata (assembly GCA_032207245.1). Classification (NCBI taxonomy): domain Eukaryota; kingdom Metazoa; phylum Arthropoda; class Arachnida; order Araneae; family Lycosidae; genus Pardosa; species Pardosa pseudoannulata. The sequence continues at coordinate 106,224,694 of CM063502.1, forward strand.
AAATAACAACATGTATTTTAGATGATGAATAAAATACTGGTAAATCTTTTGTAGATTCATACAATTTATATTTTTTAGAATAGAATACTTAATAAATTTAGTCATATAAATTCGTTTATTGTGAAATAGTATCATGAAAATGGGATTTGATTATAACACATACACACATACAGACACACATGTATATATATATATATATATATATATATATATGTATATATATATGTATATATATATATATATTTATGTATATATATATTATATATATATATATATATATATATATATATATATATATATATATATATATATATATATATATATATATATATATATATATATATATATATATATATATATATATATATATATATTATATATATATATATATATATATATATATATATATATATATATATATATATATATATATATATATATATATATATATATATATATATATATATATATTATATATATATATATAGATAGATAGATAGATAGATAGATAGATAGATAGATAGATTTCCCCCTATTTATAGAAAATGCTTTAATAGACCATACATTTATGCATTTTAAACAAAGTGAACTAAAAAATAAAATTTGGCTATATATCACCAAATTAGTGACTTCGTGTCATTTTCGATTTCTATTTCTGGTTATGTGACACTCACTTCCATTAATCTTAACTACTTTAAAAGTATTTTACGTAACCGACCATAGCAAAGCACAGTTATCTGGTACTATTTTGAAATAAAGGGAAAAGTAAATCAGTATATGCCTTGACATTACTAATAAATATGCCAAATTTGCTGATTCATAGATGTAGAAATATATAAAACTGAAATTTAATCTGTATATTTATGCTGTTACAGGAAACTAGGGCAGTATTATTAAATAAGAGTTCTCATAACTAGGTTGAGAAAATGTTGAATTGTATACTCAAACGCTTTTTATAGTTTTAATAAGATAGCTTTTGTTTTTTCTAATGTTAGGTTTGTTTTATTTATTTTATGTTTCTGAACGAAAGCGTGATCGTATATTATACACCTATGGACACTTTGATGAATCACTGTGTGCTACAGCATAATGAAGATATGAGAGATACAACGAATTAGTCACGAACATAAGTTTATTGAGCATTTAGCAGTTCAACTAAATAATTCTCTTTTGCTGCGTTTAAATGAATAGCAAGAAAGTTAATGTAAAAAACAGATTTTCAAGATTTGTTTACCGTATCATTTATTATAATGTGTCTAAAGATTGGATTAAACTATAAGTTAATGTCGGATGGATGGCCTTATAATTTCTACAAAGTTTGATTAAATAATGCTTAAAGTATCATATAAAAATTAAAAATTTTAGTTACTGTACCGAGAGGTATTGAGATTAATTTAATGTTACTAACAAATATTTCTTAAATTTTATCAGTTTATATAGAGTGATATCGTTACTTACGTTTTATTTTTTCTAGTTTGAGAATTTTCATTAGCAGTCCCATAATCCAAGGGTTTACGAAGTTATTTTAAAATAAGTCTTTCACAGGAGACAGAATGAGTTTTGAATGTCATGAATCAGAATTATTTTAAAATTTAAAGTGGTGCGAATAAGGAAACTTTAACGATATTGAAAATTGTTATAATTTTACACTAATTTATAGAAAACCCTAGGGTGTGTATTGTGTTGTACAAGGCAGTAAAGACGTCGTAAAAGAGGTAAAATACTGATCAAGACCTAGATTTACAAGGGTTTTGTCTTTTACAACCTTAATTCAGTTTGAAGCTAATAATTGATACAAATTGCACTTTTAATGGATATTTAGGAATACAAATATTTTACAAGGAAAGATATTTAACTTGATGGTTATTGATAAAACATATTTTTCAGCAACAAAATTCTCTAATTTAAGGGACCAGATTAAGGATAAATATGCAGTGCAGTCCCACACCAGCAGGAACCCACAACCGGCTTTAATGGGTTTCTCTCAATATAATTATTCTTCATATTTAAACTAACACCCCAAACAACTTATTTTGAAGGGTTCACATCCAAAGTGAACCTAATCCATTTTAAAAAGTTTAAAAAAATTAGTTTTAAAGTGTCGCAATCAATATTAATTTCTGGAAATTTAAATTAATTTTAGGAAGTGCTTAATAATCAGGGTTAATAATAATATTTTCTCATATGTGTATATGCGTTCATATAAAATAATTTTTTTTAACCCGGATAAACAATTTTATTTTGTAAAAAAATACACTTTGTTCATTTTTGTTATGAACTCAACATTTGTAGAGTATTTTTACCTATTGCTTGAGGTACAAAATTAAAATAATGACCTTATAGTTTTTGATACTGGTGTCTTTCTGTTCAAAGCATACTGAAATTTAAGAAATCTAAATTACAAGCACATTAGTAGATTTTTTTCTTGGCCCAGAAAATAAACATATGTTTTAGAGTATAAAAGATAATCTCATTTCGCCATAATGATCGAAAAATAGAAAAATATTTTTAAGACTACTGAAAATTTTTTATTTCTACTTTTATTCAATTAATTTTTATCTGCGATATTTCACCTTTTTCTTGTCTGTGAAGCGATATATCTCTAGAATTGCTTTCAAAGCATTTCAATGAATGTGTTATTTAGTTTTGCAATTCTGAGATCGCTTTCAAAAATTTTAACTATCCCTAAACTTAGTAGAAGTTCTTCGTATTACACAAAACATGTTCAAAAATGTTTTTTAAGTGGGATTAAAATAGTAACAAAAAATTAATGAAAAGTTTTTAAAATATCCAATTAAAGAAATGCAGTTACAGATATCGTTTGATAAATCAAAAACTGAATGTACTTTAAAATTTATATTCAAATAATTTTAATAACACTTTAAACTTCCCCTAAAGTATATTTGATTAATAATACTTAGTTTATATTTATAACATTTATATACATCAGATGTGTCTTACACTAAATGAAATACATCTATACAAGATATGCTAAATTAAAAATGTCAAAACGCAAATTGGAAAATTTTAATGTATGTCACCCTTTAGCTTATAATACTTTCGAAATCTAATCAGTTTAATCATTATTTGTTAAGATTTTGTTAAAGTTTTATAAAGTTTTAATTGGTTCTAATTTGGTTATTATAAATTATAATCTAAATTAATTTTTATTGTTTAGTATCATGTTTAATTTAAAAAATTTTGTATGTAGAAATATAAAGGAAGTTTATTATGATTTCGATCAGTTACTATATTAAGATAAGTTAGTGTCTTTGATTGATAGGTGTTTTGAAATGGGCACAAAAACTTCTACACCGAAATTTATTAAGGGAATTCTTCAAACAATTGTCAACTTAAGAAAAAAGTGTTATTGTGAATATTAATGAACAAATAATATCAAAGAAATCTAATAATAAATGAAAATCAGTAAACAAGTTATAAAAATGAATAAATGTAGAGTTTATCAAAAATAAATGTAAAAATTATTTAGTGAATACATACTAAAAAGACTTTTGAACTCAAATTTGCATTTTGTACACTGTTTTGAAAAAGGTGTAATGTAATTAAGAGCGTATGGGCGTTTCATTAATATTTAGTGTTAGGTATGTTTATTACTGTTTTACTGGAGCAAATCGAGTATTTCCTTACTTTGGTGTTAAAAAATTATAAGGATTTCTACTCAATTTCAAGTCATAGAATTGATTCAACTTCAATTACTATACGGCTAGAATAAAAACTCCACTGTTAAAATCTGAAACACACTTTATTTGGCACACACTTTGTGCTTGAAGCTATATCGTCCTGCCTGCCACGTTTCACCTCCTGCCGCTTTTATAAACCTCCATAAACCTTTTTTTTTTCTTCATTAGGATAGTGGACTCATGCTCGCTCTTGGCATTTACATAATTAATGCCGTAAAAACATTAGAGTGAACCTCACAAACTATTTTCATAACTGTAGTAAACTTTTAAAAAATAAATATCAAGATTCTTTTCTTAAGAACATAATATGTTCTACTAAGTTTAAATTTATTTACATTACCAACGAATTTTGTTTTCATAAACCTGGAATAGGAATAGAAAGTTTACTTGCACATTAAAGACAAATATAGAAAAGGTAAAGAACACTTTTTTATTGTCGCAGTGCTACAGTTACATTGCCAAAATAGAGAGATATTGTTTGCTTTTTAGTGTCATAAACTCTTTTTTGTCCTTAATAAATAAATTTAAAAAAATATTATTTAAAACTGCATATGTAAACGTATACATATTATTGCATGATTCATAAGCCATTTTTTTCTAATCGTTGAGGTTTATTTAAACTTAATTTTTCTATTGAAAAAAATTCATAGTTATAGATCAGTTCAACAGATGTAACGTTTCTGATGTTGCAATAATGAGTAAAGCTATATTGCATCTATTACAGAAACTTTTGGTTTCCTCATTGGAAAGATTATAGGGGTAGATAACTCTCTTTCCCCCCTATCATAAAAGTGGAAATCATCCAATCCCCTATCTCAACAGATTTAGCTGAAAACTAATCGAGTAAATATTCCTAATATTCTGAAAAGCGCGTATTTAGCCGTTGAGCATGGTTTACAAAATAAGATTTTTTAATGGATATTAGTAAAAGTTCAACAAAGTTTTATTTATTCGATAATTACAAATATTAAAAGAAAATTAGTGCACCTGTTCATTTGAGGAATCACATTAACTATCTAAAATACAGTGATTTATTTTAAAGAAATATAATTGCTATAAAACAAATGTGTAAGCTAATTCTCTGTTTAGACTTCCTATATTTAAAGATTATAGAGGTAGATAACTCTGTTTATTCTCCCCTATCATAAAAGTGGGAAACATCCAATCACCTATTTCTACAGATTTAACTGAAAAATAACCAAGTAAATATCCTAATATTTTGATAAGCGCGTATTTAGTCGTTGAGCATGGTTTACAAAATAAGATTTTTTTAAATGGATATTAGTAAAAGTTCAGGAAAGTTTTATTCATTCGATAATTACAAATATTAAAAGAAAATTAGTGCACCTGTTCATTTGAGGATTCACTTTAACTATCTAAAATACAGTGATTTAGTTTAAAGAGTTATAATTGCTATAGAACAAATATTTGTGTAAGCTAATTCTCTGTTTAGACTTCCTATATTTAAGTGTTCTGTATAATGACCATAATTTAAAAAAGAAATAAAAGTATGAGAAACACGAAAATAATTTTGGATATAACTTTCTCTGTCATGTATCTTTATATTTAGAAAATTATAAATAATAACAATTCAAAAGACAGTACTGGGTTATAAATATTGTAAGTGCTTATCAATTAAATGTTTCACGAATGGAAATGAAAGAACCCCGTTAGATATTTACTAATACGTAAAACTTGTGATACTATAAAAAGGAACTATCTAATTTTAAGGATAAAATAGAAACAGAAAAGATGTATTAAATCAGGTACCAAGCCTTCATATATATATATATATATATATATATATATATATATATATATATATATATATATATATATATATATATATATATATATATATATATATATAATTTTTTGTACATTTTTATATATAAGTTTTTGTTTATTTTCAACACCAAAAATACGACTTAGAAAGTGAAAAAAATTATTTATTCATGGTGCTATTGGTTCGAAGGTTTTTCATTTACATTTTTAGAAAAAGCTGCACGAAAGTCCTCCGTTAGTTAAACTGTTGCATGATTCACTCCCACCTGCGTGGCTACTCTTTTACACATCCTTGTTGTTCATTTAGAAAAATATGTTTTGAAAAACAACCATTTACGAATTATTGTACGAGAGGTCAACCACCTTGACTTAATATTATTATGTATTTAACCGTGAAAATTGGTGGATTCTTGTTTGGTTATACAGAAGAAGTTTGACTAACTGGTGTTATAAATGTTGATTATTAGTTCGGTTAACCTTTGAATTAAGATTCCAGGAATAATTATTGCTATCGTTCTTTTAAAATGAAGTATGTAGGATCCCTTTATTAAATCGTGTTATCTTAAAGGTTGAAGGGTAATTGTATATCAGGTGGATTTCGTTTCTTTAGAATAAGTATAGAAAACTCAGAATAGCTTTCCTGCAGAATTTAAACTTATAATTATTTCTAAGAATCGTATAAGATCGATTGAAAAAATGGTAAAATATGATTTTATGGTAAGTTGAGAAAGACTCTTTTTCTTTTGAAAAAAAAATATGCATATTGTGTATTAGTAAAATAGATTAATCATTCCACTTTACTTTTAAATAATTCTTTCAACTTTATTAGTTTTAACAAATGCTGTTTGATTCTTTAAACGACCCTTGATGTTTACATAACATGCATGATGCTTTGCAGTGGAAAGATTTTTAATGAAACTTCCTCCTGAGGATATAGTATTCGTATATAGCAGAATTTTCTTTAATAAATCTAGGAATTTAGATTATCACTGAAGCTGAGTTAAATATAAAAATTTCTCATGACTTATGATTTGTTTACAGCATTATTTTTAATAATCTAAGTAAATTGTATTTATTCTATAATTACGCTTCTAGTCACTACACTAAAGTAATAATAAAAAACTCTATTCGTTTGAAATGCTCAAATTTGTTATAAATTCAATAATCAAAATATATAACACCATGAATTTGACAAACTTCGGTCAGATAAATAATAGGATAAAACATAAAAAGGATCAATGATGCAGAATGAGTTCCCAACAATACATTGTGAATGGCCTGTGCAAAGGGAATAAATCTGTGTGAGCTAAAATATACTACATTAGATGAAAAACATTTTAACGATGTTGTTGACTGCCCTATAAGTAAATTACATATAAAAATGTTAACACGTATTCCTTCTTCGAGACATAGAACTTTCGTACAGGGATGTTTGCTTTCAGCATAGAATATATACTACCTCTCGAAGGTACTATGGATTATTTATCTCCTGGGTGTTAACACTGCAATAAAATATTGCTACAAGGGTGTTTGGGACATCTAACAGACTCTCCTACATATATGACTCCACAAGCATATACTTATTTTAGAGGTTACTTGATGCCACATTTTAAAATGTATCAAAATAGACAACAGTGTGATAATTGTCATCAGATTATGTGTCAGATTATGAACTTATTAACTAGGCTACAATCCAGATTACATAAGATTAAAGTAGTGTTGTTATGATACTATATATTACTGGAGTAAAATTATTCTACGAAAAGCGAATCTGTTGAAAATACTATATTTAAGAACACAGTGTTTTTAAACAATTTGAATAAATCTCGGGTTTAGGTAATATGAAAGGTATATAAGAATATTAGACATTAAGTACAAAATTGCCTGTCAAAAGTATTTATGGATAGTTGCATAAGATCGCAAAATTACCAATTATGTAATAAATAATTTTCAAAAAATTTTATTTTTCATATATTCTATCGCTATTATTTAATGAAAAGTTTGTGTTTCATGCTCTTAATGAAAACTCTTTTACTAAATTATGCTTTTACATTATTATATAGCAATCAACCTTCAATTTTTCTTCCTAAATCATTTCCTTTTAAGAAAATTATTTCTGCTTTACTCAATAGTAAAAAAAATATGTTAGCGTGGTTCCCTCTAAATTATTATGCTATCGTACATATTAAAGTAAAAAAAGTTTTGTACAAAAATAAGAATGTTATAAATAGGAAAACCTACCTGAGTAATGCAGAAAAATTAAAATACGATAAACAGTAAAAACCTATACTGAAATAAATAAAGAAAAAAAGCTTTTTGTAAGTTCAAATTAACTGCTTGTTCTTTTCGTCAAACATTTATGTTTATATTACATTTATGTTACATAAAACACATTGATTAAAACTGAGGTTTCTTATTTGCTTTTAGACATCCATTCTGATTTAAAGTTACTATTGGTACCATTTGTAATTTACTACTACACTCACGCACATACATAAATATATATAATTACATTATATATATATATATATATATATATATATATATATATATATATATATATATATATATTTAATGTAAAAACTTAACACTTTAATTCTAAACTAAAATTACTAACACCTCTATTAAAAAACCACCAAACCGCAATTTCTTCATCTTTTTAGTGACCTTTCGGCGTTAAACTCTTTTGTTTCCTTCCTGTTGGCGAGCTTAACTCGCCAACCTCTTTTGATGGTTAAGAGCACTTAAAAGCACTTATAATTTGAAGAGTAACAAATTCCTTTCTCAAGCGATTAGCGTCCCCAAAGTTATATAAGGCTGGGCGACCATTGTTTGTTGGATTTTTGCTCTATACGTTGCCTAATAAACATGTTACAAAAATTATCCTGAAAGTTCGTACTCTTTTTTTCGACCACTCTACATCCTCGAAGCATAGCAGGCATATATACACACACACACACACACACACACACACACACACACACACATATATATATATATATATATATATATATATATATATATATATATATATATATATATATATATATATATATATATATATATATATATATATATATATATATATATATATGTGTGTGTGTGTGTGTGTGTGTGTGTGTGTGTGTGTGTGTGTGTATTACTTAATGGATCCATGTATACAACAACTATAAATAAATAATATACACTTTGCCATTATATTTCTATGTACTGATAAATCATGCCTGTAAAAGATGCTTTACAGCAAAGGTATACTACATACAGTGAAAGCAAGAGACTTGTGACTATGTGAGTGTATATGTATATAGATGAATTGTCCTTATGTATGTGTACACTCTAGCATACATGCACTCATTTTTAAAACTATGGTTAAAATGGTCGGAAGAGTTATCACCAGCTTCTATTTGCATAAAACTTCCTACTATGAAATAAAACTTACTTTGCTTATAATGAATTTTTTAAGCTTAGTAAACACACATAACGCGTGCCGGAGAATCTGGTTTTAAAAATCTAATCTCAGTAAATTTTCTACTTCATGAACTCTATCTCGACCATTGATGTGCAGTTATAGGAAGCCTCAAACTAACCATTTCATATGAATATGTCAGATACAGCTAAGGATTAGGATTAAAGCATAATTGCTTATAACTTCTTTCTTCTACTATCTCTCCCTCATCTATATACTCACTCACACACACACACACATACACATGTATTTATATATATATATATATATATATATATATATATATATTATATATATATATATATATATATATATATATATATATATATATATATATATATATATATATATATACATATATATATATATATATATATATATATATATATATATATATATATATATATATACATATATATATATATATATATATATATATATATATATATATATATATATATATATATATATATATATATATATATATATATATATATATATATATATATATATATATATATATATATATATATATATATATATATATATATATATATATATATATATATATATATATATATATATATATATATATATATATATATATATATATATATATATATATATATATATATATATATATATATATATATATATATATATATAAGAAAATGGTACTGATTCTGCAATAATTAAATTGTTGAACTGTTTGAATTGTGTTTTCGAGCTAGCTTAAGTGATCAAGGTTTCCCATTGCTTCCCAAAAAGTGCTGAACCATATAACATCTCATGAGAATAGGAGCACGTGATTTGCTTTCTGGGGAGCCTAAATCGAAGATAAATGTGTATAATCTTGTTGCAAGCATTCTATGTAAAGCTGTTGTACTATAAAGAAGGTCAGTTGACCAATGAGTTTTGATCCTCAATAGATGCATAGTTCCACAACGCTGGACTTGTTTTTGTGATGCCATGGCTGAAACTGAATTACATTACCAAGCAAGTTCTGTCATTTTAGAATATTGGCTATTTCTCCGTGTAATCGGTGAATAACATTTTCACCTGATTACACATACACAGATGCACAGATACACACTTACACACATATATTTGCATAATGCATGCTTGTATGTAATCAGTTCCATGTTATTTCTATAACCTATTTCAAAATCTAAGTTTCCCATCAGTTTCTATCATCAGGTTACTTACTATAAAGAGAGGCCTGTTATGCTCGTAACACGTGCTCGTAACAGCTCGTTATGCTCGTAACAGAATGTGATTTCTTCCGGCATAATAAACACACGTAAAATCATGCAGGCGAACCGTACTTACAAGAAGGTACAGGTTATATTTATCCACTATTTTTTTTAATCTAAGAATGAATTTTGGTGGAATTAAATATGTACACGACGTTGATTAAGATGATTGAAATAAGAATGCAGATACAATTCGGGAATGATCCTAATTTTATTTATGTTTGTGAATATCGATGCAGTACCTCCAAAACTGAATTTATGCTTCCCTTTGTAGTCACGCCTGCTGCTTAAATGATATAAACTTTCTTATCCGTAAACTACTATTTTTATACTAAATATCACCCTTGCCTGATATTACTCCAGCTAGGAAGCTGTAAACTCACAATTCCATATGCTTCTGTACCGGGGCTCGTGGGTTCAGATATTACTACATGAATGAAAGCTCGTAGCCATTCGGATTCATTTAAGAAGTAGGTACCGGTCTCATTAACTCTTGTATAGTAAAACAGCAAACCGAAGGACTCCGAATAAACCACCCGATTACATGTCGATGTAAGTGTATAGGTATAGATAAGGATAAAGATTAGAATATAATTGCTTATAGTTAATTTCTACTCCTCCCCCTTTCTTATCTCTGTACATAAGTGCACACACATACCCATACTGTATATATATATATATATATATATATATATATATATATATATATATATATATACATACATACTCACACACACATATATATGTATGTATATACGCACGCATACATACTTCCATGTTTCTATACCCATGTCGAAATCGTTGGGTTGACCATTAGTTTCTATGTGCATGCTGTCTACTTTGAATGTGAGTCTTGTGTTTGCTTGTAATGTAATTTCTTCCGGCATAATAAACACGTATAAAAACGTGCAGGCGAACCTGACCTCACAAGAAACACGAAATACAGATTATATTTAACCAATAATTTTTTTCCAACCAAGAGTGAATTTCGGAGTAATTGAAGATGTACATGACGTTGATAAAGGAGATTCAAAAGGGAAGACAGGTACTCTTTGGGAATGATTCCAAGTTATTTTTTGCCGATATCATTGCAGTACGTCCAGAGCAGAGTTCATTTTTGCTTTGTGTAGTGCCGCCTACAGTATAAATAATGCAAATTTTCTCCTCCACGGACTCTCTATCCAGACCATCGATGTCCAGTGAGGAAGCGACAAACTCACGATTTCACATGAGTGTGTGTATTTTATGACCATAGAAAAACGAGGCTCTTTCTTAGTGAGAGAACTCGACATCGTTCAGCTGGCCATCGATTCGGGCATGCGCAGCGAGCCACGCACAGACGACGGTGGATTAAATCGCAGTTTTGTATTAAGCCTTTTCTCTAAAAAGGAGGTCAGCATTATTAACGCTGAGCTGTATGTTACAGTTTGATTGATACATACACGCGCATTTATCTATCTACGCCTAGATCTATAGATAACGTTCAATAAATTTATCTATATGTACAGACGATATGTAAACACAGGTATTTCGATTGGATGGAGGTTTGAAAATAGGGTGTTCCCGATATTTTGTCTGCGGACGAATTCGATCTTATGTATGTGATAAAGGTAAAAGGTTATGAAGTCAACAGAGAGTCAATATTTCGGTGCATTGTAAAAAGAACTGCCTTGTTGGATTAGGATATTTTTTAACACGCTTTTCTTTATCTTTTTTGATATTAGTGTTGTAAAGATAAATGTACTGGACTAAATTTAATACATTCCGGGAAACTTTCTGATTGGATATTTTATGAGTTAGATTTCATTAATTTTTCATCTCTATTGAGAAATTTTGCTCTGCTGCCTATTTTAATTAAATTCTAAGTGACTTTTTAAAATTTATCTAAATAAACTATAATATTAAACGGCATGCATGGATTATAAAGCACCAATTTTCATATATTTTTATTTTGTATAAATGTAAATTGTGCTGATGTAAGATACGTTTTTCCCAGAAAACATTTACTAAATGATATTTTTCTAATATCCGGTTAATTAAGATTAAATAAAGATTATTTCTATTTAAAATTTACTATTTTGTATATATGGATAAAATAGATGTTTCAATGCATATAGTTTTAATAAAAGTAATTATGCATCTGAATAATAAGATATAAGGTTGAGGAAAATTACGAATTTTACGAAATTCCTAATTTTGTTGTTATATATAAATATTTTTGTTTGTTGTGGGTAAGGATACCTCTTTTATATATTAGTCTCCAATAAAAAGAAATTCTGTTTAAATTTTTGCAATCTTTTTGTGACGCTCCTATCAACAGCTAAATTTTAAATGAATAACTGTGAAAGAAAAAAGTGCTATAAATATTCATATGAATTAAGGAGTTATTTATTATTACTGGTGTAATTTATCGGGGTAAAAAGATATTTACATAGCAGTTTTGTATCGCATTCTGTGGGATTTACTGACTCTAGAAAAAAATTTCTATCATTTTGGGATATCAATACATAGCTATTAAAACGAAAGTGGCATCTCACTCCCATGAATGTTTATTAAATGCACATATAGCTATTAAATTTGAACTTTTATTAAGGTTTAAGTAGACACTTTTATGTTTATTTTTTCCCTCCTTTTTTTCTTAGATATGGATTTGACTATAATGCAAATTTTCATACTTTTTTTGAACATTTTTGTTCATTAAACTTTAGAAATTCAAAATTTCAGCGAGCATAAAATTTTCTTCTTACCTACGTTTTAAAACTTTCACTTTACTCTATTCTCAGAAATTCCTATTCAGTTATATCATTAATAGATTAAAACAGTATCCCTTTATTGTAATAACTAAAAGGAAAGGACATTTTTCAGGGGCAACGTCCTCTTTAAACAACGTCACACTGGCAATGGTAGCTCGTATTCCTTACCTCCGACGCTCTAATTTTTTCAAACATACGTGGGCAAGCGCGTGGTTAAAAAGGTTTGTGTAGGAAGAATACCGACTGAGAAAATCAAACAGAGTACAGAGAAAAACAAAATGCAACCTATAATCTCATAAGCGTTCTAAAAGCCTGCTTCCGAGTATTGCAAATGCTATTGTATAACCAGGCATTGCTACTTCCTTATACACTGAATATAAGTGGAAGAAATGTCAAGAAAATATGTAAAGAAATACAATTCTAATATTTTTTAAACTTCTGTTCATTTATTCCTCGACTTAATAAATTCCTCTACGGGTTAATGCAATGGATATCAACATTGTTGAAAGTTACTTAATCGAAATGTAGTTTCGTAATAATCTTCTATAGAGTGCAGCCGAACGACGACCGAATGGGTAGGGCACAGCTCTTCAGTACCGGAGTTCATTTGTTCGAATCCCACTGCCCTCATGAATGTTCGTATTCGTTCAGAATCCGCTTTTAAACAATTAGTCCCTGTCTCATTAGGCCTCGTGTAACACAAAAGTGGACTATATCTTTCGAAATCATATCAAATCAAGATTAGAAAGTTCAAAATAAATTGATTTAAATCATCAGCTATCTATAAATAAATTCCATGGTAACTTCCATGTTAAAAGGATATTAATTTTGATAACTCATGTTAAAGTGTTATTGTTAATCTCAAGAAGGATAAATAGGGAAGGGAATTTATAAATCTAATGTAAGCAATGGGGAAACTATATTGCTTTTTTGTTAGCCCCCCCCTTCTATGGCTGTATCTATGATTTGGAGCAATTGTTTATGTTACACATTGACTAATTAGCTCTTCACCTACTAACTTAAGCATATTTCGAATAGCTACCAAACAACCATACCAGCAGTAAGACTCACGGATACTGTACCGAAAGGCATCCCTTACTAATTTAACCACTTTCCGGTTCTCCCATTACATGAGGTACAGGTACTCCCGAGTATACTGTACTTTAGCTGGTTTAGGTAGCATTGAGAATATTTATAGATAAATGGAAATATGCGAAATATTTATCAAGTTTGATACTTATATTATCTCATCAAAAAATATTAAGTGGGGAAATATCCTGAAACATAAAACTTACTTAAAATAGAATTAAAATTTTTTTTTCGTAGTATGAAATTTGTATTTTTCCATTTGCATTATTAATTAAAACAGTTATCACACTTAATCAATTCATGACTTTTAAATTAAAGTTTAGATTCAAATTTTCTAATATCGGTAAAATAAGAAAATTATGCCTCATTCAAATGCAATTTTTCAATTTTTAAAATTAATTTTTAAATGTCACGAAATCTTTTTAATTTTTTATTTTATCTTAATTTTATAAAATCTAGTTTGATGGTGTAGCTGTAAATATTAATAGTTATGACCCTTTAAAAATAACTATTCTAACATTCTTTTAAAAATTCAACTCGTTTATGATTTGCACATCTTTCTTTAAATTGCGGAGTCAATATTTAAGACAATTAAATTTTTCATTTATTATCCCATTAAACGATTCGCTCAAAAAACCCAATGCTATTAATTCCAAGAAAATAAAATTTTAAAAATGTTCCTCATGCATTATTTTTATTTCTGGTTTATCAATAAACTTAATGAATAAACAATATAAATTATTTTCGAATCAAGAAGTAAACGTTTTAATAACAAAACAGGATGTTATTTATTCTATAAATATACAAGAATCTGAAAATATCAAAAAATTAAGTAAACAGCATTGGTATCTGAGTCACTCAAATATTAAAAATGGAAAATGTATCATAGATCAGTAGAGTTATTGAAAGTATACACATTAATTATAATATGACGTTGCTCAAATCATTGCAATGAACTACTCATTATGAAGACAATTGATTGCGAATTTAACATTCAATGGTGCAAACTGACCCACGCAACAGTTTTAAACTACCCACGTGTTGTCTTCGGAAGATTTCCCAAAACATCTTTCGCTCATGTTACATGCATTTATCAATCATTTCTAAAAGTGGTTGGATGTAAATTCTCTTCCATTTATAATAGTACTGTGTATCATATTAACTGTAATTTGAGGTGAAAATAAAATCAGATAGGAATGTAACTTTCAGTATTATACTCATAAGTTACTGTTAGTTTATTTACATAATAAAATTAACATAAATGATTCAGTTATTTCGTCATATATGTCTACCTACTTTTCAAGAATGTGTCAACATATTTCATTTAAAATATAAAATTGAACATATGCAATAATTATGGAATATAATCATTAACACATTTTAAAACTGTCAATTTGTTTATACGATAGTAATAACCAAATCTGAGTAATAGTTTAAACTTGGTTTTTAGTATCCTATAAATGAGTATTTTACAGATTTTAAATAAGTAAATGCAATCATAGGTAAAATAAATTTGTGATTATAAATATTTTAATAACTTTCTTATTTAGCGGTCTCTTTTGATGCTAAATGAAAATATGATTATACGATAATTTATTAAATTCAGGATTCAGTATGTAACAAAAGTCCTTTTTATATATGTACTTGAAATTCGAACTTTATTTTTGTCTGGGGGTTTTATGATAAGTTATGTTCTTCTCTACACAATTAAGATTTTGTGTATCGCTAAACTTTGCAGTTCAGAGAAATTAATTTTCAAACTAAGATTCATCGTTTTCCATATAGCAGTGTCATAAATACCTAGATAAAAATACCTGGATAAACTATTGGGGATAACTCTACCATTTACATTATATTTTACATAGGACACAGTAATACGCTAATGTATAAGGGATAAATTTGTTTTGATACAAAAATACATGAAATGTGAGTAGTTCATTCAAAAAGGAGAGACCAGGGCAAGTTGTTATGAGAAAAATTTTAATAATATTTTAAAAGGAACTAATACAAGTAGTTTTTGTAGCACGAGCTTTAAAATTGTTATAATTCGAGTTATTGTAAGAATTGTGTACTTCTATTTACCTTGTAACAATTTGCCCTCCCATGTGGCTTGTTATTACAGGAAACGTATTGAGGAATAAATAAAAATGATTATTTGTTTTGATTATACTATTGTTATGGACACTTTATGGATAAAAAGACAATATTTATTACTTCACATGTTTACTTAATTATAAGCTATTTTGATTAACTATAATAATTATTGTCTGAATTACAAATTTTAGAAATATATGTATTGTCGTACTCAGAATCAGGATCTTGAGCCCATTTAGGACTATAACGACATTGAAACCATGTTGTTTACAGTCTGGACTCTGAGCAAGGTTCAGCACATTTTATGCAGAAGCAGTCCTTGTTATCTTCGTCCAAACACATCTGCTTAGATTTTTTTTCCTTTATCTGTTTCACTTGGAGGATCTTTGTTTTTCACTGAGATATTTTTGTCATGACTGCTTGTTTTTTCGTCTGTAACTCGAACAGCATATTTTACTGGCAAGTTGTGGAAATGATATTTATCATCTGTTCGGCTTGTGAATCAATTTCTTTCAGGCAGTTGGGGGATATAACTAATTTATTTGCCCTTTGTGCTCATTTTCATGCAAAATGATCTAGTTTCAATGTAAAAGAAATTTTTCAATGTAAAGTGGCAATGAAATTTTTCAATGTAAAGAGGAAAGATAATATTTTGTTGTTGAACTGTTGTGTGTACTTTCTACCACGTTCAATCATCTACGGCAATCTCTTGATCTACTGGTGGTCAATTGAGAATGGTGGCAAGGCATCCAAAGTATTGCTTCTGATTGAAGAGTTTTAATTTTCTGCAGAATCTTTGAAGTGTCATGGCATTTTTTTCATTTTTGTTTGCCCCTTACTATTGAATTTTCCATCATTACTTCTTAGAACCCAGAAAGGTTTTCTGTAATTTTGCACCCCTGAGAGTATTATATCTTTTTTAACTGAACATATTATATTTATAACAATAGAATTTTGTAAAATTATAAGTTACGGGTGATAAGTTGTTCCACTATGTCAACTAGCACAAGCAAAAATGTAACAACTTGCCTCTGATGGAGTAATTTTATTCATTGATATACATAAGTAGTATCATAGAATTGTACTAAAATTTTAAGCATTTCACCACTTACCGGAAATTCTGACTTTCCCTGGTATACTTTACTAATACCACCAAGAGTTCCACCCCAAATAAAAGATTCTATTTACAAAAAAAAATCTAATAAATGACGCAAAATTACGTCAAAAAACACTCTACTTGATAAAGACTGCAGGCTCTCTTACACTCTTTAAATTGGTAAGGAAATAATACGGATTAGGGACATAATTTAGTGAGATGGCAATCCGTTTACCCTGGTTTTTATATTTTAATTTGTAATTAACAGCTTACCCAGAATAATAACTAGCACTTGTCTCCTTTTACAATGTAGATGTAAACCCAAAGGTAATGTTTTACATGATTTTTGTTTTTTACAATAATATTTTATTTAAAGATGTAATCAGCGGAAGCAGGAGGAGAACTATTTTTTATATTTATGTAGAATTTTCATAACCCGCTCATCTTTTCACGTAATTCAGTTATTTTTTTGTTATGAAGGAAAGAAGAAATTGTAAACACAAAAATTAAAAATAAATCAAATGTTTAGATGAATATTTGAAATAAAATCGTAAACTGCTACGGAAGGTTAACTGAAATAGTACTAATTTTTATTTAATGTTATTACTTAAACTACACCAAATAAAGAAGTTTTCATCGATTAAAAATATACAGTGCACAAAATATCTTATCCGTTACCCCCTTATTTTACAATATATATTTGTAAAAAAGATACGCCATAACTCATTATTTCTCGGACACAGTGAGAACTCCATAAATATTTTACTGACTACATTTAAAAAGGATACATTCACATATAAGAAAGAATCTTTGTTGGACAATTTCAAATATAAAATAAAAACAAAATAACATATAATATAACGTATAAAGGATTAATATTACATTATATTATAACAAGATGTTAACTTTGTTTAAGGTGGTTAGGTATTGGCCATATTGAATTCGTATAGCTCTATTTTAACCTATGGAGAAAAATTGTTCTACCTCAGGAAGGTTTGTATTTAAAGATTTTTTAAAAAATATTTTACATTTAGAAGAGTGGGAAATTTTTTACTTGGTTATCCTTGACTTAAAACACACATGGGATGGGAGAAGCTACTATGGATGCATATGTGCCATTTTGAAAAATATTAAGTTTTCGTAATTTTAATAATGATTTCACTTATGATTTTTTTTGTTTGATCTATAGAAAAAAGCCCTTATACTTTTATTGATATTATAAAAATAAACTAAAGAGTTTTCTAGAATCAAAAATGTTTTAGAATATTTAATATTTTAAAGATCTATTATTTTGTAACCCACTAGGTACGATAGTCTTTTTCGTATCACAATCTGTGGGTTTGAATCTTGCTGCTAGTTTTTGATTTTTTCTGTGAAATTATATTTATGCAGTAGATTTCTTGCTAATAAGTCCACATTGTAGCACAAAAGTTGACCACGGCGCTCCAAAACTATCTTATAATCTTTGAACTTTGTATTTAAAGTAGAACTTCATATTTTCCAGAGTATATAGATTTTGATTTATGTGAAGTATTCACACACACACGCATACACACATACATATATACACATTACACACACATTTTTAATTGTTGTCAGCTCTTGGTAATAGAAAAATAGTAAAAACTTACAATCCCTTTAACAATAGGATTTTTCAGTTAATGTACGATATAATTGGAGTAAAGCTTAATGATACTTTCCTCTTTGTCATTATTCGCTGTTTACATTAGAAAAAAATGTTTAGTCACTTATAATATTGGTAACGAATGATAATTTTTATGCATGTTGAATTGCCTTTAGTAAAATGACTAAGCAGAGACTGTGTACACAAGATGTACTTATTCACTGCACTATCAGGGCTAATATCCACTGGAATGGGGATTGTTAGTAAATTTATAGGTACTTTTTTCTGAATCACTTCCGAACGATGTCCAGATGGTCAGGGCGCTGATCTTCGGTACCGGAGTTCGGGGGTTCGAATCCCACTGGGGCTCATAGTCTTGTTGTTCGTAGTCATACAGAATTAGCTTTAAGCCGTTGTTCCCAGTAGGCAGTCGTGTTGCAAAAAAGTAGACAGTAGTGTTCCAAACCCACTCAAACCAGGCATTCTGAATCAAATATGATTTGTTTATTCTTAACATAGTGATTTCTTAAACACTCTATGTTATTCACCAACAGCTCCAAAGGACAGTATATTGCATCTATCAATAAACATGAGATATATATGTGCTTAAAAACTTACTAATGTTGAATTCAGTTTTCTCACAATGTAACTATTTAAAAAAATAATAAACATGTTAAAATATATGCTAATGTATACTTTCATGTCTTTAATGTCTACTTTCAAAACTTTTACCGTTAATATGAAAGCTGCACATAAGTGCAATTTTACAGTTGATATGAAACTAATTCACATTTACTGTAAAAATGTCAAACTAAAGTCGACTTCTTTACAATATTTTTTGTCGTTTCTTTAAAATTACTTTATTTCAAGCAAAATTAGGGCACTGTAAGAATAAATTCAATTGAAAGAATCTTTCTTATAGATTAATAGGAAAGATTATTTTAAAAGCAGGGTACTTTAAAAAATTACTTAAATATAAGTAATTAAGAATAAAAGTATAATTCAGATATAATATGATTTTTCCGGAAAAAATACCAATTTCAGAAGAAAATTTCAAATATTTAGTAACCATCGCAATGAAAACTGTCCGTAGGTTTATTGAATATCACATTTGAGAAATTTTATTGTAAGTAATATACATTGATTGATGTATATGAAATGATTGGTATTATGATTTGCAACGTAACTTTTATGATGGCACTAAGCACAAAATGACAATCTACTTCATAAGAATGCAATTTTGTTGATAGTAATGAGATTTTTATATTATCTTATTCCTCTATTCATTGAAGGGCAATAACTTTTATCATAAGAATTATTGTCGCCTGTTTCTATTTATAAATTTTGGAAGAATTTATTCCGAAAAATAATTATATCACTAGAATAGTTACTTGCAAGATAGATGATCTGGAGAACATATCAAATAATAAGATGGAAAAAAAAATCTTCATCAACTTTAGTATAACTAAATATGTTATTGCAAGAGGAATATTTTAATATACAAACGAAAATGTTAACAAATGAATTCAATGTATTTTTTTTGTAAAAAACCAGCTAAAGTAATTTACTTAATAAGTAATAATTAAATACAATGTGACAACATGAACGGTGTTTCACAAAATTACTGAAAATAAAGTTAAAAGTCTAGAATAATCCTGTTTATTTGTAGCGATAATTTAACTTATTTTGTCGAAATGAAATTTTTATAGTCCTAAAGTCTTGTTTAAATATTACAAACTAAAAGTTTAATATTTATAATCTATATAAATTGGCGTATACCAGTTTGTAAAATAAGGACGTAATCGTTATAAAACATTTAAGCTTAATATTTTGGGTACATTACTATTAAAAATATAGAATTTTAATGATATTGTTACAGATTTAATTTTTTTTACTTAAGTTTCATTTGGGCTATATTTCTGTTGTTCATGAAGCAATTTATACAAAGTTGAAATATCTTTTACTTGTTTTAAAATTGATCGTCATGATCTTTTTACTTTTGTAAATTCAAACACATTTTTAAATAACATAATTATAAATAACAATGATAGTGCACTTTAAAAGAGGAGTAAAGTACTGTTAGCAAAGTAAAACGCTTTATAATTTTTAATTACTAAAACCAAAGATCATCTCACAGATATGTTAGGCTCTGATTCGTCAGTCAATTTTTCAAAAATAAAGAGACACATACGTAAACGTAAAAATTTACTGCAAAATGTAGTTACCATTTTCTTAAAAGCTTGTATACTATTGAACAAATGTGAAAATATTTTTAATATTTCAAGCATACATCAGGCGTATAACCGATGCTAATAATTAAATCAAAATAATCCACTTTTGTTTCATTTATAAATAAGATGTATTTTTTTGCTTCAGTCATAAATTATTCACTAAAACAAAATTAAATAAGTAGAACTGAGTGTAAAAAGCATTTTCAAAATGCATTATAAACTGCAGTCGGAAAAAATATCTTTTCCTGAACAAAACCCAGCATTATATTAAACTATTTGTCTGTTCAGAAATTAAAGCAAGTGTAAAAATATATAATCTTCAATATACTGATTGCAAGGGGCATAACCTCCAAATAATGAATGTAGGATGGGAATAGTCTTATTTTACAAATAATAGCGGGGACATAATAATTCTAAAACATAGTTATTTATTTATGGAGTGACTCTGTTGCTCTTGCAAACAGCTATTTCTGTTTTTCTGGATTTCCCTATTATCCTCTTCCAACTGATAGAACGATCGGGTAAATTTATGTACCCAATGCGTATCTCAGCCATGAAGAATGACAGCAGAACTCGTCACAGCGAATGTAGTAATTGATCGACAATACGTGATGTAATCGGCTCTGTTAGTCCTCGCCGATGTCTTGATTTAGAGTTTTATAAGTGTGTCAACGTAACATCGATCAACTCTGGAAAAAATGATCTTATCGATCGGCGTTTGCGAATGGTGAATAGTTTAGTATGGATTTGTTTAACAGCAAACTAATGATCGCGTTAGAACGTTTGCAGTTACTTAGATCCATTCGATACTGCTATGCTTTCGATGTGGGAAGAAAATATTTTAAGCCATACATATGCATAAAATTTGCATTTAAGATGATTAATGCATTTTGCGCTAGCATAGAAAGAAGTTGTGCTTAAATGGTAGCATTTTAGAAGCAAAGTCTTACAATAAAATATTTTATATTTGTTGATCGAAACTATTTTGTTTTTTAAGATGCTTTTAGATACTTTTTTTCTTTAGATATACTTCAGATTTTTATAATTAAAATTTAGGGACTTGAGTCTTAGTATTTATATTTGTATTTATAGTCAATCAGCTTTCTATAAAAATAATTATTCTGATATAGTGGTCAAACAGCTTTAAACTAATAAAAGGTGAAATATTAGCGATCAGAATAACTTCACTTTCTCTACAAGGGTATCTTTTGCCTATGGGGATGTATAGGGATCCAATTCTTAGCATACCATACGCAACAATCCCTACAATGATTCGAAAGGCCAACGTAACTGAACTATGGATAAGTAACCTTGTCATTTACCATTAACTATTATGATACATTGATGTTGAAATGTGGATGCGCTTTTTTATAATCTGACCCTGATACTAGTAAACTCGAATGGAGACAATTGTTGCATTATGGTGTTAAGATTGTTAATAAAACTATGTTTAACATTATGCTATTATCCCTATTTAATTGTGTAAAAACAATTTATCAAGAATAATATTTCTAATTTTGACATATAATTTTTGAAACTTCTTATCCGGTACCCGAAAAATAATCACACATTACTGATAGCGTTCTGTCTGAAGTATTTGACAGTTACGGAAATTAATATTTAGAAATGACAAGAAATTGGACAAGGAACTGGAATAATTGTTCTAAAGTTTCAATGTAGTATTATTGTAGCGAGTAAGAAATGCTTAAAAAAAAAGACATTTCTTACTTTCAGGAAAAGCATTTTTGAAATGCTAAGTTTCTTATGCTTTTATTTCCTCTTTGTTTTATTCGTCTCCACTGTTGTGGCAGCTAACAATTTTAAGACTCCAGCTTTGTATGGGTATATGTTTTCATAATTTTCTCCATTTTCTTTCTATTTTGATACACACTTTGATCAGTAAGTGATAAATTAACGCTTAGTTTAATGTATAATTTAATTTAAAGTACTGTTAATTTTTTAAAAATATTCATGACAGGTGTATTATAGTTTGTAGGATATAAATTTTGTCCTTAAATTTCTGATTATTTTTTCGTAGCTGACTAGATTTTGGACAGCAGCACAGTTACTCTTTGTGTTCATACTAATTTATATATTTTTAAAAGAAGTATCTTGCTTATAAAAACAATAATATGCCATCTTCTGCAAGGTATGACTCAGTTTTCAAGCCAGTATAAAAGTGGTCAATTTTTAAACCTCGTTTAAGAATTCCAAAATATTTTAAGACTCTTAAAAGTTTTTGTCATTTTTGGTTTTAGTAATTTTTGAAAACAAATTCTTTTGTTGTAATAATACGTTTTTCATGTTAACTTGGTTTTATAATTCCCAAACATAAAGACAAATAATTGAGAGTTAAATCAAATTACTTTTGACTCAAAATAAAGTTACTATCTATGAAAAATTTAGCTATTTTGAATATTTAGATTAATTATTTATTACTTATAGTCATATTAAATTTAAAATTATTCGCAAACATAGTATTCGGGTATTGTATGTGAATGCCATCATATTTCTAAATCATTCATGGTTATTAAAATTTACCTTTAGATCAGTACTAATAGCTCTTGGTTAATGACAACATCTACTATTATTATCTGTATAAAAACTTAATCTGTATACTCTTAGAGAATAAATGTTAAATAAAAATTAACAAAATTACAATAGATAAGACTTTATTATTTCATTTATTCAACCATGCCACGTGAAACTATGTTCAGAATATAACTCAGTTATTCTCTGACAGAAAGAGGAAATTATACAGTTACGTACAGCAAAACCTATATATAACGGTATTGTAGATACCCAAAAAATATTGTTATAGATAGTTTACTGATTTATGTAAATATCCTGCACATCATATCTTGAATTGTATTTAAAAATCCAATTCAACTTTATTTAATAAAAGCTTAAATATTTGTAACACGAATACTAATCTGGTTTTTCATCTAGTAAATGTTGAATTCTTTAGGACCTTAAAAATATCATTATGGAAAAGTTTATAGTTACACAGAGCATCATTTTAAGTAGATTTCATGGTATTTGGTAAAACTTTGGATTCAGATATAAAAGGCGAGTAGAAGAAAATGTGAGTGAAATACCATCCGGAAGGAGAAATGAAAAGACAAGGCAATAATAAAGAGAGGTGTAAAAAACTGTATTGGGCAACCAAAGAGTGCAAAATTAAATACAGTCATTGCAGGAGTTGTTTGCAATTATGTCCATTGGAATTGATGCAGGCATAAAATTGATGGTGGGGGAGAAACTGAGATTTTTTTCTATGTTAGATGCTAAACTGCTATCGTCTAAGGAAACTGTCCTTTAACCTCAGGCTGAATGAGTATTTTTAACGAGCAATCAGCTGTCTCTTTTCCTTTTCAGTATTACCTACCTAACCTATTCAATATTGTAAACATCTGTAAACATTTAATTTTTCTTAAACTTTCATTAAATTTAAAATAACTCAAAGGGTCGAGTTCTTCAATTACTTATTGTGCTGGTTTCATGTTAAGTTACACCCCACGTACCGACCTCAACACAACTCATTGCAGCGCCCTCTATCCCTTTCTTGCCATGCTATCCTAAATAATCATGCTTCCTAACGAAGTTTTCTATCTTCTCTCCATATTTATACACTGTTTTGGGATCCTCTTCTATCGCTAAGGTTATTAAGTATAAGATTCTTCTCACAATTAGAGGTCCTAGTTTCAAATCCAAACTGGAAAAAATTACTAAATGGTAACATTGGTAAGTTGCTATGCAAATTATCACAAAGATTAGTAGTAAAAAACCTTTGGTATAAAGATAACAATAGTAGATAGAAAAAATAATAGACACTATTGACGTACTATGTTATTACTTTAACGAAAAGGGGAAGAAATTGAATTCTTTTAAAATTATATGTACTAAATTGTGCAGAGAAAGCTTATGTTTCACCAAACAAAAGCAATTTGCGCTTACAAAAAATAAACCTCCATATACATAATTATTTAATATTTTCACTATTCATGAAATTTAAGGTATCTAAAGGAATGTTTTAATTTTCTATATTGTATTTGAAGTTTTAATTCATAACGAAGTAAATTAAAAATTAATTTAAAAATGCCCTGGGAAATTTTTAAAAATTTAAAGTAAAAGACTGTTAAAATAAAAAGATCAAATTATACTCTATTTTTGTATATTAATGGAAATTTGTTTTTTAATCTCCCAAGAAAAGGAATATAGCTGGAATTTTTAGTATGGATTAAGCTGTAGATAGACCTTTCCCAGATAAGTAGATCCCTTTCCATATTACTATTGTGAAAGTATAAAAAAAGTACTATAAGATGTTTTATCACGTAAACATTGATTTGTTTATAGGAAGAGGAAAGAGGCTGCTCCTTTGTTTTAGCTACACACGTGTTACGACTACAAGTAGCAGAATATGTGATACTAGAAACAGCTACCCTCACAAATTGCAACAAAAATTTTGGGAATACAAAAAATGTTTTCCAATTGTAAGTTATGTGCACAGTAAAAACTAGCAGACTTATCTCCTTACGAGTTTAAATATTTTTGAGTTATCTCAAGCAATAGCTATCATTCTGAAACTTTGATATTATTCGTGAAACTCGTAATGAAATTTGTATAAGTTATAAATTAAAAGCATAAATTAAAGTTTAACTCTCAGTCCTCTCTCATATGAATAGATCCCTTTCCCTATTACTACTTTGAAAGTATAAAAAGAAAAAGTACTATAAGATGTTTTATCACGTAAACATTGATTTGTTTATAGGAAGAGGAAAGAGGTTGCTCTTTTGTTTTAGCTACACACGTGTTACGACTACAAGTGGCAGAATATGTGATACTAGATACAACTACTTTCATAAATTGAACAAAAATTTTGGGAATACAAAAAATGTTTGCAAATTGTAAATAATGTGCGCAGTAAAAACTAGCAGACTTGTCTCTTTACGAATTTAAATATTTTTGAGTAATCTCAAGTAATAGCTCTCATTCTAAAACTTTGATATTATTCGTGAAACTTGTAATAAGTTATAAATTAAAAGTATAAAGTAAAATATATCTCTCAGTCCTCTCTCAGATGAATAGATCCATTTCCCTATTACTACTTTAAAAGTATAAAAAGAAAAAGTACTATAAGATGTTTTATCACTTAAACATTCATTTGCGTATAAGAGTAGGAAAAAGGAGTGCTCTTTTTCAGCTACACACGTGTCATGACTGCAAGTAACAGAATATGTGGCTCTAGAAACAATTACTCTCAGAAATTGTAACAAAAAATGTTGAAAATTTTTACAAACAAAGTAAATTATTATAAATTATTATGCGTCCAGCAAAAGCTAATAGATTTTTTTTTCTCTCTGAGTTTAAGCATTACTAAGATATCTCAGTAATTATCAATCATTCTGAAACAACGATATTCAGGGAACATTAATGAAATTTATTTATGTTTTAATTCAATAACTTGCAGTATTACTACCTTAGTGCATATTTTACTTATATTTTTCCACCTAATTTTTCCTTTTTGATGGGGAGAATATATCTGCCATAAATCGTCAGAAAGATCTCACATTCATACAAATGAAACAATAAGGTATTTAAAAGGATTTGTTTTCATAATATGGTGTCAAGGCCGTAGCTAGAGGGAGTAAAAATCCCACTCCCCGAAATCTGAAGTTTTCATTTTAACATTGCATTAAATAAAATACATTTTCGAATATAAATTTTTAAACAAAATTTAACTTTTAAATAAAATTTTTAAATTTAAAAATTTTTTAATTTCAACAATTTTGCTCCAAATTTACTTATACATTTATTACACAAGGTCGTGCATGAACTTTTAGATACCTATAATATTAAATTTTATATAATCTTTTAGTGCTATTAATAGTATTAAATATTTAATATTAAATTGCATATTATTTCTTTATTAAATTTTACATTATTTTACTTTTAAGAAGTATTTAAATACTTGAATCTCCCAGTCAACATTATCTCCCATTTCCAATCCCAAAACTAAATCCTGGCTACAGCCCTGTAATGTTTTAAATAAAATAATTACCATTTAAGTTGTCGTATCTTTGAAATAATAGTGTAAAACATTTCCTTTTACTAACATAACGCAATTAATCTTTCATAATCTATTAGATATGGATCTTTTGCAATACAACATCATGACATGAAATGGATACGTATTTAAATTATGACAGCTCAAGCGTTTTAGCGTACATCAGAAGATACAAAGAAATTTTGTAAATAATTAACTTAAAAATTAAAATATTTGAACACATATAAATTGAAGCTAGAATAATTCACATTTTTAAAAGTAGTAAAAAATCAAATAATTTTTTTGTTGAATTTTAAGTGTCCCTTGCATTTTAATTTTCAATATCCTCTTCCAATTTTTTTTTGTTATTATTTATTACTATTACTTCCAAATATTTTTTTATTATTTTATTATTTTATTTTATTATAATATTTTTTATTATTATTTTACAATTTACTTCATTAAAAGTAAATTTTGAGTACATTTAGATGTATTTTTGTTCAGTGATTGAATTGCTAGTTTATAGAAAATATATTCATGTCTGTATTTTGAATTATTCATAATTTTCTAAATTTAAATTGAATAATCTAATTGAAGTATAAAATGAGAACACAGATTTATTTTAATACATTTTAGGAGTGTTTAGAAAATAAATCTACAAAAACTTAAATTATAAAGGGGATTTTAAAAGTTTCCAAAATTTTTAAATTAAAACTTTAAAATTATTGTCATTAATTTAGCTACTCTTTAATATATGTCTATGAAAGTTTCATAACTCTATTTGCTGTAAAAAATACAAAAGCATATGTAATTCCCACTCTCCACTTAAATATCTATATATATTTTGTTTCCCAATTACCTAAACTTAACTTTTATTATATGAAGAGAGTTAGATTTTATAAATTTTGTCATCCGATATCATTTTAAATTATTAGTCTCTACTGCAATAAATTTTTAAAGGAGGGGGGAAATAGTTTTATATTGACGATAAAATTTTGTATCTTGCCATATTTTCTTTGCTATTGTTCATACTTTAAAAAAAACTGTTTTACACACTGAAGTACTTCTAAAAACTAAACAGGAAAATAATTCTGCTGAACTGCTTGTAATAAATTATTTATTGATTCTCTTCCTTTTTAGGCATATGTCTTTTGAAATATTTAGGTGATATTTTCGAAACAAACGAAAAATTATTCACTTGCGTTGCGAATAAAAAGAAAAGTGGAACTTATATCTATAAAACAGGCTTTCACGAAGAGATGAAAAAGTAGTGGAGAGTAAAATGGTTTCTTTTTATATGCGAGATTTTTTAAAAATACAATCCTATTTATGCTGATAAATAATCAACGCTCAAACGTTAATATTTT
>CM063502.1:106255698-106270698 GCA_032207245.1 Pardosa pseudoannulata
AGATGATGAAAATAAAGGATTAAGTTACATTGCCAAGCACGGCATGGAAATTAAAAATATGGAGTATATACTTCTGATGTGATCGGTGAAAAGAAATTCGTAAAGATTACACACGCACACACACACACATGTATATATATAAAATGTGTATGTGTATGTGTGTGCATATATTTCATTTCTCAGGAAAAGCATTAAGTCTTTTATATTTTAACTTTTTTAGTATCTAAGCATTGTTTGATACCAATTTAATACATAAATAAATAAATATTATTTATTGAAATTATAACGAAAACTTTTAATAAAATACTCATGTGAGAATGAAATGCACACGAATTAAGAAGATTTTTCTTCAGAAGGAGAATTTTTTTTATATTCTTGTTTCTTAAAAGAAGTTTAGAATTGTATATCAAATTAATTTGTTCCACACAAGTATTCGTCACACTAATAGATTAAGTAGAAAGAGAAGCGTTATTGATTAGTGTGCGTCTTAAACTCTCAGTAAATCCTTGGGACATAAATTAATGTGTGACCGAGTGTACAGTTTAATATTCCCGTTGAAGTTCTAAGTCGCCTAAAACAGTGTCGTACTACTTATAATAAAAAATAGCAGATTTCAGTATTCATCAAATTCTTTGTTTATTTCTGTGATATGCACTCATAAAAAGATCATTGGGGAAGACTTTTCATCGGAATCTCTTTTTATTTTAACATTGTGTCTGTTTTTTCAACTCCTCTTCTTAGCCCACTCTCCTGTTTCGAATCATGGATCTTGTTGGTGCTTTAACCACATTTGGCGAAATTGGCGTGCTTGCAGCTTGCGTGCGTGGCGTGCTTGCAGCGTGGCGTTTGAAATCTGGCGAGGGGATCGTAACTCAACAAATTGATACATAAACAAAAACAACATTTTGAGGAAAAATTTTACAAAAATTGAATATTTAAAATCTAATTGAATTAACAAAGAAAACACAAAGGAAACACATAACATTCATACTAAATAGACTGAAACATTCACTTAATCACAAATTAAATAACGTGAGTGGGATTTTCATCACAAATTTGTGATTTAGTGTAAATTGTAAAATTAATTTAAAGGCTTTTTGTAAAGGCTTAGCATATGTCATTTTAAGTCGCGCTCGATCATTGCAAAGCATAAGACTTGAAGCATTAAATCCAATTGAATTAGTTGGTACAAGACCATGTAATCTTGCAGCGAAAGAGGAAATGGAACGAATGAGAAATGAAAATAACATCGATAATAACGAAATTTAATTGTTAATAGAAATAAATTCACAAAAAAAAATTGGAAAATACCAAGAGAAAGTTAGTCCAAAGGGATGAGGGAGGGTAGGCGGGATCTCATCCAGCAAAAAACTCTTTGACTTAAAAGAAACTGTATTTTGAGTGGAGGTTGAAGAGGAGTTGTAAAATTGAAAGTTTTTTTTTCAAATCTCTTATTATCTGTATATCCTGGGTCAAAGGGCCGAAAGGTGGGTGATGGGTTGTACTCTGGTGTACGGTAGATACATGGCTTCGAATTCCTCTGTTGACGTGGATGCTTTTCGGAATCGGTTTTTATAAGTAGGCACTAGTTTCATTATCCATCGTATAGCGAAAATGAAACAGTAGGTCTCCAAACCAAACCGATCTCAAGGAAAATGAAAAATTTGATTCCTTTTTATCTTTTATGTTCTCTTTATTCCAACATAGTACACGAAATGTTAGCTTCTAAACGATTCTTTCCTTCTTGTCTGAAACAACTACATCTTAGAAGTAGCATTGGAAACTAATCGCATTCGAATATGAATTTAGCATCTAACCATCTCCTGTATTTCTCTCGTTACAATCATAATTTTACTCCCGTTGTCACATTAAAAGAAAGAGAGACAGATCTTAAAATTATGCTGACCTGACAACAAATTTTGACTGAAAACCCTTTAGAATAATTAAACTGTTATCTAAATAACATATAATACTGTTTTAAGAAGATGATTCCAAGAATCGTAATAAATTGAAATCATTTACATGTTTCAGAACACACTACATACTTATTTTTCAAATATATTTTAGGTTAGATAAAGAGAAATTTAAAACACACTGCCTTGGCACACTACTGACTTGTTTTGTATCACTATAAATATATTTTCTAGATGTTTTAGTAGAAACTAGAAACATTTACATACAATTGTTACAGAAAATTATTCTTGCTTTGAGGAAAAAAAGGAATCGTAAGTACTACTATAAAATATTTCCAATTATAGATTAGTGTATAGAACCAAAATTTATTTATATCTGCCGGCATGTAATAAATATAGATAAATAAATGTTGACCTTCCAGTTTTCGAAAACATCTAAGCATGAATCTCAATTATATTTGCTTTGTTATTAACTTCTAAATTCAAATGTTTATTGGTAACTTTTTTCATAATTCTGTTAATAAGTAGCAATACATTACTATCATTGTATCATTATATTTAAAAATGCAGAAACTTTATTATCCTGGGATTTACAGTTCTTATTACTCCCTAGATGGCAGCACTATGTCTTTATTCATGATTTAAAATTTTTTCCGTCTTTATCTTTTACAGAAGATTTCCATAGAATTTTACAATGTATTTTCCCAAATTTCAATAATTTGTATAAATTTTGAATTTTGTACCATTTTATGTAACCATTGAAGTAAATGGCAAAAGTATTATATGTTCATAGACAAACGTACTGGAGATCAAGGAATATCTGTATAGAACTATTGATCTAAATTCTCCTGCATTAATTTCCTTATTAGGGAGTGATAACGTACATACGTTCAGGAATATTAAATGATTTAGACAATTTTTCCCTTTAAATCTCTCTTTAGCTGAAACAAAATCCTTAAAATTTCAGCACGTAAAATTTGATAATGTAGAATTTACTATCAAATACCACGCCTTCTTCGACATTACTATAAGCTTGTAACATTAATATATTGACAACATGTATAAAAACGCTTTTCCGGTGTGCATAATAAAGTATTATACTTAGTATAACATAGTATACATAATATTTTTCATACTGTACATAATAAGGAATAGAAGAAATCGAGTAATATGAAGACAGAATGATTTGACCTAAATTCTCCTGAATTAATATCAATATTATGGAGAGATAAAATATATATTTATAGAAACATTTCAATGATACAGACACTTTCACCTTTCAAATGTCTCTTTATTAGAATGAATCCTTACAATTTTAACATGCAACACAAAAGTAAAAATTAGTTATTGTGAAGATTTTTTTTTTCAAATACTACACCAGCTCGAAATTACCGAAATTTTGAAAAATCGAGTAATATGAAGACAGAACGAGTCATCTATATTCTCTTGAATTAATATCAATATTATGGGGAGATAAAATATATATTTATAGAAATATTTCAATGACACAGACACTTTCTCCTTTCAAATGTCTCCTCATTAGAATGAATCATTACAATTTTAACATGCAACTCAAAAGTAAAGAATGTTATTGTGTAGAATTTTTTTTTCAAATACTACGCCAGATCGAAATTACTAAAATTTTGAGACAGTAAAAAATTTAAAGAGCTAGTTGAAATCTCCTGGAATACTGGTTAGATTTATATTTAAAGGAAAATATTAATTTAGTTCTATAAACTAAATAATAAACCTTTGTAACTTTTAATAGTAAATGTCTTATTGTTTTCTGCATAGTTCTATGTCTGATTTTACAGTCAAGATTAGACCAAATGGTTTTCCTGTGAGTTTTTAACATTTAAAAGTAATCGTTTTTAGGCAAAATAACCTACACTTAAACAAGGGTTTGGTATATCCTTACTATTTACTACTCTTTTTAACGATTCATCTGAAAGAATCGGAAAAAATTGTCTGAAAAATTCTGACAATAAATGTTATATTTATTATTGTTATACATTACCACTTGCTTGTGAATTGAGATTTAGAAAATTCCCATTTTTACTCGAGTGGCGTTATTAAGTCTAAAAACACCCATGAATTAGTAATTCGAGTAATCTTTCTATAATTTCCAAGATCGTTCGATTACACATAACTAAATAAGTTGAACTAAGCATCTTATAACAAGCGTGTTATAAGATGTGGGAGGTGATGTTATGTGTTACAGATTGTAAAATAACTAATATCAGTAAGACCAGTAATATTTCAAACTTAATTACTACTTTACCCATTATTTGTTACTTATTTATTTTAGAAGTGTGTTATAAGATGTGGGAGGTGATATTATGTGTTACATATCGTAAAATAACTAATATCTGTAAGACCAGTAATATTTTAAACTTAATTTCTATTTCACCTATTATTTTTTACTTATTTTTTTACTTTATCGCTTTATTGTATGTCAAAGGTTAAAAAAAATCGAAATATTAATAATGTGATTCATGTTAACGATGCTACATTTAAAAAGTATCTAATAGAATAATTAGTTGATTTTGCTTTAATAGAATAAAAATATTAATATATTCCAAATAGTTTTATATTCCCATAACTGTATTTAAAAAAAATCAATGTACCCATGATACTAGACGCAATTCGTATAATTGTTACTGAAAATAATACCTGCTTCTATGAAAAAGAAGTCTTTTCATAAAAGATTAGATTTTTATAGATCTCATAGTTTACCGGAATGTTTTTAAAGGCATCCGTCAACATTTGTTTTGCTGCAATTGTTTACAGTAGTAAAATAAAATGTTTGTTAGGAATTTGTTTAATACTGATTTCAACGAGTTCGATATTGATTTTGGCTTATTTTCTAATTTCCTATTTGTTTCAACAAAATCGTAACAATCAGAGAAAAACTTAAATTAATATTGGTAATTGAGAATGATATAGTTTGACTAACATTTAATCCTTTTAATAAGAAATTTGTTATTTGTGATTTTGCTTATTCTGACTTGAAAATGAAATCGCTGGTAATGTAAAATTGAAGAAAGAAGTCATAAATGGCTATGCACAATCTTGCTAGCAAACTTAATAGAATACAATTAAACATTAAGATACAAAGTAATTTTTCTCTTAAAACCTCTTCTCCTTAAAGAGTACAACCCCTCCCCTCAAAATGGACTCCTCCTCCAGAAAAGTCTTCTGCATTATTACATTACAATTGATTTTTTAACGTAAAGTATAGAATGAAAAAACTATTTACGTGTTTATGATACGCATACGTTTAAGCTTTTTAAAATATTAACAATTTAAGTAAAATAATTGAGAATTAAAAAAGTTGAGTTTTTAACGTAAAATGCATTGAATATTTTTGATTTAATCTTCATAGTAATTATATAATAGAATGGAATGATTGGCAGCCACTACTAAAGAAGAATACGATTTGTATTTAATGCTACTATTTTATAAGGAGTCACTTTTTAAGCAAATTTAGTGAATTTAATCCATGTTTAATTCTCTATATATTAAGAATAAATTTTTGTTAAAATTTAGATGCGGACTTCTCTGCATTTTAGACCTTGACCTTAAGTAATTAACTTTTGTTATACTTTTGAAACTATTTTGCTTATTTCGTTTGTTCCTCATTGAAAACGTAAATTATGTCATCGAGTTTCAGTGAAACAATACAACTAAATCTAAGATAAAACCCTTTCTCTCCAATATTTTTTATTGATGAAATCTTGTATACTTATTCGTTAAATATAGCCGAAGACTGTTAAAAGTGCGCTTTTTATGTGGTTTGTCGAACAAAGAACCATATAATCTGGGATTATATAATTTGGGGTTAATGAAAAAAGCTCTTGCGTGTTTTTGATAAACATGATAAATTTAAGCTTTATTAATTATTAATATTTGGGTAAAAATTTTAATAGTATATATTAAGCAGAATACTTTTTATTCTGTTTAAACAAACAAGAGACAAAATAATCCAGGTTCATGATATTGTAATGAATTTAAGCTTTCTAAATAAAAAAATAAAATTTCTAAATAAAAATTTTAATAATTAAGATGTCAGCGAAAATTAGTTAAAGGAAAATATAATAATTTTGATTTGATCTTATAGTAATTATATAGCAAAAGGAAATTGTTGTAGCCTCTTCTAACAAAGAATACTAACACTGTCTAAAGCTACTATTTTAAATATAGCCATAGCTCAAATTTTATATTTACCCCTTTAATTTTGCATTCTTAAATTCACAGTATATTAGAAATAAGTATTGCTCTAGTATTAGATAATATGTTCTTTTCGTATTCCTGTACATTTTAGACTTTGTCACACTACGTCACTGATTTTCGATACACATATACATTCATACTTCGCCTATTCCGTTTTAACCGTAAATTTTTATCACCGAGTTTAAAGTGAAACAGTGTAGTTAAATTTACGAAAAACTTCATTTTCTCTGACATTTTTATATTGCTGAAGATTATTTAGAACAGTTTATAAATAAGTTACAGTGAAACTCTTTAAGATACTTTTTTTGTATTCTAGGTTTTGATAAACAGAGAAAATAATGTGGTACTATTGAAAGTATTACTTTATGATACGATAATAAATATAACATTTTTAAATTAATAAAAAAATTAATAAAATTTTTAATAATTGAATACTTGAACGTTTGAATTATTTGATGGCAAACATATTATTTTTGATCTGATCTTAATAGTAGTTTTATGACAGAATGAAAGGGTTACTAACCTCTTTTAGAGAAGAATATAATCCCTATAGAATGCTACTATTTTAAAGAGAGTCCAGTTTTAATCCAGAACAATACAATTAAATCTATTGAACAATACAATTCTGACATTTTCCATTCTGTTTTTCAATTTTTATTTCACGGTATATTTAATAGTAGTTTTATAACAGAATTAAAGGGTTACTAGCCTCTTTTAGAGAAAAATATAATCTCTATAGAATGTTACTATTTTAAAGAGAGTCCAGTTTTAAACCAGTTTCTGACATTTTTCATTCTGTTTTTCATTTTTTATTTCACGGTATATTTTAAATAAACTTCTAAATATGTAATGGAAAAATTATTAGTTTGGATTCGATATTGATAGCTCTTTTATGATAGAATGAAACGGTTGCTAGATTCTTTTAAAGAAGATTATATTCACTATCAAATGTTACTACTTTAAAGAGAGTCTGGTTTAATCCATTTTTGTGACTTTTTATTCTTCTGTTTTTTCTTTATTTTACAGTATATTATTAGTAAGCTTCTATTTTCATTGTATCAGATACAATGACCTAATGTGGATTTCCATGTGTTTTAGATTTTGCCCTTCCGTCATTAAATTTTGATACCCTTTTGTAAGTACTTGGTCAATTTTGTTTATTTCCCATTTCAGCCATTTTTTTTTGTCAACGAGCTTTAACGATGCATTAAACAATTAAATTTAATATCTACTCTTATTTTCTGCATTATTTATAAACTGGTGAAGATTTTGTAGAACATTTCATAAATAAAATATGTCTAGAAACTCTTAAAAATAAATCTTTTATTTTGGGGTTGGGCGAAGCGGTGATAAAGTAATCTGGAATTATATGAAAATCTTTTAGTTATTTTACAATCGATAATATATTATTGATATTTTGCAGTTTAATCGATTTTCTTGTTAAATATATTTAGAGTGCAGACTGAAGTACTAAGTATTCTTATTCCTTTTCAGAAAAAAGCAAGACGAGGTACGACTTCTGGAAACGGCAATACGACTGAGGAACGAAGAGCAGCGCCGAAAAGGGATCGAGCTCGAAGCCACCTGCCAAATATGCATGAAAACAAAGTTCGCTGATGGAATAGGCCATATCTGCAATTATTGTAACGTTAGATGCTGCGCCCGGTGCGGGGGAAAAGTCACTCTCCGCTCTAACAAAGTAAGTTTGTCTTTGCAAATTCTTGCACAACAATTGAAAAATATAACTAAATGGGCTTCCATACCTTTTAAGTATATTTAGTGTATTCTGGAATGTGTGTATGTTATAATACATTATAGATGTTTAAATTCTTAACACAATGCGTACCCGGTATTTTTATTTCTTTTAATGCCTTTTAACCCATCGGTGTGGGGGAAAAGTTACTCTCTGTTCTAACAAAGTAAGTTTGCCTTTGCAAATGCTTGCACAACAATTGAAATATAACATTGGATGGGCTCCCATACTTTTAAAATAAATTTAATGTATTCTGGAATGTGTGTATGTTACAATACACTATAGATCTTTATTAGCCCTCTTGTTGCAAAAAGTAGACCGCAGCACTCCAAACCAAACCAAACCAAACTATAGATCTTTAAATTAATTACACATTGCGTACCGAGGTATTTTAATGCCTTTTAACTCATTGGTGGGGAGGAAAAGTTACTCTCCGCTCTAACAAAGTAAGTTTGATTTTGTAATTTCTTGCACAAAAATTGAAGGATAAAATTGAATGGGCTCCCAATCCTTTTAAAGTAGATTTGATGTATTCTGGAAAGTGTGTATGTTAAAATAAGTTATAAATCTTTAAATTCTTAACACATTGCGCACACGGTATTTTAATGCCTTTTAACCCATTGTAATAAAGAATCTCATATCTCCAAATGCAATTCAGTGCATGCTAAAAGTGTGCCTTTTTTAAGTTACTATAAATTTACAAAAACTTTAAAAATATTATTTCATTTCTTATAAAGTTATGAATTTATTCATCCTAATTTGTTATAATAAAAGTATGGAAGAAATAATATAGAACAAATTAAAATCAGGGCATATCAATAACTGTACGATTTAAAAAAATTCTACACGATAGATGAGAATAAATTTTCTTCTGTGTGTATATATATTTGCATTATCTATAGAATAAATTAAAATCATTTAGATAATTAAACCGTTCAGTTATATTTATATTTAACGAATAATCAGTTTTAGTTTTATTCTAATTCTATATATTTTTTCTAATTGTCATATATTTTTCAAAAAGATTTCTGTATAAATAATTCATTATATAGTATGAAGTTTTAAGATCCGAGTAATATATGTAGTACGTTATTACTTATTTTCTAAATAAAGTTATTGTGCAGAACACAGTGTATGATATAAATTATTGTTTTTTCAAAATTCTCATGTATTAATTTTACTACAATTATCATAAAAATAAATTAAGACTGTATATTTAACTGCAAGTTACCCTCCGAGTAACACACCGAGGAAAAAATGTCTCCAAAAAAATACGCTAAAGTTTTATTGTGTCAGTGAACAGCGTTCTATGTTTTTACTTATTTGTCGACTAGATTGGAATTCAAAATCGTAATTGTTTTATTCCGGTTATAAAATAGATTTATAAATAGACATTATAGATTGTTAATTTTTAATACATATAAAGCTCGTCGAGTCTCGAATGTTATCCCATAAAAATAATTCTAAAAGTACAAATAAAGATATTCTTTGAAATATTTATCTGTATTTTTTACGAAAGTTTTCCAAGATAACTAAGTGGTGCAATTAAAGATACATCTGTTACCGCAAACGAAATACTTCGAAATAGAGATTAAAGCCTAGAAAAGCTATCAGAGTCTTTGTACCTCAGAGTAAGTGCAGTTCCTAAACAATCGACCTGACTCTAAAAACTCCATGACGGAAAAAACTTGCAGAAATGTACAATACATCTTTTCAACATTTTTGGATCGAAAATTGTACGTCACAACCGCTTGAAGACATCATCGGTTTGGCGGAATTGTACGTGCGTAGCTTATTTAAATATCTATCAAGATTTTGAATCTATTTATTAAGCATTCAAAGGTTTATAATTTGTGGAATAAGATAGTTTCAACATGTACCAATAATCGCAAGCATTAGACTTCTTAATGGAACCTTGAAAATAATAATAATAACAACATATATCTTCAGTATTTCTTTTTAGATTGTATTTACAGATGCTCTATAAATTCTTAAGTCGAGACGACTAAATGACAAAAATTCTCGTCATCAATTTGCAACGTGTTAATAAAATTATGCAAATATGTGTGAGACTTTAAAGACTTAGTTCAGAAATTTTTAAATCATGTAATAATCCACCTTAACTGATTATAATGAAATATATATAATAGTTATTGAAGATAATTTGGAAAGAAAACTTATTGTTTTATTAGGGTCCGCATAATTTAATTTAGAAGATAAACATTAATTTACAACATAAGTTGTAATGAACTTATAACTACATTAATATATATTTATATATATTATTTAGAATTCATAATTAATACCAAAATCTCTTTGATATAAAAACGTAAAACCTCGTTCAAATTTAAAGGAAAGTAGTAGATGAAAAATTGAAGATCTCGGGAGTAAAAA
Source organism: Pardosa pseudoannulata (assembly GCA_032207245.1). Taxonomy (NCBI): domain Eukaryota; kingdom Metazoa; phylum Arthropoda; class Arachnida; order Araneae; family Lycosidae; genus Pardosa; species Pardosa pseudoannulata. Next base: position 106,265,992 of record CM063502.1, read on the forward strand.
ATGATAACCCACATTAAAATGCTCATTGTTTTTAATTGCAATAAATGTTGATTTTACTACTTTTTCTGTTAAAGATATTTTTAAGGAGGGTAATAAATGCAAAAGATGATTAGAAGTAATTTTTCCACTTTCAAAGAGATAATAGTAAATATTTTATAAAAAAATAAATGTTTATCTTTAAACTACAATAATTGTGGGTTATCACTTTTCACCAAGGTCTTCAACTGGTCGTTAAAAATAACCTAAATGGTATTAAATAATAACAATCTGAATGATATTGATTAATTTTTATAGATAATAGCTATATACATATAGGGAAATATTACGTTTATCTATTGAAGTAGAATGTTTTATATGTCTTAATATAACATGATAACAAATTCTTTTTATTAATTGTTTTATATTTTTATAGAAACCACTTAATGGGAATAAATTTATGACTTTGTAAGAATTTTAATAGGTCTTATATATCTCCCAATACTTTGTATAACTTTAAAAGCATTCAAAAACTTATGATCGGATAACATTTGAGCATTTTCCCCACACATCATTAGTCCTTTAGAGAATGCTATGAGAGTTTTTAACAAATTTGGTCTTTATAACTTTTTGATAAAATTATTAATGTATTATCACATGCAAGAATGCTTTCAGCTGTAACTCTTATTGATGTCTCATTGGTGATAAATGGGATTTGAAAGCAGTATATTACTTTTTGGTGAAGAACTTGCATCTTTAGAAAATAGCGATTCTGAATTCCATTAGTACTTTGAAATTATATTTTGATAAGTAAATCTGTAAAATTATCAGTTAGCAGTAAAATGCAGCAATTTTTTGCTTTGAAAGAAGACTTCTTCATAGAAAACTTGAAAAATTATTATAGTAATTGTATGCAGAAAAAAAGTTGTATGCTTCATTTTTAATGCCTCTACATTATGAATACTTAGAAACAAGATTATAATACCTATTTATATTTAATAAAGTAACGTAATTTTGTATTTTGTTTCAGTCCTTCTGGTGACTTTAGATTTTAGTTACTTTTTTACTGATCTAACGATGTTAAAGAATTACACTTCAATAATTAAAACAATGTACTGATTTCCATAACTCTAAGGGGGAAGCCGTGGACGTTAGATATGAAAAATATGATTTGTTATCAATCAAAAGAAATTATTTTAATAAAACAATTATTTTTTCTTTTTCCCATCTCTTTTTTTCCTCTTTAGTTTCTCAGTAAAAAATGTAATTATGTTACTCACATTTTTAAAATACATAGTAAACGGCGTGAAATAATAAAGCACTTTTTCTTAAAATATAAACCATCTGAATATCGATAAATATTTTTACTTACATTTCTTTAAAACATCTTGTTGTTAGCAATACATGGTGTATCAAACATAAATATTGATTTTTCCATATTTTTTACAAATATTAGGTAAGTTACAAATTTATGATTTTCACTGAATACAGTAATTTAGAAAGCTTTATCTAGTTTCTTAAAAATGGATTTTGTTTCTTAATATGATCAAATTAAAAGAAACCAATAGTAGCCTTTAACTAGTAATCGTTATAATCTCCGTTTCAGACAGTAATACCGTATGCTCTCAACTTATGTCCATTATGTTTCTGCAAATGGGGATAAACGGACATTAATTTTACGCATTTTCTCCTAATCTATAATCCCGTGTTGATTTAAAATATTCTATATTAAGATCAAAATTATAGAATTATTTGCTAATTATTTGCCTTTCTTAAGCCTTGCATGCATTTCTGTGGAAAAGTAAATTTTATTTAAATTATGTACTTGTAGTTTTAGATAAAACGTAGAAACACATTCTGAAAGATAAAAAATTATCTGCAAATGGGGATAAGCGGACATTAAGTTTACGCAATTTCTCCTAATCTATAATCCTGGTGTAGATTTAAAATCTTCTATATTAAGATCAAAATTATAGAATTATTTGCTTTTCTTAAGCCTTGCATGCATTTCTATGGAAAAGTAAATTTTATTTAAATTATGTACTTGTAGTTTTAGATAAAACGTAGGAACACATTCTGAAAGATAAAAAAGTATCTGCAAACGGGGATAAACGGACATTAAGTTTAAGCATTTTTTCCTAATCTATAAAATCCTTGTATAGATTTAAAATATTCTACATTAAAATAAAAAATTTAGAATTATTTGCTGATTATTTGCTTTTCTTAAGCCCTGCATACATTTCTATGGAAAAGTAAATTTTATTTAAATTATGTACTTGTAGTTTTAGATAAAATGTAGAAACACATTCTGAAAGATAAAACAGTATCTGCAAATGGGGATAAGCGGACATTAAGTTTACGCATTTCCTCCTAATCTATAATCCTGGTGTAGATTTACAATATTCTATATTAAGATCAAAACTATAGAATTATTTGCTGATTATTTGCTTTTCTTAAGCCTTGCATGCATTTCTATGGAAAAGTAAATTTTATTTAAATTATGTACTTGTAGTTTCAAATAAAACAGAGAAACATATTCTGAAAGATAAAAAAGTATTTGCTAAGAGTATTTCAAGAAATAAATATATTCGTATATTCAAGTTTTGATACATGAATATGGGAAAAATTGCTGATTCAAATAGATAAATCTTGCCTTTGTTAGAGATGTTTCTATTGATTAAAAGAGCTTGGCAGCATTTAAGAAATAGACTTTATGCAAACATTTTGGTCTATATTTGGCAACAGTTCAAATAAACTCGGCGTATATTGAAAACCAGTGTTCATTGCGCAAATAAAATTATCTATTTGTATTGAATATATGAGTTGCAGTATTATTTTTAGCTAGCATTATATACAGTGTAGAAATTTTTATTTGAGCGAGAACTTTGTATCCTTATTGAATACTAAACTGTAATTGGAAGGACAAATCTTACGCATTTTCTTTTAATTTTTGGTTCTGTTTTCCTGTTTATTTATTCTTTTTTCTCAATTGCGATATCCACTTTTCAACTAAAGAATGTTTTTATTGTTAATTTTTCTGACAAGTAACTGTGTGTATGAAAAAGAACATCAACGAACCTAACAATAAAATTTCAATTCCGTACAAATTCTTTCGATTACAGAATATATAGATAAACAATGAGACAGTGTGAGTTTTCTCATTTCTTAATTGAAAAATCAGGAATAATGTAAAAGAATTAAATTTAATAGGTATGTTAACTTATTATTTATTCCCAAAGGTTTTAACATTTACTTAATAGTAAAAATTTCTGAAAAATGTTTGACACTATATAATGAAAATAATTATTAGTAATCGATAATTTTATCCGTTTGTTATAGATGTACAATTAATTCATTTCAAATGATTGACGTGGTCAAGAAGGCATAATATATGATTATCTGGCCAGTAGGAAACATGTTTACTTCAAAAACACAAAAACAGTTAAATATTGATTTCTTATGAAGCGGTGACAGGTTTTACATCTCTGAATTATGATACTGTGAAATAAAATAGAGTAAAAAAACTAGTGTCTTAAGATTATGTTTGTAAGTTATATGGTGAAAGCGCAATTAGCTAGTTAAAAAGAGTAGCTCCAATAATAAAGTACTTATATGAGGTAGTTTATTAAGAATTTACTAGAGATTTCAATAGGAAAATGTGCGTAAATTTCCAAAGAAAAATTTTACGGAATTATTCCTTTTATCAAAATATGCAACTAGTTACTTATTGTTAATTTTTTTCTTTCACTAAATAAGTTTTTTATGTTTATCTAGATAAAAAAAACTTCTGTTAAAAGTATAAACGTTTTAGGAAATTTGAAGTCTTAATGAATCTGGTAGATTTCAACTTCTATAAAAATCAACAAATCAACCTTAATTTCGACCTCTAGTAGCTTAAAAAATTATTTATTTAAAAAATGAGTTTTTATTGATTATTTATTTAAAAAATGATTTTACTGGATTGTAGTTTAATTATGCGACATACAGCCTTTCAAAGTTCAAAAGAAAACTTTTAATAGATCAAAATTTCTATGACTAATTGCAAAAAAAAAAAAAATAATTCATTATAAGGATTTTTTAAAATATTTTTGAATGTTTAAACTTTTAGGGGGAGGGAGGAAAAATATTTCCTCCCTCCTGATTGAATTTCAAAATATTCAATCTTACCTGTATTCTTAATATGAGCATAATTCAACGGTAAGATCCATATAAGAAACGCAAAATCTACAACAGATAATTTTTAATCCAAATAGAAAACTTTTCCAGAAAATCTTAGCTGTCAACAACATTTATTAAAAGTGATTCTAGCACAGTTGCATATTAGATAATCTCTTCCATATTTTTACTGTACATTTAACACTTATAGATAAATATCATTGGATATCAAATTTCTTTTGTGTTAAAATTTTTTTTTAAACAAATGTTTCAATTTGTACAATTGTTTAGAAAGGTTGTCGGCTTATTTAACCAATTCAACCATTTTTCTAGACCAATATTTAAGGTTTCATAAAATCATACCATATTTTATGAAAAATACTTAACTAGACAACGTCGAAAAATTTGGGACATATTTAGAAAAATAAAGGCCTGAAAGTTATATAAAAGTTTACAAAAAAGTGAAGAATTCCTAGCTGGAGAAAAATACTTTAATACTTAAAAACAAGAGTGTACTGAAATATCAGATTATAAGGAGATAAAAAACATTGGATATGGAAATTTGACTCGATTATG
>CM063502.1:106275698-106303198 GCA_032207245.1 Pardosa pseudoannulata
AAACTAATAATTAAAATTATTAAAAAATTTCGTATAAATAACAATTTCTGTGAAAATTATAGCCTGTAAATTATAATTTGAAACGTTCCTGTAGTAATTATATTGCTCAAATATCATGTATGAAATGCAATATTTATGCTAAAATAAATTTTGAATAGCTATTCACGCTAATAATTATTTTATTTTGAGTATGTATCGTAAACCTACGCATAAAGGAATCGAAAACACGAGAGAATAATTTAAAAATTATGTCTTATACGCTGAGAACTTTTTTATTCATTAAAAAATCAATCCTAAATTTTAAAGTTGTGTTCAGTGAATATTTTTTGTAATAATTATATTAAGTGTAGTCTAACAGACTGTGGTAGAATTACATTTTGATATGGAATAGTCCCTAAAATAACAAAAATATGCTATAATTAATTTAATAACAACCAGAAATATTAACCTAGACGTATAATTTTATCTTTCCACTGGCTGGGAAATACTTGTTATAAACTTCCGAAAGATATTTCATATCTTTCTTAAATTATGCCAAATTATTTAAGAAATCCTTTACCAGCATATTTAGAGTTTATGGAAACTTATAAAATAGTTAAATGGGTTTTAAGGTAACCTAGTCTTTTTACATTAGGACAGTTATGCCCGGTCTAATATATAATCTCTTCCCAGCAAATGTTTTTAAATAAATGAGTAGTGATTGAATTATAAATAGCTGTTATTTTTCCCCAAAATTGTAGTCACTGATAAATTAAAAGAGCTGCCAAAGGTTCTTTTTTCCAATCAAAGCCTATAAAGTCACTCGGTCCGATGATTTCTTTGGAAACAAGTAACTTAACCAGAAAATATTGGAAAAAATTGGAAAAAATAAATAAATAAATAAAAAATATTATTGAAAAACATGAGCTTATCGGAAGGTTTTCTTTAGTACTTTATTTAATATGTTCATAATATGTTATATGTTTGTAGTACGAGTATCCTAACAAAAACTATAACAAATGTAATTTAATATTATAAGTAAATCTAGGTCTGCAAAAAACTATAATATATGTATATGTTATGCCTAAATACAATATCTCAAAGCAAATAATTCGCTGCTTACAACGATCACTCCTATTGTCAACTAATCATTTTCTTTTAATAAAACATTAAAAACTGTAACCTGGCTTATTTAAAATGCAGTGTAAGCCATTATTTTAGAGAGACCTGGAATAGAACAAAGGCTTAGGGTGCGGTCTAAATTAAAACAGGCACTGGGGAGGACAAGGAACTATAGATCTTAGTTTTTAAAATTTTCAATTTTTAATTGTATTCTTATCAGGGATATAAATAATGCTACAAGAAACACAAAGTACTAAAATATGAAAAAAATTATTAAAATATAAAACATTTTAATAAAAAATGTTTCATCTAGTGACATTGATTAAATATACACTGCATATTAACCAATTGTTTTAATTCTTTCTCTATATGTGTAGCATTTATATAGAAACGAAAGTATGCATTGATGTTAACTTGTGTTAAATACAATTTATATCTAATGATTATTTAAAATTATGTATTTTTCATTATTTTACAGTATTAAACCCTCTATATCTCGACAAAATACTTTTATAGCATTTTAAAACAACAAATCAGTTTTCTGAAATACACGTTAATAGGCAATGTTCAAAAATTTGACGGACAGTTTTGAAAAAAATGTAGTGAACCTGGAGCATTATGAAGTCACTAATACAATAGCAAAAACCTCAACCTGGAAAATAAGATTTTTGAGTTTCCACTAAGATGGTACTAAAACAGAGAGCTTATCGTAGTAAAATAATCATTTAATTGGTTAAATATAGTTTCATTATGAGGCTTACGCTTAACTATACTTTTCCCAGTAAGAAAATAAAAAATTTTATTTGCATTTTATTATTAATAAGGCTCTTGCACCTTTTAAAATATACAAAATTGTAAGAGAAGCACTCTTCTTGTAAGGACTTAAAATTTTACACCTTTGATGGTGCTTCCGTTTAAGAAATATCGTCTACTCTAAAAGAACTTGACATTACTTCACGCAAGCCCCTACTAAAAAGGGTGCGAGAGTCGATCGGCGTTTTGTGCGCTCCCTTGCATTCCTATCCCTAATTTATATCCCATCCCCTTCTCGTTTCGCATCTCGCCCTTAATTGAATCTAGGCGACTTTTCCCCAAACGTCGAAAAGGAGAGAGTGCAATTACGCAGTTCATCTCTCTTTTAGCAACCGTTAATGTCCGTTAAGAGTTACTTTTGATAATGGCGCCTAATGCGAGTTTGGCGCTCGGTCGACAGTTGGACAACAAAGATTAATACTCCATTCGATCGATGGGAATGCATCGATTTACTCTTTCTTACGAGTCTCATACAAGGTGCACGACGCTTTTTCTTTCGCCCTCTCACTTTACATAGTCTCTAGAAGTATGCATCATTTTACCTTGGTAAGCATCGCTCAGATATTTAACCTTTTGTAACCCGTCTTGCGGAACTGCAACATACCCAAACATTGATGCCATTTACACAGGAAGCTTTAAAAGAAAGTTTTGTTGATTGTTGTCCTCCTAAAGCGTTGCAATTAACACAATTTGCTCGTAGAATTAGTACCAAATGGTAATTATAAATTTAATTTTCATTTCATCAGTTACAATCGGTTATTACTGAAATAATTTTTGGATTAGTTAAGTTTTGAAAAAAAAAAGTAGAGATGCCAAAAATAGATTTCTCATTCAAGTTCGAATTCTATGTTTAAAGATAATTTTTGTGCAAAATAGTTTATTATATTTATAAAAAATACGTATTTATTTTTTGTTTTCAAAAATAAACTTTTTTACTAATAAATTTTAGAGTTATGTTTTACATTTTAAAATTATTTTTCATTTTTTAAAGAAATCTATTTTAACGCGTGCTAATGTAGAAGAAGTTAAGAGGTCTCATACCTTCTAAAAAAGTTTTGGTGTATTCTGAAAAGGTATCGGAAGTTAACAATTAATATCATAAGTATTAAGTATCAGACTTCAGCTACCATAAGTATTTGAATATTTGATAAAATTATATGAAAATATGGACGGCTTTTAAAACTTGTTTTAGCTTGAATTAATCATAAAAAAGTGTTAATTGATTAGTATGGAAGATAAAGAACAGTTAATAAAGAGAATTTTGAAAAAAAAATCATATGTTATATTACGGTCCCAAAGATAAGTTTATTTAGAGTATAGGTATTAAATTAGAGCATATTTTACAGTAGTTTCTAAACTACATTCAAGAAAATAAAGTAATAAAAAATGATTGGAAACAAAAAGTTCAATAACTCATACAGATTTACAGATAATTAGAAGTAGAAGGAAGTTATGAATAATTAATCATTAAAAATAAATATTTAATTATTAGAATGCCATTAATTCTACAGATAGTATACAAGCAGAAAAAATTCTTCTCTATTAATTGCTCTATATTATTAAATAAATCAATTAAGAGGGAGAATTTCATAATTTTATAAGTGTTGAAACAGGGCTCAATTATTCTTCTATTTTGTATATTTTTATTAAGTATCCAAAAACTTATGATAGGTTAAAAGACACACGTTCATTATGCAGGATGTCTCCTTTAGATGATATGAGACTCCTTATTATTTTGCGAGAATCTAAACTTAGGCATCTTATAAGTAATTCCTGAAAAATGAAAGCAGTTTAGGTGATGTTCAGCACTTGTTTAATTAAACATAATATAAAGTGTTATCTAGTTAGAAAAAGAACTTTTTTTGTTTGTCAAAGTATAACAAAAGAAAATTTAACCAATACAAATTTCTGTTTCTAATCCAAAAAAAAATGCATTTAAAAATTAAGTTTGTTGAAATATTATAACCGATAATTTAATTCTATAACTGTTTTTGAATATCTTGCAGAATTCTGTAAACCTACATGTGATAATTATCAGGGAGATATTTTTAAACATGCATTTATTATACCAAATTAAAAAAACTTTGACTGATTTAATATATTTACAAACGTCTGTTATTGTTCTTTCTTTTTATAGTCAAAACAATGACAACATAAAACATAGTCATTATAAAATTAAATTGTCTTCAACTTTATTTTATTATCAGATATTCTATCATTACTCCAATTACACCAATCTGTTTCAAATCATGAAGTTACAAATTTAAAATCTTTGGACCTGAATATTTTATCCATTTCCTTGTGAAACAAGACATATTGCCGAATAGCGAATATCAAATGCGAGTGAACGAAAATCACTCAAACTTAGAATATCGTTATTAGTTTTATGACCTCTTGCAGGAAAGGGGATTTCAGGTAACTTTAGTTTTTTCATGACAACGTGACTTATACCTACGATTTCTATGTTTCACTAGAATAAAATCGACCCATCGAAATGTACTTGCTTGATAAATTCCTTCACGGTCGCAAGGTACGTGTTATCATTTTCGGTAGTATTTCTGTCATATATTCTTCAGAAAATAATTTCTTTTAACGAGAAACTAAAAGTAATCCCAAACTTTGAGAGGGAATTAAAATTGCCAGATGTCTATAAATAAAATATTCTTCAACAATTCTCTAAAATTCTCCCTTTTCTCTAAATTTCTTAAAATATATAAATAAATAATAAAAAATAAGAACACATATTATAACGTGAAGCTCTTAAAAAATAAAATACACCCATCTCGATTTTTGTCTATTTCTCTGAAGGATATTAAAGCCAATTCACAAACTTCTCGGCATTCTTTCTCGTTTCCCATTCAAATAATTTTCTCCTAGCTGGAAAGTAAGAAATAAATAAATAATCCCCAAAAAGTATCATTGCATTTCTCATACCGTTTTTATATATGCAGAACAAACCAAAAAACTTAAATGCAATTAAAAGTTTCCACATATAAGGAGGAAGAGAGCAATTGAAAACACTAGCTTTATATTCGATTTGAACTCTATTTGAAATTTAAAAGAATTATTCGTCTCCTTTTACTTTCAGTTTTTGTTTTCCTTTTTTATTTAAAAAGTAAAATTATCATTGAACTATTCTCGTATAAAAATATTATCATGGAAAACCGTGTTCTCCTTACTTAAAGGCAATACGCTTAAGGTTAGTCAATAGTTTCCATATTGGATTTCTCTCGTTCATTGTTAACCTATGGTAAAGACAAAAGTCCCTCTGGTCAGATCAAGAATTCTTAAAAAAAGCTATACCACTTGATAGAACAGCAAATTTTCTAGGATATTATCTCTTACTTTCATAAAAAGAATCAAGAAAACTTTTCTTAATTTTAAATTATTTGCAAAAATTTTGGTATACCCATTTTCAAACGGAAATAAGAACATTTGACGCATATAAATTTAAGAAAATTAAATGCTAGCATATTTGAGAATTTGCTATTCTATTACAGTGTATGATTCTTTAAAGAATTCTTTAAATGCTAGCCGGTCAGAGGGAATTTTATGTTTCTCATAGGTTAACATTGAGCGAGAGGAATCTAATAATGTAGGTACAGAACCACATTTACACTATAACCGCGGCATGGGTCATTGTGACCCAAAATCTTTTTTGTGTCCAATTTTCTCAAAAAGTTGCTAACGAAATTGAATTAAATTTTTTAACTTTTCCTAATTTTATACCCGTAAAAATCTATGAAAATATAATATTGAAGAATCTGTACATATGCGAAAAATGGTTCATTACTAAGCCTCCAAGTGTGGAAACAAAAACTGCAGATATTAGTTCTAACTGTAAAATACCGATATGTAGGAAATATACAAATATATATATATATATATATATATATATATATATATATATATATATATATATATATATATATATATATATATATATATATATATATATGTGTGTGTGTGTGTGTGTGTGTGTGTGTTGTAATGTACTTACAACACAAACACCAGTGTTCGTTCTCAAAGCAGAAACACAGTAAAAATATAATACCTTATAGTTGAACTAAACCATTTATTATGTACACTAATTATTTACAGATATTATTTCTGGATTAATATATACAGTCGAACTCGTTTATAAAGAGCTCGGATTTAACGAGAACTCGGGTTTACCGAGGAAAGCGAGAATATTTGGTTGGATCAATGTTAAGTCTATGGAACAGAAGTCGCTTTTAACGAGCAAGACCTGGTTTTAGCGTGCAATATTTTTCTGTTTTGCTATCTTTTTTCTCATCTTTCTAGTCTTTCTATCTTATCTTTTTTTCTTCTCTTCGGTTTAATACTTTTGTAGGAAAAATTCCTCCAGCATTCCAATGTCAATAGGGAGGGTTCACAAATCCGGTGCAATTGAATTTTTGCCACCAAATTCTACATCTGTTATCCAGCCTATGGACCAAGGAGTCATAAGAAGTTTCAAGTGCCACTTCCGTAAGCAACTGATTTTGATGATTCTGGACCGAAGAGATAGAAGTGAAACAGCATCAAATACCAATGTCAACGTACTGGAAGAGATACGTTTGATGAACGATGCATTTGAAAATGTCACATCATCATGCATCATTAAGTGTTTCCATAAAGCTAGTTTTTTTGGGGGGTGGGGTTAATTGTCATTAAATTAAGAAAAGTTTTAAATTAAATTAATTAATGTAATTTAAGTAAGTATTAATTAAATTTTTAGTAAACTCAATCATTTGACCTCCCAAGCCCCCACCCCCTTTCTGGTTTCACGCCTGCCTTAAGGACCCGTTTATTACGAGAACTCAGATTTAAGGAGTAAATTTTACGGTCCCTTTGTGCTCGTTATAATCGAGTTCGACTGTATATATATATATATATATATATATATATATATATATATATATATATATATATATATATATATATATATATATATATATAACATTCATTACTCGACATTCATCAATGTCCAACAATTCATTACAATTTTCTTTTTGTTTTTATACACTATTCTTTAATCAAAAGATTCTGAGACCCAAGGTAATAATTATGAATATTATTAAGTTTACCTCCAGTAATTAACAGGCTCGTCGTCAGTGCGGGCACGGGATTTCGATGTCCAGCAACTCTTGAATCCCAACTTTCTTTTCCACCTTTTCACCTCGGTTCAACGCCCCTTTTTTTCTCTGTACCAATCATTTCTTGGTGAAATTTTCCTACATCTGCATCCCCTTCGGGTGTGCTCATTAAAATGGCTCCTTTAGGGAAAGTTGACATTATTGCTTAGCCCTCGTCCCCATATCTCACGGTTACATCCCTGTCTGGGCTTGACCTTTACACTTGTGCCACTCCGTGATCTATAACTGCTCCTCAGGATTCCCCACTACAAGTCAACAGTTCCACCTAAAATTATTCTTGGAAATTTATTCCACAGCTGTGTATGCACGTTCTGACCATCGTGGGAAAGTGCATCGGTACAATATATATAAACCGTTGACCAAACTGCGTCAGAACTGTGTAAGAAACCTCGACTGGTAAGAAAAGAAATAATTCTATTAAAGTTGTCAATATATTTTTCTAACTGTATATACTTTTCGATGTTGTAATATCTTGTTATATTTTATGAACTATTATAATAATTTGTCTAAAAATGAATAAGCGTTATTGCGTTTAAATACAATGTACTTTTTGAATAACAACTCTTATTCATATTGATCGGGGTAAGTTTGACTCTGCCCTCTGTATTAGGTATACCGAAACTCCCACGTTTCTAGTGTAAAGCACTTTAGGGATCTTTATTAACATAGTTTTTAGAATAATTTTTAAATTTTCGTGTCAATCTATTGGTTTATTCTTAAAGTTGTAGGAGAATTTTTGATGATAAATATAATTAAACCGTAATGATATTTCATAAAACCACTTAAGGACCTCTTTTTCTATGGCACATTCATTCCTTTTCTTTCACGGCTAGAAAGTTTTGGGGGAAATGTCATTAAGTTTATTCTTAGAGACTAGCAAATAGCCCGTCATATGACGGGATTAGTAAAATTTTTAATTTTCCAGAATTGCAAAGTACCCTATGAGGCAGGTAAAAAAATGGTTCTTTTTAGGCTGAGAATTATCTGGAACAAGCTCAATAATTTGTTTATCTTCATACTCCTCTAATGTCTCCCGATACTGTGAACGCAATTTAGAATCACGTTGAATTCATTTGTGATAAAATTTTCATTGCAACAAAAATAATCGATATTTAAATTTAAAATTATCACATATGTACCTAATCTATTATTTATGCCAAATATGAAAAAAAAATTATTTGCTTAATATCTCAGTTCAATGATAAAACATATGAAAATAATGCAGACGATATTTAAATAATTTAAAATAAGAAATGATTAAATGAGATGTTTGAAGAAATGACGTCATAATGCTAGAAAAATTTTTTACTTTTACCTATTTGTTATGCGATAAACTTAGGGACGGTCTCATCAAAGTCTTTTAACTGCTAACCGGGATTAACCCATGGCGCCAACTAATGGTGGGATGTAATTCTCCTTTTAAACAGAGATTAATCGCGATTAGACTTTAAATGACTTTGGTGAGACGACTCTAAATAGCCTGCTCTTAACTGGGGAAAATAGGGCTTGAAATAATGACATTAAATGCTCCAAATGGTGGGAAGGGGTGGATTTCGAACGTATTAAAGACTTGCTTTGAATTTTGCTAACCATATCTCATCAAGAATCCAATATGGATGCGCCTATTCATTCCGCTTCATAAAACCGAGGACAGACGGGTAGATAAATTGAGCTATTATTATATAGGGGATTTTTATCACGATTACGTTTGATAATCTCTAAAGAAGTGAATTGCCATTCAGGAAGTAATTATAGCCGGAGAAGGAAAAGTCTGGTGCACATAGGAAGTGTAACAAAAAAACATGTTAATCACGCTCAATATGTCTTTGTGTGGCTTTCATTGAAATATGAGTCTGGACATAATCCTAAGATAAAAGAACATAAAACATCAACGATTGTGTACTTCTGGGTGTTTCGAACCAACTTCTGCTTTAAAAACTGCCAGTTAGGAACAGTACTTTTTCCGAATTTATTTTCTGATCTGTTTACAATAATTCCTAACGTTCAACTTGTTTGTAGACTACGATACATAAAGCCTGTCTTCTTTAGGATTCAGCCCCCACCTCCAGCTTTCAAAGGTTATAATAGACGTTTATTTGCCCCACGCCATTATCGTTTCCCTGTTACATTGTTACATGGCATCTACTTTTCTGTTATAACAAACAGTTTTTAAAAGAAGCTTCTTTGTGTCGTTTCAGACAAAAATGCGATGATGATATTCTATTAAGCATATTCTGATCTATTAAAGTGTGAGGTATAGGTACATAGTTGCAATCTACATAGTCTATAATAAATTATTATGAATTGCACTTTATGGAATATTTATTCTGTCTGAAAGCTCCTGAACAATATTTTGTGGATTTAAAGAGACAAGTCCTTTTTATAGGACCTTGTTATCAGACAGTGGTTCTGTGGATTAGGATGGTTTTCCTTAAAGATGATGCCTAAATGGTATTTTTTTCAGAGATTGTAATTACCAATCTAAATTCCTTTAAACTACCTTCATACTGTGTTACTAGAAATTGCACTTTCTACTTGAAATTTCATATCACATTATAACTATTATTAATTTCCTTATTTCAAGTATATTGAAGTAAATGTGGACAGCAAAAGTTTTAGATTGGAAAAAAATATCCAATGTTTTGGATATATTTTGTTTTATGACGTTTTAAAAAATTTCAGAGATCTCCGATAAATGAAACATATGTTGTAAATAACAGCTGATTTCTCATTTGTTATTTAATGTATAAGAACATAATATGTCTGAAATTGATTTTGGCTTTTCTCATACTTGTCACTGGATGGAACGAAAAATTATGAGTATTTTCTGTTATTAAAACAAAAGCGATTATGATCATATATCCAAGGTCAAATAAGATCACTCCTTATCAGCAGTAACTAAAGCTAATTGGAATTGTGCTTTAATTGGAAAACAGCTGAACTTTGCGAATAATACAATAATATCAGTTTAAAAAAATGATTTTAAATATTTTTAAATTTGACTGAGAAGTAATTGAAAGTATTTTTATGTTTAACATTTATTTTTTTTTGTCGACACCATTGTTTTTACTACAGTATGTCCCTTTCTCACCAGGGAACTAAAATGTAATCAAAATAGCTGAGATAAAACGAATGCTTTTGGTCATCGTATGAACAAATGAGAAATAACCAGTTATGTGCAACATATGTTTTACCTATCGGAGATCTCTGAAATTTTTTAAAACGTCATAAAACAAAATATATCCAAAGCATTGGAAAGCTTTTTTCAATCTAAAACTTTCGTTGTCCACATTTACTTCAAAATGCTCGGTGTGCATTATTTTCCTTTCATTTTCTATAATATTTCTCTTGTTCAGTTTGTATATTTTATGAAAGTATAGATATCTTTTACTAAAAAGGCAAACTTTTTTATGAAGATAAAAATGCTAATTGTTGAATTAATATGTGAAAAAGGGGAAATTCAATGATGCAAAATTGAAAGATTATTTTATTTAATGACTTTGCGTAATTTCAGTCAAAGATTCATTACACTGTTTTAAGTAACACTACATTAAGTTTAATACAATTTTAAGATGAGCCAGCATGTGTATTTGGAATTTTAAAAATTCCTCCACACTTTTTTTGACTAACAACTTATCTTTTTCTAAATACTGAACTTTCAAATTTAAGCAATTTAAACATATGTAGAAACGCATGCTGTAAATATTCACATTGTATTTTGATATTACATTGAAAAATTATAAACAATTATAGTTTCTTGTCCCATTAATTTCAGTCAGATTAAAGCAAGTAGAGTTTTAAGGTCATAATGATGCCGGTTATGAAAATTTTAATTGTATGTATCGACCATCAGTCATCATTTATTATAAATACTTGATAATAATGAACATCAATGGTAAAGAACATAACCGTCACAAATTCATAGCTTTCATTTTACACCAAAGTTGTATTTAATTGTAGATTTTCATCAATCAAAATATATGTACTGCAGTCAAATATTTAATATACAGTTTTAGACAATAGAATATTAACAAAAATAGGATTTTGAAATGATGTCGCATTTTAAAAACGCAGAGAATTTTCATAATTTCTTCAAAATTTACAGATTAAAACTTAGCCAAACAATCTATCTCCGTATATACTTAACTTTCACATCTAAATATTTCGAATATACACAAAAACTTATACTGTAGCTCTTAGCTTGACTTCACTCTAACTTGATTTTATATTGCAAAAATAAGAAAAAAGATAGTAAAGCTCCCTCATTTCCTCACTTAAAATAATCATTCTGTCTGTGAACAGTTTCGAAGTCATAGTTATATGGTTTAAAGACATTTTAATTGTTATCTTCTCATCTATTTGGCATTCATTATAAATATTTATAAGCAATACCAATATCACATTCACCTCAGATTCATACTGCCACATTATAAGGCAATGCTGTATTTAGTAGTATATTTTATCAATCGAGATTTCTTTTCTGACAGTATAGCCGTAACTGTAAACAAACTATCTCGTTGTTGATTTACTTTGATGGCATAATATTGAAACTAAAATAATGAACACAAAATAATGAGCATAAAATAACCCACACCATTAGAAATATTTTAAAAGTGAATTTATTTATTTTTATTTCCATCCATTTTTTTTGTTATTAATGTTTTATAAACAGTTAATAAAATAATTTTCTGTAATTTTTCAGAAAAAATTAATTTTATCTTAATCGGTAGAATAATATTCCACAGATTACGGAAACTTCTTTATTTGCATGTTTTCATCCATTTGAATACACATAAACTGGAGGGTATGTTATCTTAAACTAATGAAATGGTCAAAGAATTTCACCCAAAGCTCACATATCCAATGAAATAAACAAATTGGCAATTGCGTTAAGCATTTTCGAATTGAGTCACTTTAAATAAACTGAAATTTATTTAGAACAGAATCAGTCTGGAGAGAGAGTTGTGTCTTCACCTTTTATCTTTACTACAATGTAAAATTATCGTTTAAAATATGCTTTGTATTAATCTACCACGCAGTTTTTTTTATCTTTTATAAAGGAAGACGATTACATAGCTAATTAAAAGATATAAACAACAACGTCATTTAATCTTATAAATGCAACCAATTTCTCCACAAATGTAACTGAATACAAATTTCTATATTAGATTAAATAAAAACTCGAAAACGATTTAATTACCTTAAATGTATTCTCGATATGCATTTTCCTATTTTTAATATTTTTTTTCTAATGTCAGACATTGCAAAGACTTTATTGTAAAGAAAAATGTCCTAAAAGAGAAATAGAATTATTTTATATCACAGTAAGCAATTTGAGAGAAGTTTTGTAATAGATGCATTACTAATTTATGAAGATTAGTAACACTTATTAAAAATATTGATTATGGTTATTTTACCACTCATACACAAAATGGCTAGAATATCTGTCAGTGAATTTGGCGAGGGCTCGATATCAGACTCTTAGATTCATATACGATTGGACTTCGCAATTCCCGTCACTGACAGTAACTTTGTTAAAATTGATAAAATAGCTAAATATACTGGAGAAATACTCTCATAGAAGTGTAAGATAAACTGAATAAACCTACTGTTAGACACAATGAAGTTTATTAGCAAGATGCGAGCATTATGCAATCACATAATTGAACTGATCTCAGCCTAAGGGAAGTCATTTAGGTAACACTTAAAAATTTTCTAGAATTATAAAAATAAGGTAAATTAATATAAACAGGAACATTCTCAAAATTTTCGTAAAGGAACTAGAACAGGGCATTCGTACTACTCTTGCGGTTAATTACCTTTATAAATGCGGCAACTTATTAATATTATAAAAGTAACTAACCGGTCATATCGGTAATTTCCACGTTCCTTATTTTATATACAATACCATATAGTATTCTCTCTTCATATGTTTTGCAGTGTCATGAATTTCTAATAGTATTGGGTTGCTACAATTTATCAGACCTATAGTAGGGTTGGAGCAGCCGTTCATCTGCCATGCCCAAATAACGAAAATCATCTTTTTCATAGCAAGTTTTATTTAGGGACCAAGTACCTATTTGAAAATTATACTCAAAGAGAATGATTCTCAAATATGAATACATCAAAATTAAATCCTCATATAGTGATAAATTTCGGACAAATTAATTTTTTTATGAAAATGATATATATATATATATATATATATATATAATATATATATATATATATATATATATATATATTATTCACATATATATTATTCCTTTCTTGCTTACATTCTAATTTTAGAGTTTTTATATTTTTATTATTACTTTTAAAAATTGAATGTTAAATTAGTTATTTATATCTTGAATAGCACATCTGAATGATCTACTATGGCATGGATGTTCGTAGCCGTTCGGAATCGGCTTTAAGCAGCAGGTCTCGGTCTCATTAGCCCTCGTGTAGTAGACCGTAGCACTCCAAACCAAACCAATCAGGGAGCAACTTTTTGTAGAGAATGACTTGAAATCAATTTTTATAACGTAGCGTTTTAATGTCACAGCTTGCTCTTTTAGAATTTTGTTGGGAGTTGACTAATCTAGGCGAATGAAAATGCTTTTGATGTCTTTTTAGGGAAGTTGAAAAATAATCTGCAGAACTTTTATGTTTTCTCGGAAAGAATTTTCCTTTTTTAGCGAAGATAAATTGCAATCCTTTAAACAATATACCAAATGTCTGCTATTTATTGTAATTTTGCAATTTGGGTCCACATTCTGTTAAATTTCGAACTCATATAATCTACTTTTCCGGCAGGCACATCGATTGAAATCATAAGAAATAACTTTATCTATTTTAAAACTTGTTTTTACTGTACTTTGTTTTTAAGTCATACCAAATACATCTCTCTCTTACCTCAAAGTATTTTATTTTTATAAATGGTATCCTAAAAAATGTTTAAAATGACAGCTGATTACTTAGAAAAACGGACTATAATATCTAAAACTGTTTTATTTTCATACTTGTTTTATTCTGTGCAGCCCATAGTAATTTCGACTCAAGATATTCGTCAACATACATTCGGCAGAAACGACAAGGAAATTAATGGGTTAAGACTCGAAAAACAATCTGCATATAAAATTCTTTACGATAGCTTAAGCTGTAAACGCATAAACTTGCTATGTGTATATTGTTATTAAAGCGGGGAGAATGACAAAGTTTTCTACGAATTTTAGAGGAGGTCTGGCCAGAACTACCTAGGACTTTTTCCGGTCAAGACTTAATTGTTGGCTGGTTTAAAGCGCTATGGCTTACTTTTTACTACATGACGGATATCTAGATGGGGACCTACTGCTTAAAATCGACTCCTGATGACTACGAACACCCTGACACGAATGGGAATTGAATCTATGAACTCTTGTACCGAATAGCAGTGCTTTTCCGGTAAAGAATGTCAAGTAGTTCTGATTTAAGCCCGTATTCTTAATGTGAAATAAGTCAATAGACAATCTAACTAGTCTTGGCAGAGTTTTTAAGCCACTCAAAAATAAATACAGTAAATTTTCCGATTAGTGTAGCGGAGGCAGTACTTGTATTTATAAAAGATTTTTTTCTTTTCTTGTACATAAGAGTCAAATATGCTATTACCAAAGCTCGGGTGAATTCAAACTTCCAAAAAAGCACTCAAATGGAACTCAAACATTACAATACAAGTCATTTAAAAGTTTTCAGTTCTTATTTTCCTACGGTACAAGTGTTTAGGGACTCAAAAGAGGACTATTGGACCACAGTATCCTGTAGAGAAAATCTAACTTTTCAAAAAATAATAAGAGTCATAATTGAGGTTTCTTGTAAGAGTCAAATATGCTATTACCAAAACTCGGATGAATTCAAAACTCCCAAGAAAGCACTCAAATGGAACTAGAAATATTACAATACAAGTCATGTAAAACTTTTTCGTGCTTATTTTCTTACGGGACAAGTTTTCAGGGAACGAACAGAGGACTATTGGACCACAGTATCCTGTAGAGAAAATCTAATTTTTCAAAAAATAATAAGAGCCGTAATTGACGTAACAAGATTACGTCAATTATAAAAGGCCCAGCACTCCAATAAAAATTATCAGTCCATTCCAGATGTATCATTTGGAAACTTGAAGGACATTGCGACCATGAGCCCATTTTACGCTCCCCAGCTGCCGTTAATGAACACGGTGGATCTTTGGACGGATCGAACATCGATCTCGTAACCCTCCGGTTATGAAATTGTTGCTTTTGCTGATTGAACAACTGCAGCTCCCATGGTGAGAGTATAGTGAGAAAAAACCTGCTTAAGATGTGTTAAAGAGAATAGGTGTGGTACGATGGGAAAATTGCATTTTATATTTGCATTTTTTAGAATAAGGACAAAATGGCGACAACGCGTATGGAATGCAATTTAAGCTATTACATTAAGCTATTCACCTGACTCTGTCATAAGTATCTGTATTCATGAACCGCTAAAGAAAAGAGATCCTTCTAAATTGAATGAAACTTTTAATCGCATGCACAGATGCATGGAAACATGTTTTCTAGGTTCTTAAATCTTCATTAATTTGTCGCTGAACATAATAACTTTCATTTAATAAGAAATATTAGGATGAAATACATATATGCTACATGTCCCAATAGGCATTGTCCTGTTTTAAAGCTGTAAATCTAAAAATTGTAAAAGTTTTAAATTAATTATAAATTGGATCGTTTTGATGGAAAAGTAAGGAAAAAATATTTTAAAAATACTTAATGCCACCATGCGTACAGTCATTCCCAACGTAATTTTTGATTAAATTAATAATCCGACATCGCCTGTACGGGGATTAAACCCTGGGACTTTTCGTACTAAAGCCCGTTGTGCTGACCACTGAGCCACGATACGTGGGCAGTGAAGGTTTTCAAGCGGAATTATAATAATCTTAATAAGAACGCAATTCTGTATTTGTAGTAAAAGAACATTTTCTATCTGTTCAAATTGTGAATCTAAACCAGTCT
This sequence comes from Pardosa pseudoannulata, assembly GCA_032207245.1. Taxonomy (NCBI): domain Eukaryota; kingdom Metazoa; phylum Arthropoda; class Arachnida; order Araneae; family Lycosidae; genus Pardosa; species Pardosa pseudoannulata. The sequence continues at coordinate 106,291,780 of CM063502.1, forward strand.
CTAATCATCTTAATTACATATACAAAATTTCATTAAAATCAGTCCAGTTGTTTAGGAGGAGTTCTATTAAAAACGCATAGACAGAAGAATTTTGTGAATAAAGATATATATATATATATATATATATATATATATATATATATATATATATATATATATATATATATATATATATATATATATGTATTCTTTAGCTGCTATATTCATAAATAAAGGGTAGTATTTTAAAATAGATGAAACAGTAAATTATCCTTCAGAAAATTTTATTATTAATTTTGATTTGTAAAATTTAATCTGCATAATACATTCTTAGTATGCCATATCTACAGAAGGTCCGTTATATGACTAAGAAAAGTTTAACCCTTATAGAAGATGCGTATATGTACCCAGAAGTGAATTTACTCATGGAATTACGTATGCATATACAAGAATATATGCAAGAGATACAAGCTGATAAATGTGTCGTGAAGACAATTTTTAAAATAAGAAAATAAATTATCCTTTAGTGTTAGAATTATGTTAACCTGATTTCATATGAGGTAGCTACCTAGATGATTAGTCGTTCCCGCATATAGATTTAAAATATTCATATATAATTTATGTATTAGCATTGTTTCTACTCGTCTTGAATTGTTCTTGAATAATTTGGCATATTTCCGAATGCTTTGGCATTGTTTTATTTCGAATTGGCATCGCTCCAAGTCAGGAATTTTTGCATCTGCAACAGGTTAAATAATGCACTCTGATATTTTTGACTAAAACCTCAACAATTTTTGAGACACGTTAATTTATTTATTACATTATTATATTCATATACAGTTGCACTAATATTTCTATATGCTTCCTCTATAAGGTGCTCTACGGATAAACATTTTTAAAAATTTCTGAATCATGCCAGTAGCATGCATTGGATTTTGTTTCATACAGGTTATTATGACTATTTATATTGTTCCCTAAACACATAGACGCAAACACACACACATATATATGACATGGATGATTGGTTAAGGCATGGAAGACGCATTTCATTCCATATATAAAAACTTCTTTATTATAATCCTTCTGTAAATACCTATGCCATTTAAAAATCCTTTATTCTCATACTTCGCCCCGACAAGCGCGGTGGATGTTTTCAGCTTGAGTTCCCGCTCAGAACTGTCTCGTTTGGCTTTGCTACCTAAGCAAAATTCCTATGTCTACTTTCGCGTCGGCTTCTTCACTCTGTATAGTTCCGCTCGAGGGTGTGTCTTTCTCTTATTACGTTACCGTTAATGAGTCCTAACTATTTTTAGTTATAACTTGCTTAATTCTAATAACCATTTTTAAACCTGACATATATATATATATATATATATATATATATATATATATATATATATATATATATATATATATATATATATATATATATATATATATATATATATATATATATATATATATATATATATATATATATATATATATATATATATATATATATATACATATATATACATATATATATATATATATATATACATATATATATATATATATACATATATATATATATATATATATATATATATATATATATATATATATACATATATATATACATATATATATATATACATATATATATATATATATATATATATATATATATATATATATATATACATATATACATACATACATACATATATATATATACACACACACACATATATACATATATATATATACATATATATATATACATATATATATATATATATATATATATATATATATATATATATATATATACATATATACATACACACACACACACACACACACACACATATATATATATATATATATATATATATATATATATACATATATACACACACACACACACACACATATATATATATATATATATATATATATATATATATATATATATACATATATACATATACATATATATATATATATATATATATATATATATATATATATATATATATATATATATATATATATGTCTATGTGTGTATATAGAGAAAGCTCAATTGGATAACTGGATAATATTAGAAAATTGGAAGTCCAATTTGGAGTCCCGATTCTCCAACGGTATTTGCAAAGATAGTATAGTATCCATTCTAATCCTTTTTCCCTTCTTCTATGTTTTAAGACATCATATTAAATTGTGAAATGTAGATTTAAATTTTGATTTTACTATCTCAATTTTTAACATTACGTTGTTTTCGTTTTAAAGGGTACATAGTAAAGTCCTTATCCGGTCTTTATCTGTTGCACCATTGGTCATAGATATATACTTTAATTCCAAAATGTTTGATATAAGAATAGCGTACTTCTAATAGTATTTTTAAATTTAGAAATTCAATATTGCAAAACCTTACAAAATCTAAATTTTTATACGCACTCCAGTCCCCTATCATTAAATTTAGTAAATATCATGAATAGCCCCCCATCGTATTTCTTGAATATTCATAGTAAATAAAAGTAAATAATTTCGTTAGTCATGTTTTATTTTTTATTTTCAAAACATATGGGCACCATCATATAAATAATGTATTTTTAGCTAGATGAACAAGCTACTTTATAAACTTAAATAACAGCACTGTAAATCAGCTAATAAGCGGAAGTAGCCTTTCAGCAAACGGAAATAACACCGAAGTAGTCAGAAGACTATACTTTTGCTGTAATGTACGTATTCAAAATTTGGTTTGTTAAAGTCAAAATATACTCCAGAGATCGTATTCACATACTGCACACACCGGCTATATAATTCCATAAATGGTACTTTCGAATTCAAGGAGGTCAAAAGAGTGCAAATCAATCAAAATTTCGGCGTTGAATTTCTGGACGATTACAATAGTTTCCATATACTACGCATAGGAGAAAGCAAAAAAGAAAATCCGTTCTATTCACCGTAACACAAAACATTTCATTTCTTTGTGACGAAAATTAACAGAGATATTTTAATTCAAAATTTGAGAAATTTTTAAGATTTTTTTTCTCTGTCTTCTGCATATCTACTGAATTATTAGTTGTAGTTAATCAATTTTAAATCAAGTTTTAACATTCCTTTTACGTAAAAGGGAGGATGAAATTAAAAATTTATTTTCCTGTAAAGTTCACTGTATATCCACTATACTATGGACACACTTCCCCAGTTTATAATCAATGAACTCCCTCCCCCACTTTTGTAATAAATTTGTCCTCCCAACTTGATTTGAACCTCTAATTGCTGCAAATAATCTATTAACCAATCCCTGAATGAAGGAGAAAAGTCCTGAAATTTTGTGTTTAAATATCATGGTCAAATTTTGTCATGGAGAAGTAGAACTTTTTGTGTTGTAGTTCTAAAGACGAGTTTCAATTGTTACTAACTATAATAAGAAGAAACGAGGAAACGTAAAAAATTTAGATTTTGAAATTTTCTCAAAATAGAACTTTTGAGTTTATAAATACCGTAAAATGAATGCGTATTTTATTTGAAACATATATTTTAATTCGAAGTAAAGACCTAAGACTAGCAATTGCGAAGAAAAAGGCCTGTTCAGGACTTTGTCATATACCTTGTATATTAATCTAATTTAAATCTCTCCTTATTTGATATTTTAAATTATTCTTATCGTTCAAAATTTTTAACTGGAGGGTAAGGACCGAATAGATTGAATCAGAACAAGTTGACATTCTATTTAGTGAGAAATATGACACCAACGTCGAATATTATATACTTAACTAGATGACTAAATTAAAGATCTTTAGATATAAGATATAACACTTGTTCATTGGTTTCTGTTATTAAAAATATATTTGTTTACAAAATAAGCAACTAGGCATTAGTATTAGTCATCATAAAGTGTTTCATCGTAAGTAGTCTATTATATTAATGATTATCATTCCCCAGTTTGTGAAACTGTATAATCTACATTTAGTTCTCTATAACTCAGTTCAAATGAACGATTGCCTTTAAAAAAAAGTTGTTAATTCTTAGCTTAAAATTAATGCTTGAAACCACGAATTCTGTCATTCTTACAGTAGATAAATATGAATTGCTTAAATAAAAACGCACTACTTCTAATTTCAAAAGCTTTTATGTTAATGTTATAACTGTCTTTTTTATTAATGTTAATTGGAAAAAATGATATTTTTAAATTTTGTTCTTTTGTTGATCTTTTCAAAAATATAAGAGTTAAACTAACAAGTAACAGGATTTAAACAGTAGAAAACTTCTTCATGTCAGTGACTTCTCCATACTTCTTTTTATGGGAGGGGAGGGGGGGCATGTACACAAATAACGGATTTCAAATTCTCTTTCTTCCCATCAAGTGTTTTTGTACAAAAATTTTTCATATTAAGCTTCTTCTTCTTCTTCTTATGACTAAATGATTCTTTAATTTCTACACAAAACGTATTGTTGTAAGTATGCAATATTATTTATATAGTGTTAAATGGCAAAAAAGAAACTAAAAGATAGCTTACTCTCTTTATTAAAATTAAGTGTAGAAAAAAGAAGGAAACGTTTATAAAATTGAATTTTTGTAGTTAGTCATATCCTGTCGTACTCTGTTTGAATGGCAATTTTTATAACTTAATGTCATACATATTACATCATACAAATCTTGATATCTGCATACAAAAATGTGCAATCAAATGCATAATTTTGGCAAGATGGTGTAATTCATTTTATAAGCATTTCCTTAAATTTAACCACAAACATTTTTGACTGACATAAATAAAACTAGCTCCTTTTTTTTACTGTTTTTCCAATTGGCATCAGGATAGTAACTGAAAAGAAAGGCTTATGCTCATCACTAAAGTAAAATATAACATTTATTGTGAGATAACCAAGACATGTTCAGGCTAAGTATGCAGACTGTTGACATAATTTTTACTTATTTGAATGTAGTGTATAAGCTATCTCTAATCCATTAAAAGTGTGCCTAGTAAAATTGTCACCAAAATATTCAGAGCTAGAATGCTTTCACAAGAAAAGTATTTTTATGAATTGCTAGAGATTTCAGAATGCAATTAACTACTAGAGCTTAATATCTGGCAAGAAGCCAATATCACCCTGCAGTTTAAATATTTGACGTTCGTGAAAGACATTATCTTAATAGTTATGTGACGTTAGGCGCGCAGTTTGATTTCCCGTTTTTTACTAAAGTTATTTTAGGATACATTAGTACTAAACCGAATATAATAAATGTTTCCTATCATTTACATTTGCTACATAAAAGATAATTCAAATATCGGATTTCTTTAAAAAGGGTGAAAATCCAGCATAAAATTTCTGTTTAAAAAATGCATTTATTTTCGTTTACTTGCTTTTAATTCTTCCCCGACACTTTTGGGATGAATCTCAAGGAGAAAAGATAAAAAGATTGCGATAAATATAAGGCTAATTTCTATTTTGAATAACGCAATACAGAAATAAAAATTAATTTTTAAAGCCAGGGCAGTTTAAAATGAAATGCATCTAACATTTGCAGTTGTAATAGTTTTGATATTTTCATTTTCATTTAAAATTATGCCAATTGATCAAAGAAGAAATAATATTGTTTTATTGTTTTAAAATTTTATATATTTAAAATACTTTATACAGTTTGTAAATAGATTTAGTTTTTAGTCAAAATAAATATTTTTAACTCTTCCTCTGTTAAAATTAAAAGGCAATCTTTTTTATATATTAGACATATTTTTATCTGATATGTTTCTCTATAATGCTCTTTAATTTAACCACCAAGGGATATTAATGTGTCTTGTTTTTAAGACTCTATCTTATTTTTCCCATTTTTTTAATGACGAGACCAGATTTTGAAAGCACATGGTAGTCTTTTCCTTCCCTTACTAATTATTTTGTATGAAAATTCTCAATTTTTAAACTTTCATACGTATATAACAGTTTCTTTTAAAAACAAATATTTGAATTTTGGGTACTTGGGTAATAAGTATATCGTAGTGAACTTCATTCTAGTAAAAATTCTCATACTAATGTTCAATCTATTGAGCAACAAGCTAAACAGTGCACATTATTCTTATTTCTAAACAACAACAATGTAGGAAAAGTAATAACTTCATGTTAATAAAAAAAGAAGAAACTCTTTGTAAAAGCGGACCATGTTCAATTACAGATTTCTGGATATCTGCGTTACTTTCTCCTCTTTATATTTTAACAATACATATATTTATAATTAATTGTATTAAATTATAGCCTACTGGAATAAAATGTGTTTCAATTAATGCATTAAACGCGTCAAGAAATAAAACATGGATTATGACTGAGTAGTAAGATCCCTTACTGCCATAATTAAAATCTATGAATTTAATTTTATTGTTTCTATGAATGTTTAAAGTCATTTAGAATAGGATCTAAGCAATGAATCCTAGTCTGATTAGGTTTTGAATGGTGAGATTCCTCATACAATACTCGCAGTCAGGTAATCACAGAGTAGCAAATCATTATGTTACATAAAAATTTTTCAGAAGATTAAAAGTATTTTCAGTAAATCTATTAATAGGAATAAATCAACGATTGATCCTACATCATTTGTTCATAGATTTATATATAATAAGATTTAAAGATGTTGTGACTTAAACAATTCATTGAAAAGATGGAATTTTCACTGGGTTAACATAAAGGTCTGGGAAAGTTTATGATATTTCTTCTAAACTTTTAGTCATGCGTATAATATAGGTTATCAAGGTATAATATTGTTAATTTGTGATCAGTATTTTGAAGTTTGTCGGTTTAAAAAATAATCCAATTTTAATTTGTAAATAAATGTCTATTATAACAGTGAGTTTTTTGCTCTTGTTTAGTTATTTTGAATGCAGTAGTATTTCTTTTAAGTTTGCTTTTAACCAATCATTTTAAAATCTTTTGTATGTTTTTGTTTGATTTACAGGTGATATGGGTATGCATATTATGCCGCAAAAAACAAGAACTTCTCATAAAAACCGGGCAGTGGCTACACAGTGGCATGGCCGCCAAACAGCGGGCAATAGAAGCAGGTGAAGAGTCTCCAACTGGACGAAATGGTATGGATAAGCGTCCTAAACTAGAGAGAGCCCATAGTGAAGGAAAAGAAAATGTGACTCAAGGCCCTTTCGCCCGTGGCATGAGTCGCAGAGGTTCCTTGCAGCAGATACACAGGGCTAACAGTCAAAGAGAGCTCCGGAGACAGTATTCGCAAGAGAGAGAGCCTCAGAAACAAGAGGATATCTCTGACCAATCAAGGCACTACCAAGACAGAAGCCGGCCACCCAGTGACCGGAGTCCTCCAGACGTAAAGAGAGTTAGGGGAGCTGATGTTTCTTCACGTGATAATTACTCTCGTTTACGTGGTAGCGAACGTGATGGTCGAGGATGGTACGATGAGAGCTCAGATCCCAGTTACGATCGCCACAAGGATAGGTATCCTGAAACAAGTAACCTCAGACACGGGAAAGATACAATAATGGAAAAGGATGTAACGTGGAAAAATGGACACCAGAAGTCTCGTGAAGGATATCAAGGAAGCGACCGGAGGTACTCTATACGGGACCAAACGTGGTTGAGCCAAGAAGAAGAACGAACACATAGTGATTCCGCTGCCTTCACTCGGAGGATCAGTCAAGAGTCCTTGCGAGATACCTCCGACAGACAGCATCGGGACACTAGGTTAAGCTACGCAGGAGAAGAATGGAAAGACTCTTCGAGGAAGAGAGATTACGAGGTGCACAGTGATGATACTCGGTTACGATTACACCCAATGCGAACAGATGAGCGCAGGAACCATCTAGAGCCCGGATACGTGTCAGACGGCCGAGGTCGGGGTCACAACAACAGAAAAAAAGTGGAGTCGGTGGTTCGGAACGACTCTCTCAGTTCGGACCAGTCAGAGAGTGTCCGACCACCCCCTCCCAAACCTCACAAAAATAAGCGGGGTCGGAAACTTCGACAGAAATCTCTGAGCAGCTCAGATGATGAAATACGTTCTACCCCAGAATGCTCCAGCTGCGAAGAAAGGGACGCAGAAAGTGAAAGCATTAGTGAGAAAGGTAAGAAAAGATTTTATTTTAGATATTTCAAAGAGAAAATGGTCTTAATTTTATCTTTTAAAAATTGTCTTAAAATATTTAAAAATTTCAATATTTCGATATGAGTTTTTTTAGCTTTAACTAGAATTGTGAAAAATACATAGCAGGAATAAAAATGTGGTAAAGCTTTTTTTATTTTTCAAATTTACGTGAAATTATTTGGAAACGAGTAAAAGAATAACATGTTATTTGTTTAAAATGTGTTATCTAACTCGCTAATACTTTGAATTGATGTTATGTGAATTGACTTTTAAAATAAACTTAAATATAAGACAGTATTTTTATCCACATAAAAGGTTTTTCTGCAATTAGAAATAAGTAGTTCTATTCATGATATCTATTTATAAGTAATCTACTTCGTACAGATTCGAAAAAATTATTGACATGTTAGGAATACATAATAGAACTGTACAAGTATATCATTGCTTATTTATCCCTAATTAGAACATTTTCTCTCTTTTGTAATTTTCCAAAATTATAAAAATATTAATTTCCTTTAAAATAAATATATTTTATTTAAATTGACTTCACCATTAATATTTATAATCATTCTACATGCGCTAGCCCACAACAAGAGGGACAAAAGATGGCCGAATGGTTATAGCCCTGTTCGTCTCTTTTGGGGTTTGTGGGTTCGAATCCCACTGGGGCGTTGTTTTTCGTAGCCATTCGGAATCGGCTTTTTGTAGTAGGTCCCAGACTCATTATTCCTCGTGTTTCAAAATAGTAGGCCGTAGTGCTCCAAACCTCAAAAGGAGAGAAAGGCAAATTATGTACAAATAGTTTCAGTAATTGTTCTATTAATTACACATATTTAGCTATTAATCATTATGAATCCATTGCCTACTATTTTACTGATACGGACAAAAGTAAACTTTTAAAGTTATTATATTCGGAAGTTAAAAATATTCGCACATTAAGTTTTAAAGCATTCGACTCAATTGATTCGTAATAAAGAAAATTCTGAAATTAAATTTTAGTATTCAAAACAAAGAAAGAGGAAAGGTAAATTTATGTCGGAAAATTCCTCATTTGAAAATATTTAATTTTTTAAAGTAAAATAAAAAAAAACCAGCTACTTAAGATTTAGATTATAAAACTTAACTTAGTTTCTTTTATTGAACTAGAAATTTTCTCTGTGTTGATATATTTAAAGTAATAAAAATAAATTTTCAGATTTATTTGTTTGCGTATGTAGAAAGTGTTACAGTGTGCAAAACAGTATTTTATAGTTTATCTGGATCGTTGAATGGAATAGAATTTTGCAAGTTGCTAAAATTAAGAACTAGTTATTATTTTTAAAGTCTCAATTTTATCTTGTTAAAATAATTAGCAGTTAATTACAACTGCGTGACATAGGTGAAATAAAAGAATTTTATTTGATCTATGTAAACACAGTTTATTTTGGACAGAGTATCAATAGACATTTAAAACTCAATAAGTAAGTTAAAACGTTTTATCATAGTAAAAATTTTGCTTATGAAAAAATCTGGTCACGGTATGAATTTATGATCTAAGCGGTATGAATTTGTGAACGAGTAAGTAACACAAATTAAAATATTAACCCTGTTGTGATGAGTTTAAAAAAATAGATAATAAAAATTCAGATATTTTTTTAACTATAACTGCAATATAAATGGAAAAATCAATCAGTAAATTAAAAATATATTAAAATTAAGAGTTAATATTGAAAATATTTTTAATTCATTTTATTCGTTAAATGTTTCTTGTTTTTAAAACTTTTTGACGAAATTTAAGCAACAAATTTTTTCTTACTTGCGTATTAATACGGAAAGATATAAATGCGCATTTTATACTTAACGATTGATTTCTATTTTTAGACCCGATGTGAAATTAGCTATAAACGCCTTATCAGAATTTGTCTCATATTAATCAAGCGAATAATCTTTAAAATGATTTTGTAAGCACCCGCACTTTAAATTAGCTGTGCTAAAAATAACTCTGGTTTATTGGATATCGAATTAAAAAGTTTGTATAAATATTATAATATTTTACATATGCTTTTAACACGCTCGCGTGGATTTTAGTGAAAAATAATTACTAGAAATATCTTCGCAAAATTATTTTTCTGTACGTATAGTTATTGAAAAAGATATTTAAAACTTAGGTTTTTGACATGGTAGAAACATTTTCCTCTTTTATTGTAAAACTTATTTTTTTCTACTGCTGTATGTTTCAAAAGAAATGCGGCCTAACGATGGTCGATTGCTTAGGATGTTGGCCTTCGGTACCGGAGTTCATGGGTTCGAAAACCACAGTGGTATGAATGTTCGTAGCCATTCGGAATCGTCTTTAAGCTGTAGGTCCCGGTCTCATTCGCCCTCGTGTTGCAAAGAGTAGACCGTAGCACTCGAAACCAGTCCATCAATCAAAAGAAATGTGAGCCAGTTCAACTATATATAAGATATAAAAATGTATTTGTTCATATATTTTTCCATGTTTTTGAATTCATGCTGTTTTTGTTTATAATTACCAAAAAAGCTGTTTACAGGGTCCGGTTAAAGTACTTTTTTGCTCAAGCACAATCCAATTTTTTTCAACTTACTTCTCAGTTTATAGCGATGAGCTAGTAGCAAAATCAAATTCACATAAAAAATATGATATTAAGTTATGAAGCAGATTTTAAATATCATTCTTATTTGCATTTTCTTCATTTTTTACACTAATAAAACTATTTATAGAATTAGAATTTAAATAAACTTGACAGATGAGAATAAAAATACATTTGTCGACTAGATAACACAGGAATTCAAAATCACCATTTATTACCTCTTTAAATTAAAGAATTCAGTTGAATTTGTGAAGAAAAAATAATCAAGTAAATATTTTAGTGAAAATTTAGAATTGTAAATTCAAATGCTATGGTTCCTCCTTATTCAGCCTTTTAAACAAAAATATAAACTTACAATTTGTTTAATTTCTAAGTGCTTATTGATTGAATTAAAAATTATCAGTGTTGAAAAAAAGTATTCTTGATTTTAATCAATTTTTTTAAATGAAGTTATTTAAATCATTTTAACATTAATCCATTGAATCGAATTTGTGAAGAAAAAATAATCAAGTGAGTATTTCAGTGAAAAATTTAGAATTATAAATTCAAACGCCATGTTTCCTCCTTATTCAGCCTTTTAAACGAAAACACAACAATTGCAATTTATTTAATTTCTAATTCCTCATTGATTGAATTAAAAATTATCATTGTATTAAAAAAATATTCTTGATTTTGATCAATTTTTTAAATGAAGTTATTTAAATCGTTTTCATCAATATGATATAAATAAATCAACCCTGATAAAAAAAAAGTAGA
>CM063502.1:106305698-106328198 GCA_032207245.1 Pardosa pseudoannulata
TCTAGAATTCTTTTCATATAAATTTAAAGTATAATTTAGTGGTTTTTTTCTTTTAATTACACTTATACTAAAACTGTTTATCTTTCTATATGATAGAGTGTATCCAATGAAAATGATAGTTACACTTTCTTTGATTAAAGATTGGGAACTCTTAATTTTTCAGTACCACTAAAGGTATAATTATCATATAGTTTTAGTAATGCTAAGGTACTTGAACTTTTACTGAAATTACAAAAAATAAATAAATAAATAAATAAAACACTTAGTTTTATGATATCACTGGACATACATTTTAAAGTCAAATTATTCTTTCCTTATGGTACCCCATCAAAATTAATCTTTTACACCTAAAATATCGAGCATAATGCATAAATATTACACACTTACTAATTACACAAATTCTTTTCAGAATTAAAGTTTATTTCGAATGAGATTCTAGTAATACTTTACTGGCTTATAGGCTGTATATGTATGTATATATATATATATATATATATATATATATAAATTTTATATGTACATATATATATATCTTTGAATTTATTTTTAATATTTTACTGGATAACTCATAACAAATTGTAATGTCTGTGTTTATTTGGCAAAAGTTTATACTAATTTAAAATAAATTAATGGTTCGAACCTCAAACCTTTACAAAATAATTTTGAAGATCTCCGATCTATACAAAAATTAATTTATTTTTTATAATGAACTTAAAAAGTTGTTTTTGTTGATCGTTGTTATCCTGCAACGCTACAATCAACACAATTTGCTCGAAGAATCCGAACTAAATAACGGCACTAAATTTAATTTTCGTATCTAAATTTCGTTTCTAAATTTAATTTTCTAAATTTCATTTTTCGTATTCGATGAGCAAAGATGGGTATTACTGAAAAAAACTTTGGATTTTATTAATTAAAAAAAATAGAAACACTAAAAGTAGATTTCACCCAAAGCTCGTTTCATTTTCTTTATTCAAAGACAATTTTATGCTAAGTAATTTTTAATCTAGAAAATTCACTTTTTTCACTTAAATTTTTATTTTTATATTTAAAATTATTTTAACATTTTTGAAATATTATATTGTAACATTCTAATAAATATTTTTAATTCGGAATTGTCTAAATACAAAGGGTTAAGAATGATATCTCAGTGGATGCAATAAGTAGAATTTAAGAAGAGAGATATTGGTTAATCCAATTTTTACTCAGTGGAAAAGTAAAACACAAAAGCAAGACTGAGTTTGATAACTGAAACCATACAAATCTAAAAATATGCTTAAAAATAAGTTTTGAAATTAATATTCACTGCTTTATAACGAGAAAGATACAGTCTAATGTGTACAGAATATGCTGCAATATATAATTTTGGCGTTCATATATTGTAGACTAAGAGGGGAATGCCAGAACACCTTACATGCGTTAGGATTGTATCTAAAGCAGTTCCTTTTCCCAACATGTTTCTATTCTTTTATGTACGTCAACAACGTTAATTACCAATACAGAAACTAATATTTTATTACTGGTATATTAAAAGTGCTAGTTGTGTAATTTTACTTTTTCATACTTAAAAATATGATCATTTTTATGAATTCCTCTAAACCAAAAATGATAAGACTCTTATAAGAAACACGGTGTGCTTTACTTAAGAATGAGAAATAATTTCATTACTTTCACCTCAGTGAGAAAATTATTCACCGAAATTACTATATAGAATGTTTAAAGAGCATGTAACAATTCTTTTACAATAACCAGGAATAGAACATACATTCTCAGTGGTGAAGATAAATATTTATCTGAATTCCTCAGAGAATGAAGGGTTGGATTTGGTTTTTACCTCTTGCATTGAAACATCAATAAAACTATTCTGTCTAGAACTGAATATTCTAGTACAAAAGCATTAAATGCTCATCTTTTGATATCAAGGTTTAATTTATTCCAAGTTTTTTACACTAAAGAGCCGAACTATTAGAAACTCTTTAGATTTTAAACTTCTTTTAAAAAATTTAAGCAAATACTTCAAGATCCATGCTTTTATTTTTGATATTAACTGAACATAATTAAACTGACACGAAGTTTCAGTGGCTATGTATTTAGGGTACCATCCACATATTAAAAATGGAAAAATATATTTGATTACCCTTTACCATAAATAGGTGGAAATAACTTGCAACATTTGCATAACATGTATCTCTTGGCAATGTTTACATGAATGTTTAAAAATATGTAGACTTTTTTACAGGATTTTTTCTCATAATTCCCAAAGCTTATGTCATTATCTTTATAAACTTACACAAAAGATGTAGTTTTGCAAGAGGAATATAATGATGCAAATTAAGTTTGAAAACACTGAATCGAGTACGAGAGACGAGAATGTAAAATTTTTATTACTGCGCATGCGTGAAATAAACTCATACTTCAATTATATAATTTTGCAACTAATACTACTGGAAAACTTGTTAAAAGATATCTAAGAGTATATTAGGAAAATTAATAAAGATATCGGCTTTATATCGAGCGTATTACAAACATTCTCTATTTTCAAGTATCTGGGATAAAAGTTGAATCTTTTGCAAAGTACAAAATTTAAATATTTCAAAATCTTTAAGACACTAAATTTTAACTCTAAAAAATCAAAAATTGTTGTCTCAGTATATAACATTTAAATGAGTTTTTAAAATTTAAAACTACTTTAGTTTAAACTCCAAAGTGTTTCTAATATTTTCTCTCTTCGGAGTAACAGATCAATCATATCGATTCAATAAGAATATCGATATAATTGAGATTATTCATTCTTTATATCATTATAACATATCCTGCATGTGCATTGCACTTTGCATTGTAGTACTTCAAAACTCATCTTTAATTTCATCGTTTATCATCTCTAACAATCATCTTTGATTTTCATTCACCGTATACCTTCAGCATCTTATCTAAAAGTATTTTTTAGTTTCCAAATTTAAGTAGCTCTCAAAACTTTACTATTTTTTTCTTTATTAAAAATAGATAACTAACAAGTGAAATCAAAACTACTTCCGTTCATAAACGGACAGAAACATAACTATCACAAAGTGATATTTAGATAAATTTTCAAAATATTTAACAACATGAAGAAAATATACAAATTTGATTTATGTAAGGACGTGAGTAAAATTTACTCTTACATATTCTTAGTAATTTTAGAACATAAAGCTGTTTTTACAACATTTTGTAACACCTAACTAAAAGTATTTTGCATGTAATTCTAAGGCAACTTTTGGGTTATGTAGAACTCTCAAACGAATAAACTAATTTCATTGTAATGCAACTCTGCGGCTATATTTTTCTATGGCATTGTGGGTAGAAAAAACTGCACAAGTCATTTGACACTATCTCAGGCACCTATCTAAACGACTTTCGTTCTTTCTCAATAAAAGTAAATGAGTTTTCGCTTGAGTGATATATTTTACAGGAAAAGTCATATTTTTCTATCGATTATGTAATTTAAAACCTTTCGTTTCAAATAGATAATCTGCGTAATTTTCACATATTTATAATATATTTTAAATTATCTTTAACAAACAACAATTTTTTTTATTAAAACTAACAGCAAAATATGCGAGTTCTAGGATATCTAAAAAAATCTACTCTGTTATCCTTGTCTTCACTGAATAACTGCCGAACGATGGCCGAATGGTAGAGCGCTGCTCTTCGGAACCGGAGTTCGCGGGTTCGAATCCCGCTACTGGCATGGATGTTTGTAGCCGTTCGGAATCGGCGTTAAACTGTAGGTCCCGGTCTCATTAGCCCTCGTGTGTAAAACAGTAGACCGTAGCGCTCCAAACCAAACCAAACCAAACCAAACCTCACTGAATAACTGTCCTGCAAATTGATGTTCTTTCTAATAACTTTACTTAAGGTCTCTATTTAAAAGCATATAAAGGATAAAAAAAATAACTATTTATTTCTTTTTAATCTTAAAACTCCTTGTCCAAAAACAGTCTAAATTTCATACTATTTATACTATTATGAAAATATTGGATTGTTGGAAAAGTACATTTGTAATATAGCAGGTGTGGTTTATTACTGAAGTTGATAAACGTAATACTACACCCTTGGACGTCAACTTGTTAAAATTGACGTCCAAGGTGTTTACATCTACTATACTAATAAACCTTGAAACGAGTTCTTACAGGATTGCAATGAAGATACTCGAAATAAATACTTATATAATAGCTAAATCAATAAAACAAACAGATTCTATTGATAAAAATTAATTATATGGATAAGCAGCTTATAGAAACAATATGCTAAGTCTAGGTTTCCTAAAATTTTGTATAATGTCAATGTGCTTTCTAAGTCCTTTTTCAAACTAATAATGGATTGCTTTGTGTAATAATCTAACGTAGAACAACTTTTAAAACAATTATTATTCTTGAACAAAATCAAGTTGATAGAAACTATGAACCAGCTATGATGTTATATGCTTGATACATATAAGTAAAATGGAATTCACAATTATTAATTAAATTTTCAGCAATTACTTCCTTCCTGTATTGAAAATTCCAAATACCGTTAGAAGTCACTCCTAATCACTCTGCCAAGCGAGATTAGGAAAATAACTTTTCTGTGCGAGTATTAAAAATTTCTCCCAGTGCTAGGCATTTTAGAACAAATTAGTTGATCGACAGATGGTAAATGTGAAATATTGGATAATGTCAAGAATCTAAAATTTCACACTTGCGAAATATTGACTAAGTTTCAACTCAATAATTAAATTTTTCATAATATTTTCTAACACATGTAACTGATATAGAAATTGATTTTGTATTTACAACCTAGATAATTTTGTATTTCTGTGGTAACTGAAATAATGTAGGTGTGCGAGAGAAAACCATGCAAAATATAATTTTGCTTTGTTTCAATCCAATCACATAGAATGACGTGCTGTACTCATATGAAGTTTCTATGGCATTTAATTCGTATGACGAGCTCAGCTTGCAAATGTGCGCTGCATTATACAAATGCATGGACTTCAGTTTATAACTAATAAATAGCTCTTAAATACATTCTAAAAAGGAAGTACAGACCCTTATGTTCAAAGAATTAAAACCATAAGGGTATTTATATAAAACGTCATTGGATTAAGTTGGTCAAGTAAACACCGTATTGGATACTTTTTCTTTTTCTATAGAACTACAGCCTTCTACAGGCCAACGCTGTGTCTAAAAGTTTCTTCCATCGGAACCATCCGCCGTCACAGTTATCCACTGATTGACTCCAATTTCATGCCGCGTTTTCTCAACCATATCAATCCACCTGGTGTTTGGTCTACCTCTTTTCCTTTTTCCATCAACTTTTTGAAATACAACATTTTTGTTGGGTTTACAATATTGCATCTATAAATATGTCCCCACCATCTTAATTGATTGATCTTTATAGTTTTCACAATATTTGGTTGTCCGAGTTTAGAGTATAGTTCATGATTATAACGGATTTTTCATACATTATTTTTTTAACAGCTCCAAATATTTTTCTTAGTATTTTTCGTTCAAATATTAACAGCTTATTTTCCTCAGATTTGTTCATAGTCCAACACTAGCTTTCATAAATAATTATTGGCTTAACTAAAGTTTTATAAAGATTAATTTTGGTTTTATGCCTAAGTGTTTAGATTTAAAGGTATTTCTGAGTCCGTAATAACATTTATTTGCCATATTTAATCTTTTCCTAATTTCAATTTTAATATCATTATTTTTTGTTATAATTGAGCCGAGATATTTGAATTGTTCAACATTTTCAAAGCTGTAATCTCTAATTGTCATTGGTTGCACATCAAGACTGTTATGTGTTACTGCCATAAACTTTGTTTATTGTTAGTCCAATATTTTCAGCTGCCGGTTAGAGTGCAGAAAAAGCTTCACTTATTCCTCTAGCTCCATATAAACTTAAGGGGAATTTTATCCACTTCTGTCCTGTTTACATTTAAAGATTTCTTTAAACATACATTACCATGTCATAGGACAGAAAATTCTTCCTGGTAGGGCTTAATTAAATTATTAGAAGGAACTACAAAAACATATTTATTTTTAAATTGTATGTAAAAAACTGATTAGTCTTTTTGAACTTGAATAGGGACATTTAACCAAGATAAATGTTTACATAGGGTCTCGTATTTTCCTAGAGAATTTTGTTCCTTTTCACTCTAGCACGTGATAAAATTGCTTGAATAAATTATTTTAGTACAAACCACTTAGAAATAGATAAGTGTATCTGTGAGGTTAACATAGTGCTATAGAAATCCAATATATCTGGTACACAACCACTTTAAGTTGGGTCTCTATCTGGAATACGAAGAATAAGTCAGTAAAAGAAATCCCTATGGCTGACTCACATTGTTAGAATACTTTCAAATACTATGTCACATGACAAAACAGCAAATTCTATACGAAGCTATCTTTTTAAGTCTATAAATAAAGTGCTCTTATTTGCGTTTGAAAAATTTATGCCTCAATTTCTAACAAACAATTTACGAATTCTTTAAAATCTTATACAATATGACATAACAGCAAATTCTATATGATGCTATCTTTTTTTATGTCTATAAAAAGGTGCTCTTGTTTGCGTATGAAAAACCGTATACAAAATTTCTCAAAAACAATTTAAAATTTAATATATTTTTTCATGCTATTTTAAAATGTTAATGAAAGCACGGCAGAAAACTTCATAATCAGAAAATTAAAATGTAGAGTTTATTAAGACAATTCGTCTTTCCTTCTCTTCCTCCAAAACTTTGTACATTCGCTTATAATACCATGAGAACGCAAGGAACCCAGCCAATCAGAAGTGTTAAGAGTATACCACATAGGGACGCCAACAATCAAAGCTAAGTTAAAGTAATTATATGAGATTAGTTGAACGAATCAGGAATTAAGTTGGTGTTTTAGTAATTGTGTACCAGAATTAAAATTGAAATAAAACTTTTTCGCCAAATGTTGTATAGAATAGACATAAATTTATTTAAAAATAAAATTGAATTGGTAGATTTGGTCAAAATATCATTGCATTCAAACACACACACACACACACACACACACACACACACACACATATATATATATATATATATATATATATATATATATGTGTGTGTGTGTGTGTGTGTGTGTGCGTGTGTCAGGTTTAAAAATGGAGGTTAAGAATTAAGCGAGTTATAATTAAAAATATTTCGAACACTTTAACGATAACGTAATAGGAATCACGGGGTTTTGTTCCTATGAAACTAAAGGTTGTTTACTAACTTTTTGGAGGCAAAAGTAAACCCTGATTCGCTGCACCAATGAGAACTATCTATCTTAAAAAAGTTTAAGATGTTTTGGATGCCCATGATTATTAAATATGTTTTGGGGTAAATCTCGATTATTTAATCTATCTTTCGAAAACTACACAAGTAGCACTTAAGTTCTTGTAGAAGCATTGCCATTATTAAAATGGCAATGCTTCTACAAGAACTTAAACAGCTGGAAAATATGGCCAATGGACAGAAAATTAGCATTTAATCCAGCGTTAGTTTTGTGAAATGGATAAAAGGAATTTAATTGAGAATACTCCTGTGTTTGTTTCTATATGGCTGAGAGATAAGGTATTAAAATACGGAAGGGAAACAGGGGGTTATTAGATATCTATTTTAGGGGTAATAAATTTGATATATTACGTGTATATATATATATATATATATATATATATATATATATATATATATACATGTATATGCACACACATAAATATTCATGCACACACACACACGCACGCACACATATGAGAGAAAAAAAGAGATGAATATCAAAAATCTAAGTTATCACTGAATCCCGTAACAAAACTATGTTTTTTGAACAATTTTAATTTTCCCACCTTGTTTGCGATAGTTGTGATCTGTAGTATTAAAGATCATAGTACATTATTTATGAAAATTGAAAACTTCGATAAGGTAATAATAACTTATCATGTATAAACAAATACTGTATTGTGCTGCACTGTACTATAAGATAAAATTTCAAAATAGATATAATAACTATTCTCCATTACTTCACTTGATAGGACTGCTAAAAATCTAAAATTCTGTTTGGGGTTTGAAAAATCCTAAAATGTTTATCCAAATAACAAAATTACAGTTGATAATAGGTACTTGAGATTTTGGAGGATAGTTCATACAATAAAAGCTTTCCCTACAAAGAAATATATATAAATTCATTCCAAGGAGACATAAAAATTATGCAATCTATTTTTCAACTGTTCTCAAAAAGGAACACAATTAATTCATAGGATAAATAATACTGTGATTTTAATGTCAGGTATTAGTCAAGACGAAGTAATTTATTAATTTTGGGAGATCAAGCGGTCACAATTTCCAGATAATGAATGTAATAACAAGATAACACTTAATGCTAGTATTATATTTTCCGTAGAAATTAATATTATTAAAACGTCATTTACAAATACATAAGAAACAATTTACTTCATCATAATAGATATATAAACAATGAATATGAGAAATTCTTCAGAAACTTAAGTTACAATTATCCAGCAATAAAAGAGTGCGCTGCATTTCTGTTTTCAAACCCTTAAACTATTAATTCTACGTTTCCAAACCTGACACACACACACATATATATATATACATACACACACACACATATATATATATATATATATATATATATATATATACATATATATATATATATATATATATATATATATATATATATATATATACATATATATATATATATATGTATATATATATATATATATGTATATATATGTATATATATATATATATATATGTATGTATATATATATATATATATGTATATATATATATATATATATATATATATATATATATATATATATAAATTAAGTTAATTAAATATAGATAGAGTAAAATAAAAATACATATGTATCTATTTCTATAAATATTTATTTTACATATGTAGCTGTAATGAGTTCTGTGTTGTGTAAGCTTTTAAATACTTTGTCCATTACATCCATCCACATTTTTAGTCAGTTCCTTAGATTTTATAGTTATCAATCAATCTTAAGATATTTCTCATTTTACAGCTAACTTCATCTTTTAGCATTTTATACTCAGAAAAATCAATTTTCTAACGTTTATTAATTACTTATTAGATTAATACTTTCTAAATAAGAATTAAAAAAAGAATAAAAATTTATAAACTTATTATATATATAAATACTACTTTTATCTCTGCTTATTGTGTTTTCCTTCTTCACTCTAAATTAAACATTTCTGAAGTAATAAAAATCGATTTTTCTCGCTTTTCACTTTCATTTTACCCAATGGTAAGTTTTCATTTTTTCCTATCTATCTTTTAGGGCAAACTTTGGTTATTACCTTTCCTTGATAGCATTCGATGCACAACTGTAGGTTTTACACTTTTTTAACTTTTAAATGACAAATTTAACAGAGATAAAAATGTTTTTGTCCTTTCCTTTACTATATCAATTTTAAATGTAATGATGTAGTGCTTTTCGCCTCTGAACTTTTATTGAAAATATCCTTGACTCTATTTACTTTGATATTACTGTAGATTTGTAAAATATCAATTTACAGTGGAGTAGTCAATGTTTATATATTTGTTTCAAATAACAATTTTTTATGAGATGTAAGTAAGACTTTTATTAAGGAATTTATAGAATAAAATGATTTAAAGAATGCCGTAGTTTAAAACTTTGCTGCTTTAACGTCAGTGTATATTAGCTTTAATTATCATATCATTAGTTTTGACTTATGGCATAATTTACCCATTCCTTATACTAAGATGTTAAATTCAGATCTTCTACAATAGTATAGATACACTAGTTTTTTTTTTATAAATTTTGAAGCGGGAATATGAATTTAAATGCATTTTACTGTGTTTAATGAATGCATCAATGTAGAGTCAAAGACTATGTATTTACATTTTAATTGATGATGTAGAAACTTTTTATTATATATATATATATATATATATATATATATATATATATATATATATATATATATATATATATATATATATATATATATATATATATATATATATATATATTATATATATATATATATATATATATATATATATTATATATATATATATATATATATATATATATATATATATATATATATATATATATATATATATATATATATATATATATATATATTCTAAAGGTAGGTACAAGGATATTGAGTAATTTACCGCATTATAATTATGGAATGCACGCACACTCGGAAAACCTGTAATCGAAAGTATTGTGAAGTTATTAGTATCATGGAAAGAAGTGGATGATCACAGCTTTAAGCTTACTTGAACTAGAAAACTGTATTGAAAAAAATTAAGATTTTTCCATTTAAATAAGTCATTTCCCTCCTACAAGATAAAACTATGTACCGATTTATTTTGGACTGACTGCTTCTAATAATATTTGTTTTATATTTTCAGTATTAGATATTAAAAAAATTTTACATTCGTTGGGATCATATGCTTCTGCTATGGAAAACATATTAGCTCGTTATGGAAGTCTCAAGTCTTATGTTTGGAGTTAAAAAAATATGGATTCATAGTTTGTGCTTTCTTAAGGTAGAAATCTAGTCATATTTTAAACATCTACAGATTCAATTAACTAATGTAAAATATTATTGTAAAGATACTTTACGGATCTTTTTATTGAAATAATTTCTTTACTATTTTATGATATTTTCTTTTATATATCCTTTTAAGTATAATTATTAAAATATGATGTTATCCAGAAGCGCAAATCATGTATGTTTTGTCAGTTGGACAATGATCTGCATGAGCTAAAGTTCCTAAATAATATCAGAAAATCATTTTTCATTACACAAGACTATTCCTATCAACTTGAAAGCTTCTTGTAAAGCATATTGGGATCATAATTCCTTGTATTTTCTCTGCTTACTGTGACTGAATAAGGAATTCTTTATCCTGAAGTTATTTATTAGTCTAGATCAGGTGATTTCCTGTGGAGTGAATGGGTAGGGGGCTGTTCTTTGGTATCGGAGTTCAAGTCCCGCTGAAAACATGATTGTTCGTAGCCGTTTGGAATCAGCTTTAAGCCGTGGATACTGGTCTTTTTAGCCCTCGTGTTGCAAAATAACATACCGTAGCTTCCCAAATCATCCAACTAATCTGTGAACTAAGGCAACTTGTGATAAGCAACAAAACTGTTCAAACAGAACTTACCCAACACTTTATACTCTTAACTTTTAAAGCCATCTCTGGTTGTTTCTCATTGATCATTTTAAATAAATTATCACTAGCTTGTCACTGAATGATACTAAGAAGAAACAAACTTAAACATACTTTATATTTATCTGACGACAAAAGGGGCAACGTGGTTGGTCACTAAAAGTAAAATCTTTAACTGCATTTATATTTTTACTATCCTAACAAACACATGATTATAGGGATAGCTTTCTAATCATCCGGTGTTCCAATTATATATTAATTGGACCCAAGCTTTATGGAAGTATTAGTTTCAGTATTTAAGTACCCTTTCACTGGTAAAGAACCTGAGGACTGCAGGACTGCATGTCATCCAGATTTAAATTCTCATGTAAGGAACATTAGTGGAGCGGCCTACCAGTGGTTGGGTTATGACTTAAAGGGATGATTATAAGAAAGGGATTTTGTTTTGGCAAAAGTAAACGGATCCTTCTATATACCACTAAATTGTCTTCCGTTAGTCGTTGTTAGACTTGTAAGAAAGAAGAGCCAAGTTGTCACTGACACAACATACAAATGTATCAGAGAGGCATTTGTGTATATATATATATATATATATATATATATATATATATATATATATATATATATATATATATATATGATACTAGCCCGTCATATGACGGGATTAGTAAAATTTTTAATTTTCCAGAATTGTAAATACCCTATGAGGCAGGTAAAAAATGGTTTGTTTTTTGGATAAGAATTATCTGGTACACGCTCAATAATTTGTTTACCTTCATACTTCTCTAAAGTCTCCCGATTCTGTGAATGCAGTTTAGTATCATGTTGAATTCATTAAGTCAAACCGTGTGGTTATGTATAAAAAATAAACACACCAACGAACAAACTTCTTAATTTTCAAAGATATATAACTTAAACGCTAGATATTTTTTAGTCCGGGAAATATACCCCTAGACTTTTATGAAAAGTATTGGTTGTTAATACCGATGATAATGTTTTCATTGCAACAAAAATAATCGATGATTAAATTTAAAATTGTCACATATGTACCTAATGTATTATTTAAGTCAAATATAAAAGAAAATTATTTACGTAATATCTAAGTTCAGGGATGAAACGTATGAATATAATGCAGACAATAATTAAATAATTTAATATAAGAAATGATTAAATAAGATGGTTAAAGGAATGACGTCATAATGCTAGAAAAAATGTTATTTTTACCTATTTATTATGTGATAAATTGATAAATTTAATCGCCTTCTCTTAACCGGTTAAAATAGGGCTTGAAATAATGGCATTAAACGCTCGAAAAGGGGGGAGGGGGGATTTTGAAAGTTTAAAAGACTTGCTCTTAATTTTGCAAACCCTAATTTATCAAAAATCGAATATGGATGCCCTTATCCTTCCAGGTTCAATCCCTTCATAATTTCGAGGACAGACGGACAGATAACTTAGGCTATTATTATATAGGGGATTCATGTAATACATAAAGGCAGTAGTCTGAAAATCCAGAAATGCCTAAGCAAATAGCGACATGTGGCTCGAGAAATATGGTGTGCCGTCCCTGTGTTAGGATGAACTCCTGTCAGTGAATCACAAATAACTTCGCACTTTTTCAAAATTATTTCACATAAACTGGATAATTGTTGTTATTATAATTTTCGTTCATAAAATTTTATACTATATATACATATCTATTGCTTTTAAACTGTCATACATATGAGTCGTTTTCCTTAAAGTATTTTTTTTTTGTGTGTAAGTCCATTTTATTTTATATGGAGTTGTATTTACGGTTTTGTATTGGGATGGCTTGAAGATTATTGGTATATGTTAATGTATTCCATTTATGTTTTTTTATATTAAATTGATTTAAATTTATAATGTGATCTTTTAAAAAGTTTCAGTTAAAAGTTTGTAGTACTGCTTTTTTAATAAATTTTATGTCTTTGCGGAATGTAGACTTAAGCCACTTTTAAAGTCATTATATTTGTAATATCATAAATTACTTAAATTTATATTGACAAATATAGGAAAAATTTTAATGACTCTTTTGTGAACTCTTTATATATATAAATGTCATAGCGAATTGCATTCATTTTTATCATTAACTAACTTTCTGTAAAAACTGGATTTACACTACTTTAAGAGAAAAAGACGGTATAATAGGTGTTTTAGACCTACCACAAATAAAAAATGGTATGCATGTTTGATACCGTTCAGTCACGGCTCAGAAAGAAATATTAAAATTTGAAATTAAATATAATAGTATTTATTTAGATAACTGGCCTTTAGTGCGTCAGTAACCAAAAAGAATGTCATTTGGGCATTTGGTTTTATAGTTGTGTGAGGTGCTAGTGAGCCAGCGGATGAGAATGTTAAGAATAAGTCACATAATGATACATAATGAAGTAGCGAAACTAAATTGCGGAAAGGAGTTATATAATACTAGTTGAGCTAAGTATAAATTTGGCATATTCGAAGTCACCAAACGTTACCATAACCAGAAGAGGAACAGAAGCATTTTACCAATTGTTGTAATTTTAGGAATAGAATAGCCATGAATTTGCTTTAGAATTTATAATTAAGTTGGTTAGTTTGGGATTAAAGTACCATTACATATACATACACATATAATATATATATATATATATATATATATATATATATATATATATATATATATATATATATACATATATATATACATATATATATATATATAAATATATATATAAATATATATATATACAATATATATATATATATATATATATATATATATATATATATATATATATATATATATATATATATGTATGTGTGTGTGTGTGTGTGTGCCAGGATTTAAAATGTAGATTAATTTTAAGAGATTTTAATTAGGGATTCTTTTATTGAGAGTGACGCGACATGAGGAGTTAGCCACATAAATACGGCTCACGCGCAGTGATCTGGGCAGAGAGCAGTATGCACTTTCCACGGTCAGACCTGTAGCTCCCCGAAGCAGTTAAACCTGCCTTTGTTAGAAGTTGGGCGCCAATGTGAGACGCCATTGTAGAGTAGTGTGTGATGAGATTTAAATAAAGAGATGAAGTGGTACTCCGAACTTAAGTGACGTTTACTGGACTTTGTCATATATATATATATATATATATATATATATATATATATATATATATATATATATATATATATATATATATATAATATATATATATATATATATAAGTGTAAATAAATTTGTGAATTATCCAAACAGCTAGTATTTATTTTTTAAATATTTTCATCAGGTTTTGTATTGAAATATTTAACTTTTTTTTACAATTTTTTTTTATCTGGTTAGTAGTAATTACCCAATAAATGTAAAATATAGACGATTTTGTTCAAGAATCGTAGTTATATCTTCATTCCAATGAAGGCGAAACGATATAAAAAATCGCCAATTAATATTCAATAATTTGATTTCAAAGTCTGTTTCTATGAATATTCTAAATGAAATATTTCAGCAATCATAACTCCTCAGATTCAGAGTAGAATGAAACTTTGCGTAGATATAGTTATGAGTAACTGCTAAATATTTTTGCTATGTTTTAGTTTTAATTTTATAGTCCCTTGATATTTTGTGATTTTGTAGAATTTGACAAACCTGAGATTCTCAGATTGTGATAACGTTGTTTTAAAATATGTATCTTAATAACTAATACTAAAATAGTCTTAAATTTCTACATAACATTTTAAGACTGTTAGATTTTTTTAAATTCCAAGAGTTAAACTACTATTTACTAGTTAAAAATTAATAAAGTAAAAACTATATTCTGAATAGCAATTTTTGAATTATAAATTTTTATCATGGAATTATATTTATGATTGTATTTTAATGGTTATAAATATATACTTTAACTTAATAAAGACCAAATTAACCCGTGGAAATTTTCAGAATTTGTTTTTAGTCTTTATGAAAAAATTATGTAATATATTCGAGACAAACTTTTACGTGTTGTATACGTTTAAAGGCTTTATCTATTACAAATTTTTCTCTTTAATCAATACAAAAAGTTACGGGATAAGTTTTGACATTGGTTTTTCAATTATAAGACTGTTTGAAAATACTACTTTTATGAAAAACAGTGAATTAAAGTTATTATGTTAAGTTATGAGGACTCTTGATTTCAAAGTAAGTTTATAATATTAATAAGTAAATTATCTACAAGATAAAAACTTTACAGTATTACATTTTTTGCTGAGGTGAATATAAAATATTACTCAATACAGTAAGAAAGTACTTAGAATAAAATGATAATTAATTTTTAACTCAATATTTAATTTCTCCGAAACCTTGTAATGTAACGAATTAAAGAAAATTTTCACGAAATTCAATGATAGTAATTCCTTTTGTATTGTAGCTAATAATAGTAATTAACATTAAAATGAATAAATGTATAAATTAAACATTCAATACGTATAAATTGTTGTTAATAATAAATGTATAAATGCTAATAATATATGTATAAACTATTGTTGATTTACTCACTGGAAAAGGGAATTTTTAATTTTTAAGGGAACAAAAAGGTGAATTGTTCTTAATAATTTAACTAGAATGATTTATATTGTGTTATAAATACTGACTCTTTCGATAAGCACGAATACTTGTGCATGCGTACGGACCGCACACGGGAATTGGTACATGAATAACAACCTGGCATTAAGAAAGTTGCTAGAAAACAGGAAACAAACCGTTAAGAGTCAGTCGATGTTTTCTTTTGTATATCGCCGGTCATTTCCAATTCAGGTTCACACATTGGCGTCAATTCACTGTTGACGAATGATATTAACATCATATCAAACCATTCCAAATGTATTCAGTAACTAGATAATTTACAATGTAAATAAGCACAAACAATACTCTATATAACCCTTATCACACGCCAACCTGTATGCATTGAAAAAGCAATCGATACAGTTTACGATTCTTTTTCTGGGGAAGAAAACTTGGATTTCACGGGAGATGACGAAAAGTTTTTAAATTTTGGTTCAGGTTGAGGTGTGGTAAGGCCTTAAATCGGTTGAAGATGTTTTGTTATCACACGAAAACGCCGCGCATTCTTCATCAGGAAAAGAAATCGTAAACTGAATCCATTGCTTTTTTAATTTGTAGATGCTGACATAGGATAAGGGTTATCTAGAATATTGTTTGCACTTATTTACATTGTAATTATTTACATGGTATTTATCTCGTAACCGAGTAATACATTTCGAATGGTTTGATATCATGTTAATTATATCATTCGTTCACAGTGAATTGACGCCAATGTGTAGAGCGTTCAAATAATAAAGATTGATGGTATCGATAGCATAATAATCTTCAAAAAGTCTTTAACAATTATTTAGGATTAACGATGCCTAAAAGTTCAAGTTTTCATACGCATTGGTTGGAGTTACTTTGAACAAAAGCATAATATATTAATAACTGTTTATTAATTGATCTTTAAGGAATATAATTTTAAAAACTTTTGAACATTTCATTTATGCAGCTGGTAACTGCAGAACAGCCGAAAATTTGATTTTCATTTAAATATTAATAAAAGATGTGCAACGAAGCGAAATATATATTAATTTATAATACGGTAAATAATTAATCATAAAAATGAGGTATCTTTGTCTTTTCATATATACTTGGCATCAGGAGTGTGATGGACAAAATATTGACGTTACTTTTCTTGCACAAAGTAAGTAAAATCTCATAAGCATTCATAAGAATTAATTTTCTCCTTTAACACTATTTCACGTTTTTTGGCATTAATCCCATTCTTAGAGCAAATGCTTTTTAGAACAGCATATTATTTTGACAATTTTTATGATAGGACGTAGTGACAATAACAATGGTTGCATTTACGTTGAATAATTAATCACAATTTACCACGCGTAGTTGATGAAAAACTGAACAAGAGAAAAAAATATATATCTCGGGGAAAAATGGGCGAAATGAACTCATTTCTCTGGATTTGCATTTTTTTTACTGTGGGTATCCCAAAGAAAAAAGAATTTAGAATATAACCTCAACAAATGCGATAGTAATCGGATAAGCCTGAGACAATCAATCTATGTAATGAGGCTTAAGTACAATAAAGACTGCTAAAATTAGGTTCTGCTGCAAAAAGCTACGAGCCTTAATATATACAAAAAATTAGAAGGACTTGACCTTGGATCAACAGATCGAACAAATGTTGGACCTCCTCCACAATCGCAAAGAAATGTAAAAAGACTGTGAAAGATTTTTCTGCACTTCGGAGGAAAAAACATCTAAGACATTTGTGATTTTACTCTATTTCCACTTGGTCTTTAATTAGTTGATCCGAAATTTTATTCAATAGTGCTGGAATTAATTTTCAGCTTAGGGAATCTTAGTTGAAATAAACAAATATGTTTCGAAAGACTTAACCTTGGCAAAGCATGTAGGTAATAAAATATATTTTACTTACATGATTGTCAACGAAAATTGCAATTATCACGAATTATAAATTACTAAATGCTAATCAATTTTACACAATACTGCATATTTGGTAAAATTTAGGATTTTTTAATAACGAATATCTAAATAAATAAAATATAAATAAAACCCGTTACTCTCTGCTTCTTGTTTATAATGACCACCAAATAATTTTTTTTGTTTGTAAATTTAATAACATTTGCACTTTTAAGTATGGCCCTAAATTGTAATATCAGGAGTTAAAAGTCCACGTTTAAAGATTTAAACCTTGTAATTTCAAAAAATCTCTTTAGATTTAGTAAAATTATGCTTAGATTTACTACGGTAAACCATTGAGTTCTAATACTGATTGACTAGGATTTTTTAATAATGAATATCTAAACAAATAAAATATAAATAAAACACATTAATCTCTGTTTCTTGTTTATAATGACCACCAAATACATTTTTCGTTTGTAAATTTAATAACATTTGCCCTTATAAGTATGGCCCTAAATTGTAATATCAGGAGTTAAAAGTCCACGTTTAAAGATTTAAACCTTGTAATTTCAAAAAATCTCTTTAGATTTAGTAAAATTATGCTTAGATTTACTACGGTAAACCATTGAGTTCTAATACTAAAATGATTTCATTGATGACTTTTATAATAATTATACTAAGGACTATATTATACTTTTATAATAATTAAATTAGTTTCATTCAATATACCAAGCATTGAAAAAGTTTTCATACAATTATTTTTTATTAATATGCTTCATTCCCTAAAATCTACTTAAATTAAATCAATTCTACAGGAAAAATTCTGATATTGTGAAAAATTATATCAAGTCCAGTTAATGCTTTAACTGCTATATTGATCATTTGAGGTGGTAACCTTTGCTTCAGCGAAAGCTTTGCTATAGACAAAAATGCATAAAATATAATGAATAATACCCCAAAATTCAGAAATGGTACTTATAAGTAAAGAAGGGAATAAAGAAAAACAGCCTGTTAGAAATTTTAATAAATATTATGGATTATTTAAGCTAAGAATTCATTTTAATCCGTAGATTAATGTTATCAGATAATGAATTTTCAATCATTACTATAAAAAAAATCTTTTGTAGTGTGGTTGAAAATTCCTTTTTATGATAAATTAAAAACACATTTTGCCCGGAGACTCTTTTATATCTGTCTTCCACTGGAACTGTTTATAGGTGTCAAAATCCTCTTATAGCTAGAAATGTTTTTTAGATACCAAACAGACCTAGCTAGCTCAAGAAAATAAAGTTATTTTGAGGGGGAATTTCACACCGTTCATGTGACTTTGTCATTTCTTGCCCCATAAAGTTGGAAGTAAACATATTACAATTGGAGACTGTCTAAACAGTGAAAGGAACAATATTTTTGTAGTTGAAACTTATAAAAGTAGATTGGGGAGAACAAAAAAAAAATTAATGGTGCCACTATAAATTAATTTATTATTTAAATTTATAGCTTATCAATATTAGTTAAAATAAGTGTTTGTTACATTGCTATCTACTTAAAAATGATTGTTTAACGTAAATTTATAATAGTATGTGATATATTTGAAAGATTAGAGTGACAAATAAATATTTTTAATTCTTTAATTTCAAGATCATGTTTTCATTTAGTACTAAGTAACATCTTAGAACTTAATTTTCGAGCAGAATAAAAGTATCCAGGAAAAAAATACTTAAAGAGAAGGTAGCATAGCTTGTTATTTATTTTATTACAAACAAAACGGCTTCTTGAATATTTTTAAGCCTTTTCATGATACTTTAACTCGCAGTGTACGTGAAAATGTAAGAAAGAAATAAAAAGCTATTAAAAGTAGCAAAAGAACAACAATACCCATGGTAAATATAATTTTTATTTAAAAATCCGGCATATTTAAAAAAAAAATTAACATTTCATAATATTTTTATTAATAACCTAGAATTTGTACGGGGCCAACCATTTTCCCCTAGTACTACAGAATGTCACGGGGTAAAAATCTTTTTCTGGTTGACAAAAAGTGCTCTTATTTATTTTAAAAAGAGAAGTGGGATAGCTTCAAATTTCCTAAATATTTTTGGTTATTATTAAGGTTTCATTATACTCGTAAACATTGTTTTTCTGGTGTAGTAGACCGAAGAAACTTATAGATGTGAAATCCCAGAAGTCTTACATTGTAGACTACTGGAATGGTCTGGGAGACTTATTCGCATATATTTATTTTTTCAAGCTGACTATTGTCGTGTAGTCCTCCTTTATATTTGAGTATCAACCTGTTATCAAATGTATAGTGGTGATTTATTTTTAATTGCGTTGTGTTAAGTATTTTTGTACTAAATTTAACCACAGGTTCTGAGAAACTACAGACATAAATATAAAAATAAACTAACAGCTAAATTGACAGAAACCGAGACTAGCTTAATATTAAAAAAAATAAATTTATTAACATATATATATATACATCTATGTACAAATAATGCTAATGCTAATTTAATGATGCTAATTTTCATAAGTAAGTTTTGTCAACATCCTATAAATTCGTTCTGACAAATTTTATATATTTAAGAATTTTTGTAAATAGATAGAGGACCTAATCTCGATTTCAAAAATGTATGCAAAATGGGGGTACCTTTGTGGGTCTAAAATGTTGGGCCCGGAACACTTCTGGTTGAAGGGTATCTATGGCTGATCAAGAGAGGGAATCTATATATCATCCGTCGGTCTCGTCAGGGGCTTTCTCTTGAGTCTTTGGTGTGCGGTCGTACTATTTGGTGCAGGAACACTTCCTGTCGGACTTGGCTAGACTCTCCTAGTTTGGACTATCGAGCACCTTCTCCTCTGGACTCACGAACAACTTCCGTCGGACCCGATTGGTCTCCCGACTTTCGAACACCTTCTTTTGGGACCTCCGAACCTCTTCTCTGGGACCTCCGAACCCCTTTTCTTGTCTTCCAATCGGGATAGTTGTAAGGATTTCATTGGCCTGCTTCAACTCCGCCTTGAGACCGCCAACGTGCCAAACCTTATCCCTTCTAATTGGGCACTGTCCCTTAGGGACTCATAAATACTCCACAAAGGTACATTCTTATTTAATGTAAAGTACGGAGACGGG
Source organism: Pardosa pseudoannulata (assembly GCA_032207245.1). Lineage (NCBI taxonomy): Eukaryota > Metazoa > Arthropoda > Arachnida > Araneae > Lycosidae > Pardosa > Pardosa pseudoannulata. Next base: position 106,326,547 of record CM063502.1, read on the forward strand.
ATTCTAATCTGGGACTGGGATCAGAACCTCGCCCGAGACCACCGTACAAGACAAACATATCCGATGAATAGAAATTTATGGTCCTCCCCCCTCTTTACTAAGATGTGATGAGGTCAGATTTAGATCCCGAACATTTTACTACTTGTATGAATGAATCAATTATATAACAGATCTAAATCGCCTCATCACAACTATCTGGTGATTATATGTAGGCATGCGTATTGTCACTCTGTTCCGGCATGAGTCAGACGGAACTATCATATGTAGGTATAAAATATTGAGAATGAACAAGTTAGTATAACATTTATTTTACACCATAGAAAATATAAAATATATAGTGTATATATACAGCGGAAAATCGTTTATACAAACTCGCTTATACGAAGTAATCAGTTATACAAAGTGTTGCGCATTCCCAGCCAAATTCCCATGAAATCCATGTACTAATTTATTCATTTATTTGAATATTAAGTTATAAGATATATTGCTTAATACGACAAATCAATTTTGCTGCCCTAACCTAAATTTTATTTGGTTATACGATATATGTATGTATATATGTGTGTGTGTGTAATATATCAAAATTATTTCACTTTAATATCTCATAAAAAATTATCCTCTCTCCCATTCTATTTCTTTCAAATCTATTTTCCCAGCCACAAAATATCGTAATTAAAGCAGAGTCCACGACTTGAAATTCTGCTAACCCATTTTCCAAAGCTTTCTGTGCAATAGGTGTAAATTTTCTGTCCACTCACCACATTTTTCAGCTGTCACTGGCAATTGGCCCAGTTTTTCTCATCCTATCTAAGTTACTTTTATTGTTAAATTCGTCGGCTAAGCTACTTTCTCTGGGAAAGATTTCGTCTCCGTCTCGCTCCGTCCAACCCAGCTCCAGCACGTGTTTTCATGATCATTCTCTCTTCTGCCGTTGACTGGTATAGATATCATTTTTAGGAGCTAATGAATAAAGTTTCGCTACGAACTCAGCCTATTGTTAACAGGATGGCAAGACTGCAACCACTTCAATTAGTCTAGGTAATTAGACTTCTCCTTCCTCAGAAAAGAAAAAATAATAGGGGATACAATGATTACTTATGACCGGTGAATTAATTTTTGCCTTGTTACACACACACACACACACACATATATATATATATATATATATATATATGTATGTGTGTGTACATATATTATTCAATTTATTGTACGATATTAGGCTATATAAATATTACGCAAAATTTTATAAAATCTTTTTACGTAATGGAAATTTTAAAGTTACATAAACTAAAAAAATAAACTTTTAGTAATTATATAAGTTTTATTCGATTTTTTAGTTATCAGTAATAACAACTTTGATGATTTTTGAGAGATTGGGATTAATGAGAAAAGATAGATTTTTTATACAACCACATTTCGTTTCCCTGTCTACATACACACACACACACACACACACACACACACACACACATATATATATATATATATATATATATATATATATATATATATAATATATATATATATATATATATATATATATATATATAGTATATATATATATATATATATATATATATATATATATATATATATATATATATATAATATATATATATATATATATATATATATATATATATATATAACAA
>CM063502.1:106333198-106408198 GCA_032207245.1 Pardosa pseudoannulata
TTAAATAAATATGTATAAATATATTTATATATATGTATATATATATATATATATATATATGTGTGTGTGTGTGTGTGTATAAATATATATAGTTAGTATCCAATGCTGATTCCATGGCACAATGATCGACAATCTCCCGAAGTGTTAGCGGCCATCTAAAATTGCCTGAAAAATAAAAACAACAAACCTAAATTTGTTTCTGCTGGGACTCAACACAGCAAGATAAAATGATGTTTATTTTCGTCATTTTATCTTGTCACAGTCCAAATAAATTAGTCAAAAGCTTTCTATTAACAATTCATTTTATTCAACATAAAAAAGGACCTGCTGCGTGTTCGCCTTCTAAGACAATTGCAAGCAAAATTGATGGATACTTGATAACTTAAGAAATGCGAACCCGTTTTCCCAGAAATTTGCGTAAATTTAACATTCATGTTATTTGTTAGCGATCCATTTGGTCCCTCAAAATTGCAAAATCAACGATTAGGGTCCCATTGCATCTTGCTTATCCTGTAAGATTGGAAATACGCAATTGAGAAAAAAAATTGTAATTTAAACTTTTATTGACGAGAGAAAAAAGAAGATATTGTGTTCTTGTATTAAAGTTATTTTCTTCATAAAGATTGAGAATTAAAACAGGGAAAATAATTTACAGATTTTTAGATTAAATACGGACGTTTTGATTAAATATCTGATATATTACAACCCCCTTCTCATATATATGTATACATATGTTTGTGTATGTGTTTGTATGAATATCTACTAATGTATATATATATATATATATTCATACATTCTACATAATATGTAATGTGCGTTTTTTACAAGCGAAAAGCTAATTATACCCATGCTGGATAAGGAACAACCGTTACGCTGTAAGAATAACAGCAAAATTTGAAAATAAAAATGGTGACATTAATGAGACAATCCGTCTTTGACGCTATTTATCCCAAACTTTTTACGTTTAATTATATTGCGATGTAACCAACCAGCTGTTGCGAGGTGTTAAATGTGAGTATACCAGGTATGGATTATAACAATCGAAACTAAGATTCGTATAGTAGTTATATAAGATTGGTGGAACTAAGCAGAAAGTTGGTGTTCTCGTAGCAACTAAAGATTATTAGAATCAAAAGAGAACCAAAGATTTTCGGTATAGAACTGAGAGAAATTTATTTTAAAATATAACTATAATTAAGTTGGTTATTTTAGTTAAAATATCATTACATACACACACATGTGTGTTTGTGTGTAGGGCTGTTTGTATGTAATGTGTGGGCGTGTGTGAATGACTATGTAAGTGGATGGGCAAATTACGGACTACGTATCAGATCCGACCATTCTGAAAATTCTATCTGGTCTTCCTTAAATTAAATTACACATATGATATTATAATAATTTATAATAAAAAACTTATTTTCTTCAATTCAGACAAAGTTCGAATCATTTCACACATTTGTCCAGTTATATACACGATGTTTTAATTTCAAATTAGAAATTTACAGATAAGTGAAGGCTTTCTCCGTTAACTAGATTAATCCAATGTAGACAAATGACTGCTAGGATTTGAAAGAAATTATTAAACTCTGCCTAGTGACATTTGCTTTTGTCAAAAATTCTAACATTTCTTATTTCCTAAGGAAAAAGGGAGGACAGTTAGCTCCATTTAAATAGCGGTCAAGTTATTAAAAATTAAGTGTTTGGGTTATTGTAAAATATTTCAATCCCCAAAATTTTTACTTAAAAATGCAAAGTTGATTCAGACTGTCATACTCTTAAAAAAATAATAATGGATCCGGGAATATCTGTTACAGTTGTTAAAATTTTAAAATTTATTTTACATTGAGCCTGATAATGTTTTTCAGTTTGATTTTTGGCCCACTCCGAGAAAAGTTTATTCATCTCTGAATTATGACATTTGTAGGTGCATGTAAATGCGAAATTTTTCTATTACCTCTTTTACTATTACTCTCGCTTTTAAAACAACATAGCCGATTAAATCTTTTTTTTAGAGTATAACTAAAATATCTGAGACGCAAAGGAACTTTCCCTCTGTCGAGGCACGCATTTCCGAGAATATATATATATATATATATATATATATATATGTATATATATATATATATATATATATATATATATATATATATATATATATATATATATATATATATATATATATATATATATATATATATATATATATATATATATATATATATATATATATATATGTATATACAGAGATATTAGTAATTATCTCTGGAGCATCAAAACGCATTAGTAAAAAACCAAGATGATTATAGTAAAAATAAACCTAGCTTCAAATACAGAAATTATTGAAGTTTTTTTCATAATAGCAGTTGGCACAAGATAGCAAGATTTAATTCAAGTTTTCATCCTTTTTTTATCGCTTTCGAATATGACATACGTCTTTTGACCCATGATCCCCAGATGCAACACAGTTTGACTTTTACTTGTGGGGCTATACAGGGTGTCTCTTAAATGCTTTGACAAACTTCTAGGAGAGGTAGGGCATATCAGAATGATGAAGAATTGAATAAGAACTCATGGGCCGAAACGTTATGGGTAACGAGTAGAAGAAATCAAAGATGGAGAAGAAAAGAAGAGAGTGATTTATTTGAAACATTTTTTAAACATAATGAATACAAATGGTGTACGACATGATAACAGCTCGAATGTTACATCAAATGCTAGAAGTTTGTGCCATCAGACACCGAACATACACCGTCGAAACATTGACTGCCGGACACAGTCGAAGCCATTGGGAGTTTCTTTGATCTTAGCAGCTGCGTAGACGAGTCTTGCCACGAGATCCATTTCATACTCCACAGGATTATGATAAGCTACACATTTGAAAGTTCCTCCTAGAAAGCTGGATATCAAGGCTAGATGAATCTGGTAAACGTGAGATTCAGGAAACCTGTCAACTACATTCAATCCACCAATTCGGGAATAAAGTGTTCAAGTGGCCGAAATGAGCCAGCCGAAAATGAGAAAGCCCCACATGATGTTGCAACCACATGTTGCGTTTCATACAAACACACACACATACACACACACGTATATATATATATATATATATATATATATATATATATATATATATATATGTGCGTGTGTGTGTATTATACCTACATATACATATACATACAATGACATACATATATGAAGCATTCTATTATGCAACGTATTTCTCAATCCTGTGTACTTATATATTCACTTAAACGATATTTATCTACACAAAAAGTTCACTTATACGGAGAGATATTTTACCTCTCAACTTCAATTTTATTTAGCTACAGTACGGTACCACGTGTTTCCTGCGGACCGTTTAAGATTGCTTTTCTTTAATTTTTACCCAAGTTCACCTATCTTGCTCACATATATAGATTTTTCAGTAAAATCAGTAGTTTTGTTGTGTTCATAACATCGTTTATATTTTTCATGTTTTAACAAAACAAATAGAGAATAAGTAAAAGAAAAAACACGTTTTCTATGGATAAGAAAATAAAAATCTGAAAGAAATTGGGGATAACCATATTCATATAAAAACTGATAATGTAAAAAAAAGTTAATTCCATTGTCTTCCCTTGAAGCAAATGTGGAAAAGAGACGAAATCGGGAGGAATTTCATGAATGTTAGATCAAGCTGCCTCACAAGAACTGTTGACACAAGATGGACTCTTCGTGATTTTCGAAAGGAAAATGAACGACACAAGCTAAAAATTACTGATTTTTCCAAAAATTAAATCGAGCAGTTTTACGAAGGTCACAAGGTTTCAGTTCCATACTTAGGTTCATATTATAATTTCCTTGCAATTTTCTTGCTTGTTGTTCCAGAGTTAATGTTTGTATGATTTTTTTATAAGTAGTTCAGAAAGTTTTCATTGAGTATGTGTTTTCTATTTCTCTTGACATTTAACTATATTTTAGCCTACAGTTATTATATAAAAACCATTCGTTGTATTTTTTTATGTAATTGATACTTACAGCAATTTGCTGTATTTGATGTATAAGATAAAATTCAATTTATTGTTGTAGTCTATAGATATTAACTTTAATATACGTTTATGTATTGAAAAAGAATGAAAATTCATAGTTCTGGTTTCTTATTCTCATTGGCGGAACAACTTTTATTCTTACATACAAGGTTCTTAAATACTCGAAAAATTTACTTTTCCTCTTGACTTCCTTTAAGTGAGATTCTACTACATGTATAAATATATATATATATATATATATATATATATATATATATATATATATATATATATATATATATATATACATATATAAATATATATATATATATATATATATATATATATATATATATATATATTTGAGATCAATTCCTGTCGTTGATTAAAGATATTAATATATTTAAGTAATATACTTCTAAAGATAAGCTTCTATCTATAGATTATCTTGGTTGTATCTTATGCTTATACAAAATAAAAATTCTAATATTATGTAAAACTAGGTTATCTTTCCGTAATCATATTACTGTTATATGCTTATTTAAATTCCAATAATATCAATGTAAGATTTCTAGTCTTATTTTTCTGAGATTTTATTTTACGTGATCATATTTTTTATATAGTTAAAAGAATAAAAATTTATATATATATATATATATATATATATATATATATATATATATATATTTGTCCTAGAGCAATTCCTTTCGTTGTGTAAAGATATTAATCTATTTAAGTAATTTATTTCTAACGATAAGATTCTATCTATAGATTATCTTGCTTGCATCTTATTCTTCTACAAAAGTAAAAATTCTAACATTATATAAAATTAGGTTATCTTTCCGTAATCATATTACTTTTATATGCTTATTTGAATTCCAATAATACTAATGTAAGATTTCTAGTCTTATTTTTTGAAGATTTATTTTACTGTATGAATGCGTAATTTTACGTGATTATATTTTTATATATTTAAAAAACAAATATTTATATATATATTTCTCTGAGAGCAATACCTTTCATTGTTTAAAGATATTAATCTATTTAAGTAATTTACTTCTAAAGATAAACTTCTATCTATAGATGATCTTGCTCGTATTCTATTCTTATACAAATTAAAAATTCTAACATTAAGTAAAGCTAGGTTATTTTTCAGTAATCATATTACTGTTATATGCTTATTTAAATTCCAATAATACCAATGTAATATTTATAGTCTTATTTTTGCTGAGATTTTATTTTACTATATGAATGCGTAATTTTACCTGATCATATTTTTTATATATTTCAAAAAATAAAAATGTATATATATATATTTCTCTGGTTATAATTCCTTTCGTTGTTTAAAGATATAATCTATTTAAGTAACTTACTTCTAAAGGTAAGCTTCTATCTATATATTATCTTGCTTGTACCTTATTCTTATATAAAAGTAAAAATTCTAACATTATTTAAAACAAGGTTATCTTTCCGTAATCATATTACTGTTATATACTTATTTAAATACCAATAATACTAATTTAAGATTTCTAGTCTTATTTTTCTGAGATTTATTTTACTGTATGAATACGTAATTTTATGTGATCACATTTTTTATATATTTAAAAAAACAAAAATTTATATATATATATTTCTCTGAGAGTAATTCCTTTCGTTGTTTAAAGATAATTATCTATTTAAGTAATTTTCTTCTAAAGATAAGCTTCTATCTATAGATTATCTTGCTTGTATCTTATTCTTATCCAAAATAAAAATTCTAGCATTATGTAAAACTAGGTTATCTTTCAGTAATCATATTAATGTTCTATACTCATTTAAATACCAGCAATACCAATTTAAGATTTCTAGTCTTAATTTCCTGAGATTTTATTTTACTGTATTAATGCGTAATTTTACGTAATTATATTTTTTATATATTTAAAAAACAAAAATTTATATATATATATATATTTCTCTGAGAGCAATACCTTTCATTGTTTAAAGATATTAATCTATTTAAGTAATTTACTTCGAAAGATAAAATTCTATCTATAGATTATCTTGCTTATATCTTATTCTTATACAAAATAAACATTCTAACATTATGTAAAATTAGGTTATCTTTCAGAAATCATATTACTATTATATACTTATTTAAATACCAGTAATACTAATTTAAGATTTCTAGTCTTAATTTTCTGAGATTTTATTTTACTGCATGAATGCGTAATTTTACGTAATCATATTTTTTATATATTTAAAAAAATAATAATTTATATATATATATATATATATATATATATATATATATATATATATATATATATATATTTCTCTGAGAGCAATTTCTTCCGTTGTTTATTAAAGATATTAATCTATTTAAGTAATTTTCTTCTAAAGATAAGCTTCTATCTATAGATTATCTTGCTTGTATCTTATTCTTATACAAAATAAAAATTCTAGCATTATGTAAAACTAGGTTATCTTTCAGTAATCATATTAATGTTCTATACTCATTTAAATACCAGCAATACCAATTTAAGATTTCTAGTCTTATTTTTCTGAAATTTTATTTTACTGTATGAATGCATAATTTTACATGATTATATTTTTTATATAATTAAAAGAATAAAAATTTATATATATATATATTTCTCTGAGAGCAATTCATTTCGTTGTTTAAATATATTAATATATTTAAATAATTTACTTCTAAAGATAAGCTGTAGATTATATCTATCTATAGCTTATCATTACTATCTACCTATAGATTATCTTGCTTGTATCTTATTCTTATACAAAATAAGAATTCTAACATTATGTAAAACTAGGTTATTATTCAGTAATCATATTACTGTTCTATACTTATTTAAATACCAGTAATACCAATTTAAGATTTCTAATCTTATTTTTCTGAAATTTTATTTTACTGTATGAATGCGTAATTTTACGGGATCATATTTTTTATTCATTTAAAAAAATAAAAATTTATATATATATATATATATATATATATATATATATATATATATATATATATATATATATATATATATATATATATATATATATATATATATATATATATATATATATATATATATATATATATATATATATATATATATATATATATATATATATATATGAGAGAGAGAGAGAGCAATTCCTTTCGTTGTTTAAAGATAGTTATCTATCTAAGTAATTTACTTCTAAAGATAAGCTTCTATCTGTAGATTATCTTGCTTGTATCTTATTCTTATACAAAATAAAAATTCTAACATTATGTAAAACTAGGTTATCTTGCAGTAATCATATTACTGTTATATTTTCATTTAAATACCACTAGTACCAATTTAAGATTTCTAGTCTTATTTGTCTGAGCTTTTATTTTACTGCATAAATGCGTAATTTTAGTTGAGCATATTTTTTACATATTTAAAAAAGTAAAAATTTATAATATTCATCAAACCGAGAAAGAGAATAATTTGCAAAATAACCAGTTTAAAAAAAAAACTAAACAATTTCACACGATAACATTTTTCAACAATACATGTAATTTGTATCGTGTATCTTGGAATGGCGGAACGCATCTGAAGCTTAAAAATATCTCTTACACTATCCCACGCAAAAAAAAATATTAATTACGTTAATCATTGTTAGCGAGAACGAAAAAAAATGCCCTCACACATTATATTTAGTTTTCCTTATTTCGGGATAGTGCATTGATCCTTGCACGAAATATGAAATGTCAGAGGTTATTTAAATAGGACTGTTGTTTAGATCAGGACTGCGAAAATCAATTAAATATATTTTGGCCCTAAAATGAAAGTTTCTTGCGTTAAATAGTTTAACTATGTTTACTATTTTCAAAAAAAGTTGCAATTTTGTCATGTATATCTATTTTTTGTGGAGTCCAACTTGGAAATGTTTTCATTAATCAATAAAGGAATCTGCTATTATTCGAGCTATTTTCAGGTTTTTGAATTGCCTAAAAACACTACTTATGTATATTTTACTTCATTGTAGCTTATTTCTAAAAACATTTTTAATTACTTTTATTCAAAACAGGGCAGTGTATATATATATATATATATATATATATATATATATATATATATATATATATATATATATATATATATATATATAATATATATATATATATAATATATATATATATATATATATATATATATGTGTGTATATGTGTGGGTGTATATATATATATATATATATATATAGTAATATATATATATGTATATATTTTATGTATACATATATATGATACATAGTCTTATATATGTATATATATGTATATATTTTAGATATATATATGTGTGTGTATATGTATACACATATTATACATTTAGATATATATGTATATATATATATGTATATATATATATATATATGTGTGTGTGTGTGTGTGTGTGTATACATACATACATTATCCAATGAATAAGAAACCTGCAACAGTTTTTACAAAGACTCGCTAGTGACGTGAGTATGCAAAACTTGTAGAATTGGATGAAACTTATCAAAATGATAGTATATGTTACGTATGCGGTTGCATGTTTCGGTAAATAAAATAGATGGGATAAATAGTATATATTTCACCATTGGAAAGAGTGTCTATAGAATTGAGCTATTAAGAAGAAGCCTCAGTTGTGAAGATAGCAGTACTCAGTGGTTTCTAATAAGCAGTTATTTAAGGTGTTCAGCAATTAAAAGCAGATCCCTAAGTGCATAACTAAAGGACTTAACTGTGATTTGAATACAATCAACCAAGACCGTAATAAGCCTTTCTTTGTCGGATTCTACGTTATTAAAATGACTCTACTGTACTTCAACTGAAAGAAACCCCCAACCAAAGTGCGTCCCAACTCATATCGGTACCAACTATGAGCAGATAATTGTAGAGGATGGTATTACATAGCCAGATACCTCTGAAGAAACTTTCTTGCTTGATTCGCACTGTGCAAGAGTCTAGTAGGAGTATTATAGTGTGAGGCATATTCTACTGGTATGGAAACGATTCCCTAATTTTCACTGAGAGTAAGCATACATTCATACAATACCATATTGGCACATCTCGTCCGCCCTGCAATGCTACATTTTTACTCAGCAACTTTACATCATGTCAGAATCGTTCGAGATCGGTTCACCCAACACCAATCAGATTTCCAAATCTTCCCTGGCCATCTCAAAGCCCACATCTCAATCCAATGTTAAATGTTTAAGACATGTTGGAGAAGCGTATCCGTCTGAAATCTCCTTCTATCCAATTTACAGGATCTTAAGATCTCTGTAGCCAAAGAATGGTATTCTCTGAAAGTGGATGTAAATGCGCTCCAGAAGCTTATAAATCGATTCCCTCACGAATACTGGCTGTTATCGGTGCAAAACGAGATCCAACAACATATTCTTATTCATTGGCCCATATGTTAACAGTAGACTGTAGCGTTCCAAACTAAAACCATCGCCATTATGTGTATGTGGTGCTGAATAGGAGAAAATACATCTTTTAATTTCAAAATTAAATTTTTAAACTTGTATTTTTATCTACTTATTTACTTTTTATAGTATCTTAGCTTTTTTAAGTATTATTTGAATTATATTAATTAAAATTGTGTAGTCTTAAATTTATTATAAAATTTATTGAAAAATACATAATTTTCAATTTCTAAATTAAACGGTAAGCTTATATTTTTAACTACTTACATATTTCTTACTTCTTTTAGCATTTTAAAAATGTTTGAAACGGAATGATATGAATTAAAAAAATTTTAGTGGTATTTATATTCTAAGTCATGTAAACTTTATTTTAACCTTGTAAGTTTTAAAAGGTTCTTGTGAAATATACTTACTCCTAACATCACAATACTTAAACATTTATGGTAAGCATTTCGCTACCTCTCATTGAATATGACGTCTGTTGATAATTTGGGAACCAAAAAAATATTTAATAAACCACTTGACCTTATAACATGGTTTCATCAATCCCCTATATAATAACAGCCTAAGTTATCTGTCCTCGAATTTATGAAGCAGTTGGACCTGGAATGGATAGAGGCATCTATATTGGATTCTTGATGAGTTAGGGTTAGCAAAATTCAAAGTGAGTAAAGTTTATCTTCTCCTAAACTATCGATCCGATTTTAAATTGGTATAAATAGGCTTCATATCACAGCGAAAAATACTGTTGTCTTTAAATTGTTCGAAATCCACCCCTTCCTGCCTTTTCGAGCGTTTAAAATGGCAATTTTCCCCGGTTAAGAGCAAGCGATTAAATTTATCAATTTATCACATAATAAATAGGTAAAAATAACATTTTTTTCTAGCATTATGACGTTATTCCTTTAACCATCTCATTTAATCATTTCTTATTTTAAATTATTTAAATATCGTCTGCATTATTTTCATACATTTTATCACTGAACTTAGATATCATGTCAATAATTTTCTTTTATATTTGGCTTAAATAATAGATTAGGTACATATGTGATAATTTTACGTTTAATCACCTATTATTTTTTGTTGCAATGAAAATTTTATCACCGGTATGAAAATCAAATTCTTTTCATAAAAGTCTAAAAGTCTATTTCACGGACTAATAAATATCTATCGTTTAAGTTATATATATTTGAAATTAAGAAGTTTGTTCGTCTGTCTGTTTGTTTTTTATACATAACCACAGGGTTTATAATCGATTCGCTAAATTGTGTACATCATTCATATATACCGCCAAATAATCACTGTGAATATTAAAACCTCTGCTGTCCATCCTATCACGTAATATGACAAGATAAATTAAAGTTGGCAACTAACATAAGGTCAGTAAAGTTTTTTTTAATGTTAATTTTATATTTTATCATGTCCAAAACTTTTCGAGATAATTCTAAACTTTTAAGATAAATTCGAGGAGGATAAATAAGCATGTATCTTATTACTTATTTAGGTATATCAAAAAAGCATTTTACTGATCCCGCCATATAACGGGCTATATGCTAGGAAATATATATTAGCTTTAGATTAAGAATAGAAGACAACACCAGGAGGTCCATATTGCTTGTATGTGACCTTTCATTCATTTGATCAATATGCTTCATTAGATACTTTTTTTCTGTGGTCGTAGGCAAGGGGGAGATTTAGGAGACCAGGTCCCCTCAGAAATTCTAAAATGTCCGTTTCATGGAAAGAAAATGAACCATGTGGGCGGTTGTGTCATCTGCTTAGCTGTGCATAAAAAACAGTGTGCTTAGAACAGTTTCTAAAGTGACGATGAGTTAAAAGACGATGCAAATTCTATTCGATAAGTAAGAGAGTATTGACTAACACTCACAGCAACTCATCCCAATATTGATGCACAATCGGAAGAAATTGGGAAAAGTCTTTACAAATCTTCAAGTCGAACATTCCGAACGAGTGCAGAATGGTTAGGATGCTGGCATTCGGAACCGGAGTTCTTGGGTTCGAATCCCACTATGGCATGGTTATTCGTAGCCGTTCGGAATCGGCTTTAATCAGTAGGTCCCGGTCTCATTAGCCCTCGTGTTGCAAAAAGTAGACCGTAGCGCTCCAAAAATCAAACCAATCAAGTCGAACTTATTTTATAATATACTAGTAAAAATTTTAAGCATGCTCATTTTCATTTAAAATTATTCTTTTTGTTTGGTTATACTTCTGTTTTAAAATTTAGAATTTAATACCAATCATAGTTTATACCTTTTCAATTTTAATTTTAATATTAACCCCTTGGCATACAATGACGTCTGGGAGACGTCAGTCTTCTCATGTGCCAAAGTACGTTTTGACATCTCCGAAACGTCGATAGCTGTCTCCGACAGACGTCGTGCTGCATTATATTAAATCATAATTTTAGGCTGTTACTTAATTATTGTACATTAGCATCATATATAAACCTCATTAAATGTTACACAGAAATACGTTACAGCTCCAACAGACGTCGTGCTGCATTATATTAAATCATAATTTTATGCTGTTACTTAATTATTGTACATTAGCATCATATATAAACCTCATTCAATGTTACACAAAATGGCAAATATCAAAGTAAAACGTTTTCTTTCTCAAATTTTCCAAAATTTTTCAAATGAGCCAAAACTAAATAGTTTTTTTCGGACACATCAGATTCCGTTTTACTTGTAAGTCAAGGGGTTAAATTCATTGTGCATTTACTTCATTACTTATTCTAGGCATCTATAGGATATATTTACTATACCCTTTTATAACCATTTTGAGATTTTCAAACCATATTGTATTATGATACTCATTAGGGGTATTCATACATAAGAAAACCTCTCGTTTTTCTGAATTATCGTTTACAAAAAACAAAGTCTTTCCTCTTGGTCCCCCTCCGAATATAATTTCTGGCTAAGGCTCTGATTTTTTCGATTGTAGTATTTACAAAATATGTTTCATAAGTATTATGTACTGCAACATAAACACAAGGGGCGACATTAAACATAGATCCTACCACAAATGGATATAAAATCAAATTAATTTAAGATATCTTACCCCGTTCAGAGCCCTTATTTTAAATACGTCTTTCAAAACTTTTAATTTTGGTTTTGTATATATCTGCAACTAAAATTTAAATTTAGCTATTAATATTTAATGTAAACAGAAATAGTTTTATGAAAATCAATAAAATGTATGAAATTTTGATGAAAATTAGCAATACTTTAAAAAATAATAAAGGTATATAAGCAAATTTATTTTAAAAAATCTTATTAGAAGTGTCATTTGCATAGTTTTCCAGGGGTATGAACTACAATTTAGAAAATGTTATCATAAAAATTGCTTTTAGTTCAAGTTCTATAAAATAAGTTTAGTAACAGTTCATAAGCAATATCAAACGAATATATTCTTTAAATTTTGGGTTATGAACTTTCAAAGTCAGTTATACAAAAAGAAACACATTTCGAGAAAAAATCATGTTTAGTTTAAGTACTTTTAATAAAAATTATGTATACATACATACATACATCTAAAATTCATCAAATTTATATTTTATATCTCCTTTTATAGCATATTTAGAATTTTCCTTTTTTTAAAACTAGTCTATGTTTTTACTGGCCTCTTTTATGCTTGGCATTAACTGGTGCTTTCTTGGATAATTTATTCGGCCTACAGATATGAGAAAGTTTTAACTGTTTGACCTTCAATGTAAGTACCAGCTCTATTAAAAACATTTATAACGTTTATATTAAGACCTTTATAAATATTATTAAATTGCTTAATAGCCAAATATGTTCCTAATTTCAAAGTTTGCTCTTCAGCAAATATATATTACGTTTTGCTACAAAAGACCATTCGCATTTGATTCGTTTGCATTTTGTGTTTTGCCATGCAAACTTTTTTAATGAAATTTTTGATTACACAATTTCATATGCACAAGTTTGATAATGTTTTATATGATCTTTAAAAGATTTCTCTATGTTTATTGGAAATACTGTTCAGCTGCAGCAGCTCTTTTAGACTTACCAATGCTATGTGCATATTTTTAAGTTATTTATATTAAAGCTAGCTATTCTGTAATATTTTTGTAGTTTGTCGAAAAAAAATTTTGTTATCTTTTCTTGTCCGTCGAGGACCTACTTTTTGTTTATTATAGATCAAACAACCCTCTCAATATGATGAATGTTTTATACTGTCTTCACCAAAAACACTTTCGACAGTATTATTAATATTCATTTCTGAAACTTATTCATTTTTTACACAGTTTTGAGGCATTTCTGGTCATTTAAACTTCCGCTTTCGGCTTTTTTACATTTCAGGTCTTTTATGAAATTATTCTTATCTCCCTTTCTAACTAACGTAAAAGGAAAGTAAAATATGCTTTGCAAAACTAAGAGTATTTCATATACAATAAAACCGTAAAAAGTTTAAATTTTGAGCGGAATTGGATATTTATTACGTGATAAGATACTTTAATAATCTGAATTTATTTTCCTAATTTAATCTTAATACGAAAAGTATTTAAAAATATCATTGTTAAAAAAGGGGTTTCTTAAAAGCGATACAATGTGTACATTATATTTTTCAAATAAAAATGATAAATTTGTAGAATGTAAAACTATTTTAAATTACTTGAGGGAAAACAGCTCATAAAATTAAGCATTGTTAAGTGAGTATTATATTTTTCCCAATTCTACAGTAGTTAAAAGAAAAAGTTGTTAATTTTGATGCAGAGTCCTATTTTTGGATCTGAGTATTTAATTCTCTTAATTTTCGCTGTGCTTCCAGATCAGCCGGGATAACCATTCCAAAAGATCATGGGTCATGAGGATAGTGATGTAGGTCACTAGTTTGCGTTGGTGATAAATTAATCGAATACGTCCAAGTTCTTTGAATGAAAGTGAACTGAAATTTAAATTGTGGGTCGCCTCAACCAGACCAAAAGTAATGTAAAAACAGCATTTTAATAAAAAGCTAAAGAAAGTGAGAAAATAAATTTTTATTTTTAACGATAGTTTCAAAATACGAATGATTGTATAAATATATCAGACACAAAACATTTTCCCATAGATGATACTTAAAATAATATTCTTATATATTTAAGTAAACACTGATTAAAAGAAATTGAATATTTTTCAAGCTACTATGATTATGAGGAAATTACAATAGCTTTGTTTAATCACATTCTTGATATTGTAAGGACTAAATTGATAAATATTGTTATTATTTTTGTCTTACAAAAACTATTTTAAAACTGTTGTGTCCAAATTTTAATCTTTTGTTGTCGATTGTAAAGCAACATACATGCGGTTGTACAGATTGCTTTCCAAGAAATACAAAAGGATGTTGGTATTTATTCTTACTATTTAACCAGGTAACAGTGTTGCATGATTATCATAAAAACATGCTGAAAATAAAAACCTAATGACAGTAAATCTTTTTGCTGTAATTCGGAAAGCAGCATACGTGCGGTTAAATGCGTGACTTTCCATTAAATACTGAAGAGTGTTTGAATGTAATCTTATTTAGCCAGGTAACAATGTTGCATGATTGACATGAAAACCTACTGAAAACAAGATAACTATAATTATGCATGTTGATGTTTAACTTAGATTGCTGTCAATTGTCTTCCTTTATTTGAGACTTTGAGTAGTTAAAGTAAGAGACTGTCGTCTTTTAGCTGATTCCATACTACAAACTTACATTGCATGATTCAGTCCCAAACTTTCAAACTTTGATTTCATATTGCAGTTACACAGCCAAGTGGGCTGGTAATTGAAGTCCTGAGGGAAGTACTCAGTGGTTGGTATCTGAACTAAGTGGTCGTTCTGGCTAAAGGTTAAGCGTCTTCCATTTAAAAAATAACATATCTAGAAAATATTAAGATTAATTATGCTTTAAGATATTGTAAAGTTGCTCCTTAACTCATATAAAAGTTAATTAGTATTTATATACATGCTACAAATATTTGAGTCTCGTAGACGATGATAGTTTTTAAAAGAAAATAACAGGATTAATGGGAGATTCAGAAATTTTAATATTATCTGCAAGTGTCAATTTAAGTCTTTATATGTATTGAAGAACTAAAAGATCCACAAAATATCCTTTTCACAGTGAAGAACTTTAAAGACGGTTTTATTGATTGTTGCTATCCTGCAATTCACTTAATTTGCTCGTAGAATCCGCACCAAATGGTGACACTAAATTAAATTTATATCTCAAAGTTTCATTTATCCTTTGATTGAAGGAGCATGATTTTTACTGAAATAAACTTTGACTTAAAAAAAATTATAATTATGTAGAGACTCTAGAGGTAGATTTTTCATATAGATATTTTCAAAACCTTTATGTTAAATAATTTTTGTGCTAAATATTTTACAATATTTGTGATAAATACATATTTTTTTCATTTGTAGAAAATATAATTTTTCCTATTAATTATTGTTACGTTTCAAAGTTTTTTAATTATTTTTAAATTCTTGAAATAATTCTAAGATTCTGAGTAGAATATTTTAAATTTGGGGTAGCTGAGATACAAAGGGTTATCATATGACTAAGCACATTATATTAAATTTCGGACGCATTTATTTTTAAAACGAAATTAATGATCATTGTTAGAAATTATATTACACATGAAAAAAACAATGAAAAGAATTCGGAGCATTGCCGGTTTTCATCTATGAATGCCACTAAAAAGTCTCGTGAATCCCTGGGGGATTATGAAGTTCAGTTTCCAAAACGCTTCTTTATGTGTAGGAATTGTTTTCCCAGCTTCCCTGCGGAGCCTCTGAGAATAATCAATGGGCTCCCCTGCCGGATAGAAGTTGCGATAAAAACACTACCCTCTAAGTTTTTGTGCCAGGTACATTTCCGACAGTATGATATTATCAACCTAGGAGTAGGCTTAGTAAGAATAAAATGAGTAAAAGAAAATCTTGTAGAATATATATATATATTCTATTTTAGTCTGAATGTAAACATTTTATTTACTGCAAAATATGATAAATTTTATTTGTCTCAATATTCAAATCTAAAATAGTATTTTTATAGGAATCAAAACATGCTTTTAATATTTTAAGGGTGACTTATAATTCCTTTCGAACTCAAAAACTTATTTTTGATTCACTATAAAATGAAAAGTTTTACTACTTTTAGAATGGAATTTTTACAAGCCCTTTAATAACGCTTTAATTTTTTTTAAACAAAAACATCTAATTTTGTCATATTAAGTACCATATTTTTGAAGATAACCAAAATATATTTAATAAATAAAAAAATTCTATCTATCACAAGATACCTTTTGAAATATTCATATTAAAAACTGAATTTTTATATCAAATTAATTAAAGCAAAATATCTGTTTTATTCTAGCAACCAAAACTTTAAAAGTATCTCACAATTTAAAAATAAAAATATTAAAATACTGTTAAGAAATAGAAAATTTTAAGAAAATATCCTTTGTTGTGCTATAAAATAAAATATATCGCTTGAAAAAATAAACAGTTCAAAAAATAAAAGAGATAATTATCTTCTATTTGATATAAAAAATTAGTTTTTAATTTATTTATTTCAAAAAGATATTTTAAGGGTAAATGGATTTCTATTTTTCTCACTTGATATACACATTTTATGTTTTAAAAAACAGTATTGCTTCATGTAACTAAGTGGAGTAACTTTTATATTTGATTTTGTTTTTATTGAATTAAACTAAAAGGGTCTCCGTTTAGTCTAGAATAAAAATTATTATACTACAATAAAAGGCTTTGACATGATTTTACTATAACTTATTTTCTTTCATCTTTCTAAACGGCCTTGGTAAATCATCTTATACTTAAGATTAAACAAGATTTTGTGACAAAAGGTAAAATCATCCATCACCAATTCCACATATCAAGAACATTTTCATTTTTCATTTTAACATAAAAATAATGCATGAAGTAAAAATAATATAAAGTTTATTAGACTGATATGTCCCATTTAACTTTATATATCTCTATTTAAAACTATATTGACGTTTTCAGAATAAGCAAAGCTTTCAATAACAATAAAAAATACATAATACAAATTAATTGTATAACCTCAAACTGATTTTATTTTTGTCATATTATGGTTTTAATATAACTTATCTTCCTTTAGCTTTCTATAAAGCCTTTATCCTTCACCTTATGCTTTGAAATATGATTTTACATTAGAAAGAGAATAATTTCTTCCGTCGTCAATTCCTCATACCGGTAACTTTAAGTTTCTCATTAAAACATAAAAATAATGTATTCAATTAAAATTAATATAAAACATAGGCTGAAAAGACGTTGAACTTCTTGTAAAACTTAGTCTCACCGTTCAACACAAAATCGACGTTTTTGGAATAATCAATATCTGCGTTGATAATTTAAAACATAAAATATAAATTAGTTGTATTGCAATAAACCACTTTTAATCTGGTCTCATTTTTTATAATTTTAATGTAAGTTATCTTGTTTTAGCTTTATAAAGAGCCTTGAACCTTCACCTTATGCTTTGAAATACGATTTTGTGTCAGAAAGAGAATAATTCATTCCATCGTCAATTCAACAGACTGAGAACTTTCTAACTCCTAATAGCAGGAAAACAGCGTCTCCATTTAAGAATAATATGAAGTTTATTAGTCTGAAAAGTGGCTGACCCATCATTAAATATATCCATACTACAAAGCTTTAAAAACGAAAATATGTGACACTTCGGTGCGATGACACTATGACTAAATTAGATATTGCCCTTACACCTTTAGATCTACTTTCTGCTCAGAAATCAACAGTTGAATTCCTCTTCTGGGAACGGCAAGCCTACGTCATCGACGCCCACGCGTTAGTAAAGGTTATTACAATAACAGTGCAAGTTTGACGGAAAATTTAGTTACACATTTCGACTATTATACAGATGAAATTATTATTCTCTCTAGAGAAAATATTTTTAAATGTTCCAATGTAATCCAATGGTAATAAGGAAGAGGTTGACATAACAGAGCGAATATATCGTTCCAGGAATATTAAGCATAATGTAAAAGGAAATGCTAATGGAGATTTATTTATCTGTACCATTTAAAGAGTCATTTTAATGCTCGTTGTTCACAACTTTTTTAATAAAAGCATGTTTTTCAGAAATAAAATTTCATCTTAACATCTTTCCGTAAAACAATGATAATTATCTTCTTTTTTATTTTAAATTTTTAATGTGAATAAACATTTTTACTAGGTCTAAGGTCTTTAAAATATTTTCTTAAGAATAGCTTCCAATAGATAAGAGTTCTGAAACTACTATTTTCAATAGATTCATACTAATTAGTACTATTTTCAATAGATTCATAATTTCTAATTACTACTATTTTCAATAGATTCATAATTCCTAATTACTACTATTTTCAATAGATTCATAACTCCTAAGTACTACTATTTCAATAGATTCATAATTCCTACATAATTATTATTTTCTATGATGCCTTAGAAACACTTATTACTGTTGATAGCGCACATCTAATCCGCATCTACCATACGTAGAAATGCACTCTTCCGCTTTTAATAATAGCAGAAAAATAAAAACACAAAAGATAATTGGATACAATTGAGCTTGTCTACCCCTCTTCAGGCTTTATTTTAAACTGCTATATTATATTTTCACTGTAACAGTCGGTCATTTCAAACTTTTCTTTCTACAAACACAATAGCAAGATTTTGATTAACACCGCCTTTTTCACAGTTTTGTGTAACACAAAATAGGAATATATTTTCCAACCTCGTCAGCAGAAACTCTTTTCTCTGTTGCTATGCAACAAACATTTCTCGTTTATGGATTGCTAGTACCGTCACAAGGGAAGAAATTGTATTACACTCTGTTAATTACAGCAACTGTATATTCCTAGTGTTTGTTAATACTATTCATTATAAATAGTTTAAATATCACTAAGTATTTCCTAAATTCGTAGTGTAATAATGAACAAAAGTTTTTTTATGAAATAGAAAACATTATATCTCAGGGCATATACCCGTTACAATCACGTATTATTACTTTCAACGCATAAGTTGTATTAACAAGATCAAGATCTATAATTTTTAAGCCATACAATAATCTCACCAACACACTACGGATAAAAAATAAGAAAATAATAGTAGAAACATTTTTTATTAGCAATGAGAAAGCAAAGTTAAACCCGCGTGTTACCCTATTCATAACCACATCGTATATAATATTGCATCAGCTTCATGCAAGCAAAAGAAATTGAATAAATATTTAGCATTGATTTATGCTTACGTTAAAGAAAAGTGTAAGTTAAGACTAATGTTATTTCACAAGGAAATCAAAATTACAGAATAAGTATCAAATACAAGCTATTTTTAATTTTCTTATTTAGTAAATATATTTGCTTCTCATTGTAGAAGTGTTCATGTTATATATGTCTAGAAATTAAAAAAATACTTATATTCTATCAAATATACCACTTTAGTTTTAACATATGATGAAATAGATTTGTATAATTGAGACACTAATATATAGATGTATAAAAAAAGAAATTCCATAAACGAAAGGTAAATAATATCAAACAAAGAGGCAAATACCAAGGCTTATATGCCTCAAAAAGAATTTTAATAAGTAAAGTCGAGTATTAACATTGTGTATTTCATTGATTTTATTAATAAACATTTTAACAATGGTTATTACGATATATTTTAAGATATATGAACTTCATGATGTCCTGAAAAAAGTATTGTTTTAATGATCTATAATGCAGAAAGAAATGTGTTAATTTGGAAACTACTGATAAAAGAAATTGTTATTTAAATAAGTGAATTAATATTCTTATTACACCTACTTTATTAGGTCTGAATGTAATATAAAACAATCAGAGACTCATATAACACCAAAGGAAAATGAATAAGATAAAGAAAATACACACGAGATATAAGTAAAGCACAGTACTTTCCTTATTTCTTCCAATTTTTTTTTCAAAAATCTTCTACATTTAATTTTATTTTTTGGGAGATATAAAAATGTAAGGGCCTATATTTAATTGTAAAAATCCCATTTAAAGTAATGCTAAAAGAAATTTAAGGTTTTGAGCTAAAAAGCGAACCATTTACAGATCATAAGCCGATCGAATCATCACATCGATTTTCAAGCATTTTTGTACATTAGGGTGTTTTTAACGGGGATATTTTATGTATGCAATAAGACAGGTGCATATGAAGGGGTGATTTCAATATAATGAGTTAATTAATAGTCTAAATAGATTATAGCACTTTATGAACTAAGACCTATTTCCATTTGCAGAATTTAAATCAAATTCAGTGAAATCATAGAATCTATTGCATTTAATTTTGCTTTCTTCTTCA
The DNA here is from genome assembly GCA_032207245.1 of Pardosa pseudoannulata. NCBI lineage: Eukaryota > Metazoa > Arthropoda > Arachnida > Araneae > Lycosidae > Pardosa > Pardosa pseudoannulata. The sequence goes on from CM063502.1 coordinate 106,354,029, forward strand.
GTGGTATAAAAATATAAAAGCAAATACTTGATTGGAAAAACGACCATTAAAAATACTGGATCGCAGATTCAAGATTAGGGACTGAAATCATAAGTCGATCGAATCATCATATCGATTTTCAAGCTCTTTTGTACATTAAAGTATTTTTAGAAAGGAAATTTTATTTATGCAATAAGACAGGTGCATGTGAAGGAGAGATTTCAGTATAATGAGCTAATTAATATGCTAATTGGATTATAGCAGTTTATCAACCAAGACCTATTTTCATTTGATAATTTTAAATCAAATTCAGCGGAGACATATTTGATTCAAATTTCCGAATTACATAACTGGTGATAAATATGAATGCCAAATGCAAGACATATAAAGCTCATTATTTAAAGTTTAGCGTAAAATTCTTAAATTGGTGTGAAATATAACAAATACTCAATGATTTCGAAGCGTTTGGTCTTCAAAAATGGGTATCTCTGGATATATGTAAACAACATTTTAGGAGAATTGAACAACTGAAAGATTTTTCCATTTAAATATCTTAAGAAAGTTTTAATGTGACAGTTACTCTTTTCGGCTAACATATTTACTTTGGTTGACCTACATTTGGTCAATTTGTTTTTATCTTTCAACTAAAATGAAATTGTTTGGGAATATTTGCTAATCTCACAAGAAGATTATTTCTGAAAACACCGAACTACCTTAGTGGAATATTATATTAAGCCTTCATAAAAATTTATATTACACGGAAAAACTTTTATTACAGTTAACATAAAACTATTTAAAAATTTATATTACTGTCTAATGCAAAACCGTTAGAGATTTAATGTGAAACGATAGCTATTTTAAGACTTCTCAGTTCGTGTATTTGAAAATAGCAAACGTGGTATTAAAGCAAAACAGCAAAATGTATACCAGGAATAAGAAGAAAAAGTAATAAAACTTTAATAATATATAGGTGAGGCAATAAAATCTTGAGTGAATTGTATTAAAATTGTTATTAAACTTAATTAATGTATTTTTAATTCTTTAGAAACACATATTGAAAACCTTGAAATTTGTGAAATAATAAAATTATAACTTTGTTATATTGTTTCTAGTATTACCATCTGCCCTTGCTAAAAAGTAAAAAAAAAGGAGACGAATTCTACAGGCTACTTCTTAGCTGTCCCTTAACAGGAACCCTAAACATTGATGGGTTAGAAATTCCTAGGGAAAACATAGGTTGAATTTCTACAGCTCTGTTTTTCGGAACAGAAGTCCGTGGATTCAAATCTTGCTGGTGGCATTGATATTTGTAGCCGTTTCAATCGACTTTAAACAGTATATCTCTCTCGTGTAGCAACAAATTTACGGTAGTATTCAAAGTCAAACTCAACCAAACGTTAACAGATGTCCTTTGTCCACTTTCTCCGTCACCTTTACACCTCGCTTTCAACGGTCCACCGAAACATCATCACATCCATTTTCAGAAACATCTAGCACGAGTCTCTCTCTGATTCGGGTACAAGAATGATGATTCAAGTGGATAGTTTTAAAATGGAATATTGACGCTGTTCAATCTTTCAGGCGTCACTCCATAAGATTCGGTAATCTTTCTTCCATTTTTAATTTCCACGCTATTGTAGCACACACACACACAAGTCACTAGTCTCCTTTCTCATAAGGTAATATTCTGAACCACTTTGTACAAGTTTTTAGTTAGTTGAGCAGCATCCAATTGCAAAATTTTAAGCGGCAGAACTGCGTCTCAAGTTAACTCCTGTCATTGCACAAAACTCTTTCTAGACTGTTACCTCGCAGTAGGCTACCTATCCTGAAGGGTGCAAGACATCCATGACGCCACAGTGGAAAATCTCCTTAATTTGCACCATCATTTGGAAGTAGAATTTTTTTTCTCCTGATTTTGTACCTCCCTCCCCCCTACCAGCCTCCCACTGAGAGGACATACTGTTCTTTAGATTTACCTTACACGTTTTCTAGGTGTAAATAGAGATGCTTAGGGGAATTGCCAGGCACAAACCTGCCACTCCAAAACTCTAGCCCTGCACGTTAAGCTATCTTAGTCTAATATTTTTTGGGTGAAGTAGAATTAAAGTGTATAGATACTTCGATTAAAAATATGATTACTTATTAGCATTTTTCTCTCTTAGAATAATAAACTAATTAGTAGTAGTCTTATTAGCTTAACCAGATATCCTACTTATCTAGTCCTCAAGTTTCCCGCCACTCACGGTAATTTCACCTTCAAGGACTTGAAATCCATAAAAGGCTTTTTTTCCTATTCAACATTCGTACCGATCGCCAAGAAGTACCACCTGCGATTGCGGCGAAACCTTCGGTACACTTTGAAGTGTGTCTGTAGCATGGAGGATTCGTACACACGTACAAATACTCTGTACCTACCCTTTCGCAGGGAATCAACCTGAAAGATCTTTGCCGGTATATTGGATCCTGAGTTGGTGCATAAATGAATCTTTTCATTTAGTGGTTTCTTATCCAAAAGGAAGTCTTTAATCGCTAAATCGGGCATGCTGTTAAAACGGATATGAGATTGCAGCCCCACCTTCCACTTTACACAAGTATTTAACAGTAACTAAAACAGAAGTTATATAACATAATATAGCTAGTTATTTAACATAACATAATATTTAACATAATATATAATAAGGCTTGACTCATATTTTATTTTCAACACTTCGATCGTTAGGATATGACATATCAAATAAATTTGTAATATTTTGTGCAGTCATGCCTTCAATTTAAATTAAACTTTTAATTTAAGAAAGGGGGAATGATTACTGAATAAAATGATTTATGATTCTAGGAATTAACGGTATTAGTTGTCAGATAAATAAGTTAAATTTTTATAAACAGATATTTCTTCACTTCTATAAAAATTAAAATAATAAATTCTTGTAATGATAGCAAGACATCTTTTGCTAAAATTGTAGTTGTTTTTATACTGTGAAAAAGGGATAAAATTTCAATTAATAGGTTGAAAAGTTCTTGTAAATATGCCATAAAATCGATTTTTTTAATACTTCTCTTTGTATATTAACCTTCCTTCAGTCGCGCACACCTCATAGGTATATTTACTCACAGGTCACTACTATATTTTCTTTCATCTTCCGTGAATGAACTTTCACGGTTGTAAAAATTCTAGTACAGAGGAGGATGTGCTGGATTAGACTTCCTCTAAAATAATATTTTTCTCTTGAATAAGTAATACTGTAATAAACAGTTCTTGTACAAGACCCTGAAATTATTTTACAAATTTACTTTCATTTGCTTTTCTTTATTTCTGTTAAAATACATGTGATACTATTTTTAAATAAATTTTACTAATTAAATTATTTGTTTAGTATTTTATATCTGCAAATAAACTTGAATAGATAATAATTAACTATTTAAAGCAAATAAATTTCACTAGGCTTCCAAAAAACTAGAAACACCTCACAGGTCCAACACGACTTAGTCGATATGAATTGCACGACTAACGGAAAGATAAGGAATGCGATAAAATTTGTGCATCAGATAAAAAGAGATGAAGTAAATATTTATCATGAGGTAAATATAAATCATGAAGTAAATATTTATCATAAAGTATACACTTCCAATACTATTCAGCTGCTAAAAACAGGATATGCAGTACTCATTCAGTGATTCATGCTTCATTCAGTAGCACCACACAAACAAATAATTTTAAGAAATGTATCTGTATAATATATGTACTACTTTGTCATCTTACCAATAATATTTATGTGCGTATTGCATGCAAATAAATGCATTATAAATTAATAAAAATGTGAAACAATATTATAAATAGGAATTTTAATCTGTATAACATATGTACTACTTTGTCACCAATAATATTTATGCGCGTATTGCATGCAAATAAATGAATTATAAATTAATAAAAATGTGAAACAATATTATGAATAAGAATTCTAATTAAAATACAAATTGTTATTTGCATTGTACCACGGAAGTTTATAGTCAATATCTTAACCCTCCTTTAAGTATTCAAACTTTTTAAAATAAAAACAATTTTGTTATTGTGTTAAATACATAAGAACGGAACGAACGTGTTAGTTTTCTATTTAAATTTTGACATTCTATTCACAACCATCTTATTTTTGAAAATAAACAACTTAATAACATCTTATAGTCTAACATCACTTACATTGGAAAATTTTTCAGTTCAATTTGTTTTCCAATATCATTGATTATATGCTACGTTTGCAAGAAAAAACTCAAATTTTAATCCTTTTGCATTTAAAATGTTTAAAGAATATTAAGATTAAAAATATTATTTAGATTAATTGAAGAAATTACAGATAAGTAACACCAAAAATATATAATTTAAGCAGAGGCATACATACTTCCATTTTTATACAAGCAACAAAATTCTCTATTTAAAAAATAAGTAACAAAAATTAATTGTTAGAAAATTTTTGGATCAAAATATGTTTCAGGGATAAAATTCTTCTACGCATATCTATGTTAATGTCAGATATATAATAATTAGTACTATAAAGGTTTTAAATGCAAAGAAATCTGTAAAGAGGGGTTTTTTTTAATTCGGCCTTACATTATTAGATAGAAATGAATTACTGTGTTTATAATTATTGTTACATAAATTATCCTGCAATTTTAAATAAAAGTTAAAAATTCTATTTTTTCTTTTAATTTTTACTGGGTGCATATCACCATTTTTATTGATGCATTTAGATAAAATAGTGTTTGAGAAGATAGGTGGTTTTTTATTTTATTTATTTATTTATTTTTTTTTTTTTTTGTATTGACATTTTATAAGAGTTTATAACCGAACTGACCAAACCCCCAGCGTCCTTCAGTGTTTTCCTATATCTTCGTAGATTGAATTAATGAACTTGATATCGTTTATGTAAACGTGCATCTGCGTTTTATATAAATCTTCAGCTGTATCTATTACAATAGCTCCAAATTTCTCCCTATCAATAACTTTCTGGACTTTTTTTATGGCATTTTTTTTCTCATGCAATCAGTGGTGCTCTTATCAAATTTAGTGGCATTCGATGTAACAGATCGAGCCACAATTAGCTCTGGGTAATGTCAGTTTAAAAAGCACAATCCTCTAATACACTAGTAAAGGACTATACGGTATATTTTAAACGCGCTTCTCTTCAGTGATATTCCTTTACTTTAAAATTTTATGAAGAGGGCATGAACTTAAGGAATTTTACTAGTTTTCTTTTGAAAGAAAGTAGATAACGTAATAAAATGACAAAACTGCTATTATAGCATTATATATCAATAGCAGCATTATAAAAATAGTATTTTGCAAAAGTAGCATATTTATTTGTACTTCTATCAAATAAATGATTGCATTAAAGTGTTAAAACTAATAGTGCCAAACATTTCATATATTACAAAACAATAAAAGAAATTTTATTTTGAGTTTCACTCAAAATCGTTATTTAATCTTTGCATTTAAATATGAATAGAAAGCTACTAGTGGATTAAATAGTTATTAGGGGACTGTGGACCTCTTCGAGCTATTCATTGCCAATAATATATACCTGGGGTAACATTTTTCAAAATTATCTCTAATATCATTTCATGCTTTAATGTAGTAAAGAGATTCTTCTTCTTCGGGGTTTCTTTGGTGTCATTTGTCGCATATAGGTTTTTTTAATTCATTATAAACCTCACGATATTAATTGGATTCTGCATATAGCCTGCCCAATCAACCCTAGTCGAAATTTGTTTGAAATCACTTTATCTCACTTCAAATTAAAAATAATTGTCTTTGCCAATTTCTGTTGACAAACCTTTAATCAATCTCTAGTTAAAGCATAATTTTTCACTTATCCTTTCTTCCACACGACTTCTCTGAATTTTAATTTTCGTGAAGAATATGATTTGATGACTCGCAATAAGCTGCCTACCTTGATGGGTGTAAGACGCTCGTGATGCCATGTTAGGATTAACCTAAATTTTGGTCATTCTCAGGAGGAGGATTTTTGCTCCTGAGGATTTTGCCTCACCTGCCAACCTTCATACGGAAAGACATCCAAATATTTATGCTCAATGTTCCGTGGATATAAATGTAAATGTTTCCGGTGCCTGATAGTGCTCGAACCCGATGAAGAAAAGAGCTATTTAAGATCGTAGTACAGGGTTCTAGAAGTACTAGTGTTTAATGTACCGATAATCCCGGTGAGCCAAGTCCGAAAATTGCAAGCGCCCAAAGCATTTTCCTGTGAAAGAGAAGAATGTGTAGGATACAACTGAGGGTTCTAATAGCCTCCCGCTGGAAAGTCGTATGGTTAAAGATGGGTACGAAATCAGGCGAATTCCTCTCCTGAGTATGATCTAAGATCAGCTAAAATTCTCGAAGTACTTCCAAAACGCTTTACAACTATCAGGTGTTGTTTTTAGTTAAGCTAATAGCTGTTATTCTGAACTCCACTACTTCACTTTTGGGACAATCTGTGGCTGTCGAGGTAAAATACATGTAGTCGAAAATTCGTATTTTTCTCCTTGATTGATTCCTTTCAATGGGGGAGGGGATTCTAGAGAGACTTCTCGCTCGTTCCAGTTCCCTTGATTCTGCCAATGCCTTACTTCCTTGTTGTATACCCATCCCCTTTAGCAGGAGAAATGACCTGGAAATTCTAAACCACATCCGTTCCATCGACCGATTCTCCGCTGACTCTGTAAGGCAAATCCGTCGAGCAAGGCTAGAAATAATGTACTGTTCTTCCTTGGGCATATGGTACATGACGTTTTGTCCTCTTAGCGACCTGTTGTCAGGCAAATTCTATATATCATCCATTAAAGATGATCTGTCGTAAATTCAAACGTATTCTTTGTAATGTCCACTTTAAGCTATACAAGACGAACGAAGGTCCTCTATAGCTACTGTTGTGGTATTTAATTTTCCATAATTTTAATAAAGGCTAATTGGCCCATTTATGGCTCAGTTTTGCGACTTATGTGCGATTAAGGTATTTTGTTGATGCTTCACTTCAGTGACGATTCGAATCTGTGTATTCTCTTTTTGTGTACTGCTTTTCTGAGTTTCATCCCAGAAGACATTGGGATGTAGCACCTTGTTAACTGAACAACTTACATTGCTAAGTTATGGTATCCGTCTACGTTGAAAACGTCATTTTTTGTCATAGATCATAATTTTTTTAACCTCTATTGTAAAATTTCAACTTTTAGGCTTCTAAATCTGTTTTTGTTTTGTCTCTACAACATTTTAAAGAAAAATTACATCTAATTAAACATCAGTGACAGCTGTCAAAACAAAACGGAAGTAGCGATTTCGGAACCGGAAGTTATGAACTTAAAGCCTTTAAAAAGCATTTTTTTTTTTTTTGACAAAAATTTTAAAATTTTCATGACGATTAGTTTAAACATTTTTCTTGTATTTTTAATAATTAGCAAGTTAGAAATTAGAAAGTTTTGAAGCAAGAAAGTGTGGGAAATTTTAATCACGTATTTTAATTTTTGAATAAGTTGATTTCATAAACTTCAAATGCGTTTTTCTCAGAACGGTATTTTTTTATAAAATGTTGAAACTTGAAATGTGATTTCTGAAATATTTTGTTGAAAATTATTATGAATGCTTTTGATAGTATTTACTAGTGAATGACCTAAAAGCTTTAAATTTGGATAATTTTTAATGATGTTACACTCAAAGTTAAATATAAGGGTAATAAAAACTTGGTAAAAATTAAATGTGTATGAATTTGAAGGACCAAAATTTTGTACCAAATGTAAATTAAGCAAAGATTTTAGGTGATTCACTAGTCCAGTGTATAAGAAATCTGTTGCATCAAAAAATATTGAAATAATTTAATTTATTAAAAAATTAGACCTTTTGAAACAACCCAATTTTTTACTAAATTTACTTCATTTATTAGAAATTTTATAAAAACTTCTCCAGGAATAAATTTTTTAGGTGCAATTCTCTGTCATAATATTAAAAAATTAATCTAAAAATGCAAAAACATGAACTAGATTTTACGTTTAAAGAAAAATGTTCTCCGAACGTAGACGGATACCGTAATTAAGCAATTTACATCGCCTAAAACTACTAACTAAGCTTTAGAGATGTCGTAATGTGATCTTTAAACATATGACTTCCTATATATTTTGAATGTATAAGATTGAAGAGAAAAAAGAAAAGAAGACACTAAACAAATCATTAATTGAAGTTTGAAACTTATATTTCATACATTAAAGATATTTAAAAATTCATGTCCATCAGTAAAAGCCGTGACAATCATAATCTTATTTATAAAAAGTAATTATATTAATGATATTTAAGATCAGAGTTTCACAAACAAGTACTTCGTAAATGATAGGATATATATGAAATGTAGAAAAAAATTCAACAGTATTTTAAAGTTTAAAAACTTTATTTCTAAAAATCTTATTTTTCAAGAGCAAAATGAAATAAGAAATTTGAATATTATGACCCTTTCCGCTCTCGTGTAATGAATAATCCAGTATAAATACTTTACAGGATATACTTACTTATCAGGTGAAACATTTGTCAATAGAAAAAAGAAGTCGGAATTCTTTATTTCATTGCTCCACTGCTTTATTACCTCTTCCCTGCTTCTATGACGTCTCGGTGAAAAGCAAGATTTTCAGTTGTAGTTCTCTGAAATCTAGTCAGATATAATTTCATTAAGATAATCAAAATAGCTTCATCCTTCTCAATTCTGCTTCACGAAATTAGTTAAAAAATGTAAAAAATATAGTAAGGCCAAATTAATAAAATAACAAAGTGTGGACCTACAATATTTGCCCTAAATATACTTCTAATTTTTTAATTTTTAATTTTTTTCGTATATTTTTCATATGTATGTTTTAAATCTGCATTTGGGAAATTAGTACAGAAAAATATTTAACGGTGAAATCTAATGTTTTGCAAGTTTAAATGACGAAACTACCGTGTACTGTCGATACTGTCGTTATATTTACTAAATACCGTGTATAATTGCGTGATAAAATTTAGTGCTCCACGTTGAATTTCCAATTTCAAAGTTGTTCCGTGACTTAAAAAGTTTAAAAACATCTGTTTTAGATGATAAACTTTTTGGAGTAAATAAAATTTATGACACATATGTCACGAGTATTCTTAATATCGACAATACTTTAAAAGGAATGGATAAGGCATAATATGCTCTTTGTTTTTTTCACTGTCTTCATTATTTAATGAACAGATAAAGTAAAGAAGGTTTTTTAATAAATGTTATGCGATATTTTAAGATTTTATTATAATTTAAATTTTAGACCTGTAAATGCAATCCATAAACTTCGTTAACACTTCCAAATCCTGTTTTTTTATTCTAACCTAAATATACTAAATGTACAAGATCAAAGAGAAAAAACGGTAGTAGATACTAAACAAATCCTTAATCTAGACTCGAAACAAATGTTAGTTAATTCATAAAAAAGATTTACCTTACGACAAAAATTCATGACCAACAGTAAAAGTCGTAACAATTGTGATGTCATTTATTAAGCGTAATTCTTCTGATAATAAGTTTTTTTAAATAAATAAAATTTATGACAGATATGTAGGGAATATACTTAAAATCGGCAGTACTTTGAAAGGATTCTACAAGCTATATAAAACTCCTTGTTTTGTTCGTTGATTGCAGTATTTTACAGATAGATAAAATAAACTTTTTAATAAATGTCGTGGGATATTTTGGAGTTTTATTATCAAATTTTAGAGGTGACTTAAGTAATCTCCAAAACGTCTATAACCCTTCTAAATTCATTCTTTCTTCCTGACCTGTTTGTTTTAAATATATAAGGTCGTAGAAAAGAAAACAGTAAACAAATCATTAGCTGGGACTCGAAACAAATGATTGTTCATACATAAAAGAGATTTACCTTACGATGAAAATTCATGACTATCAATAAAAGTCGTGACAATCGTAATGTCATTTATAAAACGTAATTCTCTTGATGGTATTTTAGATGATAATCTTTTGTGAAGCAGATAAAATTTATGACATATATGTCGTGAATATTCTCAAAATCGGTAGCACTAAAAGGCATTGATAAGTTACATAATCCACATTGTTTTCATTTGTTGATTTAATTATTAAACAAAGAAATAAAATGAAAGAAGCATTTTAATAAATGCGTAATATTTAAAGATTTTATTTTAACAACACTCTAAAATTATAAGAGCTTAGAAACTTATTCTTAACTTATAACGGAAGCATATAAATATAATCAAAATTCACCTTTCGGTAAAAATTCATGACCATCATTAAAAGCCGTGACAATTAGGATGTTATTTATAAAATGTAATTTAGTTTATGATACCTTATATAAACTTTTCAGAACAAATAAAATTTAACATACATATATCGTGAACATCATTCAGATTGGTAGAATTCTAAAAGGTATAAACAAGTCTTAATTTTTATTGTTTATAGTCCTAAGGCAGTTTCAATAGTATTCTAAACTTATAAGGGACATATTCTTAATTGGAATAAAAGTTTTTTAAGGATAATTGTATTTAATTTAATTAATTAACAACAGAAGTTATGAGATCATATTTTATTCTAAGTTTCTACTGTTTACCAGTAGAAGCTCCCTTTACCTCACAATTGTCTAAGGTAAAGGGATGAAATATATAAAATATTTCATCCCTTTCTAATTCTCTAATCAGAGATAATATCTTACATTCCACTCATTCTTGAAAATATTATATTCTGCTCTATGAATGGTTTTAAACTGACCCGATACCTTTAAACAAACAAAATTGGCAAATTAAATTTAATGATAGTCCACAGCAAATTAATTATGTGTTTTAAATCAAAGAAACACACCGATTTTCATATTTGAGCTGTAATAATAACTGAAAACCTTTTATTTATTTGGGAGCTTATTAAAACTGTATATGACAGGAATTTATTATTAAAAAATGAGTTTTTTCGAGTTCATCTTAAATTATTAAGGCTAAAGTGAAAATTTATTTCTCAATGTCTCAGTAGACGAAGGTTTTGCAATAATTTGGGAAATTTCAGCGTTATAGGGATTCTATGTATACCAAATAAAGTATGTGAAGTCATAAAGTGAAGTCATTTTACATAAAGGATGGTATAAGTAATCATTATTAAAAATTGTATCATAATTCCCAAAATAGCATCATATTTACTTTGCTGTCTAAAAAAGCACTGCTACACATATAAGGTCTCCGTAAAAAATGCATAATATCTGTAATTATTTTAAATATATTATACAAAAAATACAATAAAATAAAACTTTACTTAAAATTACAATTTTGCTTCATAGGAGTGGAAGTGCTCTTTTATATGCCCTTAAATACGTTTTTCAGTATTGAAAGAACTTTCTTATAAATAAATCCTATATAATATAGCCCGCTGACAACTAACTATACAAGTAGTTTAAGATATTACAGAAGTAAAACTACTTACTAATGGTTTAATTTTATTTTCAAGAGGAGGTACAACACATTATAACATCATTACGATAAAAAAAAATTATAAAACAATGACTTCAAATTAAATACATAAAATTGAGATTCCTGCACTTAATTATGATAGTATCCTCTTAAAACTATATAACGTTATTTTTGTATCATCAACAAGGGGGTAAATTGTATAATTCAACAGGTACTTGTTTGTAGATTTAAAAAAAGCAATAAATCAGAAAAAATTTCCTTGTATGTCTAGGAAAACTTCTTTCCCTAATTTTCCTAAGTATTCTTTACATAGAAAAATATATACATCTTTTGAAAAATAATGGATGAAACCTATTAAAAGAGGGATTTTTACAAAACGACATCAGCATCCACGCTTTTTAACAGTCTCTAAATTTTCTAAATATAAGAAATTTGAACAATTTTTTTTAATTTTCCTCAGATTATTTTAGCTTTTAAGATATGCTTCGATGAGTTTTGGCTTCAGACCAGTGAGGGTCTAATTTTTTTGTAACTGAGTACTAAATTTCTTGAATCTAATCAAAACTTTGCCAAGAAAGCATTACTACTGATAAACGATCTTGTTAGAATGCGAAAGATGTAGATTTTGCATGATTTAATAGATTTAGGCTAAAAGTTTTATTTACTTCTCATACAAATACATTTCTACTTTAATGTATACAAAAGAGTTAAATTAATTCAAAAAGTATTTTAAAATAAACTATACTTATCACTTCGAATGTTTCTTCTTTATAAATTACTGACCAGGACATTAAAATTATCTTTGTAATAATAATTTCTTACATGGAATTCTCTTCAAGAGAATGTTGCCATTAACTCAAGAAGTATCTTAACAGTCTCTGTTTTGCTTTTCATTTATTTACCTTCAATTTCCCATGGATGTAGGTTAGTTCTAGACCCTAGATTCGATGTTTTAGCTACAAGTGAGCAAATTAAACCGGTACTAATAACTTAATGGAGATTTCGAACGGATTCAAACAACTATACAAAGAGTGACGTGAGAACCCCATACGATATCAAAGCACAGAACCCATCCTTATTGCTTTTCAATCTTCCATGATGGAATAAGAATCATTTAACTACTCTATCAGTTATTGAAATATTCCAGCTTCTTTACCAGATGAATATATGTTTAAGAAATAAAGCTGTAAACCTGACAAGTTGCGCACAACATTCGTCTTTTTTTTCCAACGTTTGTGGATTGGGATTTACTCTCTTATCACAGACATAGCCAGAAATCTGTATCAATTTACCCCAGGGCTTCGAACCGGAACTGAACCGAAAACCGAAAACCGGAAAAAACCGTTATTTTGGTCGGAACGAAAACCGGAACTGAACCGAAAAAAATATCGGTTTATTTCGGTTCGATATATCTTTCAGTCATTTTGTTACTGTTACCAACTTATCAATATTTTCTAATTTAACGTCAACTTTATAATTACATATCCGCACTTGTATAAGATTGCAATGGTGGTTTTGGCAGCTCCAGCTACACAAGTTAGTGTTGAAAGAGCGTTTTCAGGTTTGAAATTTATTCTCCGAGACAACAGAAGTAATCTCAGTGAAACCACGTTAGAAGATATATTAATAATTAGAAGCAATTTTCATATGTTAAATAAATAATATATTTTTTACATAATTATTGCAAGGCCAAGTGCACGATGTGAGAGTCAAACGACGAATGTGGGTAATCATGAACCTAGTTGTCAAATGCGATTTTGATAATGGATAACAATGCCAATGCTCGCCGCTCTTATCGTACCTGCTGTTTGTATCAATTCACATAGTGCACCAATTAAAAAAAGAATAAAATCTTCTATATTTTGATAGAATTACATTTTTTGTTTATGATAGAATTATATTTTTAGTACAAATAAGAATATACATAAAATGAAATTATTCATTTGGAACTGAAACGAAAACAGTTATTTTGGCGGAGCGAAAACCGGAACTGAACCGAAAACCGTTATTTTTGGCGGAGCGAAAACCGGAACTGAACCGATATTAATTTTTTAGTTGAACCAGAACGAAAACCGGAACAAAAAAAATTACGGTTCGAAGCCCTGATTTACCCGTTACTATACCATGAGTTACGGTACCATACCGTTACTCATGGTACCGTACAAGGAATCGATCTACAGTGCCTCCAATAGAAGAAGAGTTGTCTAATAAGCTGAGTTGATAAAAATCATATAAATTAAACTTTTTTTATTAAATCGGATTTTTTATTTCTATTTTTACAAATTAAATATTACGTGTTATTTAAGTTAGGATCAAATATATTATGATTAAGGATTAATTTTTGATTATTCTATTTGTTTTCTTAATGCGCACAATATTATTTACGTGTGGCGAACTATCTATTAAAGTCATGAAATGGAAATTTTTATTCCTCCTAACAAACTTTTCATATTTTTTCATTGTTTACAAACATAAAAAACTATTCATTTATCAAATCAGTTTTTACAGCTCTGGTATTTAAATAAACACAAAACAAAAGTTAGTTAAAATATTATGTATTACTAAAGAAATTTAAAACTTTTTTTTTCCTTTGACAATGCTTAGGTATTAGTTACTACTCTTTCTAAAGCTGTTGGTGAAGCCATCTATTCATGCAATAAAAAAGTTCATGCTTAAAAATTCAATTAGCCTTAAAAAATATTCCTGATTTAAAACGAGGATTTTTCAAGGATTTAAATCATGATTTATATCGACGTGATATAAATTAACCAATACTGCTGCCAAAATTCAGTGTATAGGCTTAGACTACACAAAGATTCCAAACATTCAGTCGTATTAAGATTTTTAAAAGGACACTATGGAATTGTAAATGACTCGTGAATTAAAGCCAAGCATTAAACGTTATGCGCTGTCGAAACTAGTTTAAATATAGTCACCGTTTAAACTTTAATAAAAGGCATAGGATTACTAATTCAAATGTAGGATAGAATGAACTTTATTAATAGCGGATTTGAAAGATCATGCTGTCTACCTCAAGAATTTATTATCTATTAATATATTTTTTAAAGTTTTTGTTCTCATTCATTTTTCTTATTTTCATGTTTTTTTCATTTATTAAAGAATATGAGATTAGTTGAACTCAAAAAACTTACTTAAAATTTACAGTACGATTAGATAGTAATTAATTGATTGCTTTTGTGTCAATGTATTTAGTTCGGAGTACTTTATGCAATTCCGGTTTATTTATGAAAAATAAAAGTACTGACATGCGAAAACCTCTAAACGGTTTTAATTGCGTTGTGCTTCAATATTGGTTTGAAAGACATAGGTTAATAATTCAGATGCCAAATGCCTAGTTTTTTTTAATATGCATTTAATTCGAGATCCATTTCTGAAATATTTGGGAATTTCTTGTGAATATAACTCGCAAATTTCTTAAAATCAAACTTGAAATAATATTTATCGTTAGTGAATGCAGTTTTTATTAAAATAAAATTCGTAAGTATAAATATATTTGTCCGACTTCATCTAACACCGTTTTCTACAATCAAAATGTTGAATTTTTTTCTTAGATTGTTCTGCTATATACTGTTATATATATATATATATATATATATATATATATATATATATGTGTGTGTGTGTGTGTGTGTGTGTGTGCACGAGTTTATACATATGTATTTCTCTCTCTCTCTCTCTCTCTCTATATATATATATATATATATGAACCCCAGTGATAGTGCTTCACGCTCCCACGACAGAGGTCCGAGGTTCGATCCCCGGACTGGGCAAGGTTGACTCAGCCTTTCATCCCTTCAGTGGGTAGACAAACTGAGGATCAAGCATGTTTGGGAACTAAATATGGGGGGTTCTGTGTAAGGTTGACCACCTAACCGGAACATATGCTTCGCACCCCAGGGCCCTTGGTCTCGGAAACGGAGATTGGCACCGTAGGCCCTGACCCCCTAGGGACTATTGAGCCGAGGAGTTTACATATATATATATATATATATATATATATATATATATATATATATATATATAATATATATATATATATATATATATATATATATATATATATATATATATATGTATGTATATATATATATACATATATATGTACATATATATATATATATATGTATATGTATATACATATATAATTGGCTTAAAATATCATTACATATACATAATATATATATATATATATATGTATGTAATGATATTTAAACTAGCAAAACTAACTTAATTATAATTGTATTTTAAAATAAATTCCTGGTGATTTTATCCCTAACATTACAACTTTTGGTGAGATATCTTTGTTTCTCTTCTGGTTGTAGTAACCTTTGGCTACTTCGCATACACTAAAATCAATTCCTGCTTATCTAAAATCTTCTTATATAATTCTCTTACGTAACTTACTTTCGATCTCCACGTCCCCATGGGACTAACTCTTAACATTTTCATTGGCTGGGTCACTAATGTCCCTAATTCACTAGGCTCACATCACTATATAACCAAATGTTTCAAGATTTTGCAACAGAAGCACAAAAGTCGATTTGTCTCAATAAACTCTATTCTTATAATTTCAAATTTTAATATTTCCGCTCTATGCTAATGACTACATTCTTTACTGAATGGAATTCATTTATCCTTTGTGGTGGGTTTAAAACACTCTTTACACACACACACACACACACACACACACACACACACACACACACACACACACATATATATATATATATATATATATATATATATATATATATGCATGTATATTTTATCTTTATATATAAAATTTTCCTGTCCTTGTGTTTGTAATAGAACTCCTCTTAAATGGCTGATCTGATTTTGATGAAATTTTGTGTAGTAATTAAGTTGACTCGAGAATGATGTAGATTCACATTTTTATCCAATAGAAAATGTTTTTATTAAAAATCCAGAATTGAGCGCTTCTGGAGATTATCATAATGCCGCTTGAAACCCTTTATTGCCAAAGTATCAGTGGCGTAGTGTTGACCTCAACGGGCTTTAGTGTGAGAAATCCCAGGATCGAATCCTCGTGTATAGGCGATGTGGGACTTTTAATTTAATTTAATTACGTTTGTGATGACTGTGCGCGTGATGGCGTCAAGTATTTTTAAAATATTTTTTTCCTTACTTTTTTCTTTACAGGACAACGCCTATCGGGTCGTATAGTATATATGTATTTCAACCTAATATTTTTTATTAAATGAAACTTATTATGTACAGCAACAAATTAATAAAGAGTTAAGAACCTAGAAAACATGTTCCCATTCATCTTTGCTTGTGATCAAATTTTTCATTCAGAAGAATTCATTTAGAAGAATCTTTTTGTGTAGAGGTTCAACAATACAGATACATATAATACAGTCAGGTGAATAGCTTAACCCTCTCGCTGCGTATTTTTTTTTATCATAATAGGTTCAAAAATTGCGTATTTTTTTATTACATATTTGAAATCTATATACATTTTAGAGTTAAAATATACAAAATATTTTTGCAAAAGAGTTTTTTTTAATACAGAATTAGGTCCTAAATAAAAGGTGTTCAGAGTAATGAAATTGAAGAACAACGATATAAAAGCTAAATTTTGAAAATTAATCTTGGTTAAATTATCGTTTATTTTATAAAATACAAAAGCAAAACATATATACTAATTAAAAAATGCAAAAGACTTAGAAAACATTTATTAGAAATGAAGTCTTGTATGATAAATTTCTAAACAAGGCTCGAGGCAAAGTCCTACCTCGCAATCCTTGCACCAAATTCGCGTTTCTTTTCGAAGTTTTTGTTCCACCTTCAGTTTTTTTAATAACACACAGCACACTATCTACAAGGCTCTTCTTGATGGGATTTGGGTGTATATGGCTTGCAAAGTGTCGAGCAGTTAGTCTCATGGGTCAATTACTGTCATGTACTGTTGGTCTCTTTTACTATTATTTGCAACATAACATCGTCAAAATTAAGTTCAAAATAGTCCAAGCATTATTTTCCATAGTGAAATTTAGTCTGGGATTTCCAATGAAAATAAATGAAGCGGGAAATGGTGGAATATTTTGCTTATCAATTTTGCACCACTGTAGTGCATTTTGAATAGAAAATGAATTTTCAGATTCATCACTATCCGCAGAGGAATCCGAGAAATTCTCATCAGTTTTGCTATAACTACCTTCAATATACTTGAAATCAGAGACAGAAGTGCTATCAGTGTCGGAAATATCGCCAGGAGTATAGGTTATATAACTCGCGAAACGTTTCTTGCCAGACTTCTTTCAGCTATCAAAAACGCGCTCAAAATGCTACAAAAATTTCTTCTATATTTCACAGAAATGTGAACAATTAAAGCCATCTTCTATTTTACAGCTAAATAAACAATTAAAAATCACAGTAAAGCCAAAATGAAAGAATAATCTGGGAAAGAGCAGGCCGCACAGTTAAATAAACGGCTAAAATGCATGCCCGCGGAAATCGCGAGTTGCGCAAATTTTGCTACATCTATGTTGCCCATGGAAATCGCGGGATGTGCAGTGACAGGGTTAATGGTAACGTCTGTCGAGTCATCTAGTATAAATATATATGCATGTACGCGTTGTAAAAAGTGAAACTACAATTAAGAATATCTTGATTTTTAACTTTACAGCCATATAATAATAACATATAAATGATTTTTTAAAATATTATATCCTTTAAATATTAGCTTTTATACAATAGGTATTCCGTCATGTCTTTTGTTTTAAAATTCCTGCTGTATAATTATCTCAAAATATACTGGATATAAATGGTAAGTTGTCAAAAGTGGGATTAAACTATAGCAGATCCTTTTTGAAAAATAATCTATTGAGGTCTACAAGACTATTTTCCTTTATCATAAAAATATTTGGATGAACAAAATCAATAAATGTAATAATATGAGGGCTGAGTAATCTATTACGCATGTGGAATGAACTGTCAGGTATCTCGATATAAATAATCATATGTTTATGATGGCACAATTACTTTTCATATATGATTACTTAGAAATATTGTTTTTTAACTATACATTTTTCTTATTTTTAGGGGAGATTGATGTCACAGGATCTAAAATGAAAAAAGAAGAATTATTAGATGCCAAAATTAAAAAGTTCCTTGAGGTAAGTTTTTATCGAGATAAATTAAACCGTAGTAAATGGACTAATCCAACCATATTAGGCGATTTCACGCAGTAGGACAAATTCTCCAATTATGACAATTCTGGCTTTAGTTTCAAACGGAAGGGAAGTTTATTGTTTGTCTATTGGCTGTTGTAAACATGAAAATGAATTTGAAGGGCATTATAGTAGTTCGTGACGTTGCGACAAATTGCCTTATAGCATATGTAAAGTTTCTGTCACATTTTACAAAAGAAAATGTTTATAAATCCTTACAATACGATATTTTACTTTTCTAGAAACTAATATTTTCCATTATCGTTTCTCGTGACTCAGTATGAAATGAAAAAGCTCATATTTTAATGTTAGTGTTACAGTTTAACCTACTTAATTTTACATATGCGATATATTTTCTTAAATTCTCAGAATTGTAAATATGGAATACGATATTATGTAAAACAAATTCGAATTGTAATCTTCTGTTGCTTAAAATAGATGCATACATAGCCGTGCCAAGCATCAGCGAGAAATGACATGCAATGGAATGCTTATAAGTTTATAAGATTTAAATTTTTAACTGGATACGAAAATGCAATGCATTTATTTACTAGTCCGGGATAAAGTACAATTTAAGATGCATTTTTAGTCATATTTGTTAACTTTTAAAAATCTGTCTAATATATATTAGCTTTCAGCAGTGCGGTTGTTAGAAAAATTTTGGGAGGGGGTGTTTAATTTTTTTTTCTTTTTCTGCATGTGGGTTCTTAAATGCACATGTTATACAAATTTTGCTGTAAAGGGAGAGTTTTAGCTTTTCTTCTCGTGGAAGTTAATAAAAAATTAAATAAAATGCCTCAAATCTAAAGTAGTCATTAGGCTTTGGTTCTTCAGTATTTATCTCTTTTATTTTTTCATACCTAAACTCACCGTTGAAACGCAGTAGAAACATTTTACAAAGGATAGTAGCAGAGAACAATTGTCGATAGAAGGGAGAAAAGCAACGCAGTTGTAATTAAAACGAATTTATCCATTTCTTCCTTTATAAGTACACATTTTCCTCAAAAATATACCTACTTTAGTACTGATAAGGTCTTTTCCCCAAACAAATACATTTTTATAAATGTAGGTAGAGAAACTGAGCAATTATTTTCAAAATTAAAAATATCATAATATAACTAGATATAAAACAAAAATATGTTTTAAAGAACATATATTTTTTGCTCACATAGAAATATATAAGTTGAAAAATTTAGAAGGGGAGTTCTTGAACCTCCAAAATATCCCTCCTTCCTTGGCTAAGACTTTGACTTCCAACAAATATTTTTTCAAAAATTCCCAAATAAAGTGCCAGTTTTATTTGATAAGACATAATTCTTGCATTCTTTTGGATGTAATTCGCTTCAGTAAAGTACCATCTTAGGAAAAATAGTTACAAAATTAAAACGAATTTAATTAAAACGAACTAACCAAATTCTTCCTTTAAAAGTACACATTTTCCTCAAAAATATTGTTGTTGTTACTTTAATACTGATAAGGTATTTCTACCAAACAAATGGATTTTTACTTTAAAAAGCTTTGCATTTTTATAAATGTATGTAGAGGAGCTGAGCAATTAATTTCAAAAATAAAAATATCTTAATATAACTGGATGCAAAACAAAATGTTTTAAAGAACATGCGAAAGGCATATAAAGAACATATATCTTTTGCTCTCATAGAAATATATAAGTTGAAAAATTTAGAAGGGGAATTCTTGAACCTCCAAAATATCCCTCCTCCCTTGTCTAAGACTTTGACTTCCAATAAATATTTCTTCAAAAATTCCCAAATAAAGTGCCAGTTTTATTTGATAAGACATAATTCTTGCTTTCTTTTGGATGTAATTCGCATCAGTAAAGTACCATCTTAGGAAAAATAGTCACATGTCTTGTGGATTTTACTACTTTTTAGATGCAAACAAAATTTATAATAACGGTAGATAAATTGGAAGACAGTTGACTTCGCGTTTTAAGATTTTGTACAGTTGCGTTAATACTGATTTTTTATGAAAACCAGATACCAAAACTAACTCCATAGCTTTTTAATTGATTGTGCAATAAGAGAGAAAAGTATTCATTATTGCTTTTTTTTCCATTTTAATAAATGTTTCATATTTATTCTACATATACTAAAGTAAAATATATGACATACTTATATGTTAATACCACAGCCAAAAATGTTTATTTGCCAATCAAACATAGACATGTTCTATCTTGAGTAGTACTATAGAAGTTACAGAACATCATTTTCCTTCGGAATAGTCTTGTATAGGCACATGCCCATATTATAGCTTTAGAAAATTAGAACCTACCCCTAGGCCCCACAACATTGGGGACCCCATATCTTAAAACTAAACTTCAAAATATGTTTTGCTAATTTCAGTAACACAATTTTTCAGTTAAAAAATAGAATGGGTTAAAAAAATAACACTGAACTCTTTTTATTATTATTATTTTAATACTTTGGTATTTATATATAAAGGGGAAAACTTAACTTAAGTAATTGATTTCAATTTTCCCTCAAGACATTTTAGAAAAGAGTTTTAACCGGCAAACTTCAATCAAAACCCTATTATACTATATTAATATCCGCATATTACACAAAATTGTTGTTGTATAACTTAATAAAATATTCAAATACTTAAAAAATATTCCATTTTCAGGAACAAAAAAAAAAATGAAATTCTCTTCCAAACAACCTTGTAAAATAAAATTCTTTCAGTTATATGTTGCTGTATAACTCTTTAATAGGAAAAGTAGAAATCAAATTAGTTTTTATTTTAACAAAAATGAAAATATAAATAAAGTACGTTTTCTATGAATAATACGTTTTCTATGAATAGCCTGTGTAAGTAAAGATCAAGCGACTGTTTTACTACGTTCTCTCCTTCGATACATCCCCTATATATTATAATGTTAGTGTTAGCAAAATTCAAAGCGAGTAAAGTTTATCATCTTCTAAACTATCGATCCAATTCTAAAATATAAATTGGTATAAATATGCTCCATATCACAGCGAAAAATACTGTCGTCTTTAAAACGTTCGAAATTCATCCCTTCCCCTCTTTTCGAGCTTTTAAGGCCATTATTTCGAGTCTTATTTTCCCCGGTTAAGAGCAGGCGATTAAATTTATCAATTTATCATATGATAAATAGGTAAAAATAACATTATTTCTAGCATTATGACGTCATTCCTTTAACCATTTCATTTAATCATTTCTTATTTTAAATTATTTAAATATTCTCTGTAATATTTTCATACGTTTTACCACTGAACTTAGATATTACGTAAATAATTTTCTTTTATATTTGGCTTAAATAATAGATTAGGTACATATGTGATAATTTTAAATTTAATTATCGATTATTTTTTGTTGCAAGATAATTTTCAGCTGAAAAACAAACCATTTTTTTACCTGCCTCACAGGATACTTAAGAATTTCAGAAAATTAAAAATTTTACTGATCCCGTCATATCACGGCTATAGGCTAGTTTCATTAATAATAGGTTCAGGGAGCCCCAAATTGATCTACGGGCCTCGAAGTGTCATGATCGGCACCTCTATATGGAAGTCAGAAAATGTGTACTTGCATACATGCTATCAAAGTAAAATAGCAAAGGTAATATATACTTAGCATGACTAACCAGTTAATTCATATTCATTTAGTGTCACCAGAAACTTTGAAATACAGGTGAACCTCTCTTAAACGATCACGAATAAAAACGGAAAATTCTTCGTATATGTGCATAATAGTTGTTTCCATGGGCGTAATTTGGGAGAGGCAAAGGGATCAAAGGCCTCCCCCCCCCCGAAATTTTTAAAGGAGGGGCAATTTTGCTGTTTTACTCCATCAGTTTTTTTTAGGTTTTATTAATGCTCTAAATTTATGATTCGACTTTTGCCCCCTCATTTAAAACGGCCAAACTACTTTCCTGATTGTTTTCGTCTATGGAAACAGGAAATAATTATGTGCTGTTTTTCAGGTTTCTGATAAATGACTTTAGTTTAAAGGTAAAAAATGTATTATCTTGTAAAAATAATAATGTTACGTTGGCCTAGTGTTTGATAATAATGTTATGTTGGCCTAGTGTTTGAGAAAGAAGATAAAACTCAAGAAACACATGAAAAATAAGTCTTGATTAAATAATTTATAAATGTATAATGCCTAAGGAATACGAATGAATCAACATATCATTTTGTTGACTGAAGACTGCTCTCGAGTCGGCGTCAATTATGAATAAAAATGAAAAAATTCTATCTTCCAAAGAGGTTCATCCACACGTCACGAATGCCAGCCGTTCCTCTTCCTCGTTCTGCCAACCACCTTGTCCGTCCAAAAAAATTCCGACCCTCGCGGAGACAAAAAAAAGAATAGTCCACTCCAGCACGGCGGGGGGAGAGAGTCAAAATTCCCCAAAACTCAAGGACACTTCTATTGGCTGGGAGAAGTCCGAAGTCGCTCTGCCTTCAAACCGGTCCTGCCCCGGCATGTCACCTTCGAAGACACACGGGGACTTGAATTGAATGTAACTTATTGTTACATATCTTTAAAATAATATTTTCATCTACATCTAATACAATGAATTTCTGTATTCATTAAGCACATTCATAAATACATGCATTAAACATTTTTTTTTTTTTTTTTTTTTGTAAAACGCTTGTAATGTGGCCGAACGAGAGCCGAATAGTTAGGGCGCTGAGCATTGATATTGGAGTTCGTAGGTTCAAATCCCACTTGGATCATGAATGTTCGTAGTCATTTGGAAGCGGATTTAAACATTAGTCCAGATTTCATTAGCCCTTGTGTTGCAAAAAAGTAGACCGTAGTGCCCTAAACCAAGCTAAACCACTTGTAATGTTATATGTTAAGTAAAACAGAAAACACGAATTAAAAACTCTACTTTTTGAAGAATAATACAAACAAATGTTCTATAAGAAACAACATGAAAGCCATAGAAAGATATTAATATGCAGAGTTCTTACATAAATTAGATCAAATTTCCGAATCTGTAAATTGCTTATTTTAGTTTTTAAAGCAATTAGTAGTTTTCATTTGTTCCACTGATCTATTCCCTACTTGACAAATGATTTACCTTTGGGGGAAAACGTCTAACTGTTATTCACTTTTATAATAGAGGAAATATTTTAAAATCTCAAAAGCAGCTATCGTGTGGGTAGAGTTTAGTGGTTGGTATGAAACTTAGTTCTTATTATAAAGGATTATAACAGTTTAAATAAACTATTCTTTTGTGAATAAAATACATCGATTACGGGGGAGAAACCATTCGCGAAAAATCTTTGCTTCCTTCGTATAATTCAATAAATTTTTCTTTCAAAAATTTATATAGAAGATTGGATATTTCTTTATATAAGTGAATGTTTTGTATAAGTGACTATTCGTGTAAATGAATATTTTATTGCATAGACCTGATAGGAGTCTCACCGGGGAACAGCAAGTATATCTATAACGGAATATTTCGTATAACTGAGTCTCACATATCCGAGTTTCCCCTGCATATCCTTTATATGCGATCTTTTTAATATTCTCCTATTCTACAATGTAGTCTTCACTGTTTCATTGTATAGGATCATGTATGTAACGAATATTTCTTCATACGATGGGACACTGAAAGGCCAGCTCTGAAACTTTCTAATGACCTACAAAAACTAAACAAACTCAAAGAGTGGATGCTGATAAATTAAGATAAATATGATTGTTTTTATAGGAAATTACCACTCAGGAAAAAATTACCTCTATAACATTAGTTTACACGAAATACTCCTAAATCCCAAGATGTTTATCTTCCTTACACTAGAGTTGAAAAAAATTAACAGACTATTTCGTATAAGTGAGTCTCACATAAACGAGTTTCCCCTGTATATCCTTTAAATGCAATCTTTTCGATATTCTGCTATTTTGCAACGTAGTATTCATTGTTTCATTGTATAGGATCATGTATGTAAGAAATATTTCTTCATACGATGGGACACTCTATAGACTAAGTCTGAAACTCTGTAATAACCTACAAAAACTAAACAAACTGAAAGAGCGGATACTGATAAATTAAGATAAATATGATTGTTTTTATAGGAAATTACCTCTTAGGAAAAATTATCTCTATAACATTAGTTTACACGAAATACCCCTACATGCCCAGATGCTTATCTTCCTTACACTAGAGTTAAAAAAAATTAACGGAATATTCCGTATAAGTGAGTCTCACATAAACGAGTTTCCCCTGTATATCCTTTAAATGCAATCTTTTCGATATTCTCCTATTCTACAATGTAGTCTTCATTGTTTCATTGTATAGGATCATGTATGTAAGAAATATTTCTTCATACGATGGGACGCTCTATAGACTAAGTCTGATTCTCTCTAATAACCTACAAAAACTAAACAAACTCAAAGAGCGGATACTGATAAATTAAGATAAATATTATTGTTTTTATAGGATATTACCACATATGAAATAAATTATCTCTATAACATTAGTTTACACGAAATACCCCTAGATCCCTAGATGCTTATCTTCCTTACACAAGAGTTAAAAAAATTATAAGTGGATAATTTTTATTTTTGTACCTATTTAACAATATTATATATTATGTTTGTAAAGTTTAGCTTGTGAATCAGTTCATAATATAGAAATTAATGCATAGCATTATAAATAGACACAGTTTAATTAAATGTAATGTGAGTAAATAGGTATGAGTTGAAATTAATAATTCGTTATTCAAGAAAAAGACAAATACTGAAAAAAATCTGTGTCACAGTATTTCTATAAAGTTTAACAAGGTTTATTAAAGTATATTTTCTAATATACATAATTAGAAACTTTTTTTAAAAAACTTATTTTTCAGCTAAAATTACTTATTTCTAAATATCAGATATATCTTCTGAAATCATTACTTTTTAAAGAAACTCCCTTACATTACGAAGAAATATCTTACGGTGAGTTATGCTAAGATAAACTTCCCCATTCATTCAGCACATTCCATTGCAATGGAAAGAAATCCAGGTCGAGTAGATGATTACCAGATATATGATAGTGCATGATTTGTCTTAATATTTTCGCCAGCTTTATGACATAAAATAGACATATTAATAATTTTGGTTTTGCAGACGCATGAGGATTCTTAATTTTTGTTGGTAAGTACATAAGTTAAAAATGAACTATGTATTGGTTAACTTTTAAGCATGTGGTAGTAAAATGTAAAGAAAAAATTTCAAGTATAATCCATAATTTAAGCTTTTATGCCTCATGTGCTGCCCTCTTGGACTGTTCCCCACAGCTATATGTTCATTGTCATACAGTTGATAAATCACATATTAATCCCAGTCTAAACGAAAATCAGTTTGCTATCATATGAATTTTACTACTGATCTACCTAACAGGGCTGTTCTTAGATCACTGGCTGTCCGCGTACATTCCTAAGATTATTACCCTCCAAATTTAAAAAAAAATTCTCAATGACTAAAAAAATTGTTATTTTATACTCACTAAGTAAATATAGTGGTAGTTTTGAAACCAACAAAACAGTAAGTTTTGATTTGGATAGAAAATAAATACAAACTATGAAAAATTCATATTTATTTTTCATAATTTCCATCTAAATTTTTTCAAGAATAAAATCAATTCGTCTAGAATAAGACTAACTAATTAAATTTGACTTTGGAGTAAATAGTAAAGATGTAAAATTTGTAATGATATTTTAAGATAGCTGAATATTTTAGTCCATCCTATGTCTAAAAGTTCCTTGAACCTTTAAACATAGCATTAAATTACATGCATTGCTTACATTTACTTAAAAGAACTTTCTACCAGGTTATATATGTAACTGTAAGTCCGGCCGCCCCAGATTTTGGCTGCCCGCAAGGTTTTACGAGCTGCACCCCCGCTAGGAACGGCCCTGCCGCCTAACTTATAACACTTTTATATGCCAAACTTACTGCTTATGGGAGAATATTGTATTAGTATCAATTTGCCAAACAAAGTAATACAGAAAAATCGATTTTCTTAAGTACCCGATTTGCAGGATTTGAGATTTCAGCAAGTCGTTCCAAGGAATCATGTTTGTATGTTCTTTTTGCATAGCACCCAGTGTCTTGGCGGCCTTCGAAAGACGGCTTGCGGCTGATCGGCCACATGATTTTAAAGAAGCCTTTTAAAGATGGAATGGAATTCTCGTCCGGGGCAGCCATGATAGGCCTCAGGGTAACAGGGGGCAAGGTCCAAGATAATGGTCAAACTATTGCTGTAGTTGAGAAAGTGGCCAGGGGAAGCATTGCCGAAACAATAGGAAGGATAAAGCCAGGTAAGAAATAACATTCTTTCTTAAAGCCAACGCATTCACTTTTTATATTTCTTTTTCGTTTTTGTTTGGTATATTCTTTACGGTGATTTTTTAAGAACTTTGAACACAACCTATATAAAATATACAGTTTTAATTGATTAAAAGCAAGTAACATAGCTAATGATTCACTGATGCATGACTATAACTGTTAGCATGACACTTCACTCTTTTATTTTCTGCACAGGTAGCATTTTGGCAACTCAGCCTTAATCTAAACAAAAGTATTTCTATACAGTAAATTTATTTTCTGCACATTATCTTGCATTTTAAATCAAATATTAAAAATTAGATTTTCACGCTTACAATTTTTAGCTTCAATTTTCTCAGTCTCAAAGGAAAATAAAACGGATTTTTTTAAATGAACTTTTCACTTATTTCCTAAATGCAAAATTCCTATAACATTGGTATTAGCATAAATTTTTGCATTGTATATCATACTTTCTAGTGAATCCTATTTTTAAGATAAAAAAGTTTTAAATTAATCTTGTTAAAGGTTTTGTTATACAAACTACTTGCTAAATATTTTATATGTAAGATGTTATTCAAGAAATATCCGTTTATCAAAAATGAATGTATAACTGTCATATACTTAAACATCTTATCATGTGTTGTTTTACTTCCTTGAATATTCATACAACTACACTAAATCAGTGTAAAGATCTTTCTTAAAAAGCAATGACATTTCAATAAATCTCATTTAAATTCCCACTATATTACCTTGTGTGTATATATTTGCAATTTAGATATTTGAAAATATTATTTCAGGTCTCATTAGAAACACGGATATTAAATCTTATAATTTATAGTTGAATAATATTAAAATTGATTTGTTGTCTTAATGATATTAAACTGTATAAATCTTCATTGTTAAAATGATTATGTGTTTTAGCATTTTTCTAAAAATTCTGTATACTAATCTTAAGTCTATTATTAGTTCTTTCCTCCTCTTCCTAAAAGATAAATCTTTGGTCTTAATACAAATTACTTAAAATGTATTACCATTTCCACAATGTATTCTAACTTATCTAGTCCCAGATACGTCCCAAATGAAACTCTTGACACTAAGAAATAATTTCATCTCCAGAAATCTACAGTTTGTTGACATCAAAATAAATAACGAGAAAATTTATGCTTGATCTCTAACATGCCAGTCTGTAGGTAGTAATTTCCACGCTATTAAACTATTAAAAACTAATCCACCAAGGAAAGAATCTCTTGCTAAACTTTGCATCTTGTCCTAAAAAAAATCATTTTCAAAACGGAAGTTATTTCTGTGGTTATATTAGGTTAATAGGCTAAAGTTTTAAAGATAATGGTATTATAAACTTCATTCAGAGAAACGGTCGTTCCATTAGTACTTAGACACTAGAAAGTGCAATAAATGACTTTTGGTAATCTATAAAATGCTGAAAGAACATGTACATTGTTAATAAAAAAATAGATAATTAGAGATAATTAAGGTCAGTGGTATAAGTCATTGACCACCAAATCAAATATGGCCATTTATAGAAGGTGACTTTATAGAATGATTGAAAAACTGAGTATACGTGTAGTTACTTCAATCAGGAAATCAAAATTAAAAAATCTTCCCAAAAATATTGTATTTGAAAGTCATAATCTCTAATTCGTAGCATTATTTGTTGGGAAAGGCATTCGGAGGAAAAATTTTCATTTCTCTAACTGTAGAGACTGTATAAAAACACAGTTGGGTTAAAATCTGTATTTGATGTCGGTTTGAAGACAGAACTAGCATTAACACTAAGCTGTAAAACCCATATATGAGGAACTATTCTTTAAACACGGGATAAAATTTCAGAATTCGAAAAAAAAAAGATAATTAAAACAATTCGAAAAATTATATAAAGAATTATTTCCCCTCAATGGTTGAGGTTTGCGGCAGTATTTTTTTACCCTTAGTATTTAAAGAAAAAGAATTTAAAAGGGTGTGAACCTTTAGTGGAATTAACTTTGAAAAATCTTTTCCTTGAAGTTTTAAAACTGCTTTTAAGACTGGGACAGATCAAAGCACATATTTGCCGAAATATTTCCAAATGGGTGGGGCACTGCGCTTTGGAATGGGAATTTATGGATTCAAATCCCACTGCTCGCATGGATGTTCTTAGCCGTTTGGAGCTAGACTTAAGCAGTAGATTCTGGTCATATTAACTTTCGTATAGAAAAAACAGTAGACTGCCGCACTCCAAATCAACAAACAATTAAACACGTATTTAACAATATTAAAGAAGGTACCCTATTTTTATCTCATAGTATTTTTTAGGATTCATAGCTTTATTAATTTAGGATTCATAGCTATATATTAGTAAATACCTAACATAGAAGCTATTATAGACACCTGGAAGTAAAACAAAATATGAAATTTAAACACCTTTAAATATGACATCAAGTATCATTAGTGAGGAGGTGTCATTTTAAAACACAATAAGATTCTTTAAAAAAAAAAGGAAAACTTCGTGATAACATATTTATTTGCTATCATATATGAGAAAAGTACTGAAAATAGATGACTTATTACAGATATGGCTATTCGCCATGATTTTGACCGGTATACGTTCAGAATACCGGTCATAATACATTCCTATTCTAACTTTGAAAATCATAAAATGCCGATCGAAATGACAAAATTATAGATAAGATCATATTTGAAAACTTGGGAGATTATTCATAAGATTATTATCTATTTACATTAAAAAGGAAGAATCGTTTCAAGAAAACAAAAACTCTACAAACCATTTTTTGACTGTCCTCAAATGAGGACGCTGGGCGTTAATGGGTTAAGTTCATTAAAAACCCATAATTTAATTAAGTTCTTTCTTACCTTAAAATTATATACTAACTTACTTCCATGTTGAATTTAGATCAAATTTTGTATTTTGTCAACAATCGAATACGGTTATCGACATAACAACAGTGAAATATTATCTTCATAAAGAGTGTGTGAAATATAATTTATTGCGCATGTTGATTGATGAATAACTCTTATTACTCATTTTGAGCTAATAAACCTGACTAACATTAAAGGTTTTTCTCCGTTATCGACTTTGGGGGAAATAGTTAACCACAACATATGCTGGCGTGGATCCAGGGAAAGCTCTTGCGAAGCCATTTCTGGCTAACATTGTAGTGATTTCTATACCCTCCTAGAAAGCTAAAATTATTTGACAAATACAAAATAAGCATCTAAATTTTTAAAATTGAAAATTGTAATCGATTCTTTGTGTACATAAAATCGAGCTTTTATTTGATATTTGTTTATAGATTTTTAAATATTATTTTCATCAGAATTTCAATATAGAAAACTTTTTTTTCCGTAGGCGATGAAGTTGTAGAATGGAATGGGAGACTTCTTCAAAATAAATCGTATGAAGAAGTGTATGAGATAATTGCTGATTCCAGGCATGAATCTCAGGTTGAAATAATTGTTACACGTCCCATCAGGTAATCAATTGGCTTAAATCAAAAATTATTGCCTTATTTCGTTTCATGGGAGATATATATGAAATGTGATGACTTTTTTATTATTATTATTATTAGGGACGTCAGTAGAATTGATAGGGACCAGCCTTTGAGACGACACACGCATATAGGAACACCTTCTGTGATGACTGATAGAGGTAAGCATTAAACGTTGTAAATATTCTGATTTTTTTTTACTGTAAATAAAGCATGCCCGTCACAGACAAGATTAAAAATTATTAATTATATTATAATAATAATTTACTGTTTTATACTTTTGTATTTTACTCAAGGCTTCTATGATGTGTCATTTAATGTGAAGAATTATGCAAAATACTTTATTTGTCAAAATAAATGTTAAAATACTTCCCCAAACAATACACTCCTATTGATACAAGAACAAACTGAAATATTATTAAAATCAATTATAGATACAAATTAGATGTATACAAATGCAGTTTTTTTTTTCATTTTTTCTCCTTATCAACTATTTTTATTTTATTAATTTTCCAATTAAAAGTTTTTGAATTATTAAACATTAAAAGAAAGTAAATGTTTGCTTTTCAAGTACACGGTATAAAATATATGATAATTTAGGATATGAAAATTTCTAAAGAGAATATGGGAAGCAAATTTTCTAGATTCGTAGTATACTAGATGTTGGTTCCTTCACCACGGCAATGTTCATTCACATGCTGCTAAACGGGGTTGTCTTTAATTGGTATCTGAGTAATGAACTGTGATATTTCCCGTGCCTTATTAACCTAGCTCCCTAAGATTTCTCGTTTCTGATAATAAAGGAGAAAATTCAATTCCAAGATATTTCAAATTGGGAAAAAGATCAAAAATATTTTACAGATGGACATGACGAGCTCAGAAAAATTACAAAGGTATTTTGACCAATAAAACATAGATTGTATAAATGCACTGCTTCCAATGGGATGTACTTTTGAATGGTCTTAGACGCCTTAGTTAAAATGTGGGTAGCAATGAACCAGAATCGGGGCGTACAGGATATTGGTTCTTGCACCACTATAACATTTTTTCACATACTGCTAAGTGATCATTATTAGTTGGTATCTCAAAGGTAAAACTGAGGTTTTTTAAGTGCCCAATTCACTTAGCTCCCTAATACTTTTTCTTGTTCCTGAAAATAAAGAGTAAACATTTGGCAAGATGTTATAATATGGGGAAATAATCGAAAATATTTCACTAGAGGCTTTAAATATCTCGGTTGAAAATTTCCATACATATTTTCACCAATGAAGAAAACAAACAAGATACAAGTGTTGACAAATGCATACTGCCTGCTGATGACGCTGTGCTCCCCAACCCCTGTTCAATACATATTTTCCTATAGCGAGGGAGAAGTTATTCACGTTATGTACGATGCACGCCTAATAATTGTGCATTCCTGAGAAATGGTTGTTTGCTCCCTAATAATTAGTAAAATAAACCAACAAAGTTTATCATCAATGTTTGTAGTCAATGAATTCGAGCATTTTTAGTCAGTGTTTGTTTGTTTAGCTTTTTTTAATATGTAATGGAGAGTACTTTAAAAGAGACTTGGCATTTTCTTGTTTAAAATGTCAATAACGCTTTAAAAAGCAAAAAAAATCTTAAATTGATTTCGGGATACCTTTGGTGCATACATAAAAGCAGCTATGTAATGTCATTTTTATTTTTTATATCCAAAATGATGCTCATTATATTTTTGTTGTTTCACTAAATTCATGTCAACAACAGTGGATATGAATTTTATGCATACTAAATTTATTTAAATATTTATTAGAACTCTATAAAAAGTCTTTTCATGAGTGATTTAAATTTTCATTGTTACTAACGATCTCTGAAAGAGTCACGAATGATCGCCAGTTATTTAAGGAGTCATCCGACCATTAAATCAACAAAAAATTCGATTTTTCAGAAACTAACTAAGCTAAGCTCACTAATTTTATGGGGAAAGGAATTCAGTTCTAAACATTTTAAAATAATCCGAGTAAAAATAGCCTAATATTAAGAGGATTTATGAATAAAAACGTGTCAACTGTTTACTGTAAACGAATTTAAACTTACAGAACTTTAACTTGATTTTTCTCAAACTACGTTTTTTTTTTCTTTGTAATGCGCTATTTTTTCATATTTTTACAGATTCTATACAATATAGTTTTCATCCAATTAAACTTAAATTTCCATGTGTATTTTTCAAAATATAATTTTTTCGAATGATAAATTTTTAATTTTTAAGGAAAAAAATTTTACTTTTTTCAAATATTTTTTAAAAATATATATGTATTTTAAATATATACAAATTTAGGTTCAAAGTTATTTTGAGATATTGTAGTATGTTTTAAAACAATAAGTTTGTCTTAAATTTAATTATATTTTTAGTAATGCGCGTTAGCCTTAGTATCAATTTTATTAACAACAAAGTGTCTCTTATTTAAAACTTTCTAACAAAAGTATTTTTTATGTTTCAAAATTAATTAGATATGTATGTAAGGACAATAATTTGTTCTAACTATGCTGAAAAAAATATGCTTGTAAAACTGATAGTTTTTCAAGGTATGAGAAACCGAAAGTGATAATTATGTTACATTCTTTCGTTTTTTAAGAGTTGTATGACCCCTTAAATTAACCGTTTTTTCTCTCATTCCAGTAAAATAATTAGTTTCTCAGTAGTATAAGCAAAAATGTATAGAAAGTGTAGGAATGTAGGAAAAAACAAGACGAAAATACAAATGTATGTGATCATAAAACTTTGCAACGTAATATGAAACAAACTTCCATTCTCTCTTCCTTTTCCCTTTTCTATTTGTGTGCTTTCTACGCAAATCTTTCTCTTTTGAAGGAAATCACAAAGGCCGTCAAAAGCGACTAATGATGCATACAGCAAACAGATAAGATTCTATCACTGCAAACTACGCTTATGACTTTAAATCAGTTATTGTTTCACTTGAAAATTCTAAATTACTGAAGTTTTTTAAAATTCTGTTTTGTGTTCGAAAATTATTTCGCCTGCTGGAATAAAAAAATTGGTGACAAAATAAATGAATATGTATGTGAATGAGATAAAATTCTTTTATAATCATAATCGACTAAGATTACCAAATATAAGGTAGATTATTTATAGAAATAGTTCCTCATTTTAGTATGTATAGATTTAAACCGTTTTTTTATTTATTTGGGTGAAAAGCATGGCATTGTATCTTTAAATTTTTTTTTCACTGAAGTATTTTCTTTTCATTCCATAGTTCAAATTATTGTAATGCTTGGTACAAAGACTAGATTTGGGTTATTCTTCTAATAGTCTATGTTTGTGTATCTGTCACAAAATAGAACATAGTTATCTAGGTTTTGTACCTTGCAACAGCGTGAAAAAATCTAGATTTATAAGTCTTAACGCTTAAAACCAATAACCTTCTTTTGTAAACATGTACTATTTCCTTTTAAATGAGTTACTCATCGAAAAATGTCATCATGAAATGTCTAACTCTTAATCTTACCTGTAAATTTTGAAATTTTGAAAATACCAATTTAAAATTGAATTGGATATAACAGTAGATTCAAAGAGTTAATACAGTTTTTTTTTAAGTGTTTTAATCTAACATTTCTACTACATTCATAATTAAATGGTTAGAATGTAAAAATTACTATGAAACAGTATAGTATTTTGAAATGATACTTTACAATATTTTACAGAAAATTGGAATTTACTGTTATATCCAACACAATTTTAAATTAGTATTTTCAAAAATTCAAAATTTACAGGTAAGATTAAAACCAATAACCTTCTTTTATAAACATGTACTATTTACTTTTAAATGAGTTACTCATCGAAAAATGTCATCATGAAATGTCTAACTTACCTGTAAGTTTTGAATTTTGGAAAATACTAATTTAAAATTGTGTTGGATATAACAGTAGATGCCATTTTCCTGCAAAATATTGTAAAGTATCATTTCAAAGTACCGTACTGTTTCATAGTAATTTTTACATTCAAAACCATTTAATTATGAATGTAGTAAAAATGTTAGATTACAACTCTTTAAAAAATCTGTATCAACTCTTTTAATCCAATTAAAAGCTTTAAAATTAACCAGAACTTGGTTTATATGGAAAACAAATAGTAACAAGATATAAATCAAAGACAGTTCTACTTCTTTAGATTGATATTTTAAAACTCTTATTATTAATTACTCTTTTACTTCTTTATTTTTTTTTTACTTTTTTATTATTTATTACTCATATTACTTCTTTTTAACTAGTATGAATGTTTAATTCAAATAACTTAAATACTGACAATGAGCAGATAAGATAATATTAGCATTTTAATGATACTTGTTGCAAAATTTGCACCTGTCATTAAAGGATTTTTTTTTTCATACAGAATGGATCGGCACTTTAGACACTAGAAAACAGATGAGCCTTCAGGAAGATAGAAGGCCCAGCGTTATGGTGACTTCTCCCAGTTCACCAGACAGAATGCCACTTAGGCCTCACCATGCTTCCGTCGGTGGAAGGATTCAGGTAATAGATTTCTCTATACTATTTCATAATAGAGAGTCCAGTTAAGATCTAAAAGAAAATTCACTATTAAGATAATTCTTCTGTACATTCTGTATAAAGAACATGGGCATTCGTTTAATGGAGATGCTAAAATTGAAAGGATGAAAAAAAATCATTCATTGCTAACTATAGCTAAAAATCTAAAATTTAGCTAGATTTATTCATATAAAATTGATTTTTTGTGATAGAAACAAGTTACGATTTTAGATCAAAAATAATAAAGTTACTTCAAGAAAATAATGCATGATTCTTTGATATGTTATAAATACTTTCACCAATAGATTGATACCAAGAAAGAAATTCTCTTCTCCAATTACACAGGCCAACGTTGGAAAAAAATTAATGAAATTATTCTACTTTGTGCTGATTCAGAGAACGATATAAGAAATCCATATTACCCACCATTTTACCACTTTAACACATAATACTTAAGAAGCCAAATTTTTGGAGAATACAGAAACATATCTAAACACATCTTAGCTATTTTGCCAAGGCGATGCATATGATTCATAGAGTTTTCGTTCACACATTCCAGGGGCCCAACTAGGTGTGAGGAGGCATAAGAATCGGCAATTATTGTGAAAAGTGTTCTTTTTTTGGTTGGAGTATGTTATTCTTCCGATTATAATAAAACAAACTTATTTTGAAAGTGTTTTCAAAATACTTAAAGTCGGGAAGGATTTTTCTGGATATTCTCTTTACTTAAGAATCATGGTTTGAAAATCTCGGATGGCAAACTAAGAAATTCTACCTTATCTCAATGTTTTTCTCAATGTAATTAGAACTGAGAATGTAATAGTTTATCTTAATGCAACAGTGTTTATTATATAGTTTGAATGTAACAATCGTTCCATCAATAACCATAATTACAACTTGTAACCAAAGACTGGGAAACATAGCTTGATAAGTATTAATACGTAATTTACAAAGCTATGGGATATAAATTGCATTTACTATATACCACGAAAAAAAAACGGTATAAAATGAGCTGAAATTCACAAACTAATTCTTAAATTTTTATATTTTACAAGGAAGTCATGTATAACACAAAATTAGTAAGAAAATATTTGAAGAATATAAATCGTATCAAAAAATTAAAACGTTTCTTTTAACAACGATTCGGATTGTAAAAAATTTTAAACACGTTGTTTTTTCAGTGGTTAATTGTTAGTATTATAACAAACAACTTTTTGCTAATTAAGTGATTGAAAGAAGCAAACTAGGATCTATTGTTTAAACTTAATTCCGCAGGGCAACTAACAGGAGTGCCAGCAGGGGTTTTTGAATTCAAGTTTATTCTTAAAACAGGCAACTTGTTCTATATAACTTTTCAAAAAAGAGTGCTGAAAAAATATTATTTAATCTTCAAAATTAAGCATAAACTTAAACAGAGTTACGTTAAATTTCCCTACATAAATTTGAATAAATATTTATATATTTCCGTCGTAAGATCTTAATTGAAAGATTTATATTTATTTTATTTTATAACTGTATTCATAAAAAATACTTTTATGGCTCATAAATGTTTTTGACATTTTAATGACTGATTTCTACAAATATATATTCTGAATTCTAGAGAAATAAAAGAAAACTGTATTCCGAAACAAAGCGTTTAGAAAAAATATTTTATAAAACAACTGAATGTGTAAGAAAACATACTCTGCAACTAAGAAAATGCTATTATTCACTTACCCCAGAATAACTCTGCTAGAAAAAAATTCCGAAAAATTCTCCAGGGAAAATTAACATTTCTATGAACTTGATTATAAATACAAGAGGATTTAGGGATTAAACTGATAAATTTTACTTTTTAAAAACCACAACTTTTTCAGTCAGATTAAACAGTAATATTCATAACTTAAAATGAGACAAAAAAATTAATATATATTTCAGATATAGCATTCTCTATTCCTTTAATTATGAAAATCTGAATTTCCGAATAAATGAAGAATTCCAAGAACACATAAAATAAATTAATTTCAAATATCTTAAACTAGTTTTTATTGATTGAGTCTTATTGTTAGTGTTGATTCTTTTAATTGTAAAGAATAATTCATCTTCTATATCATAATTCATCAATGGCTGCATCAGCTTGTGTATACAATCCTTATTTACTTTGCCGATAATACGACTAACTTTTTAGCAATAATCATCGACATATATTTCCTTTTTTGTATAATATAAAATTATATATGTTTAGAATAGTGTGTTAACATATGCATATTTTAACAGGTGAAGCTGTGGTACGATGCCAGATCCTTGCAGCTAGTGGTAACCATTGTAGAGGCAGTAGGACTGCCGCCAGGACCACTTAGTCAGAAAAGAAATCCATATGTAAAAATGTTTTTACTTCCAGATCGTAGGTGAGCTACTATATTATTAAGAAGTAAAACTCAAGTTTAAAAATTAAAAAACTTAATTTCAGTAAAATTGA
Organism: Pardosa pseudoannulata; assembly: GCA_032207245.1. NCBI lineage: Eukaryota > Metazoa > Arthropoda > Arachnida > Araneae > Lycosidae > Pardosa > Pardosa pseudoannulata. The sequence continues at coordinate 106,391,505 of CM063502.1, forward strand.
GAAATTATTTTTTGCTGCTTTTATTGCATACTTCTAACTATTTCTACAAAACAATATGAAGATTGATTGGATCCACATAAGCTAAATGATACACAATCACTGGTCAACTAGCATCATCACTATACTATTTTGATCAAAGTAGATAATCGCAGACATTTCAGTATATGTGACCAGTAAATTGGGTTTTGTGATGAGTTTAATGCTCTAAATTTTGGTATAAATATGTTGTTATTTTGTACTTTTAGGCTTAAAACTGTAACAGTTATTCGTAGATCATTATTTATGCTTCGATAAAGCAATGCAAACGTTAAAATAATTGTACAAATTATCTACGTAGATATCTTTTAAAGATGCTCCCAAAGCGGTAGAAAGTAATAATATACTATTTCTAACTTTTTACAAGAATAGTTTGTTATAACACAAATATTTACATTGTCTACAAACAAATTTATTAATGACTGTTTCAGCTATTTAGTTATTTGCTATTTTTAATGTGGTATCAGACGTAAATAATGGGATAGTTAAGATTTTCTTATCTTACAAAATCTATATATAGCCTTCCAAAAACAGTCTTAAAGATGTTACTGTTTTAGAATACTTCATATTTATGTGACAGGTTTTTAGTTAAATTTGATTCCCATTTCATGAATTTTTTTACAGCTTAATATTGTTTAAGTATTATATCATAAGTTCACAATAGTTGTTCACTATTTTTACAGTGAAAAAAGTAAAAGACGAACCAAAACCATTGCCCAAACCAATCAGCCCAAATGGAACCAAACTTTTGTATATTCACCTCTTCGCAGAGCAGATTTACAAACAAGAACATTAGAAATTATTTGCTGGGATTACGATAGATATGATTCCAACGACTTTCTTGGAGAGGTATAAAATGTTTTATCTATCTTAAAATAAAACCAGTGAATAAAATGCTTATTGATTTTTATGTATTTGCAGCAACACTTTAGCAAATACTTTGCAACACTTTAACAAATACTTGCATAATACAATGCAGTTATAGAAAGCTTTAGTTTTATAAACTAGTTATTATCGTTAAGTGTTAATCGCTTATTTGAGAATTTTTCAGTTATTTGTTTCTTTCTGGAAGTTAAACAGATGATCTATAGTTTGAATCGTTTTCATGACTAATATATCGTTATAACTACAGCTTTTGAACCTACAAATTTATACGACACACAATTCAAATGTAATTTATTAATCTGCAGTTTAATGTTTTATTGTAGAATCTGCATACTGAACTTAGTTTATGTGTTTTCTTAAATATAGATGAAATTTCTCAAAATTTGTTTTATAAAGCATTAATAAACTATGCATCCTATAAATGAAAAATGCACAGAATAAGTTTTTCTTAACAGCTGGATACTAGGCTAAATATTCCTAAGAGTTTCCGTTAAAATATCAAAATTAGCCTGTTTTATTGTAGTTTTATGAATTTAAAATTGGCATTCATAGGTTTATTTTAATTCTAACTTTTAGAGCGTACATTTACAATTTATAAAATATTTTTATTCAGTTTAATAAATACGTTTCTGTATCAATATATAATAATGAAAACAATTTTTTTAATAGTAAAGCTATTATAAATTAAAAACACCTCAGTTAGATAGAAAGCAATGTTATGGGGTTACAAATGTTTTCGAAAAAAAAAGACAATACTAAAGTGCTTTAAATTTTTTTAACTAATTTTTAGATTTTAAATTTTTAACTTTATTCTTTCTTTACCAACAGAATTTAATTCTCTACATTATTTATAAAATATTTCTGCTTTAGTTATATAAATATATGTGACACATAGTGTTTCTATTTCATCAAGGACGGAAACTTGTCAAATATTTGGTAACTTTAAAGTTTACCTGCAACAGAGAGAAACTCCTTTACAACCTAAATATTATCCAAAGCTAACTAGTGTGAACATACTGAAGTAATTCATCATAAGATTTTATATATTCCTACATCCTATGAAAAATTATAGTTTAAGAATTTTTCTAATATAATTTTTTATAATATTTTCGAAAAAAAGAGCGTATTAAATACGTGCTTTAAATTTTTAAACTAATTTTTAGATTTTAATTTTTTTAACTTTATGTTTTCTTTACCAAGAGAATTTAATTCTCTTCATTATTTATAAAATATTTCTACTTTAGTTATATGAATATATATGATACATAGTAGTGTTTCTATTTAATCATGGACGGAAACTTGTCAAATATTTGGTAACTTTAAAGTTTACCTGCAACAGAGAGAAACTCCTTTACAACCTAAATATTATCCAAAGCTAACTAGTGTGAACATACTGAAGTAATTCATCATAAGATTTTATATATTCCTACATCCTATGAAAAATTATAGTTTAAGAATTTTTCTAATATAATTTTTTATAATATTTTCGAAAAAAAGAGCGTATTAAATACGTGCTTTAAATTTTTAAACTAATTTTTAGATTTTAATTTTTTTAACTTTATGTTTTCTTTACCAAGAGAATTTAATTCTCTTCATTATTTATAAAATATTTCTACTTTAGTTATATGAATATATATGATACATAGTAGTGTTTCTATTTAATCATGGACGGAAACTTGTCAAATATTTGGTAACTTTAAAGCTTACCTGCAACAGAGAAAGACTCCTTTACAACCTAAATATTAAATAAAGCTAACTAGTGTAAACATATTGAAGTAATTCATCATAAGATTTTATATATTCCTGCATCCTATGAAAAAGTATATTTTGAGAATATTTTTAATATATGCTGTATTGAAATGTATTTCCTCTACAGGTCTTAATAGATTTATCAACGGCTCGCATGGATAATGAAAGCGAATGGTATATTATGACGACTCGCGAAGAAAGTTTGGCAGCTCAATTGGTATGTATTAATTAACATTACATGGAAGTCGCTTTTTTCCCCAGTATGTAAAAATTCTCATGAGAGCATTTATCAGGGAAATTTAAGCTTTCCTGGTATGATTTTAACCCATTAACGCCTAAATCATTTCTGCTGAGTACGGTGGCGAATACAAGGTTGAGATATAGATGTTCAAGCCTCTCCCACAGACCAATAAACTGAAAAAGATGTTCATAAATTTTTAATTCCTCGTCTTACGCACTCATATTATATTTTTCTTAAACTATAATATAGTAGGCACTTGTAATAGATTGTTCAGTGCTTTCGTCTAAAAACTTCACACATAGTAAAAGATCTGTGTATGCCAGTGGCTGATATATTTTGGAGAATATCTTAAATCTAAGTTAATATGGACTATTCGGAATGAAAACAAAAGAGTTGGAATCATAGCACTTTAAAGTTACGACCCATTTCTATTTGTGCATGGATTGTAATTTTAACCATTACATAATATCATTTATAAATAGAAAATTTTTGGGATAACAAATTTGTTTCCTATCGTATGTAAGCAAAGTACTGTAAAGTGAAGTTTTATAATATCTATAAATATTAGTTCTACTTTTAGTCAATACCTGTGTATAAAGCAAATTCCTTTGCGACATTTGACAATTTAAAGTTACGACCCATTTCTATTTGTGCATGGATTGTAATTTTAACCATTACAGAATATCCTTTATAAATAGAAAATTTTCGGGATAACAAATTTGTTTCCTATCGTATGTAAGCAAAGTACTGTAAAGTGAAGTTTTATATATATAATTATTAGATCTATTTTTAGTTAATACCTATGTATAAAGCAAATTCCTTTGCGACATTTGACAATTTAAAATTACAACCCATTTCTATTTGTGCACGGGTTGTAATTTTATCTATTATAGTATATCATTTATAAATAGAAAATTTTCGGGATAACAAATTTATTTCCTATCGTATGTAAACAAAGTACTGTAAAGTGAAGTTTTTTAATATATATAATTATTAGTTCTATTTTTAGTCAATACCTGTGTATAAAACAAATTCCTATGTGACATTTGAAAATTATTATAATCTCAAACCAAATTACAAAATTATAAATAATAGCACATACTTGAAAATCTGTAATAGTGAAGTTTTTTAATATATGGAAAATCTATTTTTAGCTAGAAAACAAATTCCTATGTGACATTTGAAAATTATTATAATCTCAAACCAAATTACAAAATTATAAATAATAGCACATACTTGAAAATCTGTAATAGGGTTGTATATATGGAAAATCATAGCTAGAAAACAGAAAAGTTCTACGTAATATTTTCTGAACTGTACTAAAATATAGAACGCTATATATTAATGTGTTAATATAATATTTTTAAAAATGTAAAATTTTAATTCATTCAGTAACTCTTATATATCTGGAAAACACTGTTAAAAACAATGGTATTAAAATAGGTATATATCAGCTTAACATATTCTGAAATTAGTTTATTTTCATAAATACCTCTTTTTACCACCAAGAAATGATGTGCTTTTAAACTTTTAATAATTTCAACCAACAATCAAAAATTTTACTTAAGGTTTAACATTCCCAAACGAATTTAATATTGCACCAAAAGTTATTTTATATTAACAAAGTAATTAAAATGATTGAATTAACAGATCATACTTACAGTAAGGGCTTGTCTATAGGTATATTTATATAGATGTATATAGTTTTAAAATTAGTCATACCAACTTTAATTAAATAAGTTCCATTATTTTTAAATTTTATCTTCATTAAAGTATTGTCATTGAAAAAAATATTACTGATCATATTGGTGATAACAAAAATTGTTTCCTCAAAATATTTCCTAGGGATTATAGAGCGTACTATAATAGTTTTATATTTATTATTGTATGTATATATATATATATATATATATATATATATATATATATATGTGTGTGTGTGTGTGTGTGTGTGTATGTATATATATCTATATATATATATATATATATATATATATATATATATATATATATATATATTCATATATTTGTAATTTATATATTTATAATTATATGTTCATTACATATGTATAATAATTATACTGGTTAACTCTTATACAGGTTTATATGAAAATACTAATATTTTGTGTTAACGTCATAAAATATACTTTCATAATTTGTTATGATTTTCAAATAATTTTACATAAACCAATTACTTGAGAATTTACAATAATAAAACATTATTTTAAAAATAATGTTTTAATATTATAAACTATTCACAGGTAATTGTTGTAAATTAAAGAAATTAAATATTTTTACTATTACATTATAAGTTATATTTAGATGTAATGTATTAGTTTCGGTCCTAACAAGATTTTTTTTCTTCATCTTTTAGCAGCGAAATAATATGTACCTGGAAGCAGAAATATCTGGCTCCGTGGCATCAGTAGATCGTTTATCTCCCCCATCTTCACTTTCCGTTTCACGTTTATCAGACAGTGATATTTCTGAGCTTGATTTTGACGAAGGGCTCTCTAGAAGAGGTATGTCACAAAGATACCAGTTGGGAAATTTGCTTATGAATGAATTCGTGCGTAAGATACCGGCCAGTATAAATGATCTTGCGTGCTAGGAAATGTATGTCCTAGGTAGATATTTATGATGAGAATACTGAATATAAGGTACATACAAGGTCAGGCAGCGTTTGAAGCGTTTCGTGCAGAGTAGGTCGGAATTTAGACTCTTTGGAAGCTTTATGTAAGCATTCTACAAAAAAGAGGTATACAGTTGTTATTACATTTTTAGGGAACATTCAAAAACGACGGTATAACTCAGTAATTTGCATAAATACTTATAACATATCACATAAAATGCTTCATTAAAAACAGTTAACAAGAGTATACTGCAGATGATTTTTTGAGAAATTTTAGTTCAGAAAGTTCTCTAATTTAGAAATATCTAAATTGTTACTGAGTTCATACTCAATTCGTAAGTCTGACAATTTAAGATATTGTTGAGCAAACAAATCTTGATTATTTTTAGTTTGAAAAAACGACGTTGTAAGGAGGCAAATGAAAATTTAGTAAGGTAGTTTATAGATTTCTTTCTTTTTTTTCTTTTTGGCAGTTTTACGTCCCTCGATTTTTTTTACTTTATGCCGGGGTACGGACTAACTGATTTTTAGCCCGGACCTTAGGTCCATACTTGTGTTTACATTTCTCTTATTCCAAATTTTAGATCTATCACGGCTGATACAAATAATATCCTAAAATTTGAAAGATTTCATACACCAATCTAAAGAAAAAAACTACTATTTTTCAATTAATTTTCAAGAATATAAATATACGAGTGTAGTTTTTTATTTAGTTAGACATAAAAACACAATACTTTGAACATTTTCAATGCTTTGATTTTTGAAGAAGAGTATATCTCATTTAAGAATTAGAATCAATAACATTATAATTTAAGTAATAAATTTAAAATTTTATACATAATTCATAAGAGTTAGTAGCACTGACAGCTTATAATTCTGTAAATAACTGCATATATACGGTAATATTATTAATGTAAAGACGATATACTTTACATAAATATTACCATTATTTTTAATTTATGTAAATCTATCACTGCTACAAGAGCGTTTTAAGAATTTGCGTCTACTTTTAAAACAACATTCAGAATGTGTACAAGTATTTATTATTATAACTAATAACAATTTATTATTAATTATAATTATCAGAAATTATTAATATTTTAATTTAGCTTGTAATTTAAAGATTTATTACAAACTCTGCTATGAAAATTGTCGTTCCATAGGAGTCATAACATACTTCTTAAAAATGTTTGTTCTTTCTTAAGAATAAAGCGAAAACCTATATATTGATTTTGGATAAAAAAAAATTAACGACTCTTGAATATTGGTTGAAACTGAATCTCTAATAAATATTATGTAGATTTCTTTTATTAAAAGTGCTAAATTTGTATGTAAAAAGTATGCATAGCCTTGAACCATAATATCTTTTGTTGTGGTTCAATTAAAAAATTATACCGATTCAGTTCTTATTTTTGTTCCCCCTAATATAACTGATTTTCCTCAGTTTCCGACTGAAAAATTTTGTTTATTTTCTTTTATTTATGATTTTATTAATAATTTTGTGGGTTTTTTATACCATGTTTCTTTTAAATAAACCGTATGAAACCAAAGCTTGTTTTTGGTGATTTTCTAACATCTTAATGCGAAATTGTATAAAAAAATAAACCTGGAAAAAGGTTTAGTTTTTTTATTATTTTATTTAAGCATTAAGTTATCGAACAAACATAGATTTAAAATAGGAGTTTTGAAATAAATAGAGAAAATGAGCTATCAGCTTACATAGCAAGATCGATTTTAAAAAGTAATAAGTACTTACCAGAGCCATTGCCCGGGATAGTTTCATGGGGGGGAGTTAACTGAACACAGCCTCACCCCCGATATATCATAATTTTTTAATTAAAAATAAAATTAATTAAAAATGTATGCATATAATGAAATATTAAGATTAAGAATTGCATTTAAAAATTACATAAAATTTAATATATATATATATATATATATATATATATATATATATATATATATATATATATATATGTGTGTGTGTGTGTGTGTGTGTGTGTGTGTGTGTATAAACATATATATATATATATATACATACATATATATATATATATATATATACATACATATGTATACATATATATATACATATATATATATATGTATATACACAGAAGAGCAAAAAAACAGGTATAGGCATGCGTATGCAAATAAAGAGAAAAGGACCCAATCAGAATACGGCTCTGCGGTTGGCAACGCCTATCTAAGACAAGTACCTGGCACAGTTGTTAGATCAGTTACTGCTGGTACAATGGGAGGTTATCAAGACTTAAGTAAGTTTGAACGTGGTGTTATACCTATGAAATTTGGATTTTCTGGTACGACCGTTTCACGAGTGTACCGTGAATATCGGGAATCAGGTAAAACATCAAATCTCCGACATCGTTACGGTCGGAAAATGTCTTGCAAGAACGAGACCAACGACGACTAGGGAAAATCATTAAACTTGACAGATGTGCAACTCTACCAAAAATTGCTGCAGATTTCAATGCTGGTCGTCATTAATAAGTGTCAGCATGAGAACCATTCAACGAAACATCATCGATATGGGCTTTTCGAACCGAAGGCACACTTTTGTACCTTTGATGACTGTGCGACACAAAGCTTTAAGCCTTGCCTGAGACTGTCAACACCGACATTGGACGGCTGATGACTGGTAACAAGTTGCTTGGTCTGTGAGTTTCGTTTAAAATTGTGTCGAGCGGATGGACGTGTACGGGTATGGAGATAACCACATAAATCCATGGACTCTACATATCAAAAGGAGACTGTTGGAGCTGGTGAAGGCTCTGTGTTGGTATGGGATGCATACAGTTAGAATTATATGGTACTTATGATACATCTAGATAGGTGATGACAGGTGACACGTACGTAAATATCCAGTTTGATCACCTGTACCCAATCATGTCCATTGTGAATTCCGATAGACATGGGGAATTCGAGCAGGACAATGCGACATCCCCACTAGTCCAGAATTGCTACAAAGTGACTCCAGGAACACTCTTTTGACTCTAAACAGTTCTGCTGGCTACCCAAATCTCCAGACATGAACATTATTTAGCCTATCTGGGATGTCTTGTAACGTGGTTTTCAAAAGAGATCTCTACCATCTCGTACTGTTATGGATTTAAGGACATCCCTGTAGGATTCATGGTTTCAGTTACATCCAGCGCTACTTCATACATTAGTCGAATCCATGCCGCGTCGGGTTGCGGCCCTTATGCGGGCTCGCGGGGGGTCCTACACTATATTAGGCAGATGTACCTGTTATTTTCGCTCTTAAGTATGTATGTATATATATAATGTATACAAACTTATGTGTATACTTACTATAACTGTACTTACATACATATATATATATATATATATATGTGTGTGTGTGTGTGTGTGTGTGTGTTTGTGTATCTTGTAATCCGTTTCAGTAAATATATAAAACAATTTAAAGAAGAATACTGAAATCAAAAAAAGGAAGACACAAATTTTAAAAACTGAAATTTTTATTTAAAAATGAAATGTTGATTAATTATGCAGTTTTAAAAAATTTATGTTTGAAAATGTGCTTTTATTTCAATGTTAAATGCAATGCAATAAGCTCGAATATTTCCGGGTGATGAGGTGTGGGCTCAAACTGAAATGAACTAGTTATACATTTCATTATTTTTAATAAAAAATATGTTATTAAAAAATTATGTAAAATTTAATATCAATGTTTAATATTAATAATAGCATTAAAAGTTATATATATGTGTGTGTGTGTGTGTGTTCCCATGCACAAGTTTTTGCAATATTTTTTAACAAATGTATAAAAAATTAGAGCAAAAATATTGAAATTAAAAAGTAGTTCAAAATTTTAAAAATAAAATCTTGGTTAAGTATGTGCTTTTAAAAATTTGTATCTGAAAATGTAATTTATGCCAATGTTAAAATATAATAAATTAAGCTCCAAATATTGGGGATGCGCTGTATCCCTCCTTATTCTTCTTGGCAATGGCCTGGTACTTACGTTATCAATAAATTGTTCAGAAGATTATCAATTCAGACAAAATATGAGAAATACGAATAAAAGTAAGCCGTAAAGCTAGCTAAAGTTACGAAGGAGTGAAGTAGGTTACATCAAAGACAAGTAGTTGGTTAGGGTGACAAAATGATTGAACCGGTATAGAACCGAAATAAACCGATGCTTATTTTTTCTTTCGGTTCTGCTACGGTTTTTATTTCAATCAAAATAACGGTTTTTCCAGTTTTCAGTTCAGTTCTGGTTCGAAGTCTTGAGAATATTATCAACTATTTATTAACTGCTATATAGTTCACGCGACTTAAGAATCACAGGAATCCTAAATCATATGTGCTAAGAATTGTCTCCTTTCTTTAAGGTAGTTACCCACATTTGGAGTTAAAAGTTTTAAATAAAAATTTATGGAAATGTTTTAATTTCCAGTAAAATTAGGATAAGAAACAGTCACAATACAAAAAGCAAAATTTATGCATGCGCTAAAATTATGTTACATATTTCTCTGTTAACCCTCTAAGCGGTTCGCACGTACAATTCCGCCAGTTGTCATGTACAATTTTCGACCTCCAAAAACGTTCCGAAAATGGATGTATTGTACATTTCTGCCAGTGCTTTCCCCCATGGAGTTTTGAGGTAGGAGGGTCAGGTCGATTGTTTATCAACTGCATTCCTCTTTGACTGACATTTATTGAGGGATGCACCCCTACTCCCTGAGGCACAAAGACTCTGATAGCTTCTCATGGCTTTGTCAATCTCTATTTCGAATTATTTCGTTTGCGGTAAGACATGTATCTCTAATTGCCCCCCTTGGATGACTTTCGTATAAAAAAATATAAATAATTCTCTTAAAAGATATTTTTATTCATACTTTTAGAATATATTATTTCTTATGGAATGATTTTCAAAACTTGATGAACTTTATGTGTATTAAAAATTAACAGTCTGTTATGTCTATTTATATATCTATTTATAACCGGAAGTAAAGGGATAATAACGAGGGTGGTTTTCCCGTATTCCAATCTAGTCGACAAAGGGTGAAGTAAAAAATCATAGAACACTTTGGTCACTAACATAATAAAATTTTAGCTTATTTTTTGGAGACTTTTTTTCCTCGGTGTGTTCCACTTGGAGGGTTAATACTTGGAAAAAGTTGAAAAAAATTAACAGATAAAACATATAAAACGTATCACTTTTACTATTGTAAAATTTGACTGCATTATATCTAATCCAGTAATTTATAACTTAATAGTAAATATAAGTATTCAGCTAACTTTCTTCATGACCTAAATTACTTTTATTTCCAATTTTTTAGACCACATGATTCCTGGAGATACAGGTAGTATTATTAGCTCCGTAGGTAGCAGTCCTACTTTGGTGGGGGAAGAAATTGGAGTTAGTGAACGGAGATCTAGAAGAGATCTATGGCCAGACGATAGAAGACGCTCAAGCACTGGTAACTCATTTCATCTACATTATATTCTACCTCATTATGCAATAGTTGAAGATTCAGTATGCGAAAACATAGTTATCGTCGTATAATGAATATTTCTCTTAAATAAAATGGTTTTTAATTTATAGTTCTAAAAAAAACTGTAATATTCACGATGAAATAGAAAAAAAATTATGTTTTGATAGTCTGAAAAAAAAGAATGTTTATTCCATTTGTTTATTCTATAAGTAATTCGTCTTTCTTTTGGTGAGTTCATTAAAATCTTCCATGTTCATTTCATATATTTATCTGAAAAACCTATTTCTAATTCTATAACTTATTTATTAAAATACATTTGAAGCTTCATGAGTGTCCTTGTCACACACATCATTTTTGATTTAGAAAATGCATACACAAAATAGTTTTCTGAATTATTAAAAAATCTAATTTCTGTGTGTTAAGAAGAATTGTTTATTTTCAAAGTGTATATGAAAAATGTTGAGACTTTAACAATAGCAACGTTTTTACCAAATGCGTCCCAAACTGGACCAACATATTGTTATTTTTTTCTTTTGACTACCGAAGCACAAAAATTGGTAGTCATTCATGGGAGTGTGTATAATGTGTATACAAAAGCATGTCTGTTGAAAATCACCATAACCTAATGGTGCTCAAAATTCACGGTTGGTCGCGACTCTGCTCAAGACACGAATTGATCTGGGAGGCCACCCATATCCAAGACTGAGCTTTGAGCACCAGGGGCGAATTTAATGGCAGGCGCTCGACTTCTGGGAGCCCATAAAACCCCAACTTTACACACTTTTCTAACACAATTCTAATTACTTACAAATTTTCAATCAACAGTTAAACCTTACAGTACATTTATGTTTGATTATTTTCATTATCAACCAAAGCCCAAATACAATGGCAAGCAACTGCCATAATACGCAAACAAATGCATAGCCAAAAATGAATACTTTTGCATCATTTCATAAATTAGCAGTGAAAGGAATCAATACTTCGGTACTGAGCACCAAACTATCAATTTTCAAAATTAAGATAGCTTCTTATTTTCATTATTGAACCCAAATTATGTTTGAAAAGAATGTACACCAAAATTTGTTCCAGTTAATCTAACAGTATTTTCCTTTGTGAGGATCTAATCCTAATGTTATTCCCCTTTGAATAAGTTCACTTATATAAATATTTATATAACTTTAGAAATGGGGTAAAAAGCATATTGCCAAACAGTAAATGTATACATATTTGTGTGTGTGTATAACAGATTTATGTATGAGTGTAATATACTGATGTAGATCACTTCGTTTCATGCTGAGCATAATATATATAAATGTGTGTATACACACAAACATCAGAGTGTATACATAAGTATGTGTCTGTGTGTGTGTGTAAGATACTGCTGTATGTCACGTTACTTCATGCGGGGTGTCGCAGAAAGTGTTAAGACTCGGAAGAGAGGTTTGGTTTAGTTTGGAGCTCTACGGTCTACTGTTTTGCTCATGAGAGCTAAAGAGACCAGGGACGAGAAGGGAAATAAAACTTGGGAAAACGGACACAGTTTTTATCGATAAGAAGATTTTAGTTGATCTTCTTGAAAACTTCTCAAAATTTATTTCAAACTAGTCTGGGCGTATTTGATTATACAATACGAAAGGTTAACCGACAACCCGTAGGGGGCGCTGATGACATCAACACACGTGTAAAGATTTTATATAAGATATTAAGTAAGAAAAGCTGAATGGACAAAATTATAGCTTGGCGACTTCACCAGTATTGCAAGGAATCAGAAATAGAATGGGAATTTCTACAAACATTATTAAAGTATGTAGTTGCAACGTTTAATTGGATAACATTAAAAAGGTTAATTAGATTAAAATTTCATTACTTATGTGTAAGTGTATGGGTGTGCATTAACGAAACAGTAAAACTAAACACATGATTTACAGAAATAGTAAGCCTTTTCTTCATTCGCTGGGATTTATTTCATTCAATTTCACAAACATAAATAACTGAAATAGTCAGAGTGGACAAGGGAAGGGATTTAGGGGACAGGTCCCCTTCCGAAGTTCTTAAAAACCGTTTTGTGGAAAGAAAATGGACCATGTGTGTGCGTGTGTCATCTGCCTAGCTGTGCATAGACAACAGTGGGCTTAGAATAGTAACGATGAGTTTAAGAGTAGGTTCAAATTGGATTCGACATGTAATAACAGACTGACTAGCACTTTTAGCAACTCATCACAATATTGTTGCACAATCGGAAGAAATTGGGGAAATTTTTTGGCAAAATTTTTAAAAGAGCACATTTTATAATATACAGTTAAAAATTTGAACATTTTCATTTCCTTTGACAATTATTCTTTTTCTTTAGTTATACTTCTGTTTTAAAAAAAATTAGAATTTAATAATATGTATAGTTCATATGTTTTCAATGTTAATTTTACTATTAAATTCATTGTATAGTCACTACATTACTCATTCAAGGCTATAAATTTGTTCATTATATCATTTTTTAATTATTTTGATATTTCAAAGTCACATTGTATAGATGATATACTCATTAGGAGTATACATACATAAGAAAACCTGTAGTTTTATTGAAGTATCCTTTGATATTTTAAAATCACATTGTATAGATGATACTCATTAGGAGTATACATACATAAGAAAACCTGTAGTTTTATTGAAGTATCCTTTGATATTTTAAAATCACATTGTATAGATGATACTCATTAGGAGTATACATACGTAAGAAAACCTGTAGTTTTATTGAAGTATCCTTTGATATTTTAAAATCACATTGTATAGATGATACTCATTAGGAGTATACATACGTAAGAAAATCTGTAGTTTTATTGAAGTATCCTTTGATATTTTAAAATCACATTGTATAGATGATACTCATTAGGAGTATACATACATAAGAAAACCTGTAGTTTTGTTGAAGTATCCTTCACAAAACACAATGTCCCCCTCCGAATATGTTTTCTGGCTACGGCCCTGAGAGTGGGATGACTAACTGTAACGTGTATCAATACTGACTAAACTATTTGAAAATTGTAATACCATGCATAAATTTGTTGCTATTATCATTATATATTTTTATCCAGTAACACTAATAAGTATTTTTCCTTATTTTAATCTTTTCCAGTACATCCCAGAGATATGTATTCATACGATAGAGTAGAAAGGAGAGAACCAATTGCTGGACTGGACTATCATCCCAGAATGCCTAGTAGAGTTAGATCGAGATCTGTCGTTCCAGACGATGGTTCAATGACACGGTCGCGATCTTCAAGAAGGTTAACAGAGGATGCATCTAGGCCGTTATCACCTGAAAAGAGGTAAAAATTGGTTCAAAACACAAATTTGAAGCAAAAAAAACTTATTTTGAAAATTAGAGACGAAAGAAAATGTTTTACTAATAAATTTAAGTAAATATTTTTATTAAAGCCCTCAGTTTGATCAGGGGAAGATTAAACTACTTAGGGGCTTCAGATATTTTCTTCTTTTTTTCTCTCTCTCACAAGAAATAGAGCACACACACAAAAAAAGTTATTAAACAATAAATAAAATAAAACTAAATAATGTGAAACACAAAAAAAAATCTTAAATTTTTATTAATAAAATATGTTTAGTAAACAATACTAAATTTTAATTTTTCGAAAAAAGTTTAAAGTTTGTTTATAAATTTAAAAAGAATTGAAATTCGTTTTATCAAATATCTAATAAAAGGTTATAAATGTGAATAAACTTTATTTAAAAATCTGTTTTCTATTCTTTAATTATAAAAAATTATCAATTATTTCATTATAATTAATATTATCCAAACCATTTTAGTCGGTGTTTAAAACTATGTATATTTTATTCGATGTATAATTGTTTATTACATAGTATTGTCCAACAGAAAAATAAATTTATTTACAATTCATTTCAGAATAGTAGTTTGATTGGTTGGTTTAGGTCTACTGTTTAGCTACATTAGAACATTAGACCAGAAATAGCACTTTTTTGCTGGGTAATAGGCATTTGTCTCATTTATCTATGCAATGCTTTTTTATTACATAATATTGTCCAACAGAAAAATAAGCTTATTTACAATTCATTTCAAAATAGTAGTTTGGTTGGTTCGTTTAGGTCTACTGTTTAGCTACACTAGAGCATTAGACCAAAATTGCAGCTTGACTGAGTCCTAAACATTTGTCTTATTTCTTTATGCAATGAATCAGCCCTGAGTTCATACAGAACCTCCAATATATTTTTCTTACAAATTTTTAATGTTTTATAAAATACATTTCATGACAGAGCTACAATTTTTACTATGTTTAACATTAAATAACCTGTACTTATTTACTCTAAATATGTAATATAATTGTTAGTTTAACAAGTTTTGAAATTATTCTTTCAATGTCATTTAATATGATCAGTCCTCAATTCTTAAAAATAAAATTAAACAGTTCATAGTGTATCTTTACGTATCTGCAGCAATTATTTTATAGGAAGCTTAAATAAAAGTAATAATTGCTAGGCAAACGATAATTTTTTAGAAAGGATATACTAAAAATATGGAGCATTTCACACTGCTGCCTTACAGCCTATACCTATATTTTAAGTAATGAGCCATATGGTATACTCTGTAACATCAATATGTTTTCATTGATGTTCTGATAGACACACTTTTATTTAAGCTTCCTATAAAATAATTGCTGCAGATACGTAAAGAGACACTGTAAGGTTATTTTAAATGTGTACTTACTTTAAAGATAATAAAAAATTATACTAATAATCTACCCCTTCGCAAAATTAGTTTGTTCTAATGCACATAGATATGTACCTTTCTGAAACAAAAATTAATGTGTGCAATTCCTTTTTAATTCACTGCCTAACAAACAACTTCCATACAAAAAATTGCATAACATTTACATGGAAATTTTCCGAGGAGGCAGACGGAACCCTGGACCACAATCCCGGGGGACAACATAAGACATTGAAAAATTTAATTTTTGGAGTATACCATAATGTTTCTCCTTTTAAAATATCTACACCAGTACTCTTACATACTTAAAAAATAGAAGTACTGCCTATTCACAGTCATCACATACCTGAAATCACAAATAGTCTCATAAGTTTTGCATGAAACGAGGCTAAATTATGTTCAAAAGTACTTTTCCTTATATTATCTAGTAATATTTTTTTCTGTTTTTAAACCTACCTTTCATATAGAAAATAGTGCCAGTTCTTATATCAGACATTTCATTTGTTGCTTATCTTTTCGTAATATAAAGAGCTATTTACGTTTCAACTGATTAAGAAGTGATACTGATGGTATCTAATCTTTTATTAAATGTATCTCTTACATTTAATTATTAGCGGAATGCGGCAGCCTTCAGGTACAGCATCGCCTAAGAAACGACAACTACCGCAAATACCGCCAAAAAGGTCTACAAGAGACCAGATGACTCTAGAGTTAGAAGAACGAGCAAGACAGATGAAACTCCGAATGCAAAGGCGACCAGATGGTATGAAGAAGTTAATTTTCAATAACAAACTCAGTATGAATAGATTAGAAAAGAAGCAGAAAATAAAAAATATCGCATCCCTATATGCTTTACTTACATACCATGCATATATTATCAATTAAATTAGGAATATGTGAAATAGAGTGTAAAATGGATGCCACGTCACTGTT
>CM063502.1:106413198-106628198 GCA_032207245.1 Pardosa pseudoannulata
TATGCAAAGTTGATTTAAAAAAATATGATAAATTTGATGACCAATGAAAAAGCCAAGCACTGTAGTAGATTTTTTTAGTCAGGATCCTGATTTTACTAATCGTTGCTCATACCATCCTTATAACTAACTTACTATGTAAGAACCTAATTGTTTCGGAAGCAACCTTTCCTTTGGGAAATAACCCAAACATCTACTGTTTATTTATTTGTAATAGCGAATATATTTCAAGCCACTTGTCTACATTACTGGTACATAGCATATCTTGTTGTTCACAGTACATTTCTTATCTTATGAAATTACTCGTGTGTGTATATGTATGTGTGTGAGCAAAGTGGACAAAAAATTAGTCACCCCTTGAGAAATCGTGAAAAGCACATTACTCTCCGCCAGTCAGCTACTGCACACGTTCAGTGATTTCTGACCTAATGAAGATGTGTATCTTTAGATGTCTGCGTGAGCAATATCCTCTTGTGAAAATCCCGACTCCAAATGTTGCATCCAATTCCCATCTAAATGTTCTCTCGCTAACAAGTTTGGATAGACCTTAAGTCACCGACTGTAGCAATTCCAGTCGGGTTCGGAAGCGATTTCGTTTAACAAGTCTTAAAACTCGTCTTGCTTCCATGAAACTTGTGTCTGGTTTCTCTCAGTCAGGATTTCATCTGACCCTAATTCTCATTTTGAATTTTATGGCATGTGTATTGCATCACTGCTTGTAGACAGAATGGATAGTCCTTTGCGAAACACCAACAACTTCACTCATCCTATGGCAATGGTACAACCAAACACGATTGCTCCTTTTTACCACTTCTTAGATTTACTCATATTTATAGACAATATCCACTTGAAACAATAATGCCTCACTGAATGCTACTGCCTTATGATTATATAGAGACAGTGTGCACATAGTTGAGCCCAATTATTCGAATTATAATTTTTTTGTTTAGTGAGCTTATATCACAAAACTACCATATGGCAGCTTTCCGTAGCCCATACCCGTGACCATACATAAGAATATTATAAATTATATTGATGAAAGAAATTTTATTGTGGATGTAAAATATTTTCTGATAACTTGCAAGATTATTTCTAATTCTTGCATTTTAATACACAGAATATAAAACCACATAAAATTACTTTTAAAATTATAAACGTTTCTATTCATACTTTATAATGAAAACTAAACATCTAAATATAAATAGATGGGGGGAAATAGCAATTGAAAATGACTATTTTTTAATTGTTTCAAAAGGTAAGTTTTGTACATTTTTCGACTCAGCAATAGTCATGACTTACGCTTACTTGACTTTAGTAGCTAAAGATTTAATAAGAGGAATACTCGGCTTCCACTTTGCCAATCAGATAGATCATGTGATCATTCATGCAAGACATTATTCTAACTTATTGGATATTCGAACTTACAGAGGTGCTAACATTGGCTCTGAGATATACTGGGGGTGTTGAAACTTTACTTGCTAATATACACTCTGAGAATGACTCAATTGAGACGAAATAAATGCAGTTAAAAGAAAATATATGCATTGTTGCTGTTATCATTAATCGTAAAAAGAAAAAATGCTCAAATAAGGAATAGTTTGATGATGAGTGTGCTGCAGCTACCAATAATAAAAACATTACTTACAAGAGAATGGTTCATACGAATAACATATTTAATGCCGATAAATATAGACAGAGCAGAAGAGAGGAAAAAATACTACATAAGAGCAAGAAAAAATCTCTTGAGGAGGAAAATTTTACAGATATTGAATCTCTGAAGACTAAATGAAGGCAGAGCTTTCTATAGGAGATTTAATATAAGTCGCATGGACTTTAAATAATCATCTAACCTCTGAAAAAATAAAGATGGTCTAATTTTGACTGATAAATAGACTATTCTCAACAGATGAAGTGAACGTTTCCCTGAAATATTCAGTAAACATGATCAACCCTGCAGTACTAGAGTTGATTTTGAAAACCAAAATAGTGAAGGAGTACCTCCACCTGAACTTGAGGAAATTGAAACTGCAATAAAAAAGTTAAAAAACAACAAAGCAACCGAGCATGACCACATCGCATCTGAGCTTTTGAAATGTCATGGACCCCTACTTCTAAGTTAATACATAATCTTATTACTGATATCTGGAATGTTGAAATACAAACCTTCTGATTGGAACACAAACGTTATTTGCCCAATATATAAAAAAGGTGATACAATGGATTGTTCTAATTATAGAGGTATCAGTTTGTTATGTACCACCTACAACATTTTGGCTAACATCTTATGCATAAGATATACACAATAGACCCTCTAATTGGAAGTTATCAAAGTGGTTTTCACAAGGGAAAATCTACTAAAGATCAAATTTTTGTACCTAGGGCAATTTTAGAAAAGACCAGAAAATTTGGTATTGCTACACATCATCTTTTTATAGACTTTAAAGAATCTTTTGATAGTATTAATAGAAATCGCTTGTATGAAATCCCGGATGAATTTCAAATACCGCCTAAACTAATTAGTTGTAGTTGCAACTATGCCCAATACCACTTGCCGGGTTAAATTCTTAGGATCTTTATCAGAAGAAATTAGTGTCAATAATGGAGTCAGGTAGGGAGATTTTTTATCCTGTTTTCTTTTTAATGTCGCTTTAGAGAAAGTCATAAGAGATTCAGGAATTAACATCAGGGGCAACATATTCTCAAAATCAACACAAATTTTGGCCTAAACGGACTACATAGACATCCTTTCAAGAACTGTTTCAGCATTAAAAGATGCTTTTCTTTCTCTGGATCATACTGCTATTTGCATGGAACTTATCATAAACAGCGAAAAGACCAAATATATGCATCTACTACATAATGAAACCTTCCATGAATCCCATCTGGAAACTGGTTCTCACAAATTTCTGGTTTACCAAAGTTTTACTTATCTTTGTTCTATAGTGACTGCCGACAACAAGGGGATTCAAGGTCGTCTAATGAATGCAAATAAAGCTTTTTACAGACTAAAACGTTTTTTAAATCATCACTACTATCAAGAAAAACGAATTTTTTACTATATAAAACCTTAATTAGACCAATACTTACCTATGGCTCAGAGACCTGAACCCTGACCAAAGCTGGAGAAAATAAAATGGCCATTTTTGAAAGGAAAATTCATCAAGCTATTCTTGGTGGTATAGAAATCAACAATGTTTGGAGAAGAAGATATATTTTTAAGCTATATGAAATCTATAGAGAGCCAGATATTATAAAGGTCATAAAAATAAATCGGATGAACTGGGTGGCCCATATATTTAGAATGGATGATGATTCCATATTAAAAAAATATTTTACATAAACCGCTAACAAGCAGGACAAGGGTTAGACCCACAGTGAGATGGATGCAGTCAGTAGAGACAGACTACCCAAGAAAGAAACTGGCGCACAAGTGTCAAAAATAGAATGCGGTGGAATAGAATTCGGAGGAAGGCATTGGCTCAACCTTGGCTGTCTGGCCAAATATGATGATGATGACTCGGCTTTCGCTGAACAGTTCAGCGTATTCTCAAACCATAAATCCATGAAAAGGGAAGATATCCTCTTTGGCCTAAAATCACACCTTTTCTGAATTAGATAAATTCCTCGTTCCTGAAATTACTAAAAATCTTTAATTACCGATCTTTATCATCAATAGCCACTACTTATAAGGGAAGCATCATTGTTGTGCTAGAATTTGTGCTTGCACAAAATCTAACGTGAAGGTTTCAAACAGTAAAAGCTAAAGTGAAAGTCAGTGCTGCAGAGAAGAAGGGGGTCGTGTGCAAGGAATTAAAAAAAATAAATCTTAAAAACATAATCATGGGTTTTAGAGGGGCTTCCAGAATGCATTAAGGGCTTTTCCGTTCATTTTAATGGGTAATTCAATGATTCATTTCAATGATTTGAGATAAGAGTCATTTAAGTTAATCTACGACACGGAATCATTTATACTCGTAAATGAAGTCACCACTAATCTTTAGTTTGTGAATACTATCTTAACAATGTCAACATGCTCACTATAACTTTTGATAAATAAATAATAATTGATATTTTACAAAGTTAAGAGTTAGACTTTAAAATATAATTATATATAAAGATTAACCATATTCTTATGTGATTTTATTCTTATTTCAGGTGGTTACCATCTATAAGATTAGTTCCTGAAGGGGAATTTTCGAATTTCATTGAAGGCCTTGGTCCGGGTCAATTAGTTGGACGTCAAGTGCTAGCATCTCCCAGCCTAGGAGATATTCAACTAAGCTTGGGAGATAAGAAAGGTAATTTAGAAGTGGAAGTTATAAGGGCGAGAGGACTGCAAGCTAAACCTGGAACTAAAGTTTCGCCAGGTATGTAATTTTAAGTCTTCATGAAGTTTTATTGTCTTACTGCACAAATATAAACAAAACTTTTTAGATACGAAATAAATTATCAATATATTTTTGTAATTATTGATCAATTTTATCGATCGATAATTACAAAAATATATTTGAAACTAAATAAAATTGTGAATGTAATTAATGTTCAAATTTTTCTTGTAACTACTTTTTTTTACTATTGACTTGATATCCCTAAAAATAGATAGTTTCACTCGATTGCTTGTCATATATTAGACCAAACTAATTGGTAGAGCTGCATATTATTTTTTGTTTCACCGTGTTAATAGCATAAATGGGGTTTCCTCCTTATATAAGTCCGTCAGAGATATATTCTTTTTTCCGAACAAGTACAGTATGGACTCATCTCCAAGGAAGCAATGTCAAGGATTACAAAGCCTACAGCTGGATTTCAAGGTACAGTTCCCTCTTAAAGCCATTAGAAAAAACTCCGTCAAGACTTTTTTCCAATGGCCATTAGCATAATATCCCCTCAAAAGAAAAAAATGTTTTGATTAGAATTGACACGGACATGAAAAATGTTAATTAGTAATAAATCTGAACAAAAAGATTTAAAATTCATAAACCTAGAAGGGGAAGAAAGAACCCCCTAGAGTCAGTAGACTAGCATCATTAAGTAAGATATTACATGGTTTTGACTTAAAGCTTTCATAACTTTATTTAAATAAAAAAAATGAGTTTAACTGAATTGCTCAGCATTGTGAAAACCGAAAAAAAATATATTAAGGATAGTGAAAAAATTCTTTGGAATTGTTCTTCGCTTAATTTTGCTTTATTTAGGCAGAATTAAGTTTTTAGTTCAGTATAATAAGTTACTGTTAGTCATAATCATTCTCCAAATGAATTATCTATGTGTAAAAACAGAAGAGTCATTTCTATATACACAGTCCAGTCATATTAATGGGACCATAGCCTACTTTTGGCACCAACGTTAAATAATCCAGAAGATACGAGTCATCAGCAAGTTTGGTGGATATATGAATTGTGTTTTAAGCATTCGGAAACAATTTCAGTTCTTGCAGTCTTACTGAAACTAAACGATTTATCCGACTTCCAAAAGAGCATGA
Organism: Pardosa pseudoannulata; assembly: GCA_032207245.1. NCBI lineage: Eukaryota > Metazoa > Arthropoda > Arachnida > Araneae > Lycosidae > Pardosa > Pardosa pseudoannulata. The sequence goes on from CM063502.1 coordinate 106,418,678, forward strand.
TCCTTAGCTTTTGGGCCAAGATAGGAAGCATTTCCGGTAACTTTGTAAACTGTTCTCTAGTAGCCGTGGTAAAAGTATACCGTGAATGGTAAGATGACACCATCCAAAATCAGCGACGTGGCAAATGTGGTGCACCACGGGCCATAGATGGCAGAGGAGAAAGATGGCTGTGGAAATGCGTTCGGGCGAATAAACGCGCAACTGTTGTGCAACTGATCGCCGAGATGAACCAAGGGGCTACCAACAGTGTCTCCACAACGACGGTTCAGTTAACGTTGCTGCGTATGGACCTCCTCAGCAGACTCAGGTTAATTCACCTATACTGACTGCTGTTCATCGGCGACGATGGATGGAATTTGCACGCCAGTACCACAACTGAACTTCCACTGAATGGAGACAAAAGGCTTTTCCTATGAATCAAGTTTTATGCTCCATCGGACAGATGCACGTTGGAGTATACGGCGTGAAACATCTGAAAGCAAACACCCTGCAATAATTGCCGGAAAAGTCCAAGCTAGAGAAGGGAGCATTATGTGGGGAATGTTTTCGTGGAATATTCTAGGTTCATTCATCATTGTGGAAGGTACGATGGATCAACACAAGTATGCATCTATCCTTGCGGACCATGTTCACCCCTACATTCTAATCGTTTTTCCTCAGAATGATGGCATCTACCAGCAGGAGAATGCGACCTGTCATAAAATTCGCAGTGTACGTGCATAGTTCGAAGAGTACCAGGATGAGTTTACCGTACTCCCTTAGCCAACAAATCCTCAAAACTTAAACCCAATCGAGAATCTGTGGGACCACCTCGATCGGAATGTTCCCACCATGGATCCACCATGTATCCTACCGTAGCTGGCCACGGCACTGAAGTCGGCATAGCTCATCATCTCAGTCAACAGCATCAAGAACCTAATTGACTCTTCCCGCACGTCTCGCAGCCATCCGCTCTGGAAAAGGTGGTTATTATGGATCTCGACAGGTGGTCACATTAATATGATTTGACTGTGTAGTATGTCTATGAATATCGTAATCATCTTTAGTAACACGCAAAATGCTGTCTTGCTCGGTAAAGGCAAATGAATGACAGTTTTCAGAAATTCTCGCAGACGTTTGAATTAAGAGATTCTTCTTCCTTTCTTGACCTAGATTAACAAAATTTGAACCACAAAATCATCCTAGACATTCTGTTACACTGTTTAGGTTTAAGACAGTCTAAAAAAAGGAGCTTTAGAAGCTCTTTTTTTTAACTAAACCAAATTTTCTAGGTGCGATGTTATTTCTGTCCTTTTTACCGCATTAAGGTCTAATCTGTGGGTTGTTGAACATCGCACCATAAAATCAGGTTAGTTTTATACATACTACAGCAGTGATCTTAAGTTTTCACCAAGGATTCTCTTCCTTTCAGTAAGCTGCCTGAGGCTTACCTATTTACATTCATGTTTACCACCAATGCGAGCTCGCTACTCATAAAACACCGCTAAAGAGTCGATCCTTGCACCTAAATGGATGTGAATGGGGATCTACTCCCTGTCGTGCACTCGAAGCAACATAAAGAAAGACAACTATGATCCTGACTACCATGATATGTACATAATATCTATGCCAGGAGCGGAATTCGGTACTGAAAGGTAGTGCACTAGCCATTCGATCATCGCACGGATACTTCTCACATATATACGATGTTACTGAACTAAAATGTATAAATAATTAAATTGTTATCAAAAGTTTTTTGTAACACCTAAACTACAGATTTTTAGTAGATGAATTGATATATATTGATATGCAAGTATGATTTAATTTATAATATTTAAACTGAAGATACGAAAAATAAAGGATAATTTAATTTTTTTTCATGGGGAAACAAAATCTAAAAGAAATTTATATATATATAACAATACTTATATATATATATATATATAACAATTTAAATCAACCCTTGATGGCATGCTATAAGCAAACATCATTAATTTTTATCCTCAATACAGTAATTCTCAAACTTTTTTGCCCATGGACCTCTCCTTATATTAATCAACTTGCCACGAGATGCCAAATTAAATATCTCTAAATAACTATATAACAAAATTACAATTTTAACTTTGATGTTTCTGATAATAACATAAAAATAAAACCTAAATTAAACAATTTGATATTTAATGTAATATCTGTTGAAATTATTACTTTCTCCTTTGAATAATAAAAACATTTAGGTCTTGTTAAAGCTAAGTGTTGCCAATAAGCAGGTAAATCTTTAATGTCATCTTAAGTGAACATCTAAAAACATAGATAGCAATTTATTTATTGCTAGTTATTTTAAATTTCGTAAAAATGAAAATGGATCACAACTATTTTACTTTATATTAACCTTTAGTGAACTCACAAGCGTTGCCAATATTTGTGGCCACACCCCCAAATTAATTTTTATGTACTACATACCACCTCAGTGGTAACACGGAACCCTGGTGGTACGTAAGAACCTTTTTGAAAAACACAGCTCTAATACAATTACATTACATATCGATTGTGTATACACCCTGAAACAGGATTCCGCTACATATAATACTGCATTCATTGAAAGAAAATGAATTTAGTCTTTATTTAAATATGAAATTTTTATCAACAAGTTCACTATACCTAAGTTGATTACCCCGAAGGATAATTCACTACGAAAAAAACGTCGTTTATTATAATACCAGTGTGCAAACTCCTATTTAATAACAATGAAATTAGGGTCACATCTGAAGCTGAAAAACTGGATAATAAAGGGTAACTACAGTGCTAATATTTCCTTGCTTTATCCTTCCTCTTCTCTAAAACAGAATCTTCTTGTGCTACTAGTATATTCATATTCTATATCTGAGTACATAAAGAAAATTTGTCTCAATATTTGCTTCCAGATATACAAAATTTAAAGTTCAATTCTATTCTCCTTCTATTTCAGCGCCTTATGTTAAAGTTTACTTGGTCAAAGGGAGAAAGTGCGTAGCAAAACAAAAAACTTCGATCGCACGCAAGACGCTAGATCCTCTTTATCAGCAACAATTAATTTTCCATGAGGATTACAGAGGATGCGTGTTACAGGTAAGCGTTATTCGAAGTACTTCTAATTTTAACATTTTTCAGTAAGTATAGTATTATGCTAAAATAGTTGTTAATAAATTTCGAAAAATAATATAATACCAATAATATTTAATTACAAATTTGGACTATTTAATACTATAAAAAAAACTATAATTGCCATTATCATGGACAATTTATTTTAATTTACTTGACGTTCTTGATAAAAATTTTAAAAAGAAAAACACAGCTTTTTTATTTGTGTACTTCAATAAAATACAAAGAAAAAAGTCGCACATCGTCCATTGCGATAGTATTTACAATAGTTTTACTGTTTCTTTTGCGATATTAGAAATGTAAGTAGCTGTTCTGTGTTGATACGACAAACTCTGAATCAAAATGCTTCGCAATTATATCGCTAGGTCTAGATGCCTTCATAATGGAGGTTGAAAGTCGAGAGAAATGGGGGAAAGAATTGTAAATCAAGAATTAACTCATTATTGGTTTTGCTGCACAGCAATGACAAAGAATACATTAAATAGAATTCAATAGATATGTGTGTATACTCACGCTAAACATGTCACACAGGGCTTAAATTTCGTATATTTTCCCTAGTTCAATGACAGCTGTAAAGACAGTATAGCGGTTTTACAACAAAATGTCGTTTCTATTCTTTTGAAAATTCAAACGACAATAATAAAAATTTGAAAGATTTCATAAAAACACACCATGGTGGGAAATGATTTCACGGGTTTAAAAAGAAAAACAGTAGTACAAGAGTAAGTTTATTGAAATACCAATGCAGTAATTTCCTGAAATACTGTAAAATTAAAATAAATTTCAAGAAACAAATCGTCAAACACTTTTCATCCAATTTTAATTTTAAAAATGTAGTTTGTAAATTTTCTCATGCGCTTATAAGAAATAAATAAAAATACACGCTTTTATTCTTTCTACCAGTATGGATATACCATTCAAGTGTCATTTTTTTCCCATGATTTTCAGGTTACAGTCTGGGGTGATTATGGCCGAATGGAGAAAAAAGTGTTCATGGGAGTAGCCCAAATAATGTTAGATGAATTGGACCTTTCAAACTTTGTGATCAGTTGGTATAAACTCTTTCATCATTCTTCATTGGTCAACCTTCCAGCTAGCGTGCCACAAAATTCAATGGTATCAGCAGATAGCTTTGGCTGACTACAGCGTTCCTTAGCCTTTTCTAGAGCAGATCTGACATTTCAAAGTGCCACTTGTGCTGCTGGGTGATTGGGAACCCAGCAGACTCCGAATCCAAGAAGTCTATGCACAGACGCCCGTACCGTCGTTTCCAATGGGAAGAGTGCCTGATATGTTACGTCAAATCGAAATATTCCTCATCATGACTTACTTTCCTATTTCTTCAAAAACAAATATTCATATTTTATATCCTGTTCCACAGTGCAAACTTCTTCTTGTGCACGTTTACTGTGTATCATTCACTCAGGACGTCACTGATGCAGAGGGGTCCACTGAAAGAATCAAAACAACCCACTTTAAAATCTCATCAAATAATGCCAAAGCTCCAATTTCAGAAAAATTAATTGCCAAAGGAACAAAGTTGTGTCTCTATCTTCAAAATAGAAAGGATGGTCTCGTTCATTGCTTGAACAATACATTTGGTAAAGTTGCCAACGTTTCAGGCCATTATTTCTAAACAGCAGTTTTATGACTTAGTATTATTACGCTAGATATAAGAAAAGAAAATGATTTTTCCTCTATTTTCTTTTCCCCCTTTTTATACACTCTCATAAGTCAAAGGACTATGTGCTTAAAGGGAAAAAAGTAGATAAATGATACACAATAGTAGCCATTCAAAAATTCGATAATGTTTTATTGAAATTCTTTTAAATTTTCAAAATTTTACATTTTTATTTGCAGTTTGAAATTTTAATGAATGTACAGCCATATTTACAAGCAAGGCACTCCTTATAAGGAACATCCATTGTTAGACTTTTATTTCTTTTTTAATAAATAGCGCACACTTGGTTTTGTCAAAATCATTGTAATCCACCTCTGTTATTCTAAGATAAGGCTAATATTTTGTAACTGTTTGTGATTCATGTAATTAAGAAAAGGGATTTAAACACAAGATTTTAATGCTGTATCTTAGACTATATAAGTTTCCTTTCTGTTACACTCAATTACTTAGTGTGAGAGGAATTAAGAGATTCAGCTTGCATATTTTCTTTAAAGAAACCGTTTCATTTATCCTCTCATACTAAGTGGATTTTTTATATACATAATTTTTAACATCATTGTTGTGTTTTAAATATTTACATTTTGTAAGACTGTTTGATTCAAGAGCTAAAAATAATGCCTTGAGTATGTTTGTAACGATACTCAGATACTGAGAGAAAGCTTTGGGAAGCCAAAAATAATCCCTCTAAAAGAAAATAAGAAAAACTGACTTCTATCTGTGAATATATCTATATAAGCTCACAGTGGCTACAGTATCATATCATGTTACATTTTTTTCATTGCAGATTATATATAATGCGACACTGCAGTTGCAATATCTATTGTTACAGCTTTTTTGGCTGTTCTCTTCAACAAGAAGTTTGTTATACGCTTACATTTTAAAAAAAGTATGTTATTGATATGTTTTGATGATTACAATAATTCTATTATAACCCATCATATCAATAATGCATGCTACTACATCGATTATTACAATTATTCTATTAAACTAAATTAAATTTTCGTATTCATCACTTTAAGATGTTGTGTTATTTTCTCATTCATACAACAGAGTAAAATGATGACAAAAATAAACTAACCATTAGTATATCATCCATATACAGAATGATATATTTGCACAAACTGATTATTTACAACAGCTGATACAAACACAAAAATGGAAATACATTATTTCATATCAAGGTCACTTTTGATGACTATACATGCCTAAAGTATGAAAATGTAATTAAGAGGATAAATGGATCAGGAAACTGCTAATATTATATGTAGATCTTATTACTTGTTAAGAGTAAAAGGTTTATTTTCGCACTTGAACTCACTAATAATTAATTTTCATGCTAGGAGAAGCAAGTTGTAAAAAGTATTTAAATTCAAAGTATAAATCCTGCATCAATGTTGAAACTAAATGACTTGTAAAGTTCTGACTTTTTATAGCAGAACTATATAAATACATCGTAAATGCATATGAATTGAGAGAGATATACAATATTTCTTAATTTTTCAAATATGTGAACAATCTTCAGAATAATAGGTAAAACATACTGGTACATGTATTACATTAAATATTTCAGACCGCCTCTCTCTCTCTTTTTCGCATAATATATATATAATATATATATACACACAATTCTTACAAGTTAATTTCAGAATAACAAAACTTTGAAGTAATTCTGGAGTTAAAATAAAAATTTAAAAACTATACGAGCTGAATACGAGCAAGAAAGAAGTCAGCTTTCTCTCCTTCTTGTTTCTTTTCAACATACTATATAACCACTGAATTTATACGCACATGACAAACTGCTTAAATCTTTATTTATTTAAAGTTAGATATTGATGGCTTATAGAAGTCAAGTATGTATCTCCATATCAATTATTGTTCTATAAATCATTTAAGTTGTTATGAATGAAAGATAAAATATATATATATGGTAAATATTTCACATGCAAAGGATATTGGATGTTTGTTATTGAGTGGTCATCTAATAGAGTAAGTTGACTTAGTAAAAAATTTCCAAACTTATTAAACTGGAAATTATTATCTGATTCATTACTTATGAAATATTTGAGATAAGGAAAATAAAACCTTTTAAGTATATTTGTCAAACTTGTCATGATTTTGCATTTGATCTCATTAAAATTCAAAATATTAATTAAGCGTAAAAGCAATTATAGAAACATGAAAGAACCAATTTTATTAAAATACATGAAATTTCATAAAGTTGACATTCAATAAGAGAATACTAATATAGAAGCACAGAAATTTTAAATCTAATATGACAAAAACAAAATTTAATTACAGCAAGTTTCAAATTAAAATAAGGATTTAAAGAATATTCTTTGGCTGTATAATTAATCCACAGCAATAAACACACCATTATAAGAGAACAAAGAAATAATAATGTATATAAATATAAAAAATAAGTCAACACTATAAAACAAGCAATGAATATTTTTCAGACTGACAAACAATTCTTAAACTAACACCGCATAAGAAATATAATTAGTTTTGATATGTTATTTAACTGAAAATGAAAATAGTGAAATAGAGAATAGAACACAAAAACTCTGTTCTAGAACCTCATTGATAGTCAGTATGACACATTAGGTTTTTTTATATGAGTGATGAAAATTTTTTATTTTTCAATATCTTTTATTTACAAAGATGAAAGAAATTAAGATAGAAATATATAATAATAAAAGGTGATATTGAAAGCAAATGTGAGGTATTTAGGTATAACAAAACCACTGTAAAGCATATCTTGATTACATAACATTAATTTTATAGTAAAATTGAATGGTGAAACATCACATTCAATACTTTTATTAAATTATACTTAACATTAGAATTATTCTATGTAATAAAAATAATAACAATAATCTGCTTTCATCTAACATTTAATATTCAGATTTAAGTAATGCCTAAAAATATATTAAAGAAAATAAACTAATTATTTATAATTAGAAAAATATATAATTCATATGCTTATGACAGTATAATTAAAGAATTATATTTTACTAAAATATCTGCAGAGTTAGATGCTTGGTACAGATTTTAATTACTTTCAGTAGGAAACTATTAAAATAAATAAACTATGGGTTCAGTGCATATGTTTGTATGTTTCAAAGAGTATTAAAGTAGATGGTCAATAAAACCTAAAGTAAGAATCATTTCTAACTCAAAATATATTAACTTCATAATCAATTAAATGATTGATTTTAAAACTAGATTATAAATTTTTACAAAATCCTACATACCAAGAATACAAATTTTTAAATAAACAATTCTTGTTTATTTAAAAAAAGGAAAATTATAAAAATTAAAATAAATCCAAGTTCTAACAATTTCTGTACCTGTACTTGGATAACAAGTTCTTAAACATTATTATTTCTTTATTCACATTTTAGAAGGATCTCATTTATTTACTGTAAATAATATCACATATGGATCTGGCTATGAAAGTCAAGAAAGCAAACGAATCATCATTTAAATTATTACGGAAAAATTGTAAATCTTCAAAACCAATGACTTTTCTAATATTCTATAATAACTACATATAAAGATGATCATTGGTGAAAAAAGTCAAGCATTAATATTAACATTGATTCTCATATCTTATCTACTGCAAAAAAATATTCATTACATTATACTGAATTTATTAAACATTATTTTCTCTATTACTGAATGCCACAAATTTTAAAAATGATCTTATTCTATTTAACTAAAGTGATAGATGCTGAATAAATGCAAAACAGGAGAAGTGAAAACACAATAATCTAGCATACTTTTTCTGAGATTTTAGGAAATAATTTTGAATTATTTCATTAAAGTAAGATATACATTAAAGTAAGATTTTCTACTTACAAAATGACCTAAACAGAATCAATGATAAGTCAGGTATATAATTTATAGTTAAAATTTCAAGGCAATATGAATAATTAAGGAAATGCAGTAATTAAGTAGAAATGAACTAAATTTTTCTTTATCTACTGCAACATAACATTCTATACTATATTTGTTACTTAAAAGACCAATTGAGTTTGATGATTAAAAAACTGGAAATTTATTATCTTTATATTTTGAAGTCAAAACTGCAAATCAATAAACAGAAATATATAAGTATTAAAAATTATTTTTGCTTTCCTGATGCATTTACTCTTTACTTGTTAATAACTTTTAAGATTGTCTAAAAATGCAGCGAGTTTTTAAAAAAAATATGAAGAGATTTGTTAAGTTATTAAAAGCTTGTGAAAAGTTAAGCTCCAGGTGGATTCTTCACAATGAATACTAGACTACAATACAAAATTGCTCTCAATCCTGTTTCAAAATACACCAAATATTTTAAATGCAAAATATCTATTTTTCTCTCCTTGGGTAATGAAAATTTTTCTAGTTGAATAAAAAAAGAAACTTTTAAATTTTATTTTAAAGTATAAAACTATTTAAAGAAATTTAACCGATTTATCTTATTAGAAATACTAAAACTGCAATGATATATTACATATGTATATATGTGTGCATGTGTGTATGTAAGGTTTGCAAAAAAATGTATATAGAGTAACAGAAAATGCTGGAGATTAGATTTTTAACATCTCATCAATGATGTAGACCAATTAAATATATTAATGGCATAGTAGTAATTAAACTTGAAAAGTTATGATCAAAGCATTATTTTCCAGAACACAAAAATAGTTGTTTTAACCTCCAATACATTAACCCTGTCAGTCTAAGCCACAATCATGTACAAGTAACAAGAAAAAGGAGTTTTAGCACAGCCTCAGAATTTCCAAAAAGTGATGACCTGGCATTATATAGCTTTACCACATATATGTGCATGACCTCACAAGAAACGTTTATGTCTCACTTTATCTGTTTTTGATTTTGAATAACTTTTTTACATCGAATTAAGTCAAAAAACGAACAATAGAGTTTAATGATTTATCATGCTAATTTTTTATTATTACATATCTATGTATGTATTAACTATATATATATATATATATATATATATATATACAGACATGCCAACATTCAGGCACTTGTGTCAGGAGCAACAGTGTGGTTTAAAATTTTAACATACTAATTACAGATCATATACTTAAGTACATATCTTACTGCTTTCTAAATTAAAATTAAAATATTTACACAGCAGTATATTATAAAAGGTTAATTAAAATTTATGCACTTAAAAATGTATGTGTAGCTTTTTTAGCTTTAACAGCTTATTTTTCAGAACAGTGTTTCTTATAGCAATATTGACTCTGATTAAAATATTTCCATTTTTCTATCATCAGGGAATCTAATTTGTCTACTCAAATTTGACTTAAATTCAGTTTGGCTTTTCTGCACAGTACTGAAAACTTTAAACATGAAGCATTATTGTGTGGCAAGAGTAATATTCAGAATTATTTTTTGCAAAACTTTGTATTTAATTGCTGAATTGTAATCTTTTAGCTGTTCAAAAGTTTTGTTATTTTCTGGAGCAATCTGAAGAGTTTCTGGAGTTATCAATTTTTCTAAACTCTCCGCAGCAAATCCAGAGTAGTTAGCATGTCTGATATATATAATTTCATTTTTTAAATATCTAATCATACAATAATTTAAAACAAATCTTTTAAGCTATATTTCCATCATAAAATTTAGCTTATAAATAATATATATATTTTCATCTCAAAAGGCTAATAATGATAATAACAATAATAATTAGAGATTATTATCTGAACTTGAAAACTCTATTTTCATCATTAAACAAATATAGCTAATAACTAAAAACTAATATACCCTTTTTTTATGTATTTCAATTTAACTTAAAATCATTTTAGAAATTTGAACTCTTTAAGGTTTTAATAAGCATGATTTTAATAAAGAATTAAGTTTTGAAATAATATACAAAACAGGAATATTTATTTTTCAAATTATCTATGCCTAATTTCAATTTAAGAAGTAACTTCTTTTGCTCAACCCCTTTATTTAAAGAAGCCTATTTTCATTTAATTGTATTACACTTTGAAATGATTATACATGGAATTCCCTATTACTTTAAATTTCATTTTCTATCTTTAATGTGTCTACCATACATTTAATCCTACTTATTATTTAACCAACATACTTCTAAGAAATTAATTAAAACTTCCCTGTTTCAGAAACAAATATTTGTAAAAGAATAGGTTACTAGGGCAAAAATACATTGCTTATGCAGAAAAACTTAATATCTTTAAAATTCACCTTATTATTTTACATATCTTACACATATGCATTTCTACTTGTCAGTACAAGAGTCTGTGTATTTAAATTCTACTACTAGCATGGATACTTATCTCCAATCAAAATCAACTTTAAGCAGTAAGTCCTGGTTTTACTGAGCCATTGTGTTGTAAATAAAGAATTGACCCAACACTCCAAACCAGTCAACACATTTGTATAATATAACAAAAATAATATATCATAATTTTTCTTAAGATTTTTAACACAGAATACATAATTTGTAATATGGACGGCTCGGTCAAGATTCACTATAATATAACAATAATACAACCACTAGAGCATAAATATATATAAACATTGAGCACATTCATACTCATTTCAACAGTAAGAACAAGTTCATCAAAAATACAAAATATTTTTCCATGCAATATATTTTAGAGTACTTATACAAACGCAGTAATTACTCTGAAATAATTTGAATATTTTAATTAAGATTTAAAAAAAACATTCAAAATAACAATTTGGACTATAAAATAATTCAGGAGACCATCTGTAAACAGACAATATTAGTGCACATGTAAAATATTTTTGATATGTCATAGTTAAATAAATTACAACACAAAAATACTCAATTTTTCATGATAAAATAGTCTTTCAAATTATGTGTATTTTTTCAAAAAAAAAAAAAAAAAAAAAAAACTAAAAGTTAAAGCACAAACATTAAATTTATAAAGCATCAATAAAGCTTATTTCTCAAAATAAGTAGATTTTAAATTTTAAAATTTGCCTTTATACAGATTTAATTTTCCATTTAGACAATTTTTTATTAACTCTTTCTTCACTCAGACCCCATGATTTAGGGGTTAGCAAGTTTAATAAGAATTAAAAATAAGTAGAAAAATAAGTTTAAAATGTGCAGATTTTAACAACTTCAGAGACTATATCACAGAAAAAAATGTAAAAACAATGAAAATCAGCTAATTTCCTGATTTCAAAACATTCTACTTACTCAGAAGACATTCTCAAGGACATACATGTATAGCCCAAGAAACAAAAATACACATAAGATTTGTACAAGGTATTTGGTATTACCTATTTACAATAAATAAGCTTTCAGGGATATATTGAAACACATAGTAATTTTTTCTTACATTAAATCAAGCTTATGTCTATGCTGCAGATTACATTAAAATTCTTATCCATTCTTGTTCATTTAATTATGTATACAGCTTATATAAGGTTTAAACATTAACATAATTAGAAATTTTTATAATAACTCATTTGTATTGTATATTGTAAAACAAATAATCTTGGATTAATTTTATTATTATTTAATGATTTTAATAGTACTTAAAAGCAAGTTGAATGAAGAAAACTTTCTCTAATCCAAACGATACTATAAGGGCTAAAACAAAAACTTGTCTTTCAATTTAAGATTAAACAATCCAATCTGATTTCTGATTCCTACTACAAAATAAAGCCACCTTCTTATTTTCAACCCTGATTCTGCTTGAGTTCTTTGAAATAAACATGTTTCTTTGTACTTTAGCTTGTTATAAATATTGTTCAAAGGACAGGCTATACTTAAATTAACATTGTTAAAAAAATACTGCACTAAACTGGTATCGACAATAAACAGTGACACAAAGCACAGCATGATCTTGTAAGCATTTCTTGTTTAAAAGCTGAATGATGACACTGTAAACAAGTCCACTGCAAATTTGGATTCATAATGGGCCTTCCAGATGCAACACATACAGGAAAATTTATACCACAGCTAGAGCAGGATGTATACCTAAAATGTTAATGAGTTTAAATATTTAATTATTTTTCTACATAAAAATTCAAACAAGTGAACAAAAATATGTTTCAATAACATGATAATAACCATATTTAAGGTTTCAAAAAACAACATAAACATTTAAAACTAAATAATACAGGTCACGGCTATCTTTTAATCTTTATTATTTAGTGTATAAATCTAAGCATAAAGTTAGTTGCATAGTTAAATACTGTATACTGATTATATAACTATGCAAATAGCCTAATTTAACAGGCCCAGTTTAATTATCCCTTTTATAGGAAAAAAAATTGATCACAGAACTCCAAATTAAACAAAGTAATATAATGATAAAAAATAGAAACTATATATTTTTAAGAAGGCTTACCAATCAGGAATTGATTCAGCACAACCTCTACAGTGAACTGTATTGCTTCTACTGTCTTTAGGAGGATGCCTAGATAGCAAAATATATGGTGTCAACAAAATTGATGAATTTATACAATAAGTAAAAAGATAAAACTGCAAACTTACTTTATAAATATTTCAGCAGCTAAATTTTCATACTTTGACCTCTGATCTGCTGTAAGAGTTTCCAGAGATTCCAGTCTCATTAGAGCAGATGAACATGTTGCAAAAGCTCTATTACCACAGCTTGTCAAAGCTACACAATTATATGGAATATGAATAAACAATTTAAGTGTTAATGATAAAAAGCATTTAAAATATAGAGAGGAGCAATCCATACTCTCCCTTCCTTAAAATGTACTGAAATGACAAAGAATAATTGCTCTGTACCAGAGATTCTAAGTTCTATTAAATGCTACATTCATCTGCATGCATATCAGAACATTTCACTCAGTAATATATAGTTTTCTTTACTACAAGATAACACCTGTTTTTAAATTCTATTATCAAAATATAAAGAAGTTAATAAAATACCTCCTATTATATATAAGAAATCTCTTACTATAAAAATAAAAAAAATTAACAATATTAAGTGTAAAATTTAAAGTAATAACCGAAAACATTTTCCAACATATAAAAAAAATTAATACAGGGGTTATACATTTCAATTTACAATGCAAATATAGCATATTTCAGAATTTTAAAAAAGTAAAAATAACAAAAGAGATTTTTAAAATAGCAATATAATATATAGATATGACTCCTTGAATAAGAATACTGAATTTCTATATCTAAATACAAAATAAATACATAAACAAATTTTATTCTTAAAACTTTTGAATTCTTGATTTAGTGATAAAAGTATCCCCTAATCATCAATGTATTTAAAACATTTAATTGAAAGTGTTAAATATTCGATGAGTGAAAACAAGTTAAAGTTAAAATTATACATTCATAGGAAAAATTACAAAGTTACATATTTTATTTCATGAATAAATGCAGAAATATTGTCAAATGTATAAAACTATATATTACCAAGAAGAGAATATATATCTTCTAAATCAAGAATATCTTCATACTCTCTAAGGTGCAGTGCAGTTTTCATAGCAGCATCCATGTAACCTATAAAAAGTAGTATTCAAAATATTATTGAATAAGCACCAATTACATCATCTAGATAAGAAATGAAAAATTCACATAAAGACTAAAAATGTGTATCAAGTACTCTTCACACTGTGACCAAGTTCTGTTCTGATGACTATCATTAAGCAAACTGGTAGTCTGCAAGAAGTCTATTTTGGGAATATAGGAGCATTATAAAATTATAAAAATAAGGCAAAAACTTCATATTTATTCATAAAAAATATGCATAAATATTATCATTTATTTACTTATGGGAAGTTGTAGAGGGTCCAGGCAAGAATATGACAACGAAAGTGAAGTTAATAAGAAATTTTTGCTTTCTAGCTTTTAAGAATTTAAATCCTGTGAATGATTTAATTGCCTCTTTCTATCTAATTTATTCTTTAAAACTGTTGAAATTGTTCATTGTAGCAACTTCAAGTCACATCGCATTTTATCAGCTTGTAGGATTTTTATTTTCATTTCTATGTTGATGGCTTTCCTATATTTCTTACCAATTTCTTTGGATGATGCATACTTCTTTTTGTTGACATTTATGTTATTTTCAGGCTACAAATATATAAAAAAATAACAATGTTACACAGTGACTTTTGGTCAGAATGAAACTGACATAAAAAGTACATAACCAGCTTATAGTTATGCTCAATGTTCATGCCACCCTTTCAAATTATGTTCAGCACTTTAGGGAATCCCTGAATTGTATGTCAAAACTCAATCGCTCATAAGTGCAAGTGATTGTTAAACAGATAGGTTGTAAAGTGATGAGTACCCATAGGGTAAAATATTAATAATATGCTTAGACAAGATGCAATTAGCTCTAACTGAGGATAAAAAGCATAAAGAACTTTTTATTTCCCTCCTACATTGTTTTTACATTTAAGTACTTTAAAGTAGTATACAAATCCAGCTTCTAAACAATACTTTACCTACTTTTAAATCAAATGTAAAGCAACCTTTTAATTTTATTATTATTAAACTATTCATATCACCTATGTAAACATAAAGATAACACAATTTAAATTTGAAAACAAAAGTTTGAAATTTTACCTGGTGATTTACAACCAATTTTGGGGAATAATAAGAAAAACTAAGTTATTACAATGGTTTATTCAAGGATTTATTAAATATTTTACTTATAATAAAATATCTTCCTAGTTCCAAATAAACTTCAAATTTTGTAACATTGATGCCAGAAATCTATACCAGCATTATGATTAGTTTTGAATTTTGTTTTAAACAGGGGATAGAATGTATAAGAATATACTTTTTAAGTTTATACATTGAAATAACTCTAATAAACAACATTTTTTGTACACATTGTTCTCTGAAATTCAAAAACTAAATTATCCTTAATCTTACTAGTATGATGCATATTACCCCAAACACTACAGAAAATGAAAGACATAAATCATAATCATAATTTAATAATATATGTAACATAGAAAGTGGTCTCAGTTCAGTTTACCTTGATACAAATGATTCTGAGCAAGCATAAAAAAGTGATAAGCTTTTGCTCCTCTCCATGGATCATCTATTAGATGTGGTGCAATACTTTGAAGACTTACTTCTTCTTCAAGGGTAATTCCTAAATCATTTATCTGAAATAATAAAATTTAAAAAAAGAATTTTTATGTTAGATGTACAGTACAAATATAAAAAATTAAAATATGAAATAAAGAAACATATTGTACATAAAATTATATCAGGGAGTTATCCGTATTTTTTAAATTGAATAGAAGGGAAAAAAACAGACAAATCAAAATTATACTCACATCGTTTCTATCAAAATTAGAAACTTTTCTGTTTGATTTATATTCTTCAACAAGAATAGCAATTAAAACATATATCTTCCGCAAAAGTAATGGGTCTTTGTACTTCTCTGGTAATTCTTTAACAAACTGCAATAATACAAACATATTACACAAATGTATACGGAAAATAACTTAAGTAAAATATTATTAAAATTTTACCTTATATAACATTAAAGCAGCAGGTAAAAATTTACAGGCTTTCTTATACAATTCAACAACAGTAAAAACAGATTTTTCTTGTTTTAAATACACAGCATACTGAGAAAGTAATGAATCAACATCTTTAATATCATATTTCTGAGCTAATCCAATAGCCATCTTCCATTGATTAAGAGCAGTGCAGCATTCAATGGCTGAATTAAGTTTATTACACTGTAAAAGACATTAACTAATATTAAACAATATACATCATAATAATTTCAAATAAGTCAAAGAAAATTAAAGATTATAGATCAGTTAACTTAAATTACTTTGCTAATGAAAAGAATATATACCTTAATATATGCTGTAACAGCTTGCTCACACATTCCAATAGATGCAAACATGGAACCAAGTTCCTATTTATGAAAATAAGCATTTAAATTAATATTTTGTAAAAAAGAATGATTTAATATATTTAAATTACTGTAATATATTTAAATAATATACAAGATTGAAAGCTATTTTGAAAAATTCTATTATTCCACATAAATAGTTTGTTCAATTTCCCTGTAATTGTTGTTAAAAAATACTTCACTAGTTGAAGTTAATAGTTTTAAAATTTATAAATTTATTCAGTTTTTCTGATGTTTGTTATTTAGTTAATATGTCTGCTTCTTTTTTTCTCTGAATAAACAAATGTTAGGATGATTTCATTTACTTCACAGCTGTCCTTTACAAATAAATATTTCCTGTTTATATCTCTGAAGTTATTTAGGATTTTTTTTATCCAGTTTATCAATGCTTGACCATCAGTTTTGATTTCTACCAGTTTAGAAATCAAATCTTCTTGTTTTAATTCTTGTATCAAATTTGTGTCTCATTTAATTTCACATATGCTGTCACAGAATACTAAAAGTTACACTTTCATTATAGATTATGTAACTATTCAGTGTTTATTATATCCCCAGTAAACTATATAGTTTCTTAAGTTTATGACATAACCCCCAAATTATTTCCTATCTTCAGTAGTCCCATCTGCACCAGCTTACATCAGAAATAGCATTAAATTTTTCAATGTCAAAAAAAAAAAAATACTAATTTAACATTTCCAGTTATTTTTTAGTATCTTAATACTAATTAACTACTTTCCAATGCTTTCTCTGGCATATTTGTTAAATGGCAGTAGATGTAAAACAAGAAAAGCTAGGTCAGGTCTTGTTATGTTCATCAGTGATCAAAAGCTTCTTGATATACTGTTTGTGAGATAGCTGGTGAATTTATACCATCATTAAAATCTTTGTCTAACGCTTCAGGTGTCTTTTCAGGAATGCAGTAGTCAACCTTAAACTTTTCCATAATTTCCTTTATATAATTCTTTTGACTGAGTACTATTTTCCTATATTATTTCTTAATTTCAGTTTCCCAAAATTTATTTGTTTGTGGAACTTCTCTTATAGTGAAATATTTAGATAGTCTTGTAATTATGTTGTCAATACAATAAATTTCAAATTTTATAAGCAGCAATAGATAATAAGGTTCTGAATGTTGCAAATCTCCTCACTAGACTCCTAGACTATACTCCTCCTTCTTCTTCATAATCTTTTTCTTTCCCTTTAATTAATTACATCCAGCTGTAACTAGTCTTGCTTTATAACTTGTATTAAAATAATCTTTGTCCTTTTCAGTAAACACTCATTGAGATTTAATAATTTTTCTTTATTATGTCAAGTTTCCAAACTTCATTTGCTTCCATAGAACTCAATTCATCAATCATAACTAACTAAAATTCTAACCAAAATTTGCTTTTTGGTGTTTTTATAGCTCCTTATAAGCTACGGTATTTCCTCTTTAACACTGTATACAGTGTAATCTTCCAAATTTTAGACAATTTTATATTTCTTACAGGTCTTTTTTTTTTCTTTGTAATTTCCATTTTTAGTCTCTTGTGTGTATCAGATAATTCATTTTCAGACCTTTCTTTATTTTCTAGAGGAATTTCATTGTCACCTTATTTTAAATCATGCCAATGTGATCATGGACCACAGGATACAAACTGTCTGAACACATATGAGACTGTAGGTAATGAAGGGAGAATTTTATGATCACATACATGTGATCAGTCCTGAATGGGTTACTAAATATGCATATTAGGGTAGTTGAGAAAAAACATTTTCTCAATTTTCAAATATAGATAATGCAAAAAAGGTGACTCTGTTGGATCTAAAGTCACATAAAAATTTGAAGTTTTTACTGCATTTTTTAATTTGCTGAAAATACACTGAAATTTCAGAATTTCTGGCATTGTTCAGAGTACAAAATCTTTCTTAAAATTCAATTTCAGTGCTTTTTTTCTTCAGCTTTTCTTCAGTGAAGGTCTTCATGGCTTTTTGTCCTTATTTAATCTTCTGTCATTATTTTAATCATATTTTAACTAGCTTCCATGTAACTTGGAAAGAAGCTATAGATTCTTTACAATTCAATTCTGGTATATTTTCTTAAATTTCTTCTGATGAAAGACTTTAAAGGATTAGAGACTTATAATATTGGCTGAGAACAATCAATACAGTTACAGTACTTCCAAACCCTAAAGTTCAGTTTGGGATCTTTTAACTTTCACATTTTACCTATGTCATTTTTCTCTAAATTGAGATATTTTTAAAGCATTTTCCCATACAAATTTCTGATATCTTGGTTCTTGTCAATTTCTATTGTTAACAGTAAATTCTCTGGATGGCCATAGTATCAGTTTGCTTGAATCTCATATCTCATTTTGGAAGGAAAGTTGGCAGTTGAATTATCTTCTACAAATGTCTAAGTTTATTTGCATCAAGTATTGTTTCTTAATGATGTACCACTTTGGCATATTGAAGCCCTGAGAGTTACATGCTACATTTGTAACAAGTACATTTACCTCACATCAATGTTTTTTACTTTTGTGTGACCAATTACTGAAACTGCAATGTAAAGAATTCCTCTTTATATATATAAATCCCAGTAATTTAGGAAAGGCAATCCCAATAATAGTTCTCCCTCAAAATGGCAAGGGTCAGTCAATCTCAAGTCCTATAATTAAGAAAGATTATTAAACAGCAGGGGGATGTAATTGCCCTAAATACTTCAAATTTCTTATGTAAACTTAGAACCACCAGAGGTACCTTTTCTGCACTACCCATATAGGAAAACTAAAGAAAAGTGGTTTTTTCAACTACTCTATTATACAAGTACACACAAAGGAAGATGAATATATATGTGTGTATGTATATGCACAGTCTATTATAATTCAATTATTTCACTTTATGATTTACTTTTAAGAAGATATCAAAATCCTGTAGAACTCTCTATAGTGAGATAATATAGGTTTTAATCAGGAATATAAAATTATGCCTAATTTAGAAAAATATGAAATGTTACCTATTAACATTGTATACATTAACTACGATGTAAGCAGTAATATATATATATATATATATATGTATGTACACATAATGGGTCATGCTTTCTAAATAAAAAATTAAAAAGAATACAATACAACTTACAGGTAGAAGTATATGATTTTCTGGCAAATCATTTAATAACTTTTCTAAACCATTATAATCCTCTAACATGTAGTAGCATTCAGCAATTCGATTTTCATTATGAGCTTTCTCATAATAATTAACAGCATCAAACCTATATTGAAAGTTTATAAAAAATGTAAGTCAGTATAATCTAAACCAATTCTTATTTTCAGTATACTGTGTATGCAAATAGAATACAATGAGTAAAAAGATTCATACTGAAATGTGAAAAATCACAAAATTTGTTTCTTACCACATCTGACGATCAAAATAATAATCTGCAACACCATTCCAAGCTTCTTCCATTTCTTTCACTTCTAAAACATCACCTTTTAATAGTTCAAATACTTGAAACCAGTCTCCAAGAAGTCGATGAAGATCAATTGCTGAAACACTGCACCAGAAGTTTATTAGATCAATACAACAGATTTAAATAAAATAATAGTAAATAATGTATAAATAACAAAACAGCTATATATTTTCAGTTTTTATTTCTTTAACCAAACATAAACTTAAATTATATAAATTTCACTAAAAAAAGTATTTATGTGAAACCATTGTATTTACATTCTGTCAGTTTCAAGATATATTCTATCAACTTCTTCATAATTTTTAAAATAAGCTTGAACTTCTGCTTTCCGAATAGTTTCATTCTAAAAACGAAATAATACAAACATTTATAACCAAAAGATTATATAGAAACATTTGACTTGAAAAACATGAATTTCATAAATAAAAAGCTTTTAAATTTTGTAGTTCTTTATTTAATATATTTATTGATTTTGTTTAGAGAATAAAAATTACATTTTCAAGCAATACACACATCAGTATCATCTAATGTTAATTAATTCTTAACTTAATACATACATTGATTTCTAGAATGCTCTTTACAAATTGTATCCCTTGATAATCTTTGCATCTCACAAAAGCAGATTCAGCCATACCAAAATCCATTTTTAATAAGGCACCCTCAGCAAGCAGTCTCCTATAAATATTTTACAAAGATATTTAGATTTTTGACTAAAATTAAATTTCATTTATAGTCCTATACATGATCACAGAATATTTGTATTTTATAAAGCAACTATACAGATAAAACTGTCTAAAACATTTGTATTAAATTACTAATTAAAAAAGCATTAAATTATATAGTCCAGTATTTATAAATAATTGAGACTTTTTAATATGTTGAAATGCAATACTTTGTGAATCCCTTCTATTTCATTGCCTGCAAGTTGTCTAACTTTTCAACAAATTTATTTATAAAAAAGATTTTTAAAATAGAGACATTTACATTTATTACATTGGCTAATTCTCCAACTACAATATGTTTGTTATTTTATTATAGGAGTGAGAAACCAATGCAAGCACATCAGAATTAAGATTAGAACATAAACTCAAACCCAAATCCAAATCATGGATTCTGATGACACTCACAATACAATCTGGACAACTGAAATTAAGCTAAACACATAAAGAATAGAGTACATATTTATTTATTCCAACATTTCTTTTTCATATGGGATTTCTATATGTTTAACCAATAAACTCTCCTCTTTCACAATCTGAATTTCTCCTTAAAATAAATAGATAAATAATAAAAGCTTCACATTTAAGTATGAATCTTGTAAATCTGTTTTTTATAGTCACATATAGTCTCAGTCTCTAATACCTCTAAAATTACTTAAATTCATAAAAAAAATCTATTATACTCATTAAAGTTTAATTTTTTAAAGACTGATGTCCCAGTATTAAAAATCTAAGAAATATTTAAATAATGACAAATGAATATATGACAGCACATTTAATACTTCATTACTTAAGAGAAACTTGGCTTAACAATCAGATTCAAAGAAAGAACAGGGGTATGAAGATATTTAATCAAGTAATCTTAATAAATTCATAATTTAAAAGCATTTTCCATCAAATGAAAATCTACACAATACTTCGTTAATAAATAATGTAATTTTTTACAAATGGAAAAAAATAATTCAGTATTAACATTCATGGCTAAAACTCTATTTACACAAAATATTTTATAATTTCTTTTCTTTAACTAAACTAAATAAATTTGTTAATTGTTTTGGTCTCATTGTAGATAAGTAAATCCAAAAATGTGATACAGCTCTTCGAGAAGAAATAAATACCTTCAAGTATACTCAATTAAAAAATGTAATAAATAATTAAAATTTTTCAGAAACACAAACAAAATAGATCAAAGTTAAATTTTCCACATTAAAATAAATTAAATTAACATGACTTTAGCTGATAAGAAAACAGTCCCACTAAAACCCAAAAGAAAAATTTTACATAGCAAACTCTTACATTTTTTTTACACTAAACATACAATAACCAGTCAAATGTACGTAATACATAAGTAATACAATAAAAATGTAATACGAAAAAAAATGCAATGGGTAATGAATTATAATAGAAATAAATGTAATATGTATGCATTAAGTGAATAAAATAAATAAAAGAAATAGGTATTTATTAAGTGTTGATATGTTTAGTGTTAAAAATCTATTAATAGAATGAATTATATAAACATATTGAATTAGAATATATGGTAATAAAAAGAAATATAAAAAATAACACCTGTAATATGATATTGTTTAAATGCTATAGCTTAACAATTACTTAAATCAAAATATAAAAATAACTCTTTATAATTTTTAAAGTTACTTTCTGAAATAATCATGTTATTGTAATTAGGAAAACAAATATAAAGAATAATACCATAATCTAGGATGCGGATTTTCCTCAATAAATTGTGCAGCATCTTTGAGACCAACATTACTAATTAAGTTTCTAGTATCTCGAAGAGACTGAAACAGAAACATAGTTAAACTCCTAATACTTACTCAAAAAGTTACAAATTATTAAATTTAAAGCCCAGCAAAAGAATTTAAGTTCATTAAACTGATAATGAATTTAATAAATAATTTTTTATTAAAAAGGTTTAAATTATAGATAAAAACACAAAAATCTGAAAACTATCTAAAAAAAACAAGACTTGCAGAACAGAATTCAGAATGCAAAAAATTATAATTACCACTATCTGGTATTAACAAATTCTCAATTACCTATTATCATTATATTAATAAATTACAAAATATCACACAATAATTTGTACATTTGATAATTTTTAAAAGTTCAATCTTATCATTACTTGAAAAGAAAAAAAGAGAGAGATAAGGTAGTAAAACAAATTTTTACAACAGATAAAAGAAGAGTTTAAAAGAAGTGTTAACATAAAAGTGCAGACAACTTCAAATCAAAAAAAGCTTAATGTTTTTTATATTGATATTTACATGAAAGCTGTGTCTTTTATAATTGTTTAACATTTTATTGTGATCTATGACATAAAATGTTATAAATAATTTTATAAATAACATTAACTAAGATAGTACAAAAAGTTAATAAAAACAATGAAAATGAGAAAAAAATAACTTCATACTTTAACATCATTTTTGAAAAAATAACTATCTTCTGGCTCATCAGGATTCAGCATCAAATCAGACAAAAGCACAGCTTTCACTTCTAAATCTTTGAATTCACACATGTATCCCAAACATGACATTGGTTCCTGATTTGGGAAGAAAAAGTCTTAAACTACAGTTTAAATTGTACTTTCAATAACTGATAGCATCTCATATAAGCCCTTTTTTAATGAATGTATTTTCAAAACAAATATATATGTGAGTTAACATTTAGATACCCAAATTATTTCTGAAAGATGTGTATTAAAAAAGCACTAAATTTTAAATTTTCAAAACTCTTAGAACAATTACTGCAAATGCTTTCAAATATGAAGCACAAATTGTTAGCCACAAAAATGAAACTCATGACTTACAATTAGCTCTATACAGAACGAGACGAGGAATAAAGATAACTTTAGACATTCAATAAGTATATTCAACACACATATTACTATAGTCAACACAGATAAGTTAGATTTTTATAACAATATTATATATTTATATTAAACACTTGTCCAATTTAACATTTTGTAGGCTCTATTAGACATATACCATATATTTCCTAATATAAGCCAATCTTTCTATAAGATGAGGGTACGATTTCCCTTCAAAAATTTACCAAAAGTTCAAAATCCGCATATAAGCTGAAGTGATAAAACAATTTCTAGAATGCTTAAATATGTCGCCAAGAAGTCAAAAATATCGCCAAGCAGGTAAAATGGGAGAAATATATTCCAATCAAGTTGCTTTAAACTAAAACGTTACACCAACGCTTCTCAAACATTTTTTTACAAGGCATCCAATTTAAATATCACTGAGATAGAGGATTGGTTGCACTTCGAGATAAATACAAGGACATAGCTTAGGACATATCTTAGGAAGTGGCAAGGAAATACAACTAAAATTTTAAATTTTAATTAACTTCATTCATCTTAGTTAATTTCATAATTCATACTAACTTATCTACAGTACTGCTGCGGAGCACGGTTTGATAGTTAATCACAGCATTAGACCATGAAACCAATGGTATTTTCACTTAGACACTAAAAACAAGTTTCAATTCTGGCAACCCTATACAAAGATAACATTTTCTTAAATTTAAGCAATATAAGCTTAAACAAAAAAGAAAAAAAGATGCTATATTTTTCAATTTATTGACTGCTTCCGGTTTACATAGAATTGTGTTTATTAGAAGATTAGCCGATCAGCTACCGTTAATGGTAGTTTTTGGAGAGATTATTACTTCTTACATATCTGGAGGATTTTGAGGAAATTAAGTTTATTATGTATGTCACTTTTTCATTATTTTAACTGATTAACTTTAAAAAGCCCAAAAATTCTAGGCTTATACACGTAAATATACGGTATATTAATCTGGCAGACCACAATGTGTGCATACATAAATATAAAAATCTATTTGATGTGCTACAGAAACATAATAATCCTGCTTGTCTCACTAAACACATAATTGATAATTTAAGATTTTTCAAATAATTTATTAATAATTAAATGAGCATGATATTATTATCATTATAAATTTAAATAATGTAACTGATTTTATTTTTTGGTTTTAGAATAAAAGTTTAATGTCATAGTATAATACTTATGTATTAGTATTTTGCCTATTGATGTTGTTCCTCATATTTTAGCTAACTGGTTTTATTTTTCCAATCCACAGACAGTTTTAATGGTTAGCTTCACTATTATCTTGTCTGGAAGCATTGTAACATGACAAGCTGCTATTTTTTGTTCTTTTTTTATAAGAATTGTACAGTACTAAGATGTTTTTGATGTATAGACCACTTCTTTCAGAAAAAATCCTTTTTGTAGAATGATGTTTATGGGTACTGCTGATGAGACACAAGAATCTTTAAATATTTGTTTTTCAGTTGTGTTTTGCCTTGTAACCCCATTTTTTTTATCCCTAAGTCTTTTGTTTTCTGATTTCAACTATGTTTTAAGTCACGACTGCACCATATCCAGCATGGATACTATTCTCTTTGTGATGGGGCAAATTAACCATTACATATATGTATGAATATATATAATTTTCAATAAAAATGAAAACGATACATCAGTGACATAAGTGAAATTTAGAAGCATAGACTTTGGAATCAAAAGATAGTGTATCCAGAATTTTACATCCTTTCTACAGGAATAATCATGAACATGGATCGTATTGTTTCATCTCATGCTGACACTGGTACACTACAGAAGATAGATCTATTTGCACTTGTTTAGGAGACTGCCTCCTTGGATACTTTTTATGGATAGAAAGCCCAAATTCAAATAAAAACAGGATAAACTTATATGGCTAATTTAATCAATTTAGTTAGGAATCAAAGATATCAAATAAAAAGATCATCCACATTGTAAAATGGGGATTTTAGCTATTAGGTATAGATTCACCTTTTATATTAGATATTACAGTAATGAATGTATTATGATTTTCATTTTCATTCTCATCAGCCCCTAATAATCCAAAATGTTGTAATAACATAGCATGATTATTGATCAATGTAACAAACTTTACCATGCTTAAAATATATATATATATATATATATATATATATATATATATATATATATATATGTAATATATCAAAATTATTTAACTTTAATATTTCTTCAAAAAACTCCTCTCTTCCATTTTAATAATTCATCTAAATATCTTTACCAGTCTCAACATGGTGTGTTCAACGGAGTATTTTCCATTTAACATTCCTTTCTGTCATAAAACTGTAAACTTTCTGTCTATACAGCAGTTTCCCAGATGTTGGCGGAACATGTTTTCGCATTTTGCTGATATTGCAGTCAATTCGCTTATTAAGCTGTTTTTGTTGTGGGAAAATTCTTGTTGTCAGTGCTCTTGGGTATACTTGTGTGAGAGCAGAGTGAACTCTGTGGCTTTTGATTGTATATTGTCCAGAAGGACAGATGTGCCGTGTTGCCGCTCTGAAATAAAGTTTTAAATTAGACTTCTGAGTTCTCTTGAATATGAGACCCGACTGCATCTTTGTACTTTATGAATGCTAGCTGTTGAACTTTCTCCTTGTGAAGGAGTTTTATAAAAAATGGATTACATTTTAAGCCGACAGGATTTTATCTGCGCTGAAACCCCAATGGATTTCAAGTCCATTACTATGGCAGAGAAATTTTCTTGATGGAATTTACTTCGTGAACTTTTGCGAACTTTGTTTTTTACATCTGTGGATAATGTTTTAGGATTAAGGTGCAACGATGACGGACAATGACACATCGGCGGAGATTTTTGAGGATAAAACGATGATTGATCAGCCGAAGGCAACTTCAGTGATGAATAGTTTGATGACTAATAGTACAATGTGGACTTTATGGAAATTTGATCCGAATGGACCAGTGACTGTACAAAATTGGCTTAAGTATTTCGAGAAAAAAAACAGCAGATTTAACAAATGAAGACCGTGTAAATATTATTTCGGACTATCTTGAGGAATCGGCCCTTGATGTTTTCATAGAAGAGGTCATCGAATTTACTGATTGGGACCAGATAAAATTAAAGTTTATTGAGCTATTTGCTGAGAAGGAGTCAAGTAATTTATCCGACTTTACTGAGCTTAAATTTATTCACTGCAAAGATTTGAAGGACTACTTCAATAAAAAGCTAACTATCGGAAAACGACTCGAATTGTCAACAACAAATTTAATAGACGGACTCACTGATGGTTTACCCGAAAGAAAGAAAGAATTATTTCTAATGAGAGACATTTCTTCTACCACGGAATGGTTTAGATTAGCGCAGCGTGTGGTAAAGCCTTTTCCACAGAGGGGAGAGATGCCGAGAGAGCCGATTCGACATGCCGGACAAGATATGCCTAACTCATACAGATATGACCGGGGCAACTTTCGTCAAAACAGAGGTGGAGGAAATCGCCAGCCCTACGTGAACAACCATAGCTGAGAAAATTCAACGATTGGCCATTTGTTCTCAACTGAGATGGTTGTCAATGGGAAAAATGTGAGTGTATTATTAGATACAGGTTCAAGCATTAATATCATGCCAAAAAGAATTTCGGACAAACTGGATTATTATGATACTGATTTAAATGAAAATGTAAACAAAATAACAATAAACACGATAGCAGGTAAGATTAAGCCTTCTAAAATTATTAACATACTCTAAAATTGGTAAAATTTGTAATAATATATCAGTTTTCGTTATTGATTCTCCTCTTAATTATTGTATTTTAAACAGCGACAGTGTACAATTGTTTAACTTAAATTTAAATTTTGATGATTTTTGTGTGTACCAAAATAATGTAAATATTAGTAAAAATTTACCCGCAGAAAAATTTTATAGTAGTTACATATTTTTAACTTATGAAGATGATGAAAATGATATTGTGTATTCTCATGATGCTAATATTGGTAATTCTTGTACTAATTCTAATAATAGTTTTAAATGTGATGATCTATTGATTAACCATGAAAATTTTGAATTACATAATTTATTAAATGAGTATAGTAAAATATTTGCAAAAAATAAATATGATGTCGGATGCATCCGCATGGAAGCCCCTAGAATAATACTAAATTTGGAGTTACCAATAGCGCTTAGACCCTACAGAGCGTCTCCAAAAGATAACTTAGAGATCGAAAAACAAATAAAGGAACTCCTGGAAAAAAATATAATAAAGCCTTCTCATAGTCCTTATGCGTCACCAATTACTCTAGCTTACAAAAGAGATGAAGATTCTAAATCTAGACTTTGTGTAGATTATCGGAAGGAGAATGCCATTAGTAAACATGACTCCGAGCCTATTCCCCTTCTTGCAAATATTATTGATTCTTTGATACAAGCTGAAATATTTTCGACACTTGATTTAGCAAGTGGCTATTGGCACATCAAATTAGATGAGAGAGACACCAAAAAATTAGCATTCACGTCTAATTTTGGATTATATGAATGGAATAGATTGCCTTTTAGATACCGGAATGCTCCGGCTATTTTTCAAAGGACTTTAAGACAAATTTTAAATAAGTATCAAATTAAATTCGAGCTGAACTATTTTGATGACATAATTATTTTTTCGAACTCTTTTGAGGAACATGTAGAACACTTAAAGACTATATTCTCTATCTGTGAAAAAGAAAACATAAAATTAAAGTTCTCAAAGTGTCAATTCGCGCAAAGAAAAATTAAGTTTTTAGGATATGAAGTCGAAAAAGGTAAATACTCTCCCAGTGATGCAAACATACAGATAATCAAAAAACTTCAACCACCTAGAAATGTCAAAGACTTACAGAGATTTTTGGGAAGCGTAAATGTTTACAATAAATTTATTCCAAATTATGCAAAACTACGCGCACCGCTAAATAAATTATTAAAGAAAGAAGTAAAATTTGAATGGAATGAAGAATGCCAAAAAGCTTTTCAATATTTAAAAGATGCTCTTATTTCTAAACCCATTTTAATGATTTATAATCCTAATTACCCATGTCATATTTTTGTGGATGCTTCCGGTCAAGCGATTGGTTCAGTTATAAAACAATTACATCCTGATGGATCGCTACATCCCATTGCATATCATTCTAGAAAACTTAGACCTTATGAATTAAATTATGCTATAACAGAATTAGAATGCTTAGCTATAATTGATGCCGTTGATAAATTTTATTGTTACTTACACGGGACTCATTTCACAATTTACACGGATCACGCATCTCTCGTTTGGCTAAAAAATATCAAAAATCCGACAGGTAGATTGTTCCGTTGGAGTTTGAAGTTATCAATGTACTCGTTTGATATAAAATTCAAAAAAGGTTCAACAAATTATGAAGCAGATATGCTAACTAGAAACCCGATCTCCTACCATATGACTGAACGCGAAAACATGTTCCGCCAACATCTGGGAAATTGCTGTATAGACAGAAAGTTTACAGTTTTATGACAGAAAGGAATGTTAAGTGGAAAATACTCCGTTGAACACACCATGTTGAGACTGGTAAAGATATTTAGATGAATTAAAATGGAAGAGAGGAGTTTTTTGAAGAAATATTAAAGTTAAATAATTTTGATATATATATATATATATATATATATATATATATATATATATATACATACATATATATATATAATCTTTAGTTTCTACATACAGTTAATTTCATACTATATCCAAGAAATAAAATTAATATCTTGTGATTTTTTTTTATTTTTTGGAGATGTACCAACCCCTAAAAGTCCAAAATCCTGCAATAACTTATGTTTATTAATGAGTGTAATGACCTTATATCGTACAAATAAAAAATAGCACAAAAAAGACATAACATTCAGTTTCTGTATACAGTTAACTTTGTACTATATCTGAGAAATCGGGATACTAAAATAATCAAAGAAATCAATGAAAACTTATTATAGTGGATATTGTGCCAAGAAAAAAAGCCCTGAAATTTATATTATTCATAATAAAAAACAGGAACTAAACAAAGTTAACTACATAAAACAAATAATTGCATGTAACTAATATTAGATTTAATGTATTGTTAGTAAATATCTAGCAGTGAATTTAATTGTTAGTAAATTAAAGCAGTGACTGCTTTAATTTTAACAATTCAAATGAAAAATTTATATTTCTTAAGGTGAATCTCAGTCTTAGATATTAAACAAATTATCCTTCTTAGAATTTTATTCTTAAATCTTAAATATCAAATACATTTTATTTACAATAAATATGTTTTCTGGCACAATAAGTGATAGACTAAACTATAACCAGACACAGAAGTAAAATATTTGAGAAAAAACAAGATGGAAAATGAAGAAAAGAAAATAAAAAAAAAGTTAAGAACTATTAAAAATATTTTGATTTATATATAATGCAAAAATAATTACCTACATTTGAAATATACAAGAAACTAAATAATTTTTATTAATATAAACAAGTATTCACATAACCTGATTAACAAATATTTAAAACAGATTCAAATCAGAAGTCTCTTTAATATCCTAATACCTTAAAAACATATTTCAAATAGCAAATTTTTAGAAGACATTTCTGAAAAAAAAAAATGTTTTCGAATTTATGGCTGCAATTTAATTTGTAAATTAAAATAATTTTTGTTAGATTTCGTTTAAATTAATGTTTAAAAAATCAATATTTAAGTAATATACACTTTGTATAAGACTATTTATATCAGGTTTGATAAAATCACGATTTTTTTAAAAAAATCAAAAAAGTCAGATTATTTTATTTAAATCGGAATTTTTTGATTTAAATATATTTAAATTTCAAAAATCTTATTTTATTATAGAAAGAATTATTAGAAAGATGAGGGTAGACTACGAGCTAAGTAATCACAATAATTTTTATTTTTTATGAAAATTTTACAACCAACTTTTTATTTGTGACAGTGATTAAATGTTAAATGATTTATAAACAAAAACAAGTTTAGCTGCTTTGTCGTTTCCAAGTCTGTTTCGAAGTTTAGATTGCATAATCCATATGTTGAAAAAATCCTCTCGATAGAAGCAGTTGATGCTCTTACAGTCAACAATTGACAAAGTGCCTGGTCCAGGTGATCAATTTTTCCCTTTTTACTTGAGAAAAAATTACTTTTCCACCAATCAAGTGGGGAAATCTTACTAATCACTTCTTCATTAAAAAGGAATTCATAGAAAGGATCAGATTTTCCTAGGAATTTCATGAACAGGAATAATATTAGGGGCGTACTTTTCATTTGCAAATGTAAAAGATTGTTTTCTTTCCAAATCGGTCAGATTTTTTTCCACAAAAACGAGGGTCTACTTGATAAGCTAAGAAATGGAAAGCTCCTAGAGCTTGCTTGTATCGCTTATTAAAAGCTATTAAATTGGATTTATCATTATCCACATCTTTAAGTTTAACCTCCAAAGTTTTCCAAATATGTGCAGCTTCAGCAATAGTACATATTTAGAATACAGTCTAAAGCTATAGCAATAGGTTCCAATCATTTTAAAAGATTTTCTGTATTTCTTTTTAGTCCAATATTAACTAATTTATTGTAAACAATATTATTAATTTTGTCCCTTGCTCCTAACAAATTTTCAACAGAACAGACCAGTTTGTTAAGTATTTGGTTAAAGAAGCTACCATTGTGTTCCAGCGTACATCACATGGCAAAACTAATTTTAATCTGCCTTCTTGTTTATATTTAGAATTAACAATGTGGTTATTCCTAAAATATTTAAGGTGCTATTTTAATAATACAAGAACAGACAGGGTGCAGCAGCCTTCTGAAACTATCTGGGAGAAACTCTGGGTTGTCAATATTTTCTTATTGTGCTTATTACTAACAGCTTTCTTTTAACCTTCTAAGCGGTTTGCACGTACAATTCTGCCAAACCGATGATGTCTCTAAAGCTGTTGTCACGTACAATTTTCGACCCTAAAAATGCTCAGAAAGTGGATGTCACGTACATTCTGCCAGTGCTTTCCCCCATGGACTTTTGCGGTAGGAGGGTCCAGTCGATTGTTTGTACCCCTATCCCCTGAGGCACAAAGATGCTGGTAGCTTTTCATGGCTTTGTTAAGCTCTATTTCAAAGTATTTCTTTTGCGATAACTGATGTATCTCTAATTGTACCACTTAAATATCTTGGATGACGTTTTGTAAAAAAATATAAATTAGTCTCTCAAAGAATATTTTTATCTGTAGTTTTCAAATCCTTTATTTCTTATGGGATGATCTTCGAGACTGGACGAGCTTTATGTGTATTTAAAATGAACAATAATTTTTAAAATGTTGGGAGTTAATTCTGGTGAGGCACACATAAAATACTCATATTATTGTATAAAATTCTAATTTTCTCTTCTTTTCACAAAAGTAAAAAATTGTTATTATAAGTCTTTACAACTTTTTTCGAATTAGTTGAAAATTAAACATTTTAACTCGACTTTGGGCTGTTTGTTGTTGTTAGATATAAATTTGTATTAGTATATTTGGTACTAATTATGCACCAAATTTTTATGTATTCAGTATATATATATATATATATATATATATATATATATATATATATATATAAATTATTTATAAATTATTGAAATTAAAGCCTAATATAAAAATATTTATTTATGAAATTTCTGTTTCATCTCAACACAGGCGAAGATTGAGTGGTTATTTTTGCATTTCTACAGTCTTTTGTGTACTTTGAATAGAGATCATTTTCCCGGTATCTTTTATATCCATGTAAGCAGGGGGATTCGAACCCTCACATATCAGTACCGAAAGGCAGCTCACTACTGTAGTGTAGTGCCTAGCGTACCTTATGCTGCAGCTTAGAATATTTGGAAAGTGGATGTATGCGATTTTTCAGGGTAAAATTTTTTGGGGAGTGATAAAATCCCTACCCTTATATATAACATTATCCTGCGAATTATTGAATTGTATTGATCTTATTCTCTCAATATTCAACTATATAACTCCCATTAATTTTAAATTTGTTCTTCTATGGAATAGTTTTTACTATTATCAATATTCAATCAACAAATTTTGTATCCAAAGAACTAATCCAGGCAGACAAAATCCTTATATCGGAACCAAAGAAGGCTCCAATTCTTAATTATGGAAACCAACTCTCAAATTACCCATCCAGTTAGCCTGCTCCAAAAGCTTAGCATTAGACAAAATCTATAAATTTTATTAATATTTTTAGGATATTTAATTATGTAATTATGGGGTTATTCCATGTGAAATCAACACAATTTTAGAACAAATTCTACCTGACCCCCTCCAATTTTGATTAAATTTGGTATAGTAAGTAACTTCATGGTAATAAAGAAAATCCCCAAATCTTATGTTCAAATAATAATTGGTTTGGGAGTTATAAGGCTTTAAAGTTGCCAAATTTGTCTAAAAAATACACTATCGGCATACCTTTAAATTACACTTGCTACTCACCTAATTTAGCTAGAGATATGTGCAAGGTGTTATTTTAAACCTTTTTTAATGGGCTTTCATATGACATACAACACATGATGACGTGAAAACTTTTTTAAAAATTTAAATTTTAATTAAAATTTAAAATTCTCAAAAAGCCAAGTTTTTAAAATTTTGAAAAAAATCTCAAAAATTGCTCATATTATTGTTAATTAATCCTCAAAGTTTCATGTTGGGATCATAATGGGATCACAAGCTACAAAAGTTTTTTGTTTGATATATTTACTATTGCAATAACGAAAATGAGAACATGCATTCATTACTTCTAATCTAACTCATCTGTATAGGATGGCATTAATGTTTACACACTACCTTATCAACATATACTCTAGTAAATAGTACATTTATCATTTGTGAAGATTTTAGAATGAAGAAAAATCATTAAAGTGCATTACTTTTGATGGATGGTGCTACTTATTTAGTTGAAACTGATAGAAAGCTTTATGTGTTTTGAGAATTTCTACTTCAGAAAGAATATACATTGGTCCTGTTAGAGTTAAAGGATTCACCTTACACATAACATCTGAAATTGGAATTCATAGTACATCTGGCTTTATACATTGTGACATAGTACATTGGGATTATAATGGGATCACAAGCTATAAAATACCAAATTAGCTTCCATTAACACATGGAAAAATTAACACATACAAGGACTGCCTTGCTATGATGATTTGTAATCCAGCATCAGTCAGCTGCCACATGGGAGAGTGTACATCATGTTCTGGGACTACATAATTAAAAACCATACTTGGTGAAACATTCGATGAAAAATGGTGGAAAAGGTCATTTTCAATCAGTGGATTTCTGTTGATAGGAGCTCTTCAGAAACAATACAAAAGTCAGCATCAGAATTTATTGATTTATTTTGTGAGAAAATGTCTGTATTAGTTTATCATTACTTTGTGGTGAAACAACAAAATTCATTTATAAACAATATAAAAGGAAATTTAAAAGATTCAGAGTTTGTAGTTCTTGATTTTGCTGAAAATTACTTATTTGTTATACAGGATGAGGCCCAGAGCTGCCACTGGACTAATGTTCAATCAACAATCACCCATTTGTTGTATATTACAAAGGGAAGTTTGGAATTGACCACTTTACATACATTGTAATTTAAGACTGGAGCCCAATACAGTAGCAGTTTACTGTTTTCAAAAGAAGCTTATTACTTTTTTTCAGACAGAATTTTAAAAAAAGTGCAAGGAAAATATTTTATTTCTCAGATGGGTCATCTGCACAATATATAAATAAGAGAAACTTTGCCAATTTATGCTTACATAAGGAAGATTTTGGCATTGAGGCAGAATGGCATTTTTGGACAACAGCTCATGGTAAAGGACCTTGTGATGGGGTAGGAGGTGCACTTAAGAGTTAGAGGCTTGAGCAAGCCTACAACGACCATATAAAAATCAAATACTTACACCACAACAACTTTTTAACTGAGCACAGGAAAACATTACAAGAATACATTTTGTTTTTCAACCCAAGAAGAACATGTTTCTACAGCTATATTTCTAGATGACCAATTTAAAAATGCTTTTGCAATTCCTGGGACTCAGAAATATCATGCTTTTATACCCACAGAATCAAAAACAAAAGTCTTTGAGAAGACATTTTCCTTTTCACAAGATTTATTGATGCAAACTGCGATAGCATCACAATAAAAGCTTCTATTTGCTGATAAAAATGGCTATATTACTGCTGCTTATAATTGCAACTGATGGCTTACATTTATGTTAAGAGAAAGAAGAGATAAACTCTGAAGAGGTAAAAGTGACATTCCTTCACTCATCTGGACCATCACCATCTTTTTTTATATCTATATAAGCCAGATGTACTATGGATTCCAATTTCCGATGTTATGTGTAAGGTGGATCCTTTAACTCCAACAGGACCAATGTATATTCTTTCTGAAGTAGAAATTCTCGAAACACATAAAGCTTTCTACTAGTTTCAACTAAATAAGTAGCACCATCCATCAAAAGTAATGCACTTTAATAATTTTTCTTCATTCTAAAATCTTCACAAATGTTAAATGTACTATTTACTAGAGTATATGTCGATAAGGTAGTGTGTAAACATTAATGCCATCCTATACAGATGAGTTAGATTAAAAGTAATGAATGCATGTTCTCATTTTCGTTATTGCAATAGTAAATATATCAAACAAAAAACTTTTGTAGCTTGTGATCCCATTATGATCCCAGCATGAAACTTTGAGGATTAATTAACAATAATATGAGCAATTTTTGAGATTTTTTTCAAAATTTTAAAAACTTGGCTTCTTGAGAAATTTAAATTTTAAATTTTAATTTAAATTTAAATTTTTTAAAAAAATTTCAAGTCATCATGTGTTGTATATCATATGAAAGCCCATTAAAAAAGGTTTAAAATAACACCTTTCACATATCTATAGCTTAATTAGGTGAGTAGCAAGTGTAATTTAAAGGTATGCCGATAGTGTACTTTTTAGACAAATCTGGCAACTTTAAAGCCTTATAACTCCCAAACCAATTATTATTTGAACATAAGATTTGGGGATTTTCTTTATTACCATGAAGTCACTTACTATACCAAATTTAATCAAAATTGGAGGGGGTCAGGTAGAAACCTTGTGTTGATTTGATATGGAATTACCCTATGGCAAAAAGTTATATACAAAAAACAGATAATTGTCAGCATTTTTGTGGTCATTTGATTAAGTCTTTAAAATCTCTAATCTACTCCTCACCAAGGATGTATTCAATGATTTTATATAAATAATTAAATGTAACCATCTGGTCAATTTTAAGAGTTAATACAACGAATTAAGTCATAAAATTAAAAGTTTTCGTAAATTTTAGTTGGATATAATTGGAGACTTCCAGAACATATTTATTTTAACTTTAAAACATATTTATTTTTAGTAACCATGAGGTTCATCTAACATTAAAATTTAAAAAAAAAAAAAAATAGAGTTGAGTACGTAGTATAGAAAGCTATGTCTATTTTTAACATTTACTTTAATTTATTTAATAATAGTTATACAAGTATAAATGTACCAGAATATTTATTTCCGGAAATCTGTGATTTTCCTGAATTAAAATTGGATAATTATTCTACAATACTCCTAAGGGCCTTCGGCTTCATAAACATGATTCTGAAGGTGTTATAACATAGGATTGTCCAAAAAAGAACTCCTATTCTCTTAGAAAATTCTAAAACTTAGAAAGACCTAGTAGAAAAAAAAAAAAAAAAAAAAAAAAAAAAACAAGAAAAAATAAAAAACAAAAAAAAAAAAAAAAAACAAATTTAAACCAAAAAAAAAATTAAAAAAAAATTAAAAAAAAAAAAAAAAAAAAAAAAAAAAAAAAAAAAAAAAAAAAAAATAATAATAGTATTTTAAGAAAAATAAGACACAATGATTTCATTTTTTTATTTATGATAAAAAATATGAACGTAATTTATTTAATATTTTTCATTATCCTACAATATCTAATAATATTATTGCGTTTTTTATTTTTAAAACAAATTTAACTTAAATCTAAATATAATAATTTTCCTCATTTTATTTTATTGAGGATCTATTTTCGTCTCGTTTCTTTCTGTTCATTTTGGATCCAGTTTTGGCGTCAGTTTTTTTTTCATTTTCTGTTGAAAAAAAACTGAAATGTGCTATATTAAGAAAAAAATAAGAAGAAAAAACGTCTGATCTAATTTCTGTAACTTATAAACAATATGTTTAGCAAAAAAAAAACATACTCTGCTTTTTAATGTTGTGTATAAATATTAATGTAAATACAATTTTTAGCGTAAATATTGCTATCAGCAAAATTTTGAATAGAAAATAGTGATGATTTGAATAATAAGTAATAATTCTGTTTTTTTTTTTTTTTTGTGTTAAAACATTTCTCCAAGTGTAATCAGTAAATTTTCTTGTTACATCTTTTATATACCATGAATATTGATTGTATCATATGTTTAGTAAATCAAGTAGTTTACAGCCAATTTCCATTTATAATGAGACAATATGATCCTCATTATTACATATATATGTATACACGCACATTCACATACCTTTGCCAATACAAGTATTTATAAATATATGTATTTGTAATAAAAATATCAAAATACTATTTTCGTAATGGGAAATTTATTTTCGCCGTCTCCAAAAATTGCATCTAAATACGTGATTGTTTCTGCTCTACAAATATTGATTCTGTCTCACTTTAAATGAAACTCAAAAGTTGTAATGAAGTGGAGTTAGAAATTTTAAGAGAAAAAAATCTTATCTATTCCGATTATAGTGTTCCCAAATGATCAAATTTCTATTAAAGCTATATGAGAATGATGAAACCAAGAGATAGGAGTATATATGTAACCTGATAATGAAAAATTGAGAACAATTCAGTGCATAGAACTAAATTCACACACAGAAACACATGTGTGTTTATGAATAAGTTTCTTTCTGTTTATTCTCTATATTTGCAAATAAAAACAGGTTCGATTTTCGATTACATAATAGCTACAATGCTTGAAAATTTTCTTAAATTACTAGCGAATCTTCACATATATTATGGGAGACTAAGGTAGATTTTCTCAGCATGATTCAGTTGTTTGAAATTGCTGCCCATTAAATTATATACTTCCGTTAATTATGTCAACCCCGTGCAGTGCCACTTGATGCGGACCCTTTTTTCCTAAGCAGCCCTAGTCCTGCTAGAGATAGCAACAGGAAGTGGAAGAAGAGAATTTGATCTTGTACAGTTTACGTTACTTACAAAGGTTAGATGTGCAGGAAATTCTTTGTGTCTTTATTTTACTCTACACTTCTCTGGCTTTAGAAAGTTTTAGCCTTAACAGTGAGCTTCATCTCTGCATCCTGACTGCATGAGGAGTTGACTTTAAACCTAAAATAAAACGCCTTGCACACGAACAAAAGCTTAGGCTTCTTCATTCACTTGTCATTAACTTTCCTTAGAGTTCAACTTAAAAATCTTTAGTGTTTCAGAAATAGAATTGTTAAGTGACTATTTAGATGAATTTTCTTCCTCTAAAAATGAATCAGAATAGATATCACTGGAGGATTGGAGTACAGTGAA
The DNA here is from genome assembly GCA_032207245.1 of Pardosa pseudoannulata. Taxonomy (NCBI): domain Eukaryota; kingdom Metazoa; phylum Arthropoda; class Arachnida; order Araneae; family Lycosidae; genus Pardosa; species Pardosa pseudoannulata. The sequence continues at coordinate 106,457,039 of CM063502.1, forward strand.
TGCTTCAGTTTCTAATCCAAGTCCTTCAAGATTTCCATTCAAGGGTACTTCAGGTTTAAAGTCAATATACGTGATACTCAGGAGATCCCATTGAATATTTCAATATCTTCTTCAATGGAAAAATCATATCATTTATAATAAAAGAAACAAATTCTTATGCACAACTTTTAAGTAAATTAATATAATAAATTAATGATTACAAATATCTTTAGCTTTTAAATATAAATTATATAAATAGAAACGGTCAATATTTAGCAATAAATAAATAAATCGATATGTGTAAATTTTGATGAAATCGCTGTTTAATTTTAATATATTAATATTTTTCTCACATTCACAACTTTAGTACCACCCAGAAAAATGCCCCCCCCCCCTATCCAGAGTGGGTACTTATGGCATAACTTAAAAGGTTTTTATTTTTAACTAGAATTTTTTTTTTCAATTGTATTCTAAAATAGAAAAACAATTAGAATGTTTACTGTAATACTTAAAAGAAAATTAAAACCTACCAAAGGGTACCATATTTTCTTAAACCATGTATTTCACACTTGAATCTGAAGTCGAGTATTAATCATTTGTTAAATCTTCAATATAGTAATAGTTTTTTAGCTCAAACTTCTCAGCTGGGGAGTGAGAATTTAAAACGTGTTATGAATCAGATTTTACCATATTTTCTTAAAATCTTTAGAACTTTAGAGCTATAGTTTTAAAAAAATACTAATAAGTCATCAATGGAATCATTCCATCAGTGGGATTCAAGCCCACAAATTCCATTTCCGAAGTGCAGCGCCCTACCCATTCTGCCGGCATCCTACCCTATTACATTTTCACTCAAACTCAAAAAGTTTATGATAGTTTAAAATTATGTACAAATGTTGACAGAGATCAACAGGATGTACATCCTATGTACTACGGATACCTAGAACTAGTTTTTACTTACCCTTAAAAATAGTAGCAGAATACAAAAACAATAGAAAAAAATGAATAAGAAAAGGGCACAAAAGTTAGCATTTACTCTTGTTCCTACAAGAAACTTAGAAACAGTCAGATTTGTTCTATATCTCTCACTTTATATTCTTAAAATAAAAGAAAAGATACCTAAATAAATATATACATATTCAAATCCAACATATTTTGTATTATTATTCGATGTAGATTATTGCATAATTAGATTTATTCCCAACGAAGAAATTTTTATTTATGGAATAAAAAACATAAAAAAAAAAAAAAATTTATTTGAACATTTCAACGAAGCAATACCTCAGTAAATAAACCTCTCTTACCTTTCAATTATAACAGTATAATGTATTTCTATGTTCTAACATAACAGAGTAAAACACATTTGAACGCATCCAAGATTAATTTGAAAGTCTTATGTGTATAGACATATGGGATAGAATTTATATACCCAATTTATGAGCTACGTATATGTGCCACATTATAATTCCTAAAATCATCAGTTCTTTTTAAAGCAAAATTTATATATTTAATAAAATAATTAAAATAAAATCATATTACTCTGTTCTTATACATCAATAAGAAAAGTGAAATTATAATGCTGAAAGTAAATGTTTAAAAAGAAAGCTTTAAAAATGTTAAAACACAACTATAAAAAAAACATTAATTTTTTTGTGAATCATAATGAGTTATATAAAACAGAGTTGATTATAAGTTGTTTTACAGATTTAACTGTTTTTTTTTTTTTTTAATCTTGTTAAAACAACTATATTTTAAATAATTCTGTGCAATTTTTTTAACATTTATTTTTTTTTTTTAATATTTTCAAAATGTATGGAAACAGTATTATTTATTTTAGAGAAGTTTTCATAATTCAGTTTCAGTACTCGATAAAAACTGATGAAAGTTGATAAACTATAGACACATGGTTCTTACTAAATTCATATAAGAATTTTAAAACTACATTGCTGCAGTAACAAAAATATTTTGTGCACAATTAACCTAAAAACTGCTTTGAAAAACAGATGAGCCAAAACAATTTTTAACTCATAGGTCCACAGCTTCACAAAGACCCCGTTTGGATGAAACCGATAGATAAGACTATAGTACTTTCGCATGTACTGGGTTAAAATATACCCTTTCAGGGCAGTCTCTCTGGGAGGAGCACTATTTATAGCCAGAAGTAAAGTAACAATAAACAAGGGTGAGTTTTTCATATACCATTCTAGCCGAAAAAGGGGGAAGGAAAAAAGCATCGAACACTTTGGACACCGATACAGTATAGAGCTAGCGAATTTTTGTTAGACTTTTTTTCCCCGATGTGTTCCATTCGGAGGGTTAAAAATCCAGTCTTTAAAACGATTTAAACCAATGATTTTTTTTTTTTTTTAATCACTCAACCCTGTTTTATATAAATGGAAAATTTTAAAAATATATTTATGTCAAAATTTTTAGGCGAGAAGCAATAGGACATACTTCCTTTCAGTATCTGAGCCAGTGGGTTGAATCTACTTTTGACTTAGAAGTTTGAAATTGTTTTGGTTTTTGGTTTGGTTTGGTTTGGTAGGGAGCACTACGGTCTACTGTTTTGCACGCGAGGGCTAATGAGACTGGGACCTACAGTTTAAAGCCGATTCCGAACGGCTACAAACATCCATGTCAGAAGCGGGATTCGAACCCACGAACTCCGGTTCCGAAGAGCAGCGCTCTACCATTCGGCCATCGTTCGGCTTGTTTTGGTTTTTGAATGGTAAGGTCTACTTTCATGTTAAGCAATGGTTAAAGACACTGGAATTTATAATTCTAAGCTGATTCTGAACATTTACAGAGAACTACAGCAATACCAGGATTCGAATCCATGGCGGTATCCTATTGATTTAGCCAGTATCCTTACTGTAGCTGTTTCATTTGGTTTGGAGCTTTATGTTAGACTTTTAGCTATATGATGACTTGTGAAACTGGGACCAACTGTTAAAGCCCATTCCAAATGCGGTGATCATCAATGCTAGTAGTGGAATATGACCCTGTGAACTTCGATGCCAAAAAGCATAATTGGGGGAGTGAATGCTAGGTTTATTAGTCCTTGTCTGACATTATGAGAGGGGGAAAAACAGACTGTGTAATGTCCTTAATCGAAGCTGAAACCCAAAATTAAAAGGAGCGTCATACCAGAATGATATAAATTTTTAAACTTACTCTCTCTCTCTCAAACAGAAATTAGCCAATCGCATCCTATATATACAGAAAACTTCCCCTACCTTCTTCTGACTTCTCAAATATACTTTTGATAACTCACCCCACACCCCCATAAACATCCACAAGAGTTACAAGAATGTATCCTCACAATGCTATGCTTAGACAATCAATCAACACCTGTTCAAAGGTCAAAGCTTATATTTCAGCCCATCATCCCTTCTCTTCTACCCCTCACAATGACCAGAAATGCTGACTGTAGTACAATACTCGCTCTGTAGCTAAAACATAAAACACAAGCAATAGCAAACATTAGACGAGAAGCCTTTATTTAGAAAAAATTTCTTGCTTCTTTGAATTCAAACATACCATGGTACAAATTTTCAATGTGAAAGATACTATTATATCCAAATCCAGAAGGATAATTAAAAATACCCAGAATTCCAGGGTACCTCTGGAACATAATCACCCCTGTTATTAAACAATGATAATGACATTAAACAAATTAGAATACTGAAACAATTAAAAATAGCAATGAAAAGTTGTTAAACAATGAAACTGACATTCAAGTTATTTAAAGATAATATCACCTATTCAAAGTATTCACAACTATTTCTTTTGTACTACATTTACTGTTGCGAAATTTTCTTTCTTTAAAAAAATTACATTGAAATATTTGTTCAAAAAATGGTTCCTGCTCCCTTGATTTGCAAATCAACAAGTTTTCAATTGTTTTATTTGTTATTAGTGAACAAAATTTCATGGCTATTTTGTGACATGGCTAAAAAATATGTTTGCACTATACATTACTATGAGGAATCTAAAATTAGTAATAAGAAATATGAGAAATCCTTATATTTAAAATATTTATCACTGTTCTTTATTTGTCCAATCAAATGCTACAGGGTATCAACATGTCTGTCAAGAATTATGGTAGGGATTTCTTCTTGTTGCAGACTGACTGCATTGGTGCTATTTGCTTCAAATGGCAGAGCCAAAGTAAAATATTGTCTTGTTTTGATGTTGCAAAATCAGGTGCAAACAAAGTTTAATGTTTTTCCCTTCAAACATTCAAAAATTCATACATTTACCCCAGAAAACGGTCAAAAATCTAGTATTACCAAGTTGAATTTATAGAGTTAGCAGGTCTGTATTAGATATAAGTACACATTTTATGAGACATTACTGTAATAAAATCAATATCTTGTGATTTTTCTTTTAAACCAAACAATAAAAAGATTTTACTTAAAATTACTTAAGATTAAAGCAACCTAAAAGGATATTGAAAATCAAAGTTGTTTCAGACTATTTTACTATTTATTTATTTTTTTTTTTTTTATTTTACCCAGTAAAAAAGACTTAAATCTTGTAAAAATTTTATAGCACTATTTAAGAAAAATAATAAAAATTACTCAAATATGAAACTGATCCATCAGTATATAAAAAATAATTAACATTCTTTATTAATAATACATGCATCAAATTAATAAATATATGGAAAACTTTTTTAAATACCTCTGGCTCAGTCCCACGATATATATACATTCTCATTTTATCCATTACAGCACACATTTGACCATCATCCTGCAGAAATTAGAAATATTAAGATAATTATTTTAATAAGACAATGTAGATTAAAATTATAAATACTAATAAAAACTAAATTATGTCACAAAATGTTGATAATTTTTTTTTTAATTATCAACAATCAGTTATTGATATACTATTTTATCCTCAAAAAGGATTTATTGCACTATATAAACAGTAACATCAGACTTAATCTAATGTTTGAAGTATAAAAGACATAAAAAGGTGGATCTGTCATCTGTCAATCAGAATAAAAAAATATACAAAAATGAATAATAAATTTTGAGTTTTATTTGTATACACTGTAACCATTTAAGCAAACATCCTTATTTTTATTAATCAAAACTGGATATGTAAAATTAAATACTAAAGAAAAACTGTGAACATATTAAGCTTATTTTGAATTCCACTGCTGTAATCCAAATGAACATTTATGTTTACCAGTCCACAAATGGTTTAATAGTTTCAGGGAAAACCATCATTTTAAGAAATTAAATATTAAAACTCTACAAAACTGTAACTTTTATTTTTTTTATGGTTAATATGTAAATTAAATAAAGCTTGTATCTTATATACAATGACAACAGTTTTCCCTTTCATGCATTTTGTTTCTAAATGACCACTGGTAAATTATTTTATGTAATGGATTCTTTATGAAGAAGGACTATTATATTAGAAATATCAAATACCATATATTTCCATGTATAAGTCAAGAATTTTTGGGGCTTTTTATAAACCTAAAGTGAGGGGTCAGCTTATATATGGGTCCAAGGAACAAATGTAATATATGATATTTAATGACGTTTTATACTGTTAGCAACAAAAAGTTGCTAAATCAGCAAAATTAACAAAACAATAAAAAAGGGAACAAAAGAGAAAATGTATAACAGTAAAAAGTAAATAAAGTTTGCAAAAATTTTGAAAGGAGAAAACACAAAAATTGAAAAATAAATTTAAAATGACCTATACCTGTGTTATAATCAGGCCAAAGTGACAGTATTATTATGGTAGTGGATCAGTTAATCTTCTAATAAAAATACAATTCCAAAAGCAATTGATAAATTAGAAAACAGCAATTTTTTTTAAAGCTTAAATTTATGAAAAAGTTTACCTTTATATAGGGTTACCAGAATTGAAAATATTGTTGTAGGCATCTAAGAAAAAATATCTTTAGCCACATGGTATACTTCTGTTTTATACATACTTCTGTTTTAACCCATTTTCCACAAATAATTTTTTACTCAAATGAATTTTCAAATGAAAGTTCTAAACTGGGAAAAGGGTGAAGGGGCAAGCACGATAATTTATTTTTAAAAAATAGATCTACTGATGCTTGTGAATAAATTTGAAATATAATGTAATTAATCATGTTTTTATCTTGTTGGAAAACCTTTTGGTGACTAAGTTTGTTACCAAATATGATGATATTTTTAGAGACATTGTTGGCTCTTATCTCAGGTATTTCTAAAACATTTACCTTCTCTAAGGTAATATAAAGACTCTCATGATGATCAACATGAGCAGATTCTCTCTGGCAGTTAAGTATAATAGTTGAATAGCTCTGTTATGTTAGAATATAGCCAATAGATGAAATGTAAGCTATACCTGGGCTTTATATTTAATGAGTAATTGTGATTTTTTTTTCTCAAAACACTAGTTATGTGTTTATTATTAAATAAAACTTTACTATTGCTTTGTGTTACAGTCAACTTAATTGCCAAACCCTGAATCATTACAATATAAATAGAAGAATAAGGAAGAAATTGATTCTATACCACCTGAAAATATATTCAAAGGCATTAGGAAATAAATTTTTAATGTAAATGGGAAAAGAAAATATAATATAACAAATATAATATAAAATATAACAAAATATTTTACTTACTGAAGCCCATTGAATGTCCCATGCACATTTTCGGTCAAATTCCAATGGCTTTGACATGACTGGTGATAAATTTACTTTTCTCATATTATCTGCATTCAGTTTACTCTTAATTATTGAGCCAGAAACTTTTGATCCATTAAATTCAGAATGATCTATACCTGATAAATACTTTTTAGGTTTTAATTCAAACTCAGGTGTATCCCTATTACTGTTCCATTTAAATTCTCCATTTTGAGAAGATGAATTATAATTGCCATTTGACATGTCATTTATTTCTGAGGATAGCTGGTCAGAATTGCTCAGTGAAGATAATTGTTTCATAGAAACATGATCAGATAATGTAGACTTCATATTTTTTGAAGACATAAAAGAATTAGGAACAGTTGATGATTCATCATGTAAACCATTTCCTCTTGTAAAAGGGATAAAATCTTCTCCAGAATCTATTTGTTTTATTTTTGTATCATTTGAATCATCAGCCAACAGTTTTGAAGATGCTGAATGTAGAGTATATTTTCCATGTCCTGAGAAATTTAATGAATTTGGAGCATCTTGATTATTTTTTAAGCATGTCCAGTAATCTAAAACATTATGAAATGTGACTTCTGCATATATGCTAATGCATGCCAAAATACTGAAAAGGGGAAAATAATTATAATTAGATACGTTAATTATCACACTTTATAGCTAAAATGCATGTAATTAGTTTATAATTATAGATAAAAGCTAAAAATACAAAACACTAACTTTGATAATGAGTTTAGTGCAATTTTCGAAGGCATTCCATGGTGCTGATTTTGAACTATATGATATAAAGTGACTTGAGGTAAGTTGTAGAAAAAAAACCTGCCTAATGCATCAGCCTAAGAAACATTAAAATAAATCAAAAGTATTGAATAACTATTCATAATAATAGTTATAATATATGCATATAAACACATTTTTAATGTTTGTTGGTTTAAGACAAATTTAGTTTCTCTCATAACCAGTTTCTTGATCTTTCAAAAAGATTTCAATTCATTCTTAATACAAGAGAAATAATTAATTACTCTAAAATAATTTTTTAGCGTGTTAATAATAATTAATACTCTAAAAAATTAGGAAAATATTAGACAGACTGTCACCTGATTATTATAACTAATCCAAAAACTCTTTTCAATATCCCTCACTGCTTTGGATAAATGATTGGTGACCTCTGGTCATATGCCTTCAGCTTAAGTGAGTTCAGATTTTTTTTAATCATTTTCTATTTCATACCTATATATATACAGGATGACACAAAAAACGGGAACTTTTAAACAATCCAGTAAAACCAGGAGTGATAGAATTAATACATATTATTCATAGTAATTGAAACCTAAAAGTTTGCCATTTAAGGCACATTAATAGAATTTATTATTTTTAAAAAATTATGTCCTTTAGATGCTGTCCTCATGTATGACTACCTTCTAGAAATCTGCTGTTGAGATTCCTTATTGACCACTGCAATATCTCAGTTGGGATACTGTGAGTTTCATTTTGAACTCTCTGTTTCAATTCAGTTTCATCAAAGTTATTAATTCAACTTTTTATTGCATGTTTTGATGGGATAATCCATGATGTACTGAATTGTAAACACATTTGAACTCCTTCTGTGCAGCTTCAAACCTATCATTGTTTTTATAAAATATTTTTTTGGCAAGCGCACACTGTTGCCCATTCTACTGCTTAAAGTGTTTGCTTGCTTAAAATCACTATCTGGCAGTGCTGCCACTTGCTCATGGTTACCACTATGCATTTTAAAAATTCCTGTTTTTTGTGTCACCTGTATGTATGCATAAATATTAGGATCATTTTTAAAATTTACACTGAAAAATTTTTTTAAACCAACCCAGATGTTTAGTGTATAATACTGGCCAAGAAATGTACTTGATATAAATCTTGGCCATGTTATGCAATTCACCTTAAATGCTTTTCATTCCATGGTTCAAGATTAGAGCTCTCTATATGTTTTAATATATCAATAATTTTTAAAGCAAACATTATTTTTCTGCATTTTATACAATTTTTAAAATAAATTATCCTAAAAAAAACTTATTAATCTAAAAAAAACACTGAATTTTCTCAAAAAGTTTAAAAGATAAATTGTTACGAGGAAAAAAAAAGATTAAAAAAAGAAATTATAGCATTCCCTTTTAATGACAAATAAAAACTATAACAGCAGATAAACATCAAAACAGGGAGAACAATTTAAAATTGATATTCACTCAGTTAGAGGGTAAAAAAATAAATAAATGATAAATGAGATTGCACAATATGTAACAATTGTATACAAATATAACATAACTGAGTTTAGCTTATAAACTTCAATGGCAAACTTAACAATCTGGAGAAAATAAATAGAATCATTTTAAATTTACACTACAAAAACTTACCACAACCAAAAGTGAATCACTGCAAGTTACACAAGAAATGGGCTTTACATTTACCTACAAAATAAGTGTAATATCATGAATATTATTAATTTCACATGAATATAGCAAGTGTGCAAAAAAGGAGAAAAATAATTTTTATAAATCCTACTGTATATATAAAATTAATTCAAAGGTGACTGGCACTAGTTTTGAGCATTACCTAACATTAAGACATATTTAAAACTAGTTGATAAAAATATTTACATCAATGAAATCAAGCATATTTCAATTACAATTTTTCTTGCATAATAGTTAAAAAATTTTTAAACCGTATTTAACAAATTACCTGTGGCCTATAACATAACATTATTGCGAATGATTATGAAGTCATAACACAATTGGGAAAACATGTAAAAATATAAAAATACTGTATATTTCTGTGTGTAAGCCAAGAATTTTTTTGACTTTTTGAAGACCTAAACTCGGAGATTGGCTTACTTATGGATTCATGGAACATATGTAATCAATGCACTTTCATAGTGACATTTTTTGCTGATGGTGACAAAAAGTCACCAAATCAGCAAAAATTAAGGTAATGGTTGAACTAAACAGTAAAGAAGAAAAAAGAAAATGTATAACCATGAAAACTAAATAAAGTTTGCAAAAATTTTGAAATGAGTAAAAGCTCAAAAACTGAAAAATAAATTTTAAATGACTCTTATCTGTGTTATATTTGCTCCAAAACAACAGTACTATAATGGTAGCAGATTGGCTTATCTTTTAATAGACACAATTTTATGTAAGCCAGAAGCAATGAATAAATGACCAAAGATAGCTCTTTTTTCTTTCTTTTTGTAGCTCATATTGCTTAAAATTATGAAAAAGTTATGTTTATATAGGGTTGCTAAAGCTGAAACTTGTTGTTAGCATTTAAGTAAAAATATCATTGGCTGCATGATCTAGCACCGCAACAGTAATCTAGATAAGTTAGTGTAAAATTATGAAATGAATTAAGACAACATGAAGTTAATTAAAATTTTAAATGTAAGTTTTTTTTTCCTAACCACTTTTGAAACGTGCTAAGAGATGTCCTTGTATTTATCACTAGGTGCAACCGATGCTCTACCTCTACGGTGCTTAAATGGGATGCCATGATATAAAAAAGGTTTGAAAAGTGTTGGTCTAGTATTTTACTTTAAAGCAATTTGATTGGAAAATATTTCCCTTGTTTTACCTGCTTGGTGGCATATCTGAATTGTTAGAATATTATTATTTTTCCTCGTCACTTACTCAGTTAAAGTCTAATCTCTGATTAAATCCCAGTCATGTTTAACCACCTAGTTAACTGGCATAGTGAAGAAGACAACAAGTGTATGCAAATGCTTATGTTTGTCATGTGACTAGTCAGTATTGCATTTTGAAAGATATAAAGTGCATGTAATTGATTTCGTTGAACTTGGAACTAGGAATTCCTAGGTCGAAAGGACGATGATATTTACTACTGACAAAGCATACCAAATTTTTTTTCTAAGCCACATGGTATGTTTTAGTTTATGTTAGTTTAGTTTAGCTTTTACTTAACTTTATTTTTTGTTTAAACCTGTTGGCCAAATTCTGAAATTTACCAATATTTTCCAGCTGTTTATCAGCTACTACACAGTTAGTCTCTGGCCACCTCTCTTTCTCCTAATACCATGTAAACAAATATACCTTGAATGGAGCCATACATGCTGTTACATCAAGCTGACACAAATTATGTCACCTTGTGCTGATGTACATTACATACAAGTGCTATATCGACAGAAGAGGATACTGGGATTTCCCGAATCTCATTAATGAAGTTATAGTTTTCTACTTTTGTACATTGGCAACAAGTATTTTTACTTGCCTCTACAAAGAAGTCTTGCAATATCAGCAGATGCTTGGCAAATGTATTGGGAGAGTCATGTGTGTAGCTCGAGCAAGTCACGCTTTAGGTGTGATTGGTGAGGTTGAAGGGCGTTGACTCCACAGAATATAACTACATAGTAGGCTTAACCTTCGACAGTAGTTATTATTTCCTCAATGTGTTGACTCTCACTTGTCTAAATTCTATCATGTTATGACTTAGTATTCATTTTATGGATTACATAACTGTATCTGAAACTTAGATTTATTTCAGAATATCCTCTTGTGAGGTATTCCTTTAAATTGTAAATAGTTAAATGTTTTTTGTAAATTATTATTAATTAAAATAAATACCGATTTAGCTTTTAATCTGTTTGTTTAATGGACTCACTCCACACTTCACACCAAGTGGTTACTCTATAGTTGGGGTGTTATCCCCCTCCCACCAACAACTTTTTTATGTATGCAAAATAAACAGTATTTATATTTTTAAACCTTGTATTAATTTTCAGACTGTGCTAATGCCTGCTTCCATATTTATTTTTGTCTTAAACCCTCCTGGGCTGACATGAATGTCCTAGAAATTGTTTTTTCATTTTGAGTTATATATATGGGTTTTGAACTTTGGGTAATTTTTTTAAGGAAAACTGCACCTTCTGCTTATATACAGATGGACTTATATTCGGAAATATACGGTAATAGTACATTTATTCAGTTTCTGATTTACTATTTTGATCCCACAATAAAAAAAAACAGCAGAAAATTATTAACGTAATAAGAAGAAAAAATAGAGTATAGCATTAAATACAGAGGACAGAATGAAGATGCAAAATACTTACATTTTTGTCACTATGAAATAAAGCTATATCTGGGAAATCAAATACTGAACACCTGGAAGATAATTTTACATGCATTAATCGTTATCATAAAAATAATCAATTCATTAAAAAATACAAAGTCTTTATGTATTTTAACTACAGATCTTTTAAATGTTGTCATACGAATTAAAAGATCAACATCACATTATTATACCCAAAATTTCACTTACAGTATATCAATTTGCTAGCATTTTTATTGCTTTCAAATTGAACACTCCAGTAACCTGATCCTTTTGCTATAATTCAGTAAATACTAAAATTTACATAGCACTACAGAAAATGTATATCAAATAAAAATGGAAGCATGTCATTCTTATGCAATTATATATAAAATATCAATGATCATTAAAATACCAAATTTCATTTAAAAAGAATTGTTGTTTGAGAGTATTACTGTAACCTTTTGCTACTCAAACACAAACCACATGAGAAATTACACTGTGAAATTCAGGATGAAAAACTAAGAGTAGTTTCAGATTTTAAATTCTAAAGTTTGGGAGGGAGGAATGTTGTATAATGTTTTAGTATCTGTTCATAAAAATGTGACTCTTAAAAAAAATACCTTCTAGGATAATGTATTAAATGGCACAAACAACAGTAAAACACAAAGAACTAAAAAATAACTGTTTTATCTAATATTGTGTTAGTTGTAGGTACAACATACAAGATAATCTGTTTTAAAAACAAGCCACAGCTGGTAAAGACAACAATTTAAAGAACATAGAAGATATTTTGACCTTTTAATGTTACAATAAACTTATAGCTAAAGATTATTTCATTGTGCTGACTAAAATACAAAACAATTAAAACCAATCCAAAGTATCAATATTTGATTTTGAAATACTAATAAAAAAAATTATTTCTTTCTATGGTTACTGATCCATCTAAAAATTCTAATTTTAACATAATACATCTTTATTTTTCAATATTCATATAGCTAGAAGCAATTAGCTGACAGTAAAAAGTGATGTTTTTAAGTTACTCAAAAAATATATTTTCCTAATTTTTTTTAAATTAAACTCCATCCCACATTAATTAATAATTTACACATGGCAACTATAAATTATAAACTAAAAGTTTTAATATTTTTTAAACATCACTGCTTTTTTTTTACAGTAACTATCCCATTTGCAAGAATCTAAACACTGAATTAAAAATCAAAAAATCTGATAAAAGACAAAACTTTATCCTAACTTAACCTTATAAAACATTTACAGAATAACACATCATTAACATGTAATTTGCATCAGTAATTCTCAAACTTTGGCTTCTCCTCTCCCCCCCATGCAGCAAATTCTTTTTTCAATATTTGTGAATTTCTCATAATTTAAAGTATGAGAGAGGGAAATAGTTATATATATATATATATATATATATATATATATATATATATATATATATATATATATTGTACTCTGGATTCTAAACTGCATTAAAACTCTTACAGCAAATACTCTTTTAAAAGAACAATTTTAATACCACAAGATGAACAAACATATAAAAGTACTTGTTTGTATGATTTTTTAATTGAAATGATGAAATGGCCAACCCTAGAATCTAATGACTGGATATCACCTTGAAAGTAGAGTATAGTATAAATATTAATAAGAAGTATAATTTTAGGTAACAATTTGCAGTTAGAGAGATGTACTTTTTTTAGTTTTAGTTTTATACAAAAATCTGTATTTTAATCTTCTTTTTAACATAATTTCCACCAATATTAAAGCACATGTCACATTGTAAATCCAGCTTTTGAATTTCATCCTCACAGGAATTAGTCACCTGGCTATGCACTGGTTAAACATTTGGTTCTATGGATACCAGTCAACCTTTTTGGTCCACAGAATGAGACAAAATTATAACTTAATTGTGCCCTAATTTTATAAAAGACATATCTTGAAACTCAGGAACACAATGGGCAATGAAATTGTTGACTGAGGGCACAAAACCAAATGTTTAGCCTGTATGTAGCAAGGCAGCACATTTCTATGGTGGTGAAATTCAAAAGCTATTTTTAAAAGTGCCTTGTTAATGGAGTAAGTTACATCCAAAAATTGATCAAATGCAGTTTTTCATGTAAAATGAAATTAATAAAAAAGTACACTTTTTATAAATTGCAGAATGGTATTTAAAAAACACATTTCATATGAAGTGAAAGTTTTTCACAAGTTTCTTTCCCTAAAAAGATATTTGTTATAATTTAAGAAATAAATTACATATTTCATCAAAAATAATAGATGATGCTTCATTTCACATAATTTTAAAATTATCCAAAATCCTTTTAAAATATAAACTCTACATCCATAATAATGTTCAATGTCATAATTTACCTTTCTTCAGACAGCCCAGGTTTTTCACTAGTAAACTGCATAATGGTTTTACTTTTAGGAGAATAAAAGTGAAATTTGCAGAAACTATTCTGAGATGCAGCAAAAACATCTGAGGAGTTCATACAGAGATATAATGGCTCAAGAGCAATATTGCATGAATCAATAGGTGAACCAATTCCATTTGATACTATCAGTGAATACTGTAATAGAAGAAAAATATTCAAGATACTTAAAAAAACTACAATGAAATTAATAACTTGTTATTAGTGTTTAAGTAAATTCAATTCAAAGTTTTGATTCACAACAATTTTACTTTATAACTTCTAACTATGAAATACTCTAATTATATGCATTTGAAAGGAATCAATGTTTGTGGAATATATACTTTTTCTGGAAAATAATATAGTTCTAACAGTTAATTTCAATACTCTCATTTGCTTTACTTTTTGGGGCTATAAAAGATGAGAGTTGTGGTAAAAATATTCTTTAGACAGGACAATATCGCTAATAAAATACACTTAATACAGTTGTTAAGAATTATATTTATAAAATAATATTATCTAAACCTTTTTTTTTTTTTTTTCAAATGAACTTGCATTAATACATTAGCATTTATTTATGTAAAGTATTATACAGTTATACAGAACACAATTACTGGCAATAAAAACCAGAAAAATATGCATTCTGATATACTTAAATGGATATTTTTAAATAAAATATAATCAGACTTTAAAATTCATAAAAATTTCTAAACAAATGATTTTTCATTATATTGTTAGATTTTTACTTTTTCAAATAATTAATTTTTTAAACTAAAAGCTTAACAGTAATAATAAATGCATATAGAGGGTGTACAGAAAAGTAATCTACTGGCTTCTTTCTGTGTGGCGTTGGTCATAGATGTACACTTTCAATTACAAAAATGTTTAAAATAAGAAACCATTCATTTTATGGAATTTTTAAATTTAAAAGTTCAACTACACAAAGACTGCAAAATGTAAATTTTTATATGTTTTTAATATGCATATCTTTATTTAATAAAAATTCAAAATCCTCCTAAGAACCATAACACAAAAATTTCCACTTAAAATTCATATTGAAATTTCCATAAAAAGTAATGACTGACCTAACATAATAAAGAATTTTAAAAAAAGGCAAAAAATTAGAACATTTTCAGAATGAAATATACATTTATTGTTTAAAAATATATAACAATTGATCAGAAAATTTAATTAGAAAACGAAAAATAAAGAATAAATTCTAGGAAGTAAATCTAGACAAAACAATAACATTTCTTATACAATAAAGAAATAAAAATATAGCAATAAAAGTTAAATATATATAAATTATAAGACAGTCTAAAATTGCTAATGAAGGATTTAAATTTTAAGAAATTTCATACCTCCTTCATAACATCATCACTCTTGGTTGCAATGCAACAAAAATCTCCTGATGCAGCTATGCATGAAAGATTTTTCACAAGTTTTATATGTTTCTATAAAAAGATAAGAATACATGTATTTTCTTCAATTTAAAAAAAAAATTACAAACTGCAATCTGAAAACAAATAAAACATACTTCTTTGGTATTTGTATTCCAAAACATAATAGTGCTTTCCTTTCTATCAGGAGATTTGCTAAATGCATAAGCCAATGTGTTTGAGAAATAGCACCACTAAAATAAAAACATTGAACAAATTGTCATAAATATATAAAAGAAATAACTTTCACTATAGCATTAAACACTTAAATACTATAAAACAAAAATTAAGATGATAAATGTTACTCAGTATGATGAACAAAATAGACATAAAAAATATAAGAGGAAAAATAATTACTTTATAATATGGACGAATAGTTGCAAAAAATATGTAACAATCAACAGCAAGAGCAATGCGCTGTCCATCTCCTTCCCATGATAAACCACAGATATTTCCAGCAAAACGAAGAATGTGGAGTATCTGAAAAAGTATTTACACTTGCAGTAAGAGAGCAAAATTAACTATTTGACAAAGACAAAATGAATACATCTCTAAACAGAACAATGAATATGAAAAAAATATCAAATACTAAAGATTGCATCCAAATAAAAACATATTTTACATGAGTAGAAAATGATCCTGTATGAAAATTGACTAGGAATAAGATGTTAAATATTAATATGTAGGAAATAATGAAATAGGATATTTGGTTAAAAACAGAGTAATATAAACATTGATCAGAAATAACAAGCAGAGCAATATAAACATTGACTGTTTAAAAATTAAATTTCATTACAGATAAATATAAAAAATAAAATTTAAAAAATAAATCTATAAAAAAAGGGGTTATAAACCAGAAATTTTATAGCAGAATTTTATTTTTAAAGTGTTGTAAAAAAAATATTTTAGCAAATGTTTTGGGGATTTTAAGTAATAAAAAAGAACATTGCTTATCATTTGGTATCCAAGTTTGTAAATAGCTATATAATTAAACAAAAGATTCCAGATATTTATATACATACCTGCCCTTGCGGACTGAAAAATTTAACTTCATGAGACTTTTCATCAGGATGCACTGTTTTTTCTTTTCTTCCAGCAACAGCTATAATACTACCATTAAAATTCCACTCTAATGATGTTATTATGAGACCAGTATCTATTATACAAGCAGCTGGAAAAAAATAAGATTTCTCATTTCATTTTACAATGGCTAGTTAATGGAATACTTTTAATGAAAATGTGAAAACAAAAATGATATTAATTTTATTTATAAAAAGCTAACTAATGCAAAATTTAATTATTATATTTTAAAACAACAATTCAAAATATTGTTTCATCTAAACCCATATATCTTGCTTCGTGCAGCTTCACTCTGCCATACTACAGCAGCTAACCCAGCTAAAGTATAGTTAATAATTTGAATAATATATTTTGATTAATACTCATTGAGTCACATTACATAAATTAGATACATATTTTGCCTCATGTTAAAGATTTCTGCAGATTTAACCCTCAAATTAATATAATCTCAGCAGATGATGTTGAATTTGAATGATTTAGGTTCTGACACATTAGATGGGGATTTCATGGTATAATGAACTAGTAAAATGAATTTAATGAACTCTCAGCCTCTTCATGAGGAATCTTTTACTAACATACATAGTATGGCCAAAAAGGTTCCCTAAACAGGTCAATTACAAATTATTAAAAAAATAGGACAATAATTTTACTTTATTGACCCTCAAAGTACTGTCTTTCTGCATCCATACACTTGTTAAACATAGTTGTTTAAGGATCTCCAGGTGAAGTTTTTTATTGACAGTTTGGAAAATTATTATGATTTCTGTGAACACTGTTGGCCAAATTCTGAAACTTACTAATACTATGCAGTTAGGCTTCAGTCATCTCTCTGTCTCCCGATACTATGTAAACAATTGTGCTTTGTATGCAGTCATGCATGCCGTTACGTCAGGCTGACACAAATTATGTCACCTTGTGCTGATGTACAAGTGCTATATTGACGGAAGAGGATTTCCAGCACCTAATTAAGAAAGTTACAGTTTTCCATTTTCGTACATTAGCAACAAGTATTTTTGCCTGCTTATGCAAAGCAGTCTTGCTTTATACGCAGATGCTTGGCAATGTATTGGGGAAGTTGTGTTCGAGAAGAGTAGTGTATTAGGGGAGTCTTGTTGGTAACTTGAATGAGTCATGCTTTAGGTGTGAGGTTGAGGGGCGTTGACTCCGTGGAATACTACTGCATAGTAGGCTTAACTTTCGATGGTAATTATAATTATTTTATTGCTGATGTGTTGACTCTTGTGTGCCCTAGTTCTAGCCATGTTTTGACTTAGTATTTATTTTATGGATTATGTGACTATACCTGAGACACCCTTTTGATATTCCTTTAAATTGTAAATAGTTAAATGTTTGTGAGTTTTGTCAATTGCAATAAATACAGATTTAGTTTTTAATCTGTTTGTTTAACGGGCTCTAACCGCACTTCACACTAAGTAGATACTTGATAGTTGGGATGTTATCCCCAGCCCACCAACAAACACTCCCATGTAAAAGTCTAAGTTTAGAGGCAATAGAATCAATGGTTATACATCTGTCCATGTGCACAAGTTCTCAAACATACTTAACATTCTCCTCTGTGATGGAAGAGGATGTAGGCCCAGCATGAATGTCATGCATGACCTTCAGGAAAACATTTATGCTACTCATACACAGTGTTTTTTATAGCATCATTTCTGCATTTTCATGCTTCCTTCAGCATCTCAGGCATCCACAAAGGTGATTTCTTGAGCAAAACACAGAATTTGATGTTTTAATCGTGCTCTAAAGATGATGTTTTAAAATCTGAAGAATGAAAAATTTACTTTGTCAGAAATGATTGGCAGGTAATGCCAACAGTGCCAGAAATGAACTCCAGATGGCTGTGTTTTTTTTCTTTATTAGTGCTGCTGACCTCCAAAAGAGCTATTTCCCTTTCAACAAACCCCTGTGTGAATTTAGGTGCCATTCCGATAACTTATTTACTCTACCACGTAGAAGAATATGCTGCTAAAATTGAAACTGTAGAAAATGTACAAACAAAAAACTTAATATTGAAATATAATATTGAATACTGAATAATATTGAAAAAATTATTTCAATACCATTTGAAGAGTATATAACTTGATTAAAAGAAAATACAAATGGAAAAATGAGCCTTGAATATTAAGCAAAAATTAGAAATTTCTATTTTGTATCATAGTATTATACCAAAAATGTTAAAATTTTTTTTTTTAATTTCTGTATAAAAATTTTGTTTTGTAAAGTAAAAATTAAGACATATATGTGTTCCATTATTGTTACTTTTTATGCTTTAATTTTTATTCATTTTAAGAAAATGTACAAGATATTTTTGTGTTAACAAAATTTATTCTGAACAAATTGCTTTGTTTCCTGTATAATATTTCATTCAGTATGGATTAATATAATGCAGTATATTAAAGCAAATAACTAACTGTATTAAATGAAGTACAACAATAGTAACGTTTTGTCTCAAAAATGTTTAAAATCCCTAGGCAAAAATGTAGTTTCTGTTTATCTTGAACATAATTTTACATTTTTCGACAGGCTGAGAGAGTGAGGGACTTATTAATTCTTTTCCAGGAAGAGCAGCAATCACTTTATTAAACTAAGAAAGATAAATCTCGCCTGCACCTACTGAATGAAAAGATAGCTCGCACAAAAAGCTTTCAGGATTATCAAGATTGCAATTCTGTTATACATGGAACCAAAGAAAAAATCTTCTACTACATTCTCTTGGGCATAATATATAGATTATCTGTTAAAGAAGTTATTAAAAAGTTATTGAAATTTAGCTTTTCTGCTAAAAGATGGCATCAACAGTCATATACAGAGATCCTACCTAATCAAACAAACCATTTGTTATTTTGATTATATATTTTAAAAATAGAGAAAAAATAGGCAAGTTATAGAATCTAGTTAAAAAGGTGATTAACACTGCATGTTATAGAAAAAGCTTAAGAAATTCGAGACAGGAAGGCTAGCCATTTATTCGATATGAGTCCAATACCCAATAAAAGTCCTTGGAAGTAAGAATAAAGAATAATTTGAAAAATGTAGAAAGAGAGAACAAAGGACTTTTCAATATGGAAATGCATTTTGGCTGGAAGCTGAATTAGACCACTGGATCATAACAGAAAGAGAAAGAGGAGCTGCAATTTCAACTGTAATGATTTTCATTTAAAAGCAAGGGCACAACAGATAAAAATTGAAAATTTTATGAGTAATTCTACATTTAATTGCCGATTTATGATAAGAAATAAATTAATAGTTTGAAATCAAACAGTAAGGCAGATGTTACTGGCAGATTGGAAAGAAAAATTTGAAGAATTTTACAAATATACAAAAAAAAGATTAATTGCTTATAAGAATTTTGCCAATAATGATTTTTTTTATGGACAAGTACCACTATAATTTGACTACACTCCAATTATAGCTGTAGATACAGTAGAAAAGGACAATATTCCAATTAGCACAACAGAACACAAGAAAAACTCACATTTGCAGTGCAATTTTTTCCTGTTCAGTTGTGAGAGGAGGATTGCAACACATAGTTATATTATAATGAAATACCAAAAGAGATAATGCTGAAAGGATTAGAAGTTCAACACAATTTAGAAAGGTAGATGAATGGGGTGGGGATGATATGATTTCATGGCTAAATAGTGTATGATGTTATAGAAAAGGCAGCACTGTTAAGCAACATGCTCTCTTATGGATTCAATGTGAGCTCGTATTCAAGAAAACATAAATGATAACGGCAAATATATATATATATATATATATATATATATATATATATATATATTAAAATTAAGTAAGTAAATTATTTACCCAAATTTTGGATCTCTAACCTCATGAAAAAACAGCCCGAATCCCTAAACACAATTATTCTTAGGAATAAATTCTTAACTTGTAACTCTTAATTTTTTTCCTTTTTTTATAAGGGTTCTCACAAAAGATGCATGTGACTCAGTTGAAGCATAAATCCTAATAGAACCAATTTTACTAACATCTAGACATCTTCAT
Source organism: Pardosa pseudoannulata (assembly GCA_032207245.1). Classification (NCBI taxonomy): domain Eukaryota; kingdom Metazoa; phylum Arthropoda; class Arachnida; order Araneae; family Lycosidae; genus Pardosa; species Pardosa pseudoannulata. The sequence goes on from CM063502.1 coordinate 106,477,735, forward strand.
ACCAAAAAAAAAAAAAAAAAAAAAAAAAAATCTTGACTAGTTTTATACTGGTATGACTTTCAATGCCAGAATATGATTGCCACTAGCTTTTGCCAAGTGTAGGAAAATCATGAATGGGCCATTTTGGACATGTCATACATACATATAATACAATAATATTTAATAAAGTAGCTTTTTAAAAAAATGAAAACTTTATATACATATTAGCTTTGAAATAATTAAATATATGTGCAATATTTAAATTTCCTTACCATTATCATTTTCATTCTTCATTAACTGTACCAAGCCACTTTCAAATACAATAGCTAGAGATGGTACATCTGTATCTCGTTGCTTTTTAAACCAACTTATCATTATTAGATCATCTTTCTTTTTATTATCTGCAAGAAAGGATATTGGAACTTTACCCTAAAAAAAGAAAATAAGAAAGCTTTAATTTAAAAAAAGCAAGACTAATTTAATATAACAAAATGAAAGTCACAAATAAATATTTTAGTGCTTTATCCAAGTAGCACAAATATATTGGTCAATATTTTACATATTGCTAATTGTTGAACATTAAATTTTGGACATCTGCCAAAATTAATCAACATAATCTTGAATATATTAAAGTGCCCATTTCTGTCAGTATGTATGTGGCTAGAATTTCTCAAAAACAGCTGAGAGTTAGGGGTTTCAGTTTGGTATCCATGGATTTTGAAAATTTACAGGAATCCATTTTGGCAAGTCTCATCTTCATAGAACCAAATTTAATAGCAATATTAATTAAAAACTGTCCTAAATGCTGATTCTTTTAGACCAAATTTATTTTTATGTGCAAACAATTAGATGCTTATGATGGCATAAATACTTAAGTGATTTTTATCAAATATCTTTTTTACAGGTTATAATTTAGTGCCAAGACAGGTATAACTAGATGCGAAAAAATCCAGGAAATTTATATCTGAAGTTTCATCTTTGTAGGATCATAATTAGTTGAGGTATTACCTAAAAACCACTCTAATAGCTAATTCTTTTGGACTAAATGCAATTATGCTTCCTGTGGAAGTGATAAAATTTTGTGACTTTTACTTCCAACTGCTATAGATACAATACAGCCATCTCTTGGCATCTTTTCATATTTTTGTCCTATTTTGCAATTTTAGAGTAGGAAACCTGACTAGTGCACTGTTATGTGTCTGGGGACACTTTGGTGTAATATTTTTTGAGTGCACAAATTTGATTTCACTTTTGTATGAGTGAACAAAATTTTGGTTGCCAGTGACAAAAAAGTGCTGAGAAGTGGCTATATCACATATGTTATGTTTCATGTATTTCAGTAAATTTTTCCTATGCTTTTTAAAACCGAAACTTCTTAGGTTGGGAGTTTGACAAAATCCACTCCTTCAGATATAGTTAGTCCTTAAGTCTTATTATTCAACAGCTTTTAACCCTCTGCCTGCTCATTCTGCGATTTCCACGGGCAACTCAAATGTAGCAAATTCTGCTCATCCTGCGATTTCCGTAGGCATGTGTTTTTCTTCCTTTATCGATGAGCGCATCCTGTTTATTCCCCGTTTAAGCTCTTAAATAAATCATATACAGTATTAGACATTTAATTTACGTTTTGACCAACAGATACCATTAGTTATCAATTTAATTGCCGTATTTGAAGGCGCGTAGGATTACCGCTAACTTTTTGCTGTTTTCTTATCAGAAATGGCTGCTAGAAAACGATCAGCGATTGACAGAGTGTATATTCCTGATTCAGATTCTGAAAGCAATTTTAGTTGAGATAATGATATTGATATAGAAGTTTTGGACTGTTTCTCATATAGCGATGAATTTGATAATGATTCAATAAACATGCAAAGCGTTAGGCAGTGTTGCAAAATTGATAGGAACGCTATGCTCCGAAAACAACAGGAGAATCATTATATTAAAATTTTCAGGCAGTTCTTAGATCAATCGTTGTGGAATGCCTATGTACTTTACTAAAGCAAAACCCCAGACAAATTATAAAACTTTTGGAATTTTGTTTGAAATTTGTTGAAGAAAGTATCGAAAAATATTCGGATACAAATAAAAGCGGTTGTCCTGGAAGACCGAGTTCTACTTGGAACCCTTTGATATCGATACCTCGTTATTTTCCAAGTGACATACCACCTAAACCCATAAAAAGAGAACCTCGAAGACAATGCCGTGTATGCTGTTCAGGAAAAGATGCAAATGGCAAAAAAATTTGCAAAGAAACACGAATCTGGTGCAAAGACTGGGAAGTTTGACTTTGCCTTGAATCCTGCTTCAAACCCTATCACACTAAACTGCATTTCTAAGATATTTTTAGTCAGTCCTTTATATATTCTTAAATTTTGTATATTTTTTATATTATTTAATAAATAGAAGCTAACTGCAATTCAATAGAAATTTATTTTAAAAAGAATTATTTTGGTGAAATCATCTGAAATTAGTTTCTAATGATACTTACAACTTAGTTTTCTAAGGCTAAAAATCTAGATAAAAAAATATTTCCTGGAAAGAAAACATGCATTTTTGAATTCTCCAATATATATAGATTTCAAATAGGCAATAAAAAAAATATGTCATTTTTAAAGCAATTTCAGTCTAAAAATTGAGCAGTCAGAGGGTTAATAAAACTAATTACTTTCATTTACCTTCGAAATTAAGCTTTTCTTGAATTATGTCGTATTTTCACTATGAATTTCATTTTGCAACACTTTCATATGGAAAAATTAGACAAATTTTGATAAGACATTACTTTAGATGTATTATACACTCCCATCTCAGCACTTTTCAGAATTTGTGCTTTTTTTTTACTGATTTTGCAAAATGTCTGCATTTTTTAAAGATAAACTAGCTATTTAATACATATAATTCATTAAATATTATTTCTATGGTCAAAAAATTACAATATTTTTAATTCTGAATATTTCTGATTCACAGATCCAAGGGATGTTTTTGGAAAGGGTGATTTGGTCCAGTCCCATCAGGGATTTGTGCTGATTACAAAGAAAGCAGAGTTTTTAGATAACATGTATTTTCATTTTATGACATTTCCAGGTTTCAGCATCTGGGCAAAGCGTAATTATGTAAGAATTTAAAATAAAATATAACTTAACATAATGCTAAAAATTGTGTTTCAAAAATTCAGTTTAAAATAAAATAAATATTAAGTATTTTGGTGCTGGTGACCAACTGGGGAATATAATTTACCTGTTCTGATTTTTTAAGGGGGAATTATATGTAAGTGTGTGTGTGTTATTTGAGTATACATTTCAGATTATTTTAAGCTTATAAGCCACCTAGATGGTAGAAGCATGCTAGCATAACATTAAGGTTTGAAATTTTTTTAAAGAAAGTGTTTAAAAAGAGTTGTTTGTATTGCTTATAACACTTATATTATTGCAAGAAATAAAATTTAATAAATTTTTTATTTTTATAGAAATCTACATTTTTTAATATTTTTTCTTAATGTTGTTAACAATGTCAATACAATGTCATAAAAATATTTTAATAATATTCTGTGATACCTATCAATATTCATAAAAATAAATATTTTTTTACACTAAATGATGTCTCAGACCATTCAATACAACAGACAATACTACATTAGTTAATTGTGAATCAAATTTTTTTCCAGTACGGGGCAACACAATAGAATTGTAATTAATGCAATTCATTGGAATGATGCAAAGTAGAACTGGATTGCTGTAGATTCTTTTCTGAGGATAAATGCAAGGTAATACAAAAATTAAATGTAAAGCTTCTAAAAAAAATAGAAAAAGGCCTTATTTCAAGAAGTGGATGAATTAATTCACATGACAAAATTAACACAGTGAATTGACCAAGAGAAATACTGACCTACATTAACATTGCTAAATAACAGAAATTGATATTCAGGGATATCAGGGAATATTGACCAACATTAATAAATATCAAATAATGGTATTTATGGATATCATACGGGAGGGAGGGGGTCTATTTGATGTAGTCCAATAATATAATTTTGATATTGACCAATATTTTTGTACTAACTGGATAATTAAGAGTTAGAGAATTCATTTTTAAAATGCAGAATAAAAAAGGCATTCTTGATAAAGGTTAGAATGCTTTTATAAAAATTACATTTTTAAAAATGCAAATAAAAAGAAAGAAACTAAGATAATATTATCTACAATTCTTTATTCCTGAAATTAGATTTGTTCATTTCTTCTTTGTGAAGAAAATGTTGAGATTTTAAAATTCAATTTGTTTATCCCCCAATATTTAACAAAGAAAATAATTTGGCTTGACTAGATACAAGATCTTTAACTCACATAAAAAACAAAATTCAAAATATCAATTCATGATTACATTTAACTATAGAATAAGTAATTATCTTACTTGAATAAATTAATGACTATAAGTAAAGTAGGCATGTAAAGTTAAAATAATCAAAACCAATATTTATTAAAAGTTATAACAATGATAAATATATTAGATATTGAACAAGTGATATGTAATATCCAAGAATACTTAACTTTTAATGACTTTGTAATTGCAGACATGTGTTCATTTATCTCATTATGTAAGTAAAATAAAAATTGCATAAGATTTTTTCATTGTAATTCAGTTGAATGCCTAATGCTTTTCTTAGACCATTATGTACACGTACATACATACACATGTATTTACATACTGATGTAAAAAAGAAGCATGTTGTCTTAAAACAAAGTGTATCAAGTTATTGACCAATATTTATTTTATCTTCTTCAGAGAAATCTTTGGCCACAATAGATTTCTGCCAATATTGTTTAAATACTTGAAACATGCTATAAATCCATTTTTAAAAAACTCTTTCAGACAGGCTTTTATATATATAGTATCAATAGACTTAAAATAGTGACTAAAAAGTGGTAGTTTCAAGCCTGGAAATGAGAAAAAGTCTCATGCTGTTATATCAGATGGTATATAAAGCTTAGGGTACTGCATTTATTAGATTATTTTGTTAAACAACCTCAAACAATAGTTACATTATGAGGAGGTACATTATCATTATCATAATACAAAATCTATAGATTATCCCATTACAATTCAGGTTTTTTTTTTTTTCTAACTGTTTTGTACCGATACGGTAAAACACACACGTAATATTCGTTTTATCAATTTGTCCAGTTGATAGAAACTTTTAATGTCTTTTAAACTTCAATGTTTAATAAATAATAATGGTTAATAAACTTTTAAGTTTATCCATTTTAAAGAAAACACTAAAAAGACTGAATTTTGAGCATTTTAGCCATGTTTTTTACGATTGAATCTCAACTTCCTTTAAATATTCTACACTCCTCAAATACCCTTATTTTAAATTTAAAAAATCCTTATAAAAGGTTGTTTGTAATATTTCAAATGCTTCTTAAACATAATGCATGTTCTTCACTAACTACATTTGAAATTTTGGAAAATCTACGAAATAGAAATTCTTATTCAAAACTATTTTATTTTATGTTGACAATATAAAACCAGTACTGAGTATTTCCAGATATTTATTCAAGAATTAAAAATAATCAATAAAAGTTTACAAACAGTATCCATCCATAAATATTTTTAAAAGAAGTACTGAGAATAAAGTATGAAGTACCTGATACTCATAGTACATTATGCAGACATAGAAGTCAAAATTTCGAGAAAAAAGAAGGAAAAAAAGGAGAAAAATGCAAAAAAAAGGAAAAAAGGAGGAAGTTAAATAACTATTAAAAATTAATGTTCTGATTTACTAAATGCAAAAACAAGTGCCTAAATATGAAATATGGAAGTATCTAAATAACTGTTTATCAATATAAACAAGTACTCAAGTTTCCTAGTAAAAAAAATATTCAAAATAGATTCAAATCAGATGCTTCTTCAATGTGCCTAGTTAAAAAAATAAATAAATTCGCCAATACAGTAGAACTTTATTATATTAAAGTATGAGGAACCATATTGTTTGTTGTGCTTGAACCTTTAAGAAAAATGCTAGATCTCAGAAAAATATAACTTGCATAAGATTTACTTAAGATTACATATTATCTTATATAAGATTTATAAAAATATTATCTTTAATGATTTTAATTGACTAAAACCAAACAACTGAACGATTGAATATTAGAATGACCAAAAATGTAGACAAATGCAAAACTAGTTTTTTCTTTAGTTATTGCTTACTATTTTAATACTGAATTAATTTATAATCTTCTATAGTGATCCCAGTATCAAGATAAATTAAGGAATTTCTTTGTCCAATACAACAAAAAACATTTTCTTTCCTTGAGTGGCTGGACAAGATGTTAATTTCATGCACTTTGTTTTTAAATCTATAAACATAGTTAAATCTGTTTTTATAACTGCAAAAAATTTTTATAAAAATGAAGAAAAAAAACTTAGTAAATGACTGAAAGAAAGGATCCTTCTACCTCATTCCTAAGGTTCACTATAAATGTATAAAATGGAGATTCACCATTTATGGATAAATTAGCATTGTAAACAAAAGGAAAATCATGAGATCAAAAGCTTCATTTGTTATAAGCAGGTTTGTTAAAATAGGGATTTCAACAGTAAATCAATAATTTAAAAGCCGTTTCAAATAGCAAAGCTTTTAAAAAATGCACTTTTAAACAGAACTTGAAAACTTTGTAACAGCAAAATTTGTTATTAACTAGTTTGTAAAATTCTATTAATTTTTCTTACATTGATTAATAATTAATGTTTGAAAAATACAGTATAAGTCTAATTTTTTTAAATGGAAAATTTCAATAATTTTTTAATAAAAGTAGCAGACCCAGAAGTTAAAAAATGGAGGAAAAAAAAAAGAGGAAAATGAAGGTAAAACGGAAAGTAAAGAACAATTTTAAAATATTTATTTGATTTACATAATGCAAAAACAAGTACCTAAGTATGAAATATACAAGAAGATAAATAATTTTTATTAATATAAACAATTACTCGATCTCCTAATCAAAAAATGTTCAAAACAGATTCAAATCAGAAGTTTCTCAAATATCCTAATTTTAAAAAAATGTAATATAAATGCGCATTTTAGATATCAAATTTTTAGAGGGCATTTCTATAAACAAATTTTTAATTTTGTGACTGTAAAATTTCTTAAATAGAAGTAAAATCTATACCTTAATAGTTTTAGATACAATAATTATCATTAGATTTAATTATTAGATATAATCAATGCCTAAAAACTCATGATTTAAATAACATATACACAGTATAAAGCTATTTTTTTAAGTGGACAATTAAAAAAAATTTTTTTAAATAGTAAAATTTGAGGACGATGATCGAATAGGACGGGCTTTCTTTCAGTATCTGAGCCAGTATGTTCGAATTCTACTTTAGACTAACAGATTTGTAACCATTTAGTTTGTTCTGAGGGTGCTACAGTTTACTTTTATGTTACCCGATGGTTAAAGACATCGGAATTTACTACTTAATTACTACGATTCTGAAACAAAGCTGTACTTTTCTGTGAACAAAGCTGCGGGATTCGAACCTGTGGCAGTGTACTATCGATTCAGTTGTAGGGCTGATTTTTATCGGGATTGCCGTTAAAAGTTACGATTTTTCATTAGAAAATTTTTTCATCAACTTCACTACACATGCGAAACTTAAAAAAAGGTGCTGATTTCTCAACAATAATTAACTTCCGTGCATATCCCAAATTCCGTAAGTTATTTGCAACAGTGTCATTTTCTCACACACTGCCCATAGCACAAAAATTCAGTCATTAAGATGAAGTATCATTAGAAATAACTATAGGAGAGATTAAAATCTTAATACTGTTACCGCGATATTAAAAATATATTGATATATAAAACAGTATTACGATCTCTCTACATGCACCTGCGTTCGGGGGTTAGAAAGTACGTAGGTTGTTAAAACATACTTTTACTGTATGAGAGCCCCATATTATGATCGCAGTATTAACTATAATGGTCCATTAAAAAATGTGCATTTTCCAGAACCAAAATCTAGAAAACAGTTGTTTTTCTCCAAAAACATACAATTACGGCTTAGCTGTACTATTATAACTAGAACCACACAAGTTCTATATGTTTCATTTATATCGCGTCACATGGCTTTTTGACCTTGAAGCATGTGTTGCGAGAGTCAACTGATAATGCTTCTCTCCTGCTCTTTGTCAGTAAAAAAATTGTGGTGTGGCAAAGAGAAAAAAAAAATGAGAAGAGGGAAGAAATCTTCCAGATTATCGTCAAAATTTAAATATATGTGAGATAAAAATAGCTCCTTCCTTTATTTTTTTTAAATTTCCGAAAAAAATTGTGTTTTTTGAACAAACCTACAAAAAATTTCTGATCAGAATCATCCCTGAATTCAATATTTGATGCAGTAGTTCATTTTTAAGCGCACAGGCTCGGAGTAACGTTTCTTCCCCCCCCCCCACTCTTGGGTTCAGAAACGGGTTAAGCAAACAGATTTCTCGACACTACATTCGACAAAATTCGGGTCCTCCTTCAGTTTTAACACTTTGATCGTTATTCGCTAACTTTCAAACACCTGCACCGCCAATAAATAGTCTAAACGTTTTTTTATTTTTGGGGGTGGGGGGTAGAGTAGTAAATATTTCACAGAATGAAAATATTAGAAAAAAAATGTATCAAAACAAGGAAAAGATGTGAGGTATCCGTTCTGCCGTTACATAACTCCGTAAATGTTGAGAAAGAAAAAACAAATAAAAGGAGTGAATGGCCCAAAGAAAAAAGGAATAAAAGGCAGGAATAGGAAAAAAAAAAAAAAGGAGGAATGCCGTAAAATAAGGAAAAAAGGAGAGATTTTTAAAAAAAAGGAAAAAGAGGAAAAAAAGGAGTGCTGCGGTGTCTGATTATGGATCTCAGTAGTACATTATGAAAAATTCTTTTACTAATCATAAATAAGCATTTACTTTCAAAAGAAGAAATATAAGTGCTGTATATGATAAATATAAAACAATGCTAACAGTCACAAATGAAAGATGAGAACAAGAACAAACAATGAGCAAACATATTACAAGAAAAGGGTTATATAACATAAAAAATACATTCAAAAAACAGTCATGCATTAATTTAAAACTTAACAATTATACCAAATCTAACTTTAATAATATAAAATTACTACTTCTGTTATATAATAATAAAATTTTTAAGATTTCCAAGTGATCTGGATTAAAATTAGTTATTTAAAATTGACTATAACTAATGTTAACTACACACAAGGACTATACTTACAGTCAAAAAATTATATAACTTTATAAAGGCAAAAGTTTTCTTTTTATGTATTAAAATAAAAGCAAACACAAATATGCACCTTGGAATAAATTTCAAAGAATATAAATTTAGCAAACTATTAAATAAAGATAAATCTTGTATTTGCTTAGGTACTTTTATAAGTATTACTATTTGTAAATAAATTTAATATATTTAAAATATGGGAAGTAAAACTGCAAATATTTCCAGCATACCCCATAAAAATACTAGGCTAAATATACTATACTATTACATCCCTTACTTTCATATGTATTTTATATCCTATGAAAATTAAATTTTAGCTAGTTTGTTCTCAAAACTAATGTTTTAGATCTCTTTCTATATTTTTTAATATATCATAGCAGTTATTCCTTTTAAACTCATAACAGTAGATGAGTAAACTTCTTTATAGCTCAAGATAATAAGTCCCAATTAACCACAGAGAATATATTTTATATGGCAAGATATTTTAAAACTTACCACAAAAGCTCCACCAAATTCATATATATGAACTTCACCATTACTGCATCCTAACAATAAAAGCCGACCATCAGGTGACCACTATTAATAAAAAATAAAATAATCTTATAGAAATTGTGATTCACTGTCATATTATAACTGCTTTAAATATAGAATAAATTTTTGAAAAAAAATTTAGGCATATAATAGACATACTTTGTACTCTTAAAAATGTACTAAAAAATATACTATATATCATGGTTTAATTTATTAAATTTGCATCTTATTTATCCAATAAAATTAAATATATAGGATAAAAGTAAAAATATAGATTACAGCAAATGATGTAAACATTAATACATTAATCAATTCCTTAACTGTTCTGTAACAGTCATCTTTACTAATAAGGAAAAACAAAGTGCAATCAAACAACACTTTTAAAATCAGTAAAATTTGAGAAATTCATTTAGATATAGAGCCACTACTAAAAGGTTGTCCAGTGTCAACAAAATGTAACAAAATAGTACTAAATATGAATGAAAATACATTAATGTACTAATTAACCTATGCTACTTATAAAAAAACTAATAAATTCATTACTGAAATAACAGAAAAATTTCAATAAAACTTTTATTTTAAAAAGGTCAAAAGCAAATTTTAAGGAAAATAAATCATTATAAATTATTGACTCAGAATTATCAAAAAAATATTTAATCCTAATTGATAACTAAATATTTTTCAATAAAAGATTTAAATAATTGTCAATGTACCAAAATCGGATATAGGAAAGATATAACAGATTCATGTCAAGTAAAACCACCAAGTCAGGTATATTTATAATTAATTCTATTGAATAATTTAAGTAATTTCATCATTTCAGTAAAATAATTTTTAAACTTGAAGATGAATAATTTAAATTTTAATAAAATTCAACATTCAAATATCTTTAGCTTATAATAATGCTAAATATAATTTGCTACTATATAGAATCAAGAGAATTTTTTTTTAATTACACTTACTTCAACACATGTAAGGTTTAAACCTTTCAGCTCTTTTCCCCATATCCTGTTGCCATCAACAGATCCAACAATTATAACACCTGCATATGATATGTATTTTTTATTAAGAAATTTAAAATCTTCTACTTCATTTCAATTATAAACAAATTGATAAAAATACCTTTGATATGATAATTACCAAATTAATACTGTCTCTCATTTATTAAATAGCTTTTGAGGAAAAAAATCCTTAAAATATTCAAAATGATAATAACTGAACTGATTATATCTTAAGTAAACTAAATTATATCCAATCATACCATCATCATAAGTAATGCAGATTTTCTGCCCATCATGATTCCAAGCCATTCCTTTTACCAATGACTTCTGCCTGTTATTAACCATTTCTTCATACCATATGCCTGTAAAAAATTACAATACTAGACTAAGTACTTTAAATAGAAAGCTATATGATTAAATTTTATAATAAATCCTATTTAGGAGTAAGTTTATACTTATTATTATAATGTATAACTGCTTCACATCTTTTTTTTTTTTCAGACATTGTTTACTCATTTTTATTACTTCCTTGTTCAAAGTAAAAGAAAGCATTGTACTCACAATAAATTTCAGAGCTCAAATTTCAACAAAATATTTATTCTGACCATGACTAACTGAACTTTGAACATTTTAAGTGTTATGCCTGTATGAACCTACAAGAAAACTATAATTCTGAACCTTTAAATATCAATTCTGGCCATTCCTGAACCAGTTATGACTAGTTTTCTCTTGAAGTCTGTACATACGTATCTTGCATAAATTAGCCTTAGAAAATCAATATTTTATTGGTAAGGCTTTTGTAATGTCTATTTGTGCATTTCTACTTTTAGTTGCATTCAAAACTCTTTTCATTATATAATAAAAATTTTTAACAAATCTTGTATTTAAGACTATGATTACATCAATTTCAGTTCCTCTTCTTCAGATTGCAATTTGAACGCTATATAGCTAAAAATTTCAATATAACATATGTTAATGCTGTCTGGACATATTCTAAACATGATAAGCCATAAAAAGTTGAAATTTGTATTTAGGTGTTATTTTCCTCGTTCGATTACTATCTGAATTCTTCAAAACAAAAATTTGAATATTATAAGTTATAAAATACATTATTTTTCACTGTATTGGAACAACTCAAAAACAATTAACCATAAAATGTTTGAATTTTTGATTTAGCACTTTTAAAACATCTAACTGTCCATCTCTTTGATTGCAATCTGCATTCTATATAATGAAAAAATTTAATATAACATATATTAAGGCTGTGGGGCATAATTAAGAAACTGTCAGCTGTAGAAGGTCAAAATCTCATATTTAGATCTACAGAAACATCTAGCTGAGTCTCTCCTCTTTTGATTGCAATCTGAACTCTATATAATGAAAAAATTTTAAATAACATACACTAATGTAGTAGGGAATAACTAAAAATACTTTAGCAGTAGAAGATAGAAATCATGTATTTAAAACTAAAAATAACATCTATTTATGCTCTTGCTCCTTGGATAGAAATATGAACTGTATATAAGAAAAATTTCAATATAATAAAAAGGCAATAATATATATTATATTGAAATTTTGTTTATGTGGGCATGAATCAAAAAAACTTTTGCTGTAAAATGTAGAAATTTTGGATTTAGAACTATTATTATTATATCTAACTATACACCTCTTTTTAATTGCAATGTGCATTCTATAAAACAAAAACTTTCAATCTAATGTGTATTAAGGCTGTGGGGCAGAATTTGTATATAAAAGGCCAAAATCTTGTATTTAAGACTATGATAATGTCTCATTAAGTTCCACCTCCTTTGCTTGCAATCAATATAGTGAAAAATCTCAATATAATATATATTAACGTGTTTCGCCAGAACTAAAAACTGATTAGTCGTAAATTGTTGAAAATTTATAGTTTGGAGTTCTTTAATGTCTAAATATTCTTGAATATGTTTTAACATTTGTAAACCTTGTCCTTTTGATTGCAATCTACACTCTATATAAAGAAAATTTCAATATAACATGTATTCACTTTGTGGGGCATAGCTACATAACAATAAACTATAAAATCTTGAAATTTTATATTTAACTTTATTATAACAACTATCTGCAATCCTTATTTTACATAATGATAAATATCTTTTTAACTGCTATTATCGGTACCAATGTGGAACAATACAATATATTGCCTATTCATATACATTTGTAACATGGCTTTTTAAACAGTTGACACATTGTTTTAAAGTCCATTTTTAGAAAACAAAAATAAAAATCTACTAATCATAGAGAATATTTTTAACTGGTTCAGAGTAAAAGAAGTGATGTAATCCTGAATTATTTCAGTTTAAATCAAAATATCTATGCAATGAAATGTTTCAATAAAATGAAGATTAATGCTTTCAGTCTTCATCAAGAGCAGTAGTATGAGTGTTGTGAGTAGAGCTGAAGAGTAGCACTTGGGCTCTACTCCCAACACAATTACCTTAAGAGACAAAATCTTTTTGTCTCTTTTGTCAAAATTTTTTGTCAGCTTATGTACGGGTTTTGAACTTTGGATAAATATTTTAATGAAAATCGTACCTTTGACTTATATACGGATGGGATTATATAGAGTATATGCTACCCACATCAGATATTTTTTCATAGTTAGAATTAAACTCAAGCTATTATACTCTCTTAACTGAACATTTGTATTTTTCTGACTAGCTTAAATTTTATAAAATACCCTATTTAGGAGTAAGTTTACACTAAGAATCATAATTTATAATTGTTTTATGTCTTTTAATTTATGTGTTTTACTCATTCTTTTCTCTCTGGTTAGAATTCAAACTAAAGCTGTGACACTCTCTTAACAGGCAACTACTATTTTTCTGACTTGCTTAAATTTTATAGTAATCTCTATTTAGGAGTGGGATTATAATAATTATTATAAGGAATAACAGGTTTTTTTTTTTAATAAGTTACTGTATAGTATCAGATATGAATGTACATGACATAAACACTTTCCTGGCTCCGATGTAATTGATATTTTAGTATTTAAAATATTTATTTAAAGCAGCACCCCAAAATGTTTTAATAATTTTTAGAATTCTTAGTTACAATCCATTACATACAAGCTATTACATTCTCCTAACATATAACTGATATTTTCTTGACTTGCTTTGCTTGTGACTAAATTTAAATATTGTATACCTTTCCAAACTTACTGCAAAGGCTATTTAAACCTATTCCTTTGAAAATTAAAATAGATTATGTATAATTTTAACACATTTATAATACATATTTAAAACTGTTATAAAAATACTTTATATAATGGTTGTGGCCCTTACAAAATGATTATTTTAAAGAAGAGCTTTAGAAAGACAATTTGGATGCTTTACAATTTTATGAATACATATAATTTATTAAATTTTATTAAACAGTCAACAAATATTTTAGAAAAAATATTGCTCTTCCAAATGCCAACTTTAAAATGATTTACAGGCAGAAAAAAAAATTAAACATTGCATTTAAATTTAATTATTTTGAAATGATGAGATAGTAGCCATTTAAAAATCCAAAGCAGTATGAAATTAGTACCTTTATGTTCCATCCATACCATGATAAATCCATTGGTATCACATGAAGTAAGTTTTTGGTATGGCTCATTCCACTGAACAAACGAAACTGTACCTATTTAGTATTAAAAAGAAAGAAGAAAATATTACATCGATTGCAAAAACTAAAAGTTTTCTGATAAACAAAAAGAACGTTTTTTATATGTAATTATCAGCAAAAATTGTTAAAACTTGCTGTAAAACATTAAGATGTCCACTATTGAGTCTATCAAAAACTGTATATTGTACCTAATGCTTGCTCCAAGTAAAACAGCATCAGGGTGGTTGCAATCATACTACTCATATACCAAGGCCTTTTTTTAAATGGAGTTGATATCTAATTTACCTTAAGAAGCAAGTTTTGATGAAGAAAGACAGCCACTATAAAATCAGTAGAACTCTTGAAGCTGCCCTCCTTGGACAGTTTGTATACAATTCTATCATCATAAAATGATACCTACGAAATGGAGTGATCTCAGTAATTGCGATGTACTTCTCATTACCAGGAACCGTACTGGAAGGTCTTAGCAAAGTCATCTTAGCAAGGCTAGGGCATAATTTATTTGGTTTTATCTCATATCTAGATTATTCACACATGTAATTTACATTATGAAACAGTATGCTTATATCATTTTCCAAAATTCAGATTTTTTTCCTTTTGTTATCAATTTATTACCCTAGCTGACAAATATAAGAAATGTATACTGCAAAATAGAACAAAACAAATTATTTACCTGTATGACCCTCTAAACTTTGGTTGGTTGAAAGACTAGATGAACTTACAACACTGGCTGTGAGCTCACGACCTAATAAAGAATTTAAGTTTTTTCTAATTTCAACAAACTAAATATTACTTTCTATGGCATCATTGAAGAACAAACAATGAAATTATCATTGCCAAATAAAGTTAACTATTTGTAGGGGTTTTATTAGCATTTTATTTGAGTAATAAGACAGGTGAAGCCTATAATTTTATATTATTAAACTTGTAAAATTTAGTAATCAATTTAAAACACAGTTTTTTTCAATATATTTTTTTCCTTAAACTTTTTTTTTATAATTTCCACAATAACTAACTTTAAAATTAAATATGTATAGATATGTATAATTATACATATTTTATAAAAACAACATGGATAATAAATAAGCAAATGATTTTCTAAAATGCTAATAAAATCAGATCATTTATATTTAGTAACTTAAACTGGGGTCAAAAATACTAATTAGAAAAAATATAATTCATTGACCATGAAACTAATCATACTTTATAAACATAAGACTAAGATAAACAATTCATCTTACTGTATAATACACTAGTTCAGAGATTTGAACCTTCTTAGCTCTAAAACTCTCCAAATAGTTAATATGAATTTAAAAAATATCTTGTGACACCCCACCAACACCCAAAGGAATAACAGATAGCTTTTCTGTTACTAATTGAATCATTAATGTAATTATAAATATAAACAATTGTTTAATACTATATAATCAATTGACCCAATTTTAAACATTAAGAAAGTATGAACAACAGTACAAATAATGTAATATAACTATTCCTATTATTTTATGTCCCAGTATATATAGAAATGGGTATGAACATGTACATATTACATGATATATATGAGCATTGCCAACTTGATGTATACATGCTCTTTATAACTGGTCCCTTTCAAAATTACTCACTTAAAAACAAATGCAAGCACCAAATTATAATTTTATTTCTTTATATATGTATTTATAGTAAGTTGTATATTTATAATATTTTTTTATATAATCATTACTGTTTAGGCTATTTTACAACCCCCTGAATTATTATTAGAAATTTTACCCCTTTTTTTTAAGATAGTATAACTTAATTTCTGTCTGTTTTGGGTATTTTAGTTTGCTAACACACTGCTGTATGGAGCAAATCTCTTACACGCTTATATACGATTTAGTTTGACAACATACTTGCCTTGTGAATCATTAATGAATGTGAGTATTTAATACCTCCTTATACAAATATGAAGTGCTGTTATAGTCCTGCTTCACTTAAAGTGTGGGCAGTTAAATCTGCCTGAGCTCTCAAATGCTGACTTTTCATTCCCATCATATTTTTTTTTAGTACAAGATGTACTCTGATAAAGATGTTTTCTTATAAATAAAATATTTTTATTAAATTATGTTTCATCTTTAACAACAGTATCATTTAGGCAATAAACCCTATTCTGAGAAGTGATAAACAACATTGCTCTAGATAATTCACTTAATTATACCAGAATTATAAAATTCCTAACTTAAAACTATATATTACAGATACATTTATACAACCATGAAAAAATTAATTTAAATAAATTTAATTCATAATTTTTTTAGAAAATTTTACTAATAAAGCTGGTATTTCAAATAGATAGACATATATATTAAGAAAATGTACATGAAAAATATAACCAAAATTGTCATTTTAAGAAAAATAAAATATAATAGTTTTGAAAAAACTTACGGGATTCTAGTTTTAAAACTTTAAGAATACCATTGTCGCCACCACAAGCAATGTAGCCATGTGTTTTATTCCAGGCAATAGATTTCGTTGTGATACTTTTAGGTAATGCAATCTGAAAGAAATGTTTTAAACAGTTCATAAAATAAATAAATAAAAAATTTTTGAAGAAAGGAGTTGTCAAAGATTTTTATAAAAGTTTTGGCCAGTACCTACACATTCTCTCAGTTTTAACAATATCATAAATGTATATATTAACTATTTCATTTAATTGATTTTAATAAAATAATACAATAATTTCAAATACAAATAAAATACATTCATTATATTTAGATATATTTAATTAATAAGACTAAGGACTTCTGAAAACACTAGCAGAATTTATATATAGAAAGAGAGATTCAAAGGTCTGGTTTAATTAAAAGATATAGATCTATACTTCATTTATCTATCTATTTTATAAAAACAATCTTAATAAGGATAGATGTTTGTATTCCTCCTTCAATTCATATGTGTCTAGCATAAAGATTTATCCATTATATATAGAATTTAACAAAAGCATTAATTTCCTTCCCCACATATACTTGTTATATAGAATGATATATTATAAATATTATTTATTATAATTTGATTAAATAAATACTTTAAGTAATTAAAAATAAAATAGCTAAACAGTTAAGATTTGAACAATAAAGCAATAAGAGATTAGATTAAATACTTAAGTCTAGCCCAGATAAATCAAATAAAAGCTGGGGTTTTCTCAACAAATTACATTTATTATTTTAGGTATGTTAAAGATATGTGTGGGTGTATGTATATGTATACAGGTATAAATATGTATTTAATAACATAGAGTCTACAATAGGTGGTTGCAATCATGGCAAGAACAAGACACTGTTTTAGTCACCAAAAACTTTTATTATCAGAGAGCTCATTATAGGGACAGGAGAAACTGAGAGATCCACTAACCATAGAAATCGAAGTAAATATCTGCATAAGAATCAATGTAAATATCTGGGTAAAAAACCTAGGTCAAAATCTGTCTTCAGAAGTATGTATATCCTTTTTGTTAAGGAATTTCCTAAATTGACCACTAGGGCACTATAAGGATTTAATTGGTTAGACTCCTTCCCTTAAGTTTAGATTAATGGTTAAAAGGGAGAAATCAAAGAGATGCAGAGTTTTTGCACTTGATTTTAGATTTCAAAACCCCTGAGAATTTTCTCAGGCCTTAATAAGGGCTTTTGCTGTAAATTTATGTTGGCATGTTTGAACTATCAGATTACAGGAAGTTTCTTGACAGTATATTCCTTATTCCTTAATGGGTCATCTTCAGGGTTTTATACAAAATGCCTACATCAGTTTACGAATTTAATTTACTGTTCCCTTATATATATATATAAACTTTATTTACAAATGTTATAGTTTGTACTGATAACTTATCACTAAAATTTTGTAGCATACACCAGAGGTTCATATACAAACGACAAGATCAACATTATAAAATATTTCCTACGTAAAAATTTACACACATCTTATAAATCATTAGCTATGCATATTTTCAATATATAGGCTGTTAAGTAAAACTAATGATTTATAAGACTTTATTAGGTTATAGTTAATAAAATGAATTAATCATATGCTAGGAACACAAGAATTTTATAAACTTTCCTATCAATTATATTACACAGTGTAGAATTTGATATTTAATGATTTCTTACTAGCTCTTATTAACTATAATAATAAGTTCATCACATAAAAAAAATATTAAATAGCACAGAGATTAAATATTAAAATTTTTAGTGTAAATTTAAACTATAAAAAACAAACGCCCAAATAAATAAAAAATATATAATCATCTAGCATTTATTGCTACAGCTTTTATGCAAAATATATTTTAATAAGAAAATTCATAAATTTTAAATTATAAATGGTTGTCAGTTAGGGTGCCCCACCCACCAGTTGCCGGCAGTATCAGTGGTAGCTCCTCAAAAACTTTTGCTGCACATAAAGCTTAAAGCGTTACACACACATATATATATACATATATATATACACACAATCACACACACACACACAAATGTGTGGCATTTCCAGAAATTGCAAAATAGACATTAAGTTACTTTATTAAGTGTGGAGATTAATCTGGCATAACTAGGAAACAGATGTAATCAGAGTAGTTAGAAATACTATTACAAGTGAATATAACGGTTAACAATCTATGACAATATTAAGTAAACCATTCAATTTTGATTTTACCAATTTTAAATATTAGATAAAAGCTTAGGTGTAAGCGTAATCATATGTAAGGATTATTAAACTTATAACATCAGTTTCTACTAAGCATTTGTGGATCATCATATTTTCCTTTTATAAAATAGATTATTTTAAAACCATCACAGTATAGAAAACGGTAATGTTATATATGTGAAAATAGATACTTTCACATAATATATATTTCAACTTTAATGAGAGAACTGCACTTTGCATAATTTGATACTCTTAGAAATATAAATACCTTTTTGCTCATATAGCACTGCATTTTGAACTTTTATTTGTACAACTCTTAAAAATCAAGAAGCCATTACCGCTATAACCGCTCTTTGTTTGTGTACATTCATGAACACCTTGAGATGATATGCATATTGAAAAGTGGTTGCCTAGGTGATACTCCAAGCTTCCATTACTTAGTGACGTAATAAGCAGTTGTCAAAATGTTTGTCACCGATATTCTGCAAAGACACTATTGAATTATATAATAAACCATATGTATCAATTTGTTGTACAATTACATTTTTATTTACACTTCATCGAAGATCCTAATTATTTTCTAAAATTTACTAGAACATCCAACAAGTAAGTTGATTCGAAAATATATATACATTTCTAAATAAGAGGTTTAAGTTTTAGTATTTTCACCTCTTTTTTATCTTTTCTGTCTTAAAAATAGAATTTTATATTTTTCTAATATTTTCAAAGATTATTTACGATTCATTCAGTCTAAAGATTCACTGGATAAAAATCTTTCTTATGTTTGAAGAATGGCAACATCTATTTACTTGTTGATTTCAGTCAGCCGCGAGAATTCAAAGCTGTCGGACTTCTTGGTAAGTCAAAAGTATTTGTTTGCGTTAATAGTATTCATAGAATCGATCCATAAATAATTATGGTTTTGAAAACTGTGAATGTGTTGATGTAATAAATATTTGCGTTAAATATTTCCTAATTTACCTAGTTCTTACCATCTATATATTATGTATCAATATTTAAAAGAACCTTCCAAAATGTCAATAAAAATCTCAAAATTTTGGTGGGTTTTTTTATTTCCTTAAAAATGTTAGCCTCATTGCTTTATAAATAATTGATTTAAGATCAGTTTTATTCTTCTAAATCAATACAATGGATATTGTTGGGGGTTTTTTTTTTCTTAATTATTACATACTCATCAAATTTCGAACGAAACTTTAATGTAGTTGATTGGTCGATTTCACTAAAATAAATATGACCATTACAGTATTCCAAAATATATATGCTTGTGTGTTATTAAAAATATTCAACAATAATATTCTTTTTACAATTGTGTATCTAGTACAGAGTTAAATTTGTTTATTGCAAAATACAGGTACTTCTCACTTTACAAATGAATTCAGTTCCATTCTGACAATTATGTTGTTAACCAAATTGGTCAGTAAGTGAGGATCTTATACACAAAAAGTAAAATATTACAAAACATCAAATTCATGCATAAGATCATGTGTATATACATATTATTCTTTGGATATTTGGTTATATAAAGCTGTAGATATCTCGGTAAGAGAAATAGCAATAATGAAATAAAAGTTGTACCTTCAAGATCAGAGGTCCTGAATACAGCATTTGAAAAGAAACTTGTGTGGTTAGTTTTGTTTATCTTTCTTCTGAAATGATTTCTCTATAACAGTTTAAAAGTTCACTTATTCCATGTTCTAATGTATTAACTTGGGGATTAAAGGAATTTTAGGTTATAACATAATTCGTAAGTGGGAGGGATCATTAATCCCTTAACATGCACTCTCAAGTTAACTTGAGCATGCCAAACTGTGTACACTCGAGATAATTTGAGCTGCATTGTACTTTATGTTGCTATAATTTTTCACACTCGAATGCAATCAAGAATTGAAAATAACAACGTGAAAGAAACAAACAATCATTTTATTGATATTTATCATGTACATGGGATTGTAAGCTATAATACTTATTCAAGTGTAAAATATATTTTTTCTTCCTACTTATCAATTACGACTTATCTCTTCCTTGTGTTTTTTACATTAACAAAAATTGATTTTTTTTGGCTGGCCTTTTTCAAAAAACTGTGCATTAAGGGGTTAAACATATAGTTGTTGAAGTGAGAAGTATATTAAGTTTATAACTGAGCTCATTAATATTTTACGAATGGAATATTGGTAAATTCCAAGTTCCTTGGGCCCTGCCGCCATGTTTTTGGTTCTACTTTTGTACAAGTGATCGCCAAGTAATGTTTACAATTTGTGTATTAAGTTTATACCCAATTTCAAAGCATATTTTGAACCAAAAAAAGGTTTAAAATTTTGTTAAGATGAATACAAATTTAAATTTGAGTTTTTAATATATTTAAAGGAGCTTTTGTACTGTTTATTGAACTAAACAGTATAGAATTTTTACAATAAGTGCAAATTAAGCAAAATATAAGCATTAGTTGGTTATATTTAGGCAATTATGCTTATAAAATGTTTAGTTATATTTATAAAATATGGTTGCTATTTAATGAAATTATTTTAAAACTATCAAAAGATTAAAAAGTAATAAAGTACGGTACAAATTACTTCTAGAAATTATTAGCTTAAAACAGAAATATAAGAACAGAGTAAATGTTTTAAATAATAAATTTTTAGCTTAAAATTCTTAAGATAGTAAGGGAGTGAAATAATTTTTCTTATCTAAGTGAGGTAAAGCTCCCCTTGATCTTCCATAACAATAATGGTAGACGGACGATTGTAATAAAATTACTTTTATTACTTAGCGTATCACTTTTAACAATGTAATACACTATAAAATAATATAGTTTAAAAATATATCTTCTTCATTTTGCGTTAAATTAAGACACAATTTTGAATAAAGTTCAAAAAGCAATAAATAAAATATATATATATAAATGTGAAATATAACATAACTTGTTACTCTTCGAAAATTAAGCATAAAATGTAAAACAAATAAAGCACTAACCTATTTTAAGTATCCTGAGTTGTTGGTGGATATACACGTTTGATCTGATTTAAAAAATCCTGAAAAGCATCTTGCGGATTTTCCTCCACATAAATTCACAAAGATACAAATCAAATTGATTTTCACACTTGTGAAATGTGTGGAGAGATCTCTCAATTGAGATCCACAAGCCTTCAATTGTATTGGTGTGAGCTCCAGTACTAAATTTAAAAAAAGGAAAAAAAAATACCACAAGAGTACAGGCAAAATGAACAAACCTCCAGAGCACAGCCGAAATGGACACTAGAAAATCCAAATTCAGCAGTCTTGGAGTATTGTTAGTTACAGGAACCAATAAGGGTCAGATATTCAAATCGCGTGTCATTTCCCCCAATACCCTAAAATAAAGGTGCCGATTGATACCCCCACCTTTTTTAGGGGATGGTGGAAGAGTCCGAGAAGAAGAGCAAAGTTTGTCAGAAAATAGGGTTCTAGAATTTGGCGATATCGCCCTCGCTTGGCATCTCCACTGAACTGGGTTACGGGGGCCCTGTAAACTTGGAAATGGCCGGAATATTAAATATTATTTTCTCTGAATAACAAATTATGTTTTAAAGATATTTCTATGTGATTTTTTTTAAAAGGTTAGCTTATTTATGATTTAAATATGATTATTAATTTTGACAATATAAAGATATTTATATTTAGATGTTTGTACTAAAACCTTAAAATGCAAACAATTGGTTTTTAAAAAATTTGAAAAGAACTAAAGACAATAATTGTTTGTTAATCTTTGTAAAATTATGTTTCTGGGAAGTTAATTATGATAGTATTTATGAATAGTTACTATAACTCTTATTTAATACATTTTTTTATTTATATAGAATATATTTCTTTCTGAGTGATACATTGCTATTATCTAGAAGATGGAGGGATCAAGTGATGGTATAAATAGTATTGATTATATAAAATAAAAATATTTTTAGATGTTATAACATTTACATAATGTTGTATTACAAGTTTTGCTATTAACTGTTTATTTATGTTTGTGTAAATATTCTACAAAAAATTAGTTTAGTCAAAGTTTTTTAATCTTCTCTGCTGTATAAAGAAGGGATTTAACTTAAATTTGTATTTTGTTCAATTATAGAAAATATTTTAAAAGTTCTATTATATATAACCTGATTTTGCTCATTACTGTAGGCCTTATTTTATTTATCAAACTGAATAATATTGGAAATTTTTCTATTTGCTATCAAAGTTTATCAATGACTAATTCATCTACACAAATTGATATTTTATCAATTTTACTGTATTATTAAACATAACCAGTTACAAAATATATTGCATTACTTTGAGTACCATAAATTTATAATGTCACTAACCAGTTATGAAAACAGTCTAAGTTAATAGAATTTTAGACTGTGATCTCCACTCTATCAAACAAGAAAGTTCAATGTAACATATGTTATAATATAGGGCATAATTTAGAAATGGTTAATCGTTGTTTAAAGGTAAATTGTTTAAATGTTAAAATTTTGTATTTAGAACTGTATAAGTGTTCACCTCCATTTTTTATTGACTTTATCAGTTTATGTAAGGAAAAATCACAAGATAATAGTTATTAACACTATTGATCTACAACAATGCACCTCAAAGATATCAGTATTTATGCACAGGTTCAACAATGCTATCATGCCAGTAGAAATAATGATTTTAAAGGTCATTTTTAGAAATTAAATTTAAAAATCTGTTATTTAAAGAGAATAAATTTGAATTTTCATTGTTTATACCATCCACATATGGAGTGAAGGAAGATTTTTAATCACAAAAAATTTTGGTTTTGAACAAAATAACTGTATGAGAGAAGGTCTGATTATAATGAGTATGAACACCATATCAGATGGTTGACTGCAGTACTTAAGCTCTACCCAGATAACAAAATACCATGAGAAACGAAACCTAATTTTAATTTTTAAGATAATGTGCAAACTAAAATGAGGAATTTTAACATTTTCTAATTTTAATTTTAATTAATAGAGCACAAAAAATTAGAAATGTACCTTTTTTATTAGATTTTTAGCCCTAATAGTTATTTCTAATTGTTTTTATATCACACTATTTACCATCCCTTGAAAACGATACTTTTCCTACAGTTTTGTAAAGTCACAGTTCATGAAAACAACCACATTATTTGTGGTATATGTTAGATATTCTGACTTTAATTTGTTCATGTTCAAAGATTTGTATATATTATATATTTTTTATTATATCTGACATTAAACAGTCATATTTTAAATATTGTATTGTGCCTCTCTGTTCAAATAAAACAATTGGTTGCAATGAGAAGATATTTTTTAGTGTTCCCAAAGATCCCTATAGTATAGTAAATTTTAGATTATTGTTATGAGAAATAAAATCCTAAATTGTAAAAAAAAACAATCATATGTTTAAAAATACTGTTGGTTAACCAGTGCTCTTTAATTAAAAAAATTGCGAATTTTCGAGTATTTTCATGATTTAGAAGTACTTTATAATGAGTTTTTGATAAAGCATATAAAGTGCAATAATTATATAATTAAACTGCAAAAAATAAACTTACATATTCTCAGGGTATTTAAATATTTTCTTGGAAGATACCTACTTTCTGTAGTATAGAGGCTCACACTGTAACATTTTTTGTTTAAATTGGAAGCTAATTTGAAAATAGTATATTACTTTAAAATACTTGATGTTACTTAAAAAATGTAAATTTAATTTCAGAAACTATACATATTTCTCCTTAAACATTAATATTAAAGGCAATAAAAATGTATTAATATTTAATATAGGAATCAAAAGTAAAACAGTCTGTAATTATTTAAAAAATACTAAGAAAAGTCTGAGCAATGCATACATTTCATTTGTGTATGTTTTAAACAAATAATATAGTATATTTATAATTCTGAGTTTTATCTAAAACATTCACATGCTCTCAATTTTAGCTAGATTGTCAGACTGTTCTTTGGTGAATCTGGGTAAGAGAGACATTCTAAACAAATGTAGATTTATACATATTACAGAGATAGATAAAATTACTGTAAAGGTCAGAGTTGGAATAAATTTTGAAGACTAAAACATTAATATAATCCAGAAATAGAATGCACTTGATAATAAGATGTAAACATTGAAATATCATGAACTGCGATGTGACAACCAATCACAGAGCATTTTGAAGTCATGTAGTTCCCTCTTAAGATTAATTTTAAAGATGGTGATTTTTTTTTTTAATTAATGAGTCTGAAATTATCAGGAAAATATTAAGTTATTCAATTTCCCCACATGTGCAAATTCCTCATTGTGATAAAGCATCATACAGAATTAATAAAACATATGTATACACTGTCTACCAATAAGTATTTAGACACATATGCAAATGACAATATCTGCGGTCCTGAATATCACGGCTTCTACTGGTATACATCGTGTAGGAAACAGCATTGGCATTAGTCACATGCAAGATGTCCAGCAGTTTGGAGCTCTCAGATTTCAAGAAAGGTATAATTATCGGGTATCACAAATGTGGCCAATCCTTAAGGGACATATCTAGCGATCTGAAGTACCCAAAATCGACAGTGGCCTATGTGATTAAGAAGTGCAAGGTGAGCAGTGATTGTCAGAATGTGCTCTAAGTCGACAGACCAATGAAACTGGGAGTTACAGACCGATGAGTGCTGTCCAGAGAAATTCAGAAGAACTGCACCCAACCGATGGCCCTCATCTGCGAGGAGTTTCAACAGGCATCCCGGAGTGTTGTTTCAATGAATACCATCCGTAAGGAAGCACATCTGCTTGGTTTTCATGGTCATGCTGCTGCCCATAAGCCTTTGATCACAAAGTACAACCGTGCTGCTTGGTTAATGTGATGCAAATTACATCAAAATTGGACCGTAGATCAGTGGAAATGGGTTCTTTAGAGCGACGAATCAAGGTTCACCCTTTACTGTTCGGATGGCAAGATCTAAGTCTGGCGTTTGCCTGAGAACGTCTCCTGCCATAATGCATTGTGCCAAGAGTCAAGTTCAGCGGTGGGGGAATTATCATCTTAGGGTGTTTCTGCTGGTATGGACTGGGATCCTTGGTCCCCATTCATGGTAAACTCAACGATGATGCCTACTGCTCTACTTTGGATGACAATGTGCTTTCTATGTTGTAACAGTTATATGGGTTGGACCCCTGTTACTTTCATGACGACAATGCCAGTGGTCATGTTTCGACGTTAACCAAGGCTTGGTATGGTGCCAATGGAGTTCATCAAATGGACTGGCCTGCCCAGAACTGAACCCTATCGAGAACCTCTAGGACGAGTTGGATTACCTAATTAAGGGGTGCACTACCTGTCCAAAATCGGTGAAGGAACTTATATGTCTACTCCAAGCCGAGTGGAAGACAATACCACTAGCTGTAATACAAAGACTTGTGGAAAGTATGCCCTTGAGGGTTCACGCTGTTATTGCCTCTCGTGGAAGCTGTACCAACTATTGATTTTGAATAAAGTTAGTTTTTCTTTTCTATCACAGGTATCTAAATACTTATTGGTAGACAGTGTTTATACAAGGAAGTCATGTGGTCTCCACATCAGATTTTTTAACTATTATATAATTTTTAAATAGCTGATATTATATATGTATAATCTTGTAGAATATTTTTACCTTATGTATAATTTTTTTTTCCATTATGATAAAAAATTAGATTGCTATAATTTAATTTAGTGATTCTCATTTCTAATAAATGCATTATAAATTTGTAGAATGAATATCTTTACAACTTCAGTTTAAATGTTTTCTGTTTTTAATATGAAATATTTTCTATTATTTCAGAAGGTCCTCCTGAAACTCTTCTTGATCCTAATAAAGGTGATATTGTGCTATCTGAATTAAGTCCATGTAAAAGTGAGATCTCTTCACATAGTGAAAAAGAGATGACAGACATAAAAAATAAAGGAAGTCCATCTATGTCAAGTAGGAATTTTTTTCATGGAACTCAATTTTTTGTATTGTTTAAGGGTACCCACAGATCTAAAAACTTTCAAATATTTGGGCATAGTTGAGGAAATATCAAGGAATCCTTACTAGATTTTGGGATTTTGCAATATGATATAATTATAAATCTCCTACATAATCGATTTTCAAAATAGAGCAGCAGGTATAGAATCATATTGAAATATTTTATTTAGAACTGTAATAATGTTTAGTTTTGTATCTCCTTTTTGAGTACAATCTCCACTGTATAACATTTATAAACACTATGGGGCATAACTTAAAACTGCTAGCCAAAATTTATGAAATTTCTTTTTAGAACTATTTCTATTGCTATTTACACTCTATATGACAAAAATTTCAATTTAACATGTATAATTCTATGGGGCATAACTGTAAAATAGTTTTAAAATGAGAAAAATTTGTATTTAAGACTATTTGAACATGTAGTTGTGCACTTAACTTTTTTATCACCATTTGCAGCCTGTACAGTTAAAATTATATGAAAGCATCATGATACATAACTGAAAACCATTTGCAATAAAATACTGAAATTTTGTTTTTCGATCTATCATAATATCTAGTTATGGACCTCCTCTTTAGATCGTAAAATGCACTTAATGTAGTGAAAATTTTCAGTTTTAACATATTTTAATTCTGTCTGATATAAATCAAGAATAAGTCATAAAATGTTTAAATTTTTTGTATTTAGGACTGTTATAGCATTTAGTTGTGCATCTCCATTTTTTACTACTTGCTGCACCCTATGTAGCATAAAACTACAGTATAAAGTACATAACACTGTTGGGCATAACTTAAAAATGTATAGTCATAAAATGATGAAATTTTCCATTTAGAATGTGCTATTATGTATTTCTATACACCTCCCCTTTTGATTGCTATTTGCACTCTATATCACAAAAAATTTAATTTAATGTGCATAATGCATAGTGCATAATGGGGTATAACTTATATAAATGTTCTAGGATATAACTCTAAAAGAGATGGCCATAAAATTTTGCAATTTCCCACTTAGGACTTTTTATAGTATCTTGCTTGTGCATCCCTCCTCCCTTTTCCTTGCTATTTCCACTCTATATGACAAAAATTTCTATATAATATGCATAATGCTTTAGTGTATAACTGTAAAATGATTAGTTTTGAACTTTCATATTAAGGACTATTTGAATATGTAGGTATGAACGTAACAGTTTTATTGCTATCTACTCTTTATATAATGAAAGTTTTCAATACAACTTATATAAATAACTTAAGACATGACTGAAAAACCATTAGGAGTAAAATTTCTAAATTTTGTACTATTATAACATTTAGTTGGGGAACTCCTCTTTTGATTTGAATTTACCTCTGTGTGTGTGTGTGTATGATTACTATTATAGAGTAGTCATTTAAATTTCTTCTATACTGTCATTATCCCTGATTCTAGTGGATTTTGTTAGAATTTTTAATTTATGCTTTAAGACTGAAAGTAAATTAGCCTTTTAGATCTTATCTTAAAATTTAAGTTGTTTAACCTTAAATATCCATTTTGACTATTCCTGTACTTATGACTTGTTTGTTTTTGACATCTCTCATATATCATGTATACTCATAACTGAAAAAAGGTTAGACGTACATGGTAGATATCTGGTATTTAGGATTTAGGACTGTTATAATGTTTAGCTGGGTACCTTCCCTTTTGATTGCATTGTGTACATAATAAAAAATTTTAATATAACTTTATTAACACCATGGTCCATAACTAAAAATTAATTAGCCTTAAAATGTTAAAATTTTCATTTAGGAATATAATATCCAGTTTTGCCCTTTATCTCTTGATTGCACTCTACTTAAATTTCAGTACAACATTTATAAACAAATTGGAGCATAACTGAAAAATGGTAAAACATAAAATGGTGATTTTGTTTAAGACTGTTATAATGCTTAGTTATGTACCTCCCTATTTGACTCTTATGTGACTTGCTGAATTCTATTCAACGAAAAATTACTGTATAATATATTTAAACACTATGGGACATAACTCTAATATAATTAGGGTTTGGTGGGGTAAAATGTGTAGAAAAAGTGTAATTTTTCAATTCAGTATTTGTTTTCACTTAAACAAAAACTATAAACAAGCCTTTTTTTGCATGTAATCATGAAATGGGTTCATTACCTTTATTGTTAAAATAGTTTTATACATTTTCTTAAATTGCAAATTCACAATTTTTTACTTCTTTTTTTATACCCATTTTACCCCGAGGTGGGGTAAAATAGATATGATTAAAAAATGCTATTAATCATGCAAAATTTTATTGAAACTTTATTTTTTGCTACATATTTATATGTAATATAGTTACAATTTATATTAGTCAACTGTAATGGCCATGGTTATTAAACCCCTTAATGCACAGTTCCTTTTTTTAAAGGCTGGCCGAAAAAAAAATGAATTTTTTTAATGTAAAAAATATGATTTAGAATGTTGTCTTGCCAAGAAAATTACAAAAATAATCAATCTTTTATTGAAATTTTGGATTTTGATAAATATTGTAATATTACATGCACATCAACTTTTTATACTTTTTTTTTTTTCAAATCTCGATTTATTTGAGTGTGAAAAATTATAGCAACACAAAGTACAGTGCTGCTCAAATTATCTTGTGTGTACACAGTTTAGCACACTTGAGTTAACTCAAGCATGTATGTCAAGGGTACGTTGAGCTACTTTCTGCTACACCAGAAACAGTCATCATTTCTCTGACCTTAGTTAGTACCCACTTTCTTTTTCATCTAGCATTTTCTAAGGCTTTTTTACTTACCACTCCAGTGGTAAGGATGGCCTTTTTTAAATCTTTATAGTGAGAAGAAATGGCAAAATTCAAAGTGGTTGAACTGGAAGTTTGCATAGAAAGAGTTTCCATAGTTGCTGTTGTTGAAGTCTCTGTAACACTGTTTACTGTTATTTCTCCATCTTTTTCAGTTAACACTATTTTATGTTTAACAGCCTTTTTCTTTCACAATATCAAATAGCTGTTTCAGCAGGTTAGGGAATGTCATTTTGGACACTTTTTGAAGATGTCTCTCCATGTACCACATCATCAGGATGTTCTCTAGGCACATTTCATCGGAACAAATACTTCAACATCCAAATATTATAGGGCATGGCTTGAGTTTGATAGGAGGCAGTGAATGGTGATTCTTTCATCCATCTCTAGTTTTACTGTGCTATATGTCAAGTGACCATCGAATATCAAAAGAATAGATATTCAATGGTCCAGTTAATCCACTTGTTTCAGAAAATATCCCATCCAAGATTCAAACATTATATCATGAATCCACCTTGACTCTGTGCAGCCATATAATACACCAGATGGTCCATTCTTGGTCCAAGTTTTATATAAATTTGGACTTTTGTACACAGTGAAAGGTGGAAGAAAATTTCCAGTCGCAGATGTACAAAACAGCCAGGTAAACACATCTATTTTTTGGCTCACAAGCTCAATTTTACTATTTCATTAATTTACTCTATACCACAGGAAATAAATTTTTAAAAAATACTATGTAATATTATTTACACTAAAATTAAAGGGCTGGTTTAAAATATTACATCAAAAAATTTAGAACTTTTTAATAAATTGTTACGCCTAACCAGTACCCATTTTCTCCCACCATACATAAATAATGATTAAACATTTAAAATATTTTTTGCCTGTTTTTGAAAAACTGTTGTTCAGAAACCTTTGCAGTTGATTATTAAAAAAATATGGACGATAAAAGAAATAAAATATTACTCTTTTGAAAGATTTTAAAACCTTAGTAAAGAAGGATGTATTTTTGACTTGCAAACAAGGCAATCTATGTTGACAGATACAAAATATAAAACTTCTTAAAAAAAGTAAATGTTGCCAACAAATGTCTAAAAATATATTACAAAGCTAAAATGTCATTGTTTAAAGTTATGACATGTCTTTTAAGTAAATTATAAAAACCACCAGACCGTAGTCATAAAATGATGAAATTTCCATTTAAGATTATTATAATATCTTGCTGTGCATCTCTCCTTTTGATTGCTTTTTGTACTCTATGTGGCAAAAATTTCAATTTAGCATGCAAATGTTATGAGGTCTAACTGTAAAGGAATTAGTTGTAAAATGGTAAAATTTTGTATTTGGGACTATTTTAACATGTAGTTGTACACTTGACCTTTTTATTGCTATGAGCCTTCTATTTAAAGAAAATTTTCAATATGCCTTATATAAAGAATGTAAGACAAAACTGAGAAATTGTTTGCTTTATATATTGAAATTTTGTAATTAAGACTATTATATAGTTTTGCACCTCCTCTTGATTGCAACTGTACTATATACTGATAGTTTCAATATAATTTATATTAATGCTGTAAAGTACTATAACTCAAAATTGTTGAAATTTTAAATTTAGGACAGTTATTACATCTAACTATGCAACTCCATTTTTGACTGTGATCTGGACTCTAAGTAATAAAAATTTTCAATACGATATATGTTATGCTTTAGGGCATAGCTCAAAGATGATTAATATTAAAATTTTGAAATTTTGTATTTAGAACTGGTGTGTTAGAAATAGAGGTGATCATCTATCACCTCCATTTTTTATTGAATTTTGAGTCTATATACTGTAAAATAACTATATAATGGCTGTTAACACTCAAGGCTTATAACAGTACAACTGAAAGTATTCATACACAGATCTAACAATGCTACTTAAACAGTGGAAATAATGATTTTAAAGATCATTTTTAGAAAGCAGGACAAAAAGTATGTTATTTACAGACTACGTTTTTTAATTTTTGTTTATTACATTTACATCTAGAGTGATGGAAGTATTGTAATCACAAAAAAATTTCAATTTAGAACAAAATATCTCAATAACAGAAGTCTCATTATAATGGTATAAAGGCTTTTGTATCCACCAAATAGCAATATTTAAACTCTACTCAGATAAAATTGACACTATAAGAAGTGAAATGTACTTGTGATGACATATACAAAATCAGAATAAGCTGTAATAGATGTACAAGGCAATTATGTAGTGTCTATACCATTTTTTAACTATTATATAATTCTTATGTGTAACTCATAAAAAATCTTTGTAAGTTTGTATGTGAATTTTTTTTATATATAATAATAAAATAAACTGCAATTATTTTAGATTGATTTTTATTCATCATAAATTTATAGAATATCTTTACAACTTTTGGTTAGATATTTTCTATTTTAAATATGAAATATTTTCTTTTATTTCAGAAGAAAATCCAACTTTGACACTGCTTGATTTGAATGAAAAGGACATTGTACCATCTGATTTATGTTCCAGTAAAATCAAGCCCTCTTTACCTTATGAAAAGGCAGTGGGAGACATACAGAGTAAAGAAAGTGAATCAAGTAGGAATTTCTCTCATAGAACTCACTTTTCCTTTATTGATTAAGGATGCTTAGAGACCTGAAAAACTAGGAAGTATAAGGGAATTCTAAAAACACAGGAGTAACTGACAAAATATCTGTGAATCCTTAAAAATAAATGTTGATTGCTTGACCAAAGATTTCAGAAAGATTTTCAGCTATGTTTTAAGACATTTATTTTCAAATATTTAGAACAATCACCTCTTTTTTTTTTCTTTTAACAAAAGTAATATGTAAACTTCTAAAAATAGGTTTGGTGCTGGCAAATGCAAATGCCAGTATAGATTTTATAGTTTTTCTGTAAATTCAGAATGCATATTGTACAACATGAGTGCAGAAACTTTTAATTTTTAAAATGTCTAATTATGTCCGACAGAAATGCCAGAGCATGTTATTGAGGTTTTGAAAAAGAGAAGAGGAAGAAGGGAAAATTTCAAACAAAAGAAAATTTAATTAAGTAGCAAAAGGCCTTGAAAGTTGAATATCTCAAATTCGAGAAAAAACAAAGAAGTCATTGCAATAAAAGAGCAGATAAAATATTTAAAAAGGGGAAATAATATTTAATTTTTTTCTGTCAAAATATTTTATTCATCCCATCTTTCTTGTTTGTAAGAGCATTCATTCTTTTAAGCTGAAATGATTTCATGCACCCAGCTTTAAGCTTAACATTATTTTGTTTTATTTTCAAAAGCAGTGTGGGGATAAATATGCACTATTTTGTGATTTAGTATATATTTTTATTTCAGTTATATGCCCTGAGGAAATTCTAATTGATTTGAAGGAAATAGATCCAGTGTCATCTTGCAAAAAAATGTTTCCCCTTTTACAGAGTCAAACTGAAATGGCAGGCATGCAGGATAAAGGAAAAGAATACATACAAAGTAGGAATTGTTTTCATAAAACTCTATTTTCATTTATTTATTACAATTCAGCAGGATTTTTATATAAAGTAGCTTTATATTAAATTTCTTATACGACATATGATATACCCTGTATAGTATAGAATCTAAAATAATGCACCATGTACAATATAAATTACTAATTTACTCTATTCAGACATTATTTTATTTGGATTTTTTAGGATATTAAATTAACATGCTTATATTTCATTACTATAACATACATTTTGTGCTATTTAAAATTTATTTTATCTTCATTCTCACTCTTCTGTATTCAAGAAAAATAATATAAACATTTTAATGATAATTATAAAATTTACATTAAAAGACAATTTTTTAAATATGTTACATTGTAGTGGAGTAATTTTTTAGTTGGTACAAATTTGATGTTTCTTTGATATTTACTTTTAGAACAGATATTACTGTTTTGGCATCATAGGTTCAAGATCTGCTAGAGCATCCAGTTATATTCCAAATTTTCTCCTCCTGATCACAATTCTGTGATTTTTCAACCAACTCTTGGCACCTGCAGTGTAATGGGTGCATACCTTGTACTAGTACTGGGTGAAGCAGTTCAGTGCTTGCAATCTGCCCACTATCACCAGGATATGCCTGGAAGACCTCACGTCCTATTAGGCCCATATTAGTACATAACTATTTTTCAGTATCAGTGTTCACAAGTTTTAATTCATCTCTTTGCAGGTATTCAGCTGTTTTTGATAACTTTTTAATTGTTCAGCACAATGTCTAAGCATTAGTTCTTAGTTTAATTAGGTCAGATAAATAGGGCACTGCCCTTCTCTGCTAAAGTTTGTAGGTTCAAATCATATTGTTGTCATTAATGTTCATAGCTATTCCAGAGTATCGACATATCAGGGAAAACTAGGAAATCAAAGAATTGTCTGGTACTTAAATTCAGGAAAATATTAGAGTATATTTCAAAATTTCACAAAATTTGGGTTTAAAAGTTTTAAAATTTCATCAATTCTGTAACTTGTTTAATAAATAAAAGAGGTTTAATTCCTTACAATTCTATATTCAGTGAAGTTAAAACTCCAAAGAAACCATTTTATTTAACAACTTTAAAGAGGTGTTCATTTTCTATTTCCATTTTAAGGTTAAAATAAATCAATTTAATATTGATTATGTTAAATTAAAATTTTTTTTATCCCAATTCAAGTTTAAGAACAACATATCATCATTTTTAGCTGCTTCTTTCATATTTGTACTGATTCAGACTATTCTCATGAAAAATTGCAGCTATAACATATCTTGCTGCATATGGGAAAAGAGTTACGGAAAATTTTATTTTTAAAATTCAAGTACATTTTATGAAAATAAATTCCTTTTCAGGTTAAAGGTCTTAAAAAGTAATTTTGTATCTTAGAAGCAAATAAAACAATCCTCATAAATATTTCTAATTGATATTTGTTATAGATATGCCTTACAGCCTCTATAAACTGTAGCAGAACTTACTTTTTAGTAGGAAAATTTCCTTTTATGGAAAAGTTTCTACTTTTTTGGTACTTTTTCTCTAACAGTGCAGCTGTTTTTTTGTGTTAAGGAGACAAATGTATATTTTGCCTTCTTATTTTTATTAGTTCCTGCAATTATAATTCAGATGGGTATAATTTCTTTCTTAGGGGGATTTTATATCAGGGTAATGGGAATTCATCTTTTAAGAGGATTCTCCTCTAAAGTTATTTAGTAAGCCCTTATGTAAAGTATTTTACAATAGTACTTATAACCATCAGCTAACATCACTTAAGTTATCTACATAATAATTTGGTTTGTTATGAGAACTATGCAAATTAACATAGTGTAAATTTTATTCAGCATATATACTAACTATATAAAAACGTATTGATTAATACTAAATTACTATATGCATATTTGGCAGATGTCAGACTTCAACCCATAGATTCTAGTTCTTAAAGTCTGTACCTTATCTGTTCAACTGTCATCTGAGCACTTAGCATATCATGTTAGAATTTTTAACTTGTACTTTAAGACTGAAAGTAAATTATCTTCTTAGATACGCTTTTAAAATTTAAATTGTTTATATTGCATTAATATTAGTCAAATAAGTTTTATGAAAAGCTGTGTTACATTAAAAATAATATTTTTGATGTGAGATGTAACATTTATATAGGTATATGAATTTAACTTGATATATTACTTCAACCTCATTAAAAGTATTTTCATTTTATGTTTGTGATTTCTGATTTTAGAAAAAGAAAAATATGAAAGCATAATGGATATGTCACCTATTAGGTGAGTAATGCAGGAATACACTAAGTTACCCTTTATGTATATGAAGTTTTTTACCATAATGTTCATAACCATCAGCTAACATCTTTCAGGTTAACTATGTGACAATATGGCTTGTATAAGCACTATGCAAATGAATATAGTATGTTTTATTCCACATATTTTTATTTAATCTAATAAATAATTCAATTATGTGTAATGATTCTAAATCATTCGCAATTGAGAATTAAGACAAGCATCGCTTGCAAATTTTGTGTATACTATTTCTCTTGCTGTGGTACTTTGTTATATTATATAGATGGAATAGAATACTTGAAAGGCTTTTAGTGCATATCTGTTAATGGAGGGGTACTTGAAAATATGTGCAATCAGACTTTTGATTCAAATTTATTTGTGTTACAAAACTTGTATCAAAAATGACTCTAAGTTGTACCTAATGTTATGAATTATACTGGTTAGATGAACATGATTATTACTGAAATAATCTTTGGGTTTGTTAAATTAAAAAAGATGTAGAGACATCAGAAGATTTCTAACAAAAATAGTTTCAGAATTTGGGGCAAATTTGTAGCAAGAAAAATGTCTAATGTTTTGTTTTAAAAAATACATTATTTTGCCAATAAATTTTTATTTTTATATTATTAATATTTCCATATTTCAAATATTATGTTTTAACATTTTAAGAAATTGTTTTTTTAATTCAAAGTTATTTAGAAAAATAGTTGTCTCACAACCAACAGCTTTGAACCAACCATGGTGACAAGGATTTCATGTAGTTAAATATAATTAAGATCTCATTAGTCAGTTTCAATGAAATACTCCATGGTAGAAAATACATAAAGATTACATTTTTGTCTATATATATACATACACATAGAAAATTTAAAACTTTATTGATTTATTCTTATGAATTTTTTAACAGATTTAATTATGAATACAAGCAACAAGATGTAAAACCATTAGGTAATCCAGAACAGGTAATTAAAAAAATATCTCATTTTAATATTTTAATATTTTTTATTATAATTCTTTATAAATAAATATAACTTTTTCTTTCAGGCTTCAGATGGAGCTCAAGCTGGTATGTTTATTTCATATTTGGATTAATAATTAGAGATTAATAGATATTGGTTAAATAATATAATTTTTACAGCGTCTGCTGTTTTCTACTTTTTTTGTAGTGATGGAGATTATATCATATTTCGTTTACTTTTGTATCAATTCAATAAAGCTGTACAATTTAATTTTTTAATATATAGTATTATCTTTCAGTTTATTATTATTATTCTATTGACATGTTTTATTTTCAAGATTGTCCAACAGCTGTTTTGATTGATGTTCCAATTAGTACAAAAGATGATTATTACATTCCATGTGGATTTAGTTCAGTAAAGAAGAAGGTATATCTTATTTTCATTCTTAATAGCATGTTCATGGTATAATATTGTTTTTTACCAATGATAGTAAATGCTTTCATTTAACATATTCTGAAGAAATGCTGCATATGTACATTTGTGTAGATTCCTCTCATGGCTGAACACTGTGTTCTTCTATTAAAGCGATTCTTCTACTAGAGAATGATTGGTGCACAGATTCATCAAGCTTTTTGAATGAAATATTTATTATCAGGTGGCATTATTGATCCATGTTTTATTCAAAAGATTAGTTTTGTACATTAGTATTTCTCTTTTTGAGGTCAGATTAGGCAATTTTAATGTCTTTAACATGAATTATTAGTATAAACAAACACATGGTAGCAAGTATATAGAAAAACATGTACTAAATAGCTCTTAACTATTTTTTAGAGTAGTTGTTTATAATTTTTCTTCAAATGGAATGGGGTTTTATTGTAGATATTCTAGCAAGATTTTTCCTCACTTTGTTTCATTGGTTCATTAATAAATGAAAAGACTGCATTGTTTCTGAGAAAAAAAAATGAAATTTATGAATGGTCAACCTATGAATTTTTCTGGTGATAGTTATTGTGGCAAAATATTAAATTACTGAAGTCCTTTGGAAAATATACTAATTTTTATGAGAAAAAAAATTGTAATAGTAAAGGGGAAAATGGCAAAAAACATAACACAATTTTTTACCAGCATGTGTACTTTATTCAGAGGTGTTGATCCTAGTTATTTAATAATGCTTTATTATCCAGCCTTTTGAAAAACCATCAAATGGTACAAAACACTTTTTTTTTTAACATGGTTATTTGTAATAACTATTCTTTTTTAAAAAGCAGATTTTTTTTTAATTTATAATGTAATTAATCCATGAAATCACGAATAAGAATTTAGAGGCAAATCATAATAAAATAATCACAAAATTGCCAGGTTTAGCAGTCATCATTTTCGAAAGATGTGTACTTAAAAAGATATGTCTAAAAAAAGTGGGGTGTATAATTTGTTCAAAGATTGTAGACACACTGCCTATAAATATAAATTATGTAATGTTAGTCTGAAATGATTTTGCTTTGAAATTTTTCATATGGTTTTGAAATTTTAAAGTTGTATATAAACATTTTGCCAGTTGCCAATTTTCAATATTTCAACATATTGCAGCATTTATAACAGATAATTGCATAATCTTTCATGTTGATGGCATTAGGTGCAATTGACTGCTATAAATAAAATTCCCTTCTTGTTTATTACTAGTTGTTTCATTGATTTAGCTGTAGGCAGTACTGCTGTGTAAGTATTGTAATAGGTAAATATACCTTGCAGTTGGAAAATGCACAAAAATAGTAATTCTGCATAAAGTTATATTATCTAAATGTGAAATAGGTAAGAGGATACATGTGATCTGTTCATAAATCTGGCAGTAAATTTAACATTGCTTAAAAAATATAGACCTGAAGAGAAGTTCTTATTTAAGAAAGAGTGTACATGATGATCATATTATCAAAATATGGTCTTAAGATCTTCAACAACCTCCTGCATGAATATTAAACATACTCTGGCTGGAAAGGCTCTGCTGTCAGTAGGAGTATTGCTTCAAGATGCTTGACAAAATAAAAAAAAAATTTTTTTTTGCTTTATTATCCAAGTTGCAAGGAAACCACAACTTATCTGAAGTAATAATAAGAAGCAAACTGCTACTTTATTTTTAAATATAGTAATATAGACAAATTGTTTTAATAGAAAACACAATATTTTACACTTCATTTTATAGCTAAGTTATACTCTTGTTGTTCAATTTTTATTATATTTTAAGACTTGATATGTTTGATTAGAATAAAGTTTCTAGAATTATGATATTAAATTTATAATTAAGTAAAATACTAAATATTATGCATTAAAACTTATCTAAAGCTCTTAGAATATAGTCTTCCAAATTTGCTACAGAAAAAAAAAATTACATACTTCAATATTTTATTGTAGTTGTTATAACATTTCCAGGAGTGTTTATGTGCAAGGTTTTCCCAAGAATTCCAGATACTTTGGCTATGTTAAATCCAGAATTCTGGGTTTTCTAAAATTTAAAGGAACAATGAGGCAATGCTGTGGAGCTTAATTATTGTTTCAGAAAAGACATGTAATTGCTTAACTGTAAAATTCTCTACTTTTATCAAACATTTCAACTCTTGTTTCTAGATTTTTAAAAAAAATTGTTTTTTGCCTTGCAAACACCCCTCCATTTAAAGAATTTATTTGTAGCTGCTCCTTTTTTTCTGTGGAGAAAGCTGTAGAAATATTAAGGCAAAATTGATAAGATTTTTATTCTTTTTTTTATGCATAAGAATTCAGTAAGTGTAAGCTAGTTTATGTTGTACTAAAACATTTCATTGCATTTTTAGCTAACATCTTCTCCTACACTTCGCTGGAATGCACCTTCTCCACAAAGTATGTCTCGCATCAGTAAAGAAGCTTTGAAAGTCATTGAAGATTTAAACACATCTAACCTGTTAGATGATGACGAACTTCTATGTGAAGAAATTATGCCTATTCCTATGAATTTGAATTTTGATGAGAATTCAGATGATGATAGTTTATTGAATAAAAAACCTTTAGACAGTATACAAGGTGAAATGGATGTAATCAGCAATGAAATGAGCAAAATAGATTTGAAATCTGATATTAAAGATGTTTGTATCTCTCCTAAGGATAACCCTTTAACACAATCATCTTTGGAAATAAGTGATTCTAAAATAGAAGATGAAGATCCACTTAAACGTAGTACTACCTCAGAAAATCTTTTATTGCCAGAACTACACAGTTCATTTGATAACTCTGAAGTATTTGTATCTGATGGAGATAAAACTGTTCTCATTGAGGAAAACCTACCACCTCAAGATAAAGAAAATATGCAAGAAAGGAAAGATAAAGTCTTGCCAAGTAA
The DNA here is from genome assembly GCA_032207245.1 of Pardosa pseudoannulata. Classification (NCBI taxonomy): domain Eukaryota; kingdom Metazoa; phylum Arthropoda; class Arachnida; order Araneae; family Lycosidae; genus Pardosa; species Pardosa pseudoannulata. The sequence goes on from CM063502.1 coordinate 106,517,771, forward strand.
AGCAGTGATTAAAGGGAGCAGCAAAGTTCCACGAAAAAGTTTTTTGTCTGTTAAAGGAACTGAAAAATGTCCAACACTAAAGAACATTTCAAATGTTAAAAATGTCAGTTCACAATCTGTACCTGGAATTAAGAAAATTAATTCAACTTTAAACTATAATATTGCTCCAAAGTCCAGAGAACTTCAATCTCTAGAAAAACAAAAGTTGAAGAAAACTACATCAGTAAGATAATTTTTCACAATACTTATTTATCAAACTACAAAATATATATATATATATATATATATATATATATATATATATATATATATATATATATATATATATATATATTGTATTAAGAGCTTTGTTGTTAAACCCTACTTTCCAATTTTCTGGAAAAAAAATTCTAAGAAATACTGGCCAATTTCTATTTAATAATGTCTACTTAATCTCTAAATAATAATTTATCAAATTCTGGAATTATGGTAGATTTTGTGGGGTTTACTTAAACTAAACTTGAAATGTGTACTAGGTTTGAAAAGTTTTACTTGTTTTAAATAAATATGCTATATTTAGTCCTAAGTTCCATAATATTTTTATCTTTAATTCTCTGTTTTTACTAGGTTTTCCACAAAGCTATCCATAGCTTTTTTTTTTTTTTTTCAAATTATTTTACAAAAATAAAGTTTTTGTATCTTTTTTTTTTACACCTTATCCTAATGGTTCATTAATGTTCTTGCTGTAATTCCTTTTTTTTTTTTTAATTAGACTAATTAGTACATTATCAGGTCATAAAAGTCTTGATTTTGTTATTTATAATGTTTTTGTTAAATTATTGCAGATAAAGCTTAAACAATACTACACTGCACTTGTATTTTCTCCAACATTAATTTTGTATATATCTGTATTAATATTCAGGAAACTAATATAGAATTTTATGACTCATCAACCAAGTTTTAAAAAGTAATATCTGGAACCATTCAATCTTTTAACTTTTTAAATATATCAGATTGTTCAGATTTTCTGGAAATTCTTCAGTAGTAGCCATATGTTTTTTTTTTTTTTTTTTTTTTTTTTTATTTCTAATGCAGTAAAAGAGTAAGTACATGTCCTCAAACTAAAATATTGTAATAATTATAATAATAATAATAGATTATAAATCAGTTAGGAAAATATTTTAAACATCTAAAGTCCTTACCTCTCTTTAGTGGTGGTACATATAACTTTTTAAAACAGGACAGAAAGGTATTCATAAGACATCTTGTCACCACTATACCAGGGGTGTTGGCACAAACAGGAATGTTCACTATATAAAGTGAATATAAAGAACATAAAAGGTCATGTTTAGTTCTCATCTGAAAATGAGTAATAGCTTTGCCTATGGATTACTGAAGGAGATTATGGGTATTATTTCTCCAGCATTTCAGATTTATCTAGCTCTTATGTCATTCTTTTGAAAACTTCATTTATAAGACTGACAAAGTACTCACGAATGTAAAATTGATACTCATTTATAGCTCTTGTCAATTATTATGCACAAATCACAGCAAAGAATATGCTAAAAGCTTGCAGATTATGTTATATATAACTGTGTTCATATTATCCCATTGCAAACATTAACCAGACTTATAAGTACCAGAGTTCAAATCATACCAACTGGCATTCAGAATCAACTTTAAATAGGCTTTTATTTTATAAAAGTTTAGCCTAATAATGTTTATATTCATTGTTATGTTATATCTGTATATCATTTATCATTTATTATCTGTATATCATTATTTTGTTTATCATTTTTTATATCTGTACTAACAGGGCCTGATTAGCACATAGCATAATAACCAGTGCACATAAAGTTTTTCCGCTCTTGCTAGGTCTGCTTTTAGCTGTTATGTACAGATTTATAGTCAAAAAACCTGGAGGGTGTTAATATCTCAGAAGCAATCAATACTATAAAGAAAAGTGTCTGTGCAAAAGTTGTAGAGCTTAAAATTAACAAAATGAGTGCTCATACTTAATATGTGTTGAATATTGAGTTCACAGCTGTGTTACAAAAATTTACTTATCAACTAACTGATAAAGCATGTCAAACTAGAATGTAACAAGTTTATGCTGCTTACTGCTATAATATACTACTGTTATGTATACATATTTAATTTTTTCAGCTCTTCAGTGTTGTAATTATTTAAAGCCTTTATTTGGAGATTTTGAAAAATATACATATATTATGATTAAACAGAAGGATCATATTCTAGTAGCTAGAGATTGAAAAAGCAACCAAATTTGGAATAGCTGGAAAAAAACTGGATATTAAAAAGTATGGATAAAAAAATAAATTCTGTCAGTCAAATCTTATCCAATTGCTCCTTTTTGAGTCTCTCTCTTTAGCAGTTTTCTTTGCTTTTCACTCCTTTCTTGAATGAGTTAATAATCTTCTGTCCGAGAATATCTGTTCAGGTAAATTATGGATTGAAGGAAGCCATGGAGTTGGGTGTTATTACTTCAAAATAGCCAGTAAGACTCTGGTACATTTTCATGTACTTTTAAAGAAGTATTAATTTATATGCCTGTTGGTGTCAACACATACTTTAGAATTTTTCTTCATACCTGCAAGTTCTCTAGTATGCAAGGCACACTAGTATTATATAAGAGCAGTAAACAACCTGCAATGCAGTTAAAGCTTTACTAATAAAGTAAATGTGGATTTGAATGTATTCTCAAGTGATGTTACGATGATATACTTATATTTTTGTAAAACTGTACAATGTGAAACAGCTGTTTAAGTTTTAAATAAAGTGATGGTGGAGATGGGGCCTACTCCCCTTTTACTTTGGCAGCCATAAGCCATTTTATGGTTGCCAAGGGGCTTGAGTGTTATCTATATTAAAACTTTTTTTTTCTCCAAAACTCCAAATAAAAGTTTCAAATAATTACAAAACATTTCTGGCAATATCAAATTACATATGTGCTCATAATAACTATGACATAGTGTAAAAGGAAACTGAGAGCACTGTAACACAGTAAGTTTGGGTTTTCATATGCTTTACTAACAAATAAGTAATATTTTGGAATAAAGCTGTGAGCGTAATATTGAACACAGTTATTCACCATAAAATGATAAATTTCAACTTCTAATTCTTTCAATTTTCTATTCACAATCCTTTTGAATAAATACTAATTTCTGATAAAATGCACTTTGTCATTATGGATGAGTTGCTAATACAGCATATAAAATTATCTTTTTTAATTTAATCACTTTATGCAGCTATTTTTCAAATTTCACAAGTAAACATCGTATAAATGTTGACTTGTAGTTAGGGAGAAGATGGTTATGATTAGGGGCCCTATCTAAGCATAATCAAGATTTGTATGTTATTACTATATATTCTTTAAGCAAAATGTCTTTAAATTTAGGGAGAGCCGCCTGTGCAAAATAGAATTTCTCGTATCAAGCACTCACATTCTTTACAATATGGAAGTATCATGAGTTTTCAAGAGCCAAAGTGTAACAAGCCAATACCATCAATGCTCTCTGAGTCTAAATCTTCATCAACAGATATTAAACCTTCACTTATTCAAATGAAAACACCAGCCAAAAGTAGTAAGTCATATTCTTAAATTTCTAGCATAACTGAATTCTGGTTATATGTATTTAAGATAATTTATTTTTATTCTCTTTTATAAGAATTTCTTTACATTATAACCAAACCAGCATTAGACAGAATGAAGCCTTTATGTTAAAGTGTACTAAAATATGAAACATAGTGCATAAAAATGTATTTTTTGGTACATGGACATTATTTGGTGATCTACATAAGGTTAAAGTTAAATAGTAACACATTTTTGTTTTAATGAAAGTTAAAGTAAATAGCCGTAATTAAAATGGTAGCTATTTTTTAGGCTTTTTGTTTAAAATTTAATTAAAATTTGTTTATTGTCAAAACTTTTAATGAGTTTATTCTGACTCCAGCAAAAATTTCAAAACTGTTTTCATTTGGCTATACCCAAATTGGTGTTGGACCCCTTTTCAAGTAAATTTACAAACTCAGGTGAATCCATACTGATACAACAGCAACTTGCTGAATTATTCATGAAGGAGTATACTATAAATTCTGATTACTAAAGCAAGATACCAATTATATATGCTGTGGTATCGGTCACTACACAGGAGTTTGTTTTCCTATTATGTAAAATTTAAATTAGGGGCATTTATGAGTTTGATCACTAGAAAAAATATATCAAGTGAAAGTCTTGGTAATGCTATTCAAGAATATAATCATATCAACCCTTCATTTTCACCCTTCTCATTAGCAGTATTGAAAAATATTTTTATATTTTTTAAAACTTAAGGTATTAATTTCAATAGATATTAATTTAAATATAAAATGTTTTATCTAATTTTTTATTATTATTTAAAGCATTGAAGTCAAAATTGTAATTTTGTTAAGTAGTGTTATAAAGTTATTTCACTTAGGGGTTCATGGCAAGGTATTTGCTATAAAAAGTGGTCCTTGGTTGAAAAAAGTTTTACAAACCACTGGTTTAGATGTACTTGTAAACAAAAGTATTTGCTTTTCCTAATTACTTATGTAATATTATTCAAGTATTTTTCAGTTTTTATAACTATTTTCTCTTTAGATATTTAAAAACTAAATTTATCTTTTCTTAATAGGATACTCAGTTTCTACTTCTTCACAAAAGAGGTCAATAAGTAAACCTACTCCAACTCCTAGGATTCCAGAGTCTTCTATTCCAAGATTTACCCATCAGGCTATTAGTGGTAATCGTCTTTCATTTTCTAAATCATGGCAACAGCCAGATAAGTCAAGTTCAAAAGGTTTTGAAAATCGAGGTTTGATGTGTACATCTACAACAAGTAAAAAAAGGTAAATTATTCATTGTGTACAATATATTAAATAAGTTTATCTTCATTGTATAGTTTAATATTTTTTAAATATCTGAAAATCTAATGAAAAAGAAAATGTCTTCATGTAAGTCATATTTCATTTGTCATATGTAGCAATTATATGTTTTCTATAGCCTTATTAAAAGAAATCCCTTTTAGGACTCTTGTAAAGGTCTTTGGTATTATAGAAACATGTACTATTTCTAATACAAGTTTAATCAAAATCTTCTTATAGTGTCTTCTTTAAAGAAAACTTTTATATAAATTAATATCACACTAGTCCATATTTTCTCCATAATATAGCATACCTATTTTGTGTAATTTAATTTTTTTCCTCTCAATTTACTTCAAAATTAAAATACATTATTTTCAGCAGCAAAATGTTTGTAATTTCTAAACTGAGTTCTTTTGATTTTATCCTTGTAATATTCACACTTTTTAAAAGATATTTTTTAATAAAATTTAAAGGTCTAAATTCTTACATGTATATAATGTATGTGTATATATGTTCATATGCATTTGTATTATACAGTTACATATATTAATATATCAAAGTTATTGGGGGTGAAAAATATTAGGTATATTGAAAAAAGACATGTTATTCTATTCTAGTATTTTATTTTATGTGTGTGGTATTAGACATGTTATGGCAAAAATATGCTGTAAAAGCTTAACAATAAAGTCAAATACTGCTGCATTCATTCTGATACTCATAAATGGCATCATTAAATTAGTGGCACAATAAAAATGATTTATATGTAATATGAATAAAAGGAAATTTTTAACTATACTTGGATTTGAAATGAGGTACTAAATTTTTATACTAGTTTTTAAAATTTGTTTTAATTTATATGAAATCATTTTTATACAATGCACTAAATGTTTCTTTTGCTATGTCATACTATTCAACAATGCATAACTAATACCAGTATTCACCAACACATTTTTTATCTATAACAATTAAAATGCCCCCTTCCTCATGTGTATATTCTTGAGCTGTTACTTTTAGCCTTCCTATCAGTTATTCCTTTTGCACCTGTTAAGTTTTTTTATCTACATCTTTGGAATAAAAAAATTTATATTTATTCTTCTCATGCAGTTTCATTGCATCACATAATTCATCAACTTCTTTCAAAGAGTTGTAAAACTTCTCCATCTTACAAAATAATCAGAAAATGTTCCTAAGGAACTGCTATTATAGATAACACAAAAATAATTTATATATCTGCAAACTCATATGCTTAGAATTCTTTAATCATGAATGTATCATTCAGTTTTAATGAATGGAAAATGATTTATTTGTTATTTATCCTCTTCTAATTTCTTGGTTTAGTGTTATCTGTAATGTTAATTCTGTAGTCCTGGGAATTAAATGGGAAGGAAATTTTCAGAAAGCTTTTAATTTGTATGTAATCATTTTTCTTGCAAAGTGATATGTGATAGGTCCCTGTACATAATTCAATGATTGATAGCACAAGCTATATGTTTTATATTTTTATGTATGCTTACTTCTCTAAATTTTCTTACCTTTCCTTTGGTGTTTTTTTTTTTTTTTCTTAAAGATTTTCCAGCAAATTAAATTTACCATCATCACTGCCTGCTGAAGAAGACAGAAAGTTAGCCCGAGAGCTATTTCCAAGCAAGCCACCTTTCAAGTAATTTGCTAATCAAGCAGTTTTTCAAGGGATATCCCACTCTGATGGGAGAAGAAAACTATTTGCCGTCCAAGAATTACTAAATTTTTTTCAAAAGTACTATAATTTAAAGTTTGAATGTTAAGTTTAAAGTGTACTGTAATTTCAGAGTTTAAAGTTTTGTTTATGTTTATGAAGAAATAAAGATTTTGAAACAAATACATATTTATACTCTAGTAAGAAAAATTATCATTCTCAATGTTCTTCTGTACCACTTAAATTGGTTTGTATGTTTAATCAATTAACCAGAAACTAAAATTTTTAAAAGTAGAAAATAATTCTTACTTAACCCACAAGCAGATTTAAAAAAAATTTGGCTTATCTGTGATAACACATACAGCATAGTTACTAAATATTCATTACAATCTTTCAAGACATTAAAATTAAAAAGGGAAAAGTATGAAGACCATAAAAATAAACTTATTTATGGCTTAAACAAGTGGGTTTAAAAAGGAATTATTTAAAATTTAGTTGCTCAGTCAGAGGTTCCTATCTTACATTACTCATAGGAAAATTCTTTGAAGAGGGGCTTATCCACTGACATAACAAGTACCAGGATCGTCATATCAATTATGTCATAAAGTTGATATCAGAGTTAGCATGTGCGAGTCCTGCTGCTTATATGGATATTTGTAGCCATTCAGAATTGGCTTTAAGGGCTTTAATAAGCCCTAGTCTCATTAGTCCTTATGTAACAAAACAGTATTTGTATTTAACTTTTGGTAATTCATTCATTTTGTTCTCTACTTCTATTTTTTTTAATCCATTGAAGGTTGGGGAAAAAAGGCCCTTGTATATCCAAAAATAGATTAATGTAGAGAGCTAATGAGACCAGCTACTTACCGTTTCCAAATGGCTATGGATACTCATGCCAGTCGCACGATTTGAACTCACAAACTCTGGTAATGAAGGGCATTGCCATACCATTCAGCCATTTTAAAAATGGAAAGCAAATAATGTTTCAATGGACATGATGTCAATAAAAGATTAATAAATTTTCAGTGAAAAATTTTGGCATTATAAATAGAATATTAGGCTCTGGATAGCCATGTTGTGTATTTAAGCAAAATAACTGCAAGTTAAAAAGACAGGTTTGAAAAATTGATTTATAATTTGTTCAGAACTTAGAAAAGATATAGGAAAATTATTTGGAAAAAGAATTTTTCTAAAATATTACAACAATTAAATTGAGCAAATAAAAAGACCACTAAAAAAATATTAAAAATTATGGAAATAAGACTTGAGAGGGCCACAAAATTTCAAATGTGGTCAGTGAATGATTGGGCTAAAAAATTTCTGATGAGTCGAAGTTTGCTTTATTTTGACTTCAAGGAAATAAGTCAAATGGCAATGAAAAAGGTGAGGGATTTAACAAACATTATACTCTTTAAAATAGTGTAACATTCTCTATTTTACATTATCAGAAGTATTTGCAAGATCAAAAAAAAAATTCCTAGAAAAAATTAAAGACTTATAAATCAAGTAGAATGCAAAATCAGGTATTAGCAAATTACATTTTCAATGCAGATATAATTTAAACTACTACTATTAAAAAAAAAATAAATTTTTTAAAAATCTTTTAAAGATTTGAAAGTACACTAAACACATTTAAAATAATTCTACTCTGAAAATAAAACCAGACTTAATTAGCATATTTATCTAATTAAAATTATCAGATTTACTTCAAATAAAATTTGAGTATTCATTTTTTGCCTAATATAACAAGTATGCTCTTCTGAGCATTACCTGTACTTTCAACCATGTTTAATTGAAATAGTCTTTTATACAGTTTTCACCTTTAACTGTAGTTACATAGTCTAACAAGACTCCATGACAGTCATCCTTGAGTATTTCTACTCAAAGTTATAAATGACCTTTGCCTTTTTTAGTATATACAGAGTGCTTTCATAATAGTTTATATAGTTTCAACCTGTAACTACAATTCACACAGTCTATGCATTAAACTATGTTACAGCAGTTGCGACATTTGAGAATCATAGAAAATGTGCTATATTCTTTGATTTGTATTCAAAATGAACAAAAAGAAATGAAGGGAAATGTTTATTATTTTATTCGCCAGAAATCCAGATGCCATTAGCATGAAATCCCAAGAGAAAAAACACTCCTGTATTACGGTATAAAGGTAATAACTTTTCAGAGTTAGGTAAATATTAATACACAAGGAATCAATTCAAAAAAGTAAATTATAAAATGTGTGCTTCTCCTACAATTTTAAAGGTTTCTTATACCTTTTCACAACCAATATTTCAAAATGATAATGCACCTGGTCATATGGCATGCGTGATGCATTTAATTTGATTTTCATTGCAGATTTATGTACCCATGTATATGAGAACCTATTAATCAGTGACTAGTCATTGATTTTTTTCACTTTAGTTTAAACCTTATCAGGAGTATTTGTGAAGTCACAAAGATTTCTAAAAAAAGTTTACATACTATATGCCATCAGGCCTAAAGGAAGTATTAGTAAAAGACATTTTTGGATTTTTTTTGGGGGGAGGGGAATATATTAAATCCTTTCTATGAAATTAATGAAAGAAAGTTTTTTGAAAGATATAAAAGTATGTTAAACATGTTCATTAAATACATTTGAAAACAATGAGGAATTTTCAAGTTTTCTAATATTAAACAATAGAAAACAAAAAAGTAAGCAGGACAGTACCTATTTTTCTTTCATTTGGGGGCCTAATTAGTGATTTCTAATGGATTTTATAGTGAACTCTTTAACGTCTCTCAAAAATGATACTTTTCCTCCGCCGAGTTTGTGACGAAAACACCGATCGACCGCCTATGTTGTTTACATGTTAAAAGGCGACTTTTAAATTTATTTCTATGTAAGGAATCGCATATAATAAAAAAAATTTTATTATGTCTGGCATTAAAAATCATAAGTATTGTATTTTGCCACTCTGTAAAAATACAACTAATTGCAATGAGAAGATTTTTTTCAGCGTTCCCAAAGATCCACATACACGTAAAATCTGGACAAATATGATGAAAAGGAATGAGAAATTAAACCCCAAATAATCATATAAATCATCTCTAACTTTTAAAACTGCTAATTTTCGAGTATTATCACAGAGTTCAAGTACAATAAATGTTTGATAAAACATATAAATATCTAAAGCATATAATTATCTAATAAAGAACTCGGGGAAGTTGAAGATTATGTATTTTCAAGGTATTATAAATATTTTTTCAGAGATGCATACTTTCTTAAGTATCAATTCACAGTAATATTTTTCGATTAAACTTGGCGACTAATTTGAAGAAAGTATAATATTTTTTAAAATACTTAATAATGATATTACTTTAAAAATTAAATTTAATTTCAGAAACTTTATACACGGTTTCTGCGCACCTGGAAAGTCATGGATTTAGACAATGGATTAATTTTGTCATGGAAAGTCATGATTTTCTAAGTAAAATGAATAAAAGTCATGGAAAGTCATGGATTTACTGAGGTACCAATTAAGAAAAATCAAGAAATGCCTCTGCAAGCGAATTTCCTTTCTGAACGGAAGCGGCATGCATACTTCTCCCTTTTGTCCATAGCGCTGGACTCCCATTCATCTATTTTTTTGTACAATGAGACACGTGACATATTACGGTGCCTTAACTGCGTGGTGAGAAAGTTGGTACGAGCCGACAAGGGGGTGTAGTAATCCGATGTGTAGTATTTCTTTGCGCGTGATTTGCTGATGGTTGAGAAGAAGAAAAAGTACGTATCAGCCTGTGATGTGACAAAGGAGTGGGAGGGAAGGGGATGATATCGGAACGTACTTGACCTAGCAGGTGATTGTGTGTAATTTCGTTGTGAGAAGCGAAACCATTGGAGATACAAGAGTAGAAAAACATACTCATTAAGACAGAGTACACTGCACAGGAAGGGTCGAATATTTCTATCGCAGCAGTACTATTCGATCAGTCATCTGTTTTTTTCGTGTGTTAATGAGACAAAACCAGGCTAGGCTTCTCTCTCGCCCGTATATTCGGTCGTATCTAGCTCACTTAAAATATTAAGGGAGAAATTTGTTAAGCATGGAAGAACTGATTTTAGAATGGCAAAGCAGCAGTAACCGTGATTATGTGATAATAATGCCATAACAGATATCAGGCCGCCCGAGGAGCAACACCAAACCCCATTTGGCCGATCGATGGCTAAATGGGTAGGACGCTGCTCTTCAGCATGGAAGTTCATGGGTTTGAATCCCACTACTGGCATGGATGTTCACAGCCGTTCGAAAATTCATACTTTGGAGAAAAAGAGGAAATCCTTACTGTAAAGAGTTACTAGGAGTTTCAGTAAATAAGAGATTTTTAATTTGAGGTATTAAATTTTGAGATTTATATAGAAATGTTAATAATTATTATTGATTGTGAGGCACTAAATATTTTGGCAAAATCATTGCATTGAATTATTTAATTCTATTTTTGCTTGTCATTTGGCTGAAGTTACTGAGTTTGGTACTTATGTATTATCCCATTGACCATATTGCCAAGTAAAACTTGTTCACCAAGGAAACTCAAAACAAGCAAGCTTAATAGGTGGGTAAATGTATAAGTATATTATTCTGGTTTTTTCTTAAATTATAGATTAAATTTTTATTAATATAATAAAAATTATTATTATTAATAAAAAATTAAGATTTTTGTGCAAATATAAGCCTATCTTTAGGACTATTATATATAAACATTATAGGGTTATTGTGTTTGGCTATTATTCATGGTCATTTCGATAATACATAAGTACCCTGAATTCAAATTGCAAATTTTTTTATTGCATTAAGAAAATTATTATATGATTAAACTTAGGTATGTAGATACAACAATCTATTTACATATATATATATATATATATATATATATATATAAGTTTATAAACATTTATAAAGTATTTTTTATCATAAATTCTTGTAATTTCTCTAAAAGCATACGTTTTATTTGTATATACATCAGAAATTTTATTCATATATACTTTAACAAAATATTTTTAAAGTCATGGAAAATGATCTGTTAAAATCAGGGAAAGTCATGGATTTGAAAAATTTTATTTTGGCGGATACCCTGTTTATACATTTTTAATTTAACATTAATATTAAAGGCAATATAATTGTATTGCTATTTAAAAATGTATAAATAATTAAGTTAAGCCTTTTAAAGATTTTAAATTTCTTTTCATCACATTTAAAATATCTAAGAATTGGTTTGGTTTTGGAGCACTACAGTCTACTTTTTGCAACACGAGGGCTAATGAGAACAGGACCGGGAGGTCCCAATCTCACAATAAATACCTCCTCTAATTTTTATTTTAATTTTACATCCATCTCTATTTATAAGAAGCGATGCTACTACAAATGTGTGTCTATATTATATATGTATATTTATTTGACTTGTCTATGTCTACAAACAGAAGAGCTGTGATTAGCATGAATATAATATTAGTACATATTAAGTAAAATTGGATAAATATACAAATGATTTTACATACCTTTGGCTTTTAATTCCCCGTAATACTGCTGCCATAAAATTCGGGTTTTTTCCCCAAGAACGAAAACATTGCCATGTCAATTTTGGGAGATTGTCCGACTGTCCTTTGGTAAATCCAGGTAAAAGAGACATTTATAACAAATTGAGATAATTAAGCTATTGAGATCGATAAAATAAACCTTCAGGTTTAAATAAAAATAAATTTTGATAGCTAGAAAATTCCAAGAACTTGCAAAAACAAAATCAGAAAATAGTGTGCGATTACAAGCAATAAGAAAATATTGGATATCGTGAATGATGACATCACAAGATTTTCACTTATTTTTAAAATTAATTTTTAAAATGATGGACCCAGTTTTTACATTTTTGAGAACATTTTTGGAATTTATGAGTCTGGAATTATAAGAAAAATACTAAGTTGTTTGAATCCCCCACATGTGCAAATTCCTCATTAAAAACAATTTTTCTTAAATTAATGATTAATTACTTTCAAAAATGTGTTTTTGTGATTACAAATATTACAAGTATGCTCTCTTGAGCTGTTTTTCATCCATGTTCAATGAAAATTTTGTCTCTTTTATAGTTTTAACCTTTAACAATTACTCAGCCTCCCAGTTTCCATGACTTTCAGCTCAAAGTTATAAAGGCTCTTTGACTTTTTCAGTATCTTCCAGCTGGCAAAAGTAACTTACCAAGTTTCAACGTTCTATTTTTATAGCCTAGTAGACCCTGTCACAGCAATTGGGGATTATTTGAAAGTCAGATAAAATAATATGTTCTTTTTCAAAGTAAACAGAAAGTAGCAAGTAGAAATAATTAGAAATTTTATTTCTTCAGATACCTAAAAATGGTTAATGGACAATCCTTGGAATTCCAGGATTTCCCCAGAGCACAAACACCTTTGTTTTTATAAAAAAAATATCTTGTGATTTCTTCATTACCATGTCCTGGAAATAATCCAGATTTTAATCCTATAGAAAATGTGTTTTTCAATCAGAAAAAAATACATCAAAATTCAAATCCTACATCTTAACCAGAACTAGTAAAATATACTCACAATGTTTCTGTTGTGAAAATTGCATTAAAAAATTGCATAATACTATTTTGTTGTGCATTAAATCTATAATTAAGAATAAAAGTGAAAAAGTGCAATACTGAACATCTTTTTATAAAATAAGTTTTTTTAATGCATCAAACCATAATAAAATACTAAGTAATGTTAATCATATTTTTAAAAAGAAAATTTTATTTAGTTTACCATTGAGTATTTGGTAAAAAGTATAATGAAAAGAATTACAGAATTGTAAATGTACATAGGTATATTTTCTTATTTATTTCATATTTGTATGCAAATAAACTAAAAACTTAATATGGTTTTAGTGCACCGGTATTATTTTTGTATGCTCTGATACAAAGTTTTGCTGTAAAATTTCTAAGAATAAAAATGCTATTAAGTCAACTATGCTGCAGTGTGGCTTTTTTTTTTATGCCTTAATGTATACATACTAGTAGTTTGTCTAAACACATCTGTGCATATATGTGCAAATATATGAAGATATTTAATGGAAGTTGGAAAATGAAATTAGAGCTGTGTAATGCTGACTTTAGGAGAAACTGCTGTGAAGATGTCTAAAATGCATATTTATTTTCCACTAATGCATAATTTTATAATTACTTCATATTTTTCAGAATGACTACAAAAAATTTGCAGCAGTTGGGAGATATGTATAAGATGAATCATGGAATACACAATTTACTACTTAATATCTTCTACACAAACATACTTTTGGCAGTTGATTTCTGATTTCCCATCATTTAATAATAACCTTACATTCAGATATACACATCAATTTTACTTAATTATATAAAACAATGTATATTTGTCTAGATGTTCAACTTATGAAATTAATCAAAATATAAAACAGACCTGAGTCACAGCATGGAGAAACACAATATTTGATGAATTTATTCAAAACACACTTATTTGTATAACAATTATATATAATTTGAAGAATATAATGAAATACTCTGAAGCTCTTATCATTAATAAAAAACATTTAAACTTTGTAAAATACAATTTTACTATGAAAACTCTAACAACATAGTTTAACAAAATCATGTACAAACAAGCTCTTAAGAGTGAGTAGCATTTTCATTAAAGTGCATTTGAAGAAAATCGCATATTTCTACGTCCACCAAGGCTTTTTCTTGGCTTGTGAATGGGAAGATTTTTTTTACTTTTAGGTTCCACATCTGTATTGTCATTTTTTGATTCTGATACTGTCTCCAACTCCTTTTCATCAAAAATAGTATCTTCAAACAACTTTTCAACAAGTGTTTTATCCATATCTACATCAATTTCTTCAGCTCCAGACTTCTTCAATGGAAGGCCAAAGTCTCGGAAAGCACTAGAACTCGTACGAATTTTGTTATGCCTACTATAGTTGCTAGTAGTAGGAGTCACACTTTCCTCTTGCAAAGCATCCTGCATTAACTTCTGGGCAGTCTGCATGGCAGTATTTGATACTCTTAGAGTCTTCCCAGCAGCAGTTGAAAAAATATCAGCATCTAAACAGCCTACAGGATCCGGTTTAAAATTTTCACAAATATTCTCAGGAAGATCAGCTTCTAGATTTTTTGAAGCAAGTTCATTAGTTTTCAAGCCTTTGATACTACAAGAAGGTATAACACATACTTTACCTAAACTCATATTTTCAGTGCCAGATTTCTCATACAATTTCTTACTGTTATCAATACTTGGGAATTTTTTAAATCTTTTTTTGTTAGAATCAAAGTTACTTTTTGAACGCAATATTTCCTGATTTTCATCATTACATACATCTTCTAATAGTCTATGAGCAGTCTGTAATGCAATATAGGAAAAATTTACAGTTTTTCCAGCAGCAGTTATAAAATCCTGATCCTCTGAAGTAATACTTTTACATTGGTAATAATTTATAGGTGAACTTAGAGAATTAGGAATATTAGTATCACTACTGGAATACTTAATATTCTGAGGATGAGAATCATGTTTTTGATAAACAGGAATCTTTAGATTAGAAGATATAGAGTTTGGCATGTTACAGTCAGTATTAACATGATCATCATTGAGTTTATCTGAGGAATTTTCTTTAAAAGAAAAAGTAGATTCAAAATTATAATTTCTTTTAGTAGTGCCAAAAAAGTTAATTTGATCTGCTATTTCACATGTTTCTTCAACTGACAAATAATCCTTGTTCAAATTGGTTTCCTTCTCTGGCAGTATTAGGGGAACCATATTACTTTGAACTGATGAATGACTATGACTTTTAGATTCATTAGAGTCTGAATTCTTAGTATGGGAGGATTTACCATTGCTCAAAATATTAGGAACTAAATGTTTTAAACATGGAATACCTGAGTAAGATTTTAAAGAATAAGGCTTAATACTTGCATATTGTTCCCACTGATCTTTCACTCCTGTATGACAAACTGACTCAATCTTAAGGAACTTAGATGTAGTTGGGCTTTTATCACTTTCAATCTCTTCAAGTTTTCTCTTCATATTGGAGCTGCTATATAATACTTGATTATCTTTAGCATGAAGTGTATTTTCATTACATTTTGAGTCTAACATTTCTAATGGGTAGAGAGAGGCTGAGTCATTTCTTGATGCAACAGGATTTTTAACTGCATTGTCACGCAAAGGATTAAGGATTTGCTTCTTAATTTTTTTAAGAACTAACTTAGATACATGAATTTTACTTCCTGAGCATGAATACAAATTTTCATTTTCAGTATTAGAATGTAATAGTGAAACCTTAGAATTAAATGATATGATACACCTTTTATTTTGTGGCATATTTAATGTCATATGTATTAAATCAGAGATAGATATTTTACGTTTCCTATTAATGGTATAATAAATAGACTTTTTGCTGATTCTAATGATTTTAGATCCTTTAAATAGCAACTCTAGAAGCTGTATTTCTCTCTGAATACAAAATGAATAAACAAAATGATAAAAGAATTGTGTTCCTATAACAGTCAGTACAAACTGTCTTAGATATGCATCATACAAAAGATAAAATAACTCCCATGCATTTTCCCCACACTGTACATGAATGCAATTATTGTTCACAAGATAAAACACAGGCTTTTTTAACCTTTTTAAAAAAAGTAACAGTGAATTACTTTCATCTATGAATGTTTCTTTACTGACTTTAATCCTGAATCCTATGAAGGAGGTATTTGGAACTTTGCCCAAAAATATAATAAATAATTCATATTTGTTATTCAAAGGTGAACTAATATTCTTTGGCACAATACTACAATAGTGAAAATATCCATGTTTCAAGACCTAGAAGAAGAAAAAAAAAATTAAGAAAAATCTAAAACACATTGAATAACAATTTACAGCCAGTTAAACATATGTTAATTTACAACAAAAGAAGAAACTTCAGTTTCTTCTCTGTAAAATAAAATATTTACTTTTAATTTCCTTAAGCCTTTTAACCAACTTCTAAGCTCTTTTAACACAAAAAAAATTAACCACCATTGGGGTAGGGCGAATATTATGAGGGAGGAAGCTATTGCTAAATAACATACACACATAAAATAATAATAATCCACAACTTGTTTACATGTATTTGACTCTAGAAGTCTAATAGTGTACAGATTTGTAAAACTTTTGCGAATCATATTGCTATTAATTCAAGCAAATATTGAGAAAGCATTAACATTAGCTAATAATATTTGATTAAAGAAGCAGAAGATACAAATAGGAAAACAAACAAAATTATTAGATTTGTTTAAAATATACATTATATTGTACAGAGAAGAGAAAGAAAATTAAAATTACTGCCTTGTTCATATTTTTTACAAAACAAAGTTATGATATATAATAATTTACTGTTAAGAATAAAGAATATTACAGAAATGAATATTACCAATCTAATCGATTAAAGTAATACATAAGGTATATCACATTTTCTTTAATCTCTGTCATCAAATTCAAGACTTAAAAACATAAAGAAATATTTTTATCTTAATTAGGAAGGAACATTAAGATAAAAATATTTGAACTAAACATTTTTATGTATAATAGATATTTAATGTAAAAGGTATTCAAATAAAGTACATTACAATGTAGATCAGGACAACAAAATGGATAACACAGTTATAAGGATGGAATAATGAATACAGTTATAAAGTTATTACAAGAAAAAAATGGAATTTTGATTCAGCTATTTCATATTACTAGATAAAGTAATTTTATATAATTTTAGTCAATGTACCTGACCAAAAAAAATTATATGAAAGGTTTGAAAAATAAGAAATTATTGACCCAGATGATAAAACTACAAATAATAGCATACACTTGGAAATTTGTTAAATTGTTTAAAAGATTTTCAACTAACTTTGCTGAAAAGGAAAAAAACAGCTGCGGAAAAGCAAAAATTCTACAAGCTATTTCCTAATAGCTCCAGACATTAAGAGAGTTGCTAGACATTAATTAGTTAAGTATAAGGGCAATAACTGAAATAAAATAACTACATACATAAATGATAGAAAATTAAATCAGATTAATGATAATGAAAACTAATCACTGAGCAAATTAACATTATCAACTCTATTTTCCATTATATTCAAACTAAAAAAAAAATTTTTTAAACAGTGGGAGCGAGGCTTTTTTAACCTCCTGATGAAAATTTTAATTTGTGCATTAGTCCTTAAAGAAAAAAAAAAATGAAAAGAATCTAAAAGTTTTTAAACAATTCATATTGTATTAGAAAAACTTCATATGTTTGTACAGCTAAATAATAGGCCATATTGAAGGCAAAAGCTAAGATAAAATTCAATTCTAATAACACAGGCCTGCGATGAAAAAAATACAAGGGATGTGACATCTAAACTTAATGTATTTTTTAGTACTGATTTTGAAAAGAATCATTAAAATTGTCTATCACGTCACATTTTTTTTGAAAAATTGAATTTTATGTAATATTTCTCACGTATTTTGCTTTCATACTTTCCTTCATGTTTTGACATTTTACCGTGATGAAACCTTCAAAATTACCCTGCTGTGGTAAACTACAATAGCAGAGTTAGTATTTTAGGGCTTTTAAAGCTTCAATGTTGATCCAGATCACCAATTAGACAGATTCCTGGAAGCGCGCGATCCTGGGAAGAGCCTAGGAACACGCAATGTCCCTCTTCATCATCCCTCCCTCCCGTCGCAATCGCTGTTAACCTATAGCGACGCTCGAATCCTTATCAGTGACCTTATGAAAGCACCAGTACTTAGTCTGTAAAAGAGGCAACTCATTTATTAGGTTCCAGATTGAAAGAAAAAAACTTATTGGCCAGATGAACCACTTTTTATTGGTACAGGAATCGTGAAAAGGAATTTATTCAGTATTTTGACAAAGACGAGAACCTCATTTATCGCTCAGATGTTCCTGGATTGATAAGAAAATTTAAGATTCCCTACAATAAAGATGAATGGAGGCTTTTTATAGATTCGTGAAAAAGGAACCTTAAAGCTGTCCTACTTCATCAAGGAAACCAATGGGCGTCTGTGCCAGTTGAATACTCGATGCATTTACAAGAAAGGTATGAAAACCTAGCTCTCGTTCGCAACAAAATAAAATATGAAAACCATGGCTAGATCATTTGCAGCAATTTAAAAATCATTACCATGCTTCTCGATCAACAAAACAGGTATACAAAATTTCCGTGTTTTATTTGTGAGTGAGACAGCCATGACAAAACACAATATTGGGTCAGAAAAGATTGGCTCAAAAGGCAGAATCTTGCGCCAGGCACCAAAAATGTAATTCGAGAAAGCTTAGTTGATCAAAAAAAATATTACTACCCCCCTACACATAAAATTAGGTGTTATGAAGCAGTTTATTAAGGCTCTTCCAAAAGATGGTGAGTGCTTAAAATATATGTTTAAAAAGTTTCCTGGATTTTCTGAAACCAAATTGAAAGAGGAAGTCTTCGTAGGACCAGACATCTGAAAACTTATTAGGAATAACAAATTTGAGACAACTATGACATTAAAGAAAAGAGAAGCTTGGGTTGCCTTCAAAGATGTTGTGGAAAAATTTCTGGACAATCACAAAGATCCTAAATTTAAAAGAATTGTTGGCAACGTGCTAGACAAATTTCAAGTGTTGGGCGGCTCCATGTGTGTAAAATTGCATTTCCTCCAATCGCACTTGGACTTTTTTTCCAAAAATTTAGGATCCGTCAGCGAAGAATAGGGAGAAGGTTCCACCAAGACATGAAGGATATGGAGAGAAAATATCAAGGTAGGTGGAATAAGAATATGCTTGCCGACTATTGTTAGATGTTAGCAAGAGATGAAGATAAGATTGAACATAAAAGAAGAATGTCAAAAAGAAATTTTAACGGAAAAAATGTAACTAAATTTAAATGTCTTTGTTTCATATTGAGTTTCAAATATATTTCAAACTTACATTTATTATATATAAACCTTAATAAAACGTAAAAACAGGTAGTTGGGGTTTTTCTAGGACTGTTTTTCTTATAAAATTAATGTAAAAAATTTAATTACGAGGGAACTTTTTGTCTTGCCCTGATGTAGCTCATGTGTTCTGGTTGCAATGGCTTTCATTCTTTATATACAAAATGTATACATTTTTAATTTTAATTGTTTAAAAATTAATATGCCTAATCATAAACAGATTACATAAACTCACATGAATAGATAAAACCCACTGTTGCCAGTCAGTACAAGCTAACAGTTCGAGAGCATTTTTTCCATACAGGATATTACCAGTAATATGTACATCAATTTTACAAAAAATCCTGACGTGATGGAAAAAAATGGAGGTCATTTTCGAAATCAGCATACCAAATAACTTAAAAATAAGAAAAAACTTCTCTTGTATTTTTCAAAAATTTCAATTTCGCAGGCCTGTGTAATTTAATGTCTTTGATCATTCCCAAGATAAAACCCATTTTGAAATACAAAGTAATTCATAAATATATGACTGGTTTGATTACCTTAAAAAAAATTTTTTTTTGCACTGATTTATTATATGCTTTGTATTGCCTATCTAGCAATTATGAGGCATAATGAACAAAACATATAAACATTTATACTGCTCTTAAATAACGGGAAGATATTTATTATAAGTAGTACATCTTACATACTATGATAAATAAAGCCAAAACATTACTTTTGAATTTATAACAGGAAAAAATATGGGATTTAGCTTGTTTTACATCAACAAATAATAACAAACATAAACACAAAATACTAATACATACTTGTGCATCATACTGCTTAATAAGCTGTGAAAACTCTCCTGTAATAAAACAAAAAGCTTTAAATAAAGTAAAATAATAAATTACATTATTCATAAAAAGATTTCTTGGTCATATATTTTATCAATAGGTACTTGAAAATAAGAGTGTTCATAATATAATATTATGCTCATGATATATTCAAAAATAAATTTTGTAATTTTTATGACATTTTTTAAAGCTATGTGATACAACTAGCATTAACACTTCAAGATTAAAAAATCATATTTTTGACATTTTACACTAATTTCAGTTATTTCATACTTGTTTAAAATAATGATTTATATATAACAAGACATAATTTTGTCTGTTATTGATTCCTACATAAAATTTCCATTTGAACTGAATAAGACTTCAACAAAACCCAAACACAAAAAGAAAATAGCTTAATGGAAAAATTATAGTTACTGAAATGTAAAAAAATAATTAAAACTGAGAAAAATACTTTTTCAAAATAAATTAAAATTATAACGCAACGACATCCAATATATATCTATATAATCTAAATTTCCCTCTTAACCCTTTGACATGCCTGGTTAAATTTTAATAATCCCTTATTGATGAAATTTTGGTAAATTTAGTAGATAATTATATAATTTTATCTTTAACTGTTACTCACTGTTTTGATATAAAAGTAATCTGTAATTACAATGTGATTGAGAAATTGTACAAAATTATTTTTCTGATATAATAAAAGACATCAAAAGACTTTTTTCCTAATGTCTGCATGGATAAATACTTATTAATTTCATGCAAATTGTTATGAACTTATGAATTAAATACTATCTCTGTAACTGAAAAAGTTTGAAAAGACTGAAAAGCAATTGAGTGAAATACTGACAAAATTCATTACATCTGACTTCTAAGTTTGGAGATTTACTGTAAAAGTTTAAATCAGCAGGACAAACCATAGGAAAGTGGTGGAAATAAAAATTTCTACTCATTATAGATGGGGTTTTCTTTTTTAAAGTAATAGCATACAGCTATATCACCCTAATATCCCCTGGGATTATTGGTAATGTAAGTTAACGATTGAGTGAGTACTAGCTCAATTGCCTCTGAAATCTCATAGGTGAAGGATAGGTGACTTTGTAAATATTTTTTGTGTCTTGTACAAGTCACAATGCAGCCCTCACTTGAACAAAGATATATAAAAAATATTTTGTGCTAAAACTCAGAAACTTTTCAGGTGATTCAACAGGCTTTCAAGGAGGAACGTTTATCACAAATGTGAGTCGTCTATAGATGTAACAAGATATTTTTAGAAGGCTGTAAAGATGTCAATAACAAAGCCCATGTTGGATGCCTTCTTACAGTATAAAAGAACATTTGCAAACACTGTTCAGTAAATGTTTGTTTAGAGGCTAACATGTTAAATATTCCAAATTTTCAGTTTGGAATTTTTGCTAGTAATGATGAAATAAGGACACTATTTTGATGAATTTTAAAATATTATTCATATAATTATATAAATAAATGGTTTATTTAAGGCTTTTAAACTTGATGATATTACATTCCAGACAAAACATGTATGTCAGATTGGTTTTACAAGGTTCAGTTTTAGATCAATGAAAATTTAGACAAACTTTAATAATTAATACATAAATGAATAAATGAAACTGCTTTTAAAATATATCAGACTTGAGAATGAGTACTACCAACATACTTTTTTTCTTTAGAATTGAATAGTATTTAACTGGATGTCGAGGAGGATTATTGAATACTTCCCATTCATCTGGATTTCTGTTATGTAACATATCACTCTCAACACAAAGGGCTACTATGAGATAGCAGGCCTAGAATGAAACAATTACATAAAAATAAGAAGGGTAATATCAAACATTTTGTTAAAAAAAATTAACTCCCTAATTTTTTAATCATAAAAAAGCAATACTCTTTTGTGTCTTTTTAACTAAAAAAGCATGCTGTAAAACCATACAAAGTATCATAAATCAAACTGATAAAATAAAGCTAGTGATAAGAATTTTTTTAAATAGTATGAAGTGACAATACATTAATATCTTTTAACATAACACATTATAAAAATACAAGCTTTTATAATACAGAGCAAAATTATTTCTTGAAATGAATGTGACCAAATCATTCTTCCTTTTTAATAAAAATCACTCATTAAAATCAAAAATTTACAAATGCTTACAAGAATTAACAGTCATGACTTATTTCAAAGATGCTAAAAGAATTTGCAATATACTTACATCTTATAGAAATAAAAGTTAATATATGAATCTATTTTTAAAAATAATGTAACTTAAAACATTAGAGCATGCCTTTCCCTTACTCTATAAAGTAAGAGAAATTTGTTTATGCATATATGAATATGTGAGTACTTTGATATATAATTCTACAGAAATTTTATTTGTTTAAAGGAGAAAGTGGAACTTCTTAATACTTCTATAATTTAATGCAAAATTTTTCTCATTTAGTATTTAAGTGAACAAGGAAATAATCCAATTGCTATATTGTTATATTTTTGCTATCAATCCTACATATTGTCAAACATAACTTATTTTAACTAATAAAATGAGAGAGAATATATAATTTTAAAAAATATTAATGCATCGATACTCAACAGCAATGCTAATGACAATTTTAAAAATATTACAGCTTATTTTATATACTGATTTTGTGTTACATAAAACAAAAAAAGCCTATTATCATGCTTTATGACTGATAAAAAAAAATTATAATCCTGTGAAATATAACTTGGATTGACATTTTTCAAAAAAAATTTCAACTTTCTTATATGTTACTGAAGTTTTCTATTATTATGTTAATAATATTAGTTATTTTCATACAGTATAGAAAATGATTTTAAAATCAAACTATGCCATGATTGCAATTTCTGAATGAATGATACTGTGCATTATTAAATATTGTAACTGCTACCATTCATACAGAAATTCTAATTTGTACGAATATATTACGCAACTAAACTGTATATGGTGAAAATTAAAATAATTTCAAGATAGTTAAATGGTAAATTATCAAAGATTTTACAAGATAATTAAATTTAAAGAACTAAATTTTCATTATATACAAGCCTTAACTGTTTACCTACCAATTTCCTAAAATAAGAACATATTTGATAAATGATTTCTATAAGAAATAATATTTAAAACACCAAGTTTTTATTACTGCACATTAAGGATACTTTGAAGTATTGTTCTATTTTTGAACTATTCTTATAAGATTTTTTAAATGGCCCTTTTTTTTTAGATCATTGATTTTTAGCAAATTTTACCAAAAATTGACATTTTCAGAAAATGTGACAACACTTAACATACACATAAGATTTCAAATGTATGATCGTGCAATGCAAGTAATATTTATGTTGATATTATAAATATATCTGCATATCTAAAATGTCATGTTTCAATTTCAAAACACTAATACTTCAGAGAGAAATTTCCAGAAAATGGATAGATTCACTCCCAAGGGATAGTTTGGTTTAGAGAGCTATGGTCTTATGTTTAGCTCTTAAGGATTAATGAGACTGGAACCTACTATTTAAAGTATTCTGAATGGCTACAAACATCCCTGCAAGTAGCAGGATTTAAACCCATGAACTCTGGTAACAAAAAACAGTATTATAACCAAATTATGCACGACAGCAAGTTGGTCAAGACCACAGTGAGACATTGCACCAGATAGTATTACTGCTCCCCCATCACGCTTAGCAGTAGAAAGAAGACAGTCAACATCATAGGCTTGTGTTGCTGTTCTTCAAATTGAAATATATCTGCTATTAGTCTGGATAGTGTAAATGATGATTTATCTGACCAGATGACACTCTCTCAATGCTGTTGAGTCTAATTATTATGGTCATGATACTTATTTATGTCATTGCAAGATATTGTATGATGTCAGCAATAATTTTCGGAATAACTGCTCTACCATGTATGTTTACTGCATGCAATTCATGGCAAATTTTGGTTGATTTACCTTCTTGCAAATATGTTCAACTCAAATGTAATCTGGTATGCTGTTGTCCTGTGTTTTCTGACTGCAATTAATTTCAAAATTCATCTGTCTCTATAAGTCACCTTTGAATTTTAGCAAGTTATATTTGGCAGATGATCTCATGGCAATCTCACAATGAAATTTGGCATACTCAAGTTAACATATCATCATATGAAATATGACAATGATGTCTTTCTGTGTTTGTGATAGACTGTCATTATAGTCAACTCAGTACTTCCCCTCCCCCAACACCAATGAGGGTGTCTGTTTTCATTACTGTGGCTCCAGCAAGAGGGGCTCCAACAATCATGTCTCTTTTGAAATCTCAGTTAAGCCATAATAAAGTTTTAACACCCTATTATACTTTTATATCTGCACACAATCACTAGTATGAGTATGCAATATTCTCATCTGCTAGGTGGCACTTTTCTATACAACAGAGAAAGAATATAGTACAAGTACCCTTGACGGATGTTTTTTCCCCAAAAATTTATTCATACCATTTT
Source organism: Pardosa pseudoannulata (assembly GCA_032207245.1). Classification (NCBI taxonomy): domain Eukaryota; kingdom Metazoa; phylum Arthropoda; class Arachnida; order Araneae; family Lycosidae; genus Pardosa; species Pardosa pseudoannulata. The sequence goes on from CM063502.1 coordinate 106,542,668, forward strand.
GTCCAACCCCTGTATATATACAGGGTATCCGCCAAAATAAAATTTTTCAAATCTATGACTTTCCCTGACTTTAGCAGATCATTTTCCATGACTTTAAAAATATTTTGTTAAAGTATGTATGAATAAAAATTCTGATGTACATACAAATAAAATGTATGCTTTTAGAGAAATAACAAGAATTTATGATAAAAAATACTTTATAAATGTTTATAAACTCATATATATATATATATATATATATATATATATATACACAAATTGTACCTACATACCTAAGTTTAATCATATAGCAATTTTCCGAATGCAATCAAAAAATTTCCAATTTGAATTCAGGGTAGTTATGTATTATCGAGGTGACCATGAATAATAGCCAAACACGATAACCCTATAATGTCTATATATAATAGTCCTAAACATAAGATTATATTTTGTACAAAAATCTTAATAAATAGTATTATTAATAAAAATTTAATCTATAATTTAACAAAAAACCAGAATAATATACTTATACATTTACCCACCTATTAAGCTTGCTTGTTTTGAGTTTCCTTGGCAATATGGTCAATGGGATAATGCATAAGTACCAAACTCAGTAACTTCTGCCAAATGACAAGTAAAAATAGAATTAAATATTTCAATGCAATGATTTTGCTGAAATATTTAGTGCCTCACAATCAATAATAATTATTAACATTTCTGTATAAATCTCAAAATTTAATGCCTCAAATTAAAAATCTCTTCTTTACTGAAACTCCTAGTAACTCTTTACCGTAAAGATTTCCTCTTTTCCTCCAATGTAAGAATTTTCAAACGGTTGTGAACATCCATGCCAGCAGTGGGTTTCAAATCCACAAACTTCCATGCTGAAGAGCAGCGTCCTACCCATTTAGCCATCGATCGGCCAAATGGGGTTTGGTGTTGCTCCTCGGGCGGCCTGATATCTGTTATAGCATTATTATCACATAATCACGGTTACTGCTGCTTTGCCATTCTAAAATCAGTTCTTCCATGCTTAACAAATTTCTCCCTTAATATTTTAAGTGAGCTAGATACGCTACGATAACATTTAATTGGAAACTAAAAGAAAAAAAAATTAAATTAATTATAATAAAATTTGTATTAATTCTAAAATTTATTAGTACCCCCACCCAAAGTGCCCTGCTTTTCTGTTTCCATATTTAAAATTCAAATATAATTTCTTTCTGAAAAGTATATGTAAATAATAGCTTTCCGTATGCGGGTTTGCCCAGGTATACACTTAATAACGTTTACTTGTATATTACGTAAACTTGTATTTTATACCAGGCAATCCCCCTCTTAACCCATGTTGATGTTTGCATTGATTTGTGTTCCTTATATTTTAAGCAAGAATCTGATGCATATCTGCAACGGTATCTAATAACTAAATCTAGCGTTTAAAAATTAAAGTAAAACGTTCCGATCTCCAATACTCCATACGCGACGCTGGTCTCTCAATATCAACCAGAGATCCTCGCGTGGAGACGACGCCGGCCTGATAAGAGTGAAATCGCTGCATCGCGTATACGAAACGGGTTAATGTTTCTGGTGCTTTCTAAACAGTGTATCTTCAAGCATAACAAAAGATAAAAACATACATACACATATTACATATTAATATTGTTTGAGAAAAAAAATTACCCCCCCCCAAAAAAACCCCGGATTTTATATTCCCCAAAAATATTGTTTTTTAATGAAACTTGCCTAAACTGAGATTTTAATAGAAAAACCAGGGTTTTTTTTTTATAACTCTTATCAGATTTTTGGTAACGAATGTGGAGGGGGGTTATAGAAGACCGAATATACGGGTGAGAGAGAAGCCTATCTTGGTCTTGCCTCATTAACACACAAGAAAAAAAAAACAGATGACTGATCGAATAGTACTGCTGAGATAGAAATATTTGACCCTTCCGGTGCAGTGTACTCTGCCCTAATGTATGTTTTTCTATGCTCGTATCTTCAACGGTTTCGCTTATCACAACGAAATTACACACGATCACCAGCTCGGTCAAGGAAGATAACATCCCCTTCTTACTCCTTTGTCACATCACAGGCCGATGCATACTTTTTTTTCTTCTCAACCATCAGCTAATCACACGTAACGACACACTACCCATCGGAACACTAACACCCCCTGGTCAGCAACTGTCTCACCACGCAGTTAAGGCGCCGTAATATATGTCACGTGTCTCAGTGTACGAAAAAATAGATGAATGGGAGTCCAGCGCTATGGACAAAAAGGGAAAAGTATACAGCCATTTCCGTTCAGAAAGGAAATTCGCTGGCAGAGGCATTTCTTGATTTTTCTTAATTGATAGCTCAGCGGATCCATGACTTTCCATGACTTTTACTTATTTTACTTAGAAAATCATGACTTTCCATGACAAAATTAATCCATTTTCTAAATCCATGATTTTCCATGACTTTTGTTAGAAGTTGCAGCTGAATCGGCACCTTCCGTAACTTTCGGTGAATCCCGGCAATTTGTCTATTAGTTCGTTTATTTATTTAAGTCAAATGAGGCAGGAGATTTGACAGCCACCTTAATCGCCAGTTAGATTGTTTTTGTTAAGGAAGCTGACTCTCGTAGTTATTTTGTTCGTGACGTCTGCACAGCAGACACTAATGTGGCTTCAACTCTCACTCGGCGGCTACGATCTGTGTAATTTTGTGATTGGCTGAGTGGGGGGAGGAAGCCGCATGATTATGCTAATTAGCATGATATACCTGCTACTGGATATATAAGGCTGACAAGCAGGAGGCAAGGTATCCCTTTTTTGGTCAGCTGTGAGGGTAGCAGTATCAGATTAGAAAATCCCTTTTGTTTGACTTTGTATTTTTTTTTTTAAATGGTATTAGGGTTAAATGTTTTTCTGTAATAGGTGATTGTTAAATTTAGTATGTTTATTTTAACTTTTTTTGAAAAACTTTTAGAACTTAAATAAAAATGTTTAGTTCAAATACTCGATTTTTTATTTCTTGTCATTCTGCACAAGTCATGCTAGCTTCCACTTTAAATATCTTTTGTATCAGAGATGTCCAGCACTATTAGGTAGCTGGTCATCAACTTTCCCTGACTTTCCAAGTGCGCGGAAACTGTGTATATAACCCAAAGCATTATATTATTTAGCAGGATTGGTACATTGGGCCTAACCTGGGTTTTTCTGAGCAGGCCCACCAACTATAACCCACTATGTTTAGGGTAAAATTGAATTTTTGTACAAGATTTGTGAATACTTCACAATTTCTGAAATTATAAGAATTTAAATAATTTTTAGAATTCTATCACTCTTTCTAAAATGTCTCATTTTTGTGTTATTGATTATAATTTGACTTTGTAAGTATTTCCATCTATTTTAAAACTTGATTTAGACAATTCTGCTGCTAATATATCTTTATATATAAATGCTTTTTTATAAAAATATAAAGAGGCATAACCTAAAATATGTGTACAAATTAAATCATAACTCATAAAATAATTCAAAGTTCATGAAGTTACAGAAATTTACAATAAATATATTGTATACTATTATACTTATATACAGTAATTCATTATGATTTGAATAAAGAACTCCTATAGATTAGACTCATTTTGGTTCAGCACTGGTGTTCACAAAATGGGCCAGCTGTTTTACCTGGTATAGACAGCTCCTATAATGAGAAATCATACCATTTCAATGCCACTGTATTCCTGATTTTGACCTCATTACATTACCTTAAAGTCCATTTTCTCCTTATTCTTCGATAGAATATTAATCTAACTGATGTAAAAAATATTGGATGAATGTGCCTGTTTTATTTATGTGCACTAATATTAACAAGCTTTTCAGTAGTGCCGAGGCTATACTCTTAGCTTCAGGACATAAAACTGTTTATGCAAATTAAGCTACCATTATTTGAAAATTTTTGAAAATGTAGGTAACATATTTTTTTATGTGTGAAATACGAAAAATGCAAGAAACTAGAACAATATTAAATAAGTATTATCAAATCCTCAACTCTACCTGAGTAGGAATTTCGGTTCTTTGCCCAGTCGGTTTTAAGCCCAGATAAATTGAGAAGGGTTGAGCAAAGAGATAGTCCCCATTCCTCATAAAAGCCCAGTCAACTAAAGAAACTGAAAGTCTACAGAATCCAAGCACACCAGCCAATCTAATAGGGTCAAAGCTAGTGCCTTGTATTACTGAAGATGATGCATTTATGCAGGAACAGAGGAAAAGCCCTAGGGATCCTTTGTTGCAGAACATGACACTGGTAACACCCAAGCAAAAACTGAAAATTGGAAAGTTCCATACTAGAACGATGTACCAGTGTAGAAAAACACCGGAAGTCCAAATGGAAATGGAGATATATATGTTGGACATTCTGGGAGTGTCTGAACTTAGAAGGACTGTATTTGGTAGATTGAAAACTTGGAACAAACTATTCTGTACACTGGAAAGCAAGCATGAGAGAGGGGTCAGAATTATATTGACTAAAGATTCTGAAAGAAGTCTTATTGACTGGGAACCAATAAGTGAAAGAATGATAAGAGGATGATTTTATTCTCAATTTGTGAAACTAACAGTTATTCAAGTATATGCCCCTACAAATGATAAAGAAATAGACGAAAAGGAAAGTTTCTATGAGCAATTGCAAAGCATTCTAGAAAAAATACTAAAATATCACATAATGCTATTAATGGGATATTTAAATGCTAAAGTTGAGAAAAGATGTTCTAAAGCAGAAAAAGCAGTTTGCAGAATGAAGTGAAAATGGAGAACTATTCATAAACTTTTGTGACTTGAGTAACATAATGATCCGTGGAAGTTTATTCAAACACAAAATGATTCATAAGACCACAGGGCATCTCCAGATGGAAATCATAAAAACCAAATTGACCATAAAGCCATAAATCACAAATTCATAAGATCGTTAGAATGCGAGGTTTGGTTTGGTTTGGGAGTGCTACAGTTTACTTTTTGCAACACGAGGGCTAATGAGACCGGGACCTACTGCTTAAAGCCAATTCCGAACGGCTACGAACATAAATGCCATAGTGGGACTTGAACCCACGAACTCCGGTTCCGAAGGCCAGCACCCTAACCATTCGGCCATGGTTCGACAGAAGGCATTAGAGATATGATAGAAGCAGATATAGGGAGTGATAACTTGTAGTATCAATAAATAAACTGAAATTACAGAAAAACAGGAGACAGGGTATCTGCCAAAATAAAATTTTTCAAATCCATGACTTTCAATGATTTAGCAGATCATTTTCCATGACTTTAAAAAGCTTTCGTTAAAGTATATATGAATAAAACTTCTGATGTACATACAAATAAAATATATGCTTTTAGAGAAATTACAGGAATTTTATCATTAAAAAACTATAAACTTACTTTATAAGTGTTAATAAACTCACATAAAGATAAATTGCCGTATCTACATACCTAAGTGTAATCATATAGTAATTTTTCAATCCTAATGTTTCCAATTTGAATTCAGGGTACTTTGGTATTATCCAGGTGACCATGAATAACAGCCAAATATAACCCAATAATGTTTATATACAATATCCCTAGAGATAAACTTATATTTTGTGCAAAAATCTTAACTAAATTTTATTAAAAAATAATTATATTAATAAAATTTTAATCTACAATTTAAGAAAAAACCAGAATAATATACATTTACCCACCCATTAAGCTTTCTTGCTTTGAGTTTCCTTGGTGAACAAATTTTACTTGGCAATATGGTCAATAGTAATACATAAATACCAAACTCAGTAACTTCAGCCAAATGACAAGTAAAAATAGAATTAAACAATTCAATGCATTTTTTATTAATAGGTAATTTAGCGGATCCATGATTTTCTATGACTTTTACTCATTTTACTTGAAAAATCATGACTTTCCATGACAAAATTAATCCATTTTCTAAATCCATGATTTTCCCTGACTTTCCAGGTGAGCGGAAACCATGAGGAGAGAAAAATCTAATATAAGAATACGTTTTGATACTGTAATATTGAAAGACAACACAAAAAAAAATTTCATTCTTGTACTGAAGAATAGATTTAAGCATGTACAAGATGAGGAAAACTTAGATAATAATGGAATTGGTTCTAAAACTGGATCTAAAGTTAAAAACCAATGGAAGGTTTTCAGGGATATGTACAAAGAGGCTGCAAAGGACCCTAGGAAGGAGGAAAGCAAAACCTAACAAAGAATAACAGGAAAGACACTTGCAAAGATTGAAAAGATAAGAAAAATGAGAGATATTATAAACAGCACAAAATCAATGTGACTGCAAGACATCTACAGATGTCAGCACTCAGATTTTAATAAACTAGTGAAGAAAGCTGCAAGGAAAGATAAGAGGATATTTTATAAAGAAATAGCCCAAAAGGCACTAAGTGTAGCTAAGAAAGGGGAAGTTAGTAAACTGTAAGGGCAGGCATATTAAAGGTACAAATAGACCACCAACTAATGCAATTAAGGACAAAAATAACAAAATCTGGACTAAAGAGAATGATGTTAAGAACTGTTGGAAAGTACATTTTTAACAAACTTTAAATGTTGATTATTATCTAGGTGCTCAGCAGTTGTTCCCTGACATCACATCAAATGAGACGTATGCAGACATGCCAACATTCAAACACTTGTGTCAGGAGCAACAGCGTTTGAAATTTTAACATGCTAATTACAGATTACACATAAGTACATATCTTATTGGTTTATAAATTAAAATAAAATTTAAAATATTTAAACAGTAGTAAATTGTAAAAGGACATTGACCCTGATTAAAATATTTACATTTTTTACATCTGAAATTCTACAGTTTATCTACTCAAATTTGATCTAAATACAGTTTGGTTTTACCGCACAGTACTGAAAACTCTTTAATATACAGCATTACTATGTGGAAAGAGTAATATTCAGCAGTATTTTTTGCAAAACTTTATATTTAATTGCTGAATTGTAATCTTTTAGCTGTTCAAAAGTTTTGATTTTTCCGGAGCAATCTCAGAAGTTTCCGGAGTTATCAATTTTTCTCATTTTCCCGGAGCAACTCCGGAGTAGTTGGTATGTCTGCGTATGAGCTGAATATTTCCACAGAAAAAATTTCCCTGTTGAAATTAAAAAGGATTCTGAGAAAAACTTAAGAAGTCTATTGGAAGTGGTTACATAGCACTAGAAATGGTTAAAATGGGCATGGAGTTTACTGCAAATGCCCTGAAGAGGCTGTTTGATGTAATATGAATGAAAGAGAGAGTGCCAAATGAGTGGAAGGAGGTAATAATCATCAAAATTCATAGGAAGAGAAACGTTACTAATAATAATAATTAGAAAAATATAAGCCTACTTTCAATACCTGGAAAAGTCTTTTTGCGAGTATTTTTGAATTGCATGAATGATGAAATTAATGAATACATCTGAGAACAACCCAATTTTCACAAATGGAGCAGCCCTATTCAGCAACTTTTTCCAGTAAAAAACATCATTGAGCAGAGTCTTGAATTTAATGCTTCCATCTATTTCAATTTCATAGACTTCAGTAATCTTGGTTCTGTGCTCGATTGTAATGGAGGAGTGGAAAAAGATATTAAAAACAGAATCATCAGGGCAAGAACAGCTTCTAAAAGCCTTGAAAAATGTTGGAAATCCTCAAACATCCAAAACCAAACAAAAATATATAATAACAAAACAACAGTTAGAGCAAACTTTGTTACATGGTTCAGAAACCTGGTGCTTAAGAAAATCTGACATTCAGAAACTAGAAGTCTTTCAAAATAGTTGTATTCAAAAAATCTTTAAAATCTTTGGGCCAATTAAAATAAGAAATGAATTATTTGGGGGAAAAGGAAACATTAAAATAATAGAAAATGAAATTAACAAAAGGAGATGGCAATGGACTGGCTATGTGCTGAGAACATCAGTAAGAAACATCATTGAGCAGAAGCTTGAATTTAATGCTTCCAAATTAACACACGCCTCATTGTCCTGAGCTCCTGATAGTAGGAGAAAGAGGGTATAGCTGAAAATGACTTAGCAAAAACAGATGCTGGAGGATTTTAAAAGAATAGGAATTAAGGGATTGAAGAAGGCCAGATTCTGGGCAAAGGATCAGGATACATGGAGGGGTGGGCTCGATGCCTTTTGTGCCATGAGACATGAAGAGCCTAAGTAATTAAAGTAATTAACAAATCCTCAGAAAAACTCAGGTAGGCTGTTTTAAACCAAAAACATGGGTTTTGCCAAATCTGTCATTCAGATTTCTATAACAAATTTTATTCGAAAAACAACTTAAATACTATGACACAAAATTAAAAGATATATTACTTCAGATAAGGCATACCTTAACACTAATGTCAAAGCCAGTAAACACAAGCTGATTTTAACTTCATAAGCTTTTGATTTCACACTATTCTTTCCATATTTACATACCTATCAAATAAAAGAGCAAAATTAAAAATAAAATAAAATAATTTGATAAAACTGCATAACATACTATTTAAATTCATTCATTAAGAGTTTGCTGTTAAACAATTTATACTCTGTTCATTAAAATCTTATTCCTTTCTTGAACATCAATTATATCAATGAAAAATTTGAGAGAAAACTGAAATTATGATATACAACTGAGATAGATATTATAAATAACATATAAATCAATCTGTTTGAGAATATTTACGGATCATAAAACAATCTAGACTATTTTCAAGTTTGGATCAATAGAAACTTAAATATCATATGATATTTAGATATATCTAATAAATAAGTCTTAGCATCAAATATCTTTGATTTCAATACATGAAGTTATTTGAAAACTATTTCACTTAATACTAGAAAAAAATCAATTATAAACTGATATCATTTATCAAAACCCTTCAAATGATTATTCTATTTTGTATCCAAATATACCTTTGTTAGAAGTGAATGAAGAAATTAAAAAGATTTTTTCCATTTATAAATACCAAAATTAAAAGGTATTGCAAAACAGGGAGAGTTGTGTGCATTTTAGTTTTAAAAGGATACAATATTTATGTATTCTCTTAGCAGCAACATATATTCTTTAAACTCATATTTTGTGCAAAAATCTTAACTAATTTTTATTGAAAAATATTATATTAATAAAATTTTAATCTACAATTTAAGAAAAAACCAGAATAATATACATTTACCACCCATTAAGCTTTCTTGCTTTGAGTTTCCTTCGTGAACAAAATTTACTTGGCAATATGGTCAATGGGATAATACATAAATACCAAACTCAGTAACTTCAGCCAAATGACAAGTAAAAATAGAATTAAACAATTCAATGCATTTTTTCAATCGATAGTTTAGCAGATCCATGACTTTTACTCATTTTATTTGAAAAATCAAGACTTTCCATGACAAAATTAATCCACTGTCTAAATCCATGATTTTCCATGACTTTCAAGGTGCACGGAAACCATGGATATATTAGTAACTCAAATAATAATAGGTTGACTACTGAAAATATCAGGTAAAAATCAAAACATTGAATATTTTTGTTATTTTCAAAAAATATATTCACGAACTCTGATCCCAAACATACACATGTAACATTTTATGTCTGCTTTGCTTAATACAAGTATATTGGGTATTCCATTTTGACAGTTCAAACACATTTCTCTGGTTCAAACAATGCATAAACATTATAGGGAAGAAAAATAAACAGGGTATAGATTAAACACATTATAATCATATTTATACAGACATTAAACCTTTCTAAGTTAATATTATAATTTTATCACAAGGAAACATTCATAAATTTGGACAAACAATTATATTTACTACTACATTGAATAAGCTAATAGTACTTTTAAAAATAAGAAGTAGGGCATGATATGAATCAAAAAGGTAATTAAATTTTAAGTAAGTTGAAATTCCAGATTAAGTTTTTCAGTAAAACAGAACATATAAACAAAGGTTGTTATGTTTTCAAAATAACACAAAATCGAAACTTGGAAAAAAAACTTAAATTACAATAAAAAAATTAATGTTAGAAAGATGTTGCAATTTCTTTACACGTAGTACTATTATGAAATGTAAAAATAGAAATTTTTTGAACTCACTAAAATATGACCAAAATTAAATAGGGAGCTTCGTTATTTCTGCATTAATTAGTATTTTATGATTTACTTTGAATTATCATGTCGGTAACATGATACATATACTATAAAATAAACACATGTAATAAATATTAGTTGAAGCATTAATAGGAACTTCCTTTTAAAAAAAATGTTTTCTTACGAAAGCTGTTATATCACTGGCGTTCAAATATACGATAATTCCACATATAAGAGCTCACAGTGATCAAGTAATCACAACATTTAATCATAGTTACATGAATCAGAATCAACTAATTTCTGCATATGAAATAAATTAATGAGGCCTATCAAAACAGGAAGACTAGGATAAGCTGACCTAACAGGAAAAAAAAAACCACAGAAAAAAAATTACTTGCATAAAATGTAAAAAGCGAAGTAAGCATCAAACTTCATATCATTAAATGTAGACAACATTAAAGTCCACACTTGAATAATCCAAAAGGACTCAGCCCAACACGATCACTGTGGATTGTGTACACATCCTAGGTACCTACCACTACACGTACAAACAGAAAGGACATTAATAACCACGTAACAGAACGACGATACTCACCAACTATTAAAACAACCGCGTCAGAATTCCTATGACATCTGAAGGCCGCAGTAATTTTGATTTCAGATTCACGCTCCTATGTATCAACGCCCCTTCCTTTGATCCCGCCTTTTTCGACGATCGTGACCTATATGGAATTTGCGTTGCTGACGTCAACTAAACTTAAACTCCGCCCAGAGAGAATCTGAACTCTCTGATACATATATATATTCAATGACGTACAGAATAATTAAACTTAATACAAAATTCTGTATTGGTAGTAACTTTGCACTATATTGAGTATAAGTAGTTGTATTTTTTATAGTCATCCTGTTTGGAAGGCTTTATATTTATAATAAAAGAACCTATAATTGTTCCAAAGAAATTTCTGAAAGTTTTCTTCGATTTGTGAAACTACTGTTTTAAGTTTTTGTTGCAAGAGGGCTAATTATAGCTGCTACTTAAAGATGATTTTGGACAACTTGAAACATCCATGCTAATGCGGGACTCGAACCCGCAGACTCTGATAGAGAGGCAGAGCCCTACCGATTTGATCATTGTCTTGTTAATTTCTGATGGACCTTCATTTTTTAATTAAAAAGGGGGGACTTATAATCAATTTAAAAATAAATAATCTCCCCTAAAATGAAACAGTATGGCATGAGGCAAAAAAAAAATATATAATATACTCTAATTATCTAAAAGAAAATTAAAGTAGGGCGCAGTATTTTAGAGCAAGGGTATCCATGACTTTTGAAGATGTTTCACAGGGAATTCTTAGACTTCATGTGTTTTACTATTCTTTGTGAATGCATATAGTAGTACAAAATATAAATTCTTTCTTCTAAGATGGAGACTAAGTATGATTTAAAAAATCACAATGTTTTTAATACATAAATAGCTAGTAACTTTTCCTATTTTGTGACTTATCTGAGTACTCTTCGATAGGGTGATTCCAAATCCATCACTTCTGTTATTAAACTTTAACTACAATACATTCATTATTTTATTTTTAGAAGGCTTTAGACTTAAAAGTTGAGGTTATTTTCATCATTCTAACTAAGCTGCAGTTTTATTTTTCTTTTTTTACATTATTAACTTGGGCAAGAATAAAGTTTTGGAGTATGGGTTTATCTTACGTTCCCCAATAAGTCTCCAAAAATATTTTCTAGCTTCTCTAAGTTTTCTTTAAATATGGGGATAGAGTGTTGATTTGTTCCATAGTGTTATTTAGTCACCTTGTTAACATCCTGTATGTTGTCCATTTTAGTTCCTCCCAGCAAATGATTTTTTGGCGTTATTGATCAAATCACTTCACGGTTCAAAACTTTACACTGTTTCACCCGTTTACAAAGATAATTTAAATTTTATATGCTAGTAGTCTCTTTATTTTATAATATTAACAATATCTCCTGCCTTTAAGTGTTTCTTATTATTTTTATAACTACCTTTTTAGCACAACAGACAAAGTACATACTATTTTGATCTTAAAATTAATATTTAAGTGACTGTGGCAACTAATTGTTTAATATTCTACTTTTAGTGCATGTTGTGTATTAAAATAGAGGCTGTGTAAGGCTATACGCGTTTATTTGCATGCTGCAAAAAATTATATACACTGGAACAATAGAACGGAAATTACACACACTCCGGAATGCTCTGACAGCGCCATCTAGCTTATACATTACAATCTCCCACTCTTAATTTGACATATTAGAACTATAAGTTGAAATATATAGATCAAATTGTAATTAATTTTAATTGTAATTTAGTTTTAACAAATAATAATAATAATAATAAACAAAGAATAGTTATACATGTTAAGAGTTCTACGGGACGTAATCGGAGAGATAGCCCGGAGGTCGGCACATTCTTCGAGGTTTCCGGTTCTATGGCAGGACATAGTCCCCTCCGGTGCTCGGTGGGATTCGGTCATCGGCCAGGGGTGATTGAGTTGTCGGCTCTCGATGTCTCTCACGCACTTCAGTGAGTAAGGGCCGATCCCACCAAAGTCGTTTAACGCCTAACTACGATTAGCCACTATTAACCCTGGTGCCAACCAATGGGTAAACGCAATTCTCCGTTTAAACCGAGATTAATCGCAGATAGCGTTAAACGACTTTGGTGGGATCGACCCTAAATCGTTACCCCAATCTGAATCTCTTGGTATTATTTCCTTCTCCGTAAAAAATGTTACGTTTGGTTTGGACTTTTTGGGAACTTTCTTAGTTGATTTATATGCCTCTTTTGGTCATATCCTTTATCCAACTCAATTATGTAATGAAGCCTGCCGATTTCCTTTTTGACGGTACCAAAGTCCCATGACAATTTGTTATGTACATGAGATCGAGATTGTACGCGGTCTCCCACACTTAAGTTTCGACTACGTAAAAGTTGTGGATAACATGCGGTGGAATTTGGCTTCTTTATAAATAGTGGGTGTAATAAGACTAGTTCCGTTCTAATTACACGTCCTAAATTTAATTCTGCCGGTGTTCTGCCAGATTGTAATGGTGTAGCTCTGAATCAAAATAATATATCTCGAATTTTGTCAGGTATTGAAGAATGTTCACCATATATGGATTTTAATTTTGTTTTGATAGATTACACATTTCTTTCGACATTTGATGCTGGGTGCCCTGGTGTAATGAACTTTTGAAGGATACCGTTTCCCACACAAAATTATTTGAACTCAGTACTTTTAAATCTAGAGACATTATCAGAAACTAGTACTTGCGGCGGACCATGAATGCTGAAAATATCTCTGAGCATAGACATCGTTCACTCGCTGGTAGGAGGATTTCGTTGTATGCGAATTTCTGGACATTTTGATTTAGAATCGATGAGTGTAAGAAAATTAAAACCAAATAATGAACCTGCGTAATCGATATGGAGTCTTTCAAAATTTGTCGAAGGCTCTTCCCCCAATGGTGATTTGATATTGCTGCAGGATTGTGTTTTACTTCTACGCAATTTTTGCAATCATGCTCTAATTCTTTGATATCGCGATCGATATTTTTTCTATAACAATATCTCCTTGCAAGATTTTTCATTTTCACAATTTCTACATGAGTATGATAGAGTTAAAATTTCAGATTGAAGTGGCTTTGGAATGTAAACTCTGTGGCGTCTAAAAATAATATTGTTTTGTAATGTATAACGGGGTCACATTTAGCTCCTGACAGCAGATCTTGTTTTAATTGCGGTAATTCTGGATCATTTTCAGTTTCTTGAGCTATGGTTTCATGTGTAATAGTAACTGAAGATATGTGATTCACAGTCTGCAGGTGTATAATGTCATCGTCAAGTAAAATATTGGAATCACTTAATTTTAGAGATGCTCTCGATAAGTAGTCGACATTCATGTGTTTATCACTGGTTCCATGTTGAAAGTTATAGTTATAATCGCTTAAAAATGCTGCATATCTGAGTAAACGGGATGATGTGAAAGAAGGTATTTTAGCATCGTGGTGAAAAATCCTCATAAAGGTTTATTATCCACATTGAGAGTAAATTCCTTCCCGTATATATAAGTATGAAATTTCTGAACTGCAAATTTAATAGCTAAAGCTTCTCTGTCCAATTGACTGTAATTTTGATCTGCCTATATTAGTGATCTCGATACGAATGCTACAGGCTTTTCAATACTGTTGACTATATGAGATAATACTCCGGAAATACCTGTTGGACTTCCGTCACATGCCACTGTTATTGACAGAAATATATCGAAAGGTATCAGTACTCTGTCACTCGATATCTCATTCTTTAGTTTGATAAATGTGGATTCACAAGACGCAGACCAATGAAATTTATTGTTTTTCCTCAATAAGCATCTTAACAGATAAGTCATAGATGAGACTTTCGGAATAAATCTGGAATAATATGTATCCATACCTAAAAAGCGTTTCACGTCCTCAACATTTTTAGGTCTGGAAACATTTACAAATGCCTCGACTTTCCTTAGGCCTTTTGAAATTTTATTGTGTTGAATTACATAACTTAGGTAAGAAATCTTTTCTTTGGATAATTGACATTTTGAATTATTTAAGTGCAAATTGTAGATCTGTAGACGCTTTAGACATGCAGCTAAACGTTCACGACATTCCAGCAATGTTTCCTCGTGGATGATTATGTCATCAGAATAAGTTGTTACTCCATCAAGATTTACCAGAATTTGATCTAATATTCTGTGAAATTCACTAGGTGCAGTTTTAATTCCAAAGGAGAATCAATTAACTTGAAATGTTCCCCTATGGGTCGAAATTCTTTGAATAATTTTACTATCATCATCAACAGGTACGTGCAAATAAGCTTTAAAGAGATCAAAGGTGCAAAATATTTTTTAATTTCGAAAACTATTTAGTATTTTATAGATACATGGAATTGGATAATGTGCAGACTGAAGTTGAAGATTTACAGCAACTTTGTAGTCAATGCATAAGCGTACAGTTCCATCAGATTTTGGTATTACCACAAGCAGAGAACCCCAGTCACTGCAATCTACTTTTGTAATTATATCGTCGCGCTCAAGCATCGTAAGTTCTTTATCAACTTTTTCACGCAACGCAAAAGGTACTTCTCGAGCCTTAAGAAATACTGGTTTAGAATTATGTCAAAGTTTTAAAGAACATGTAAAATTGGGAGTTTTCCCTACTTTTGATTCAAAAATGTCAAAAAATTGATTAATATCTTATTGGTAACATCAGAAATATTGATAGAATTTATTTCTATCTCTGCCAATTTAGTGGCATTATCGATTTCTGATAAATTATGTTTAAATGTCATATCCATGTTCTTCCTAAGGCTCGTTGGACACACAGCGGAAATTTTACCAAGCGGAGAATTTACCGTTGCCGATCAACGAAATCAACGTTTACACACAGGGCGGGAAATTTTCCTTCGCCATAGTCTTACGTTGTGTAAAACTTGCGCTGCTACAGAGCAGCACCCGCTTTATAGGGGAGGACAACCCTTGCATTTGTCCGGGGCGTCAAGATTTCGACATTTTGGCTGCGAGTTTGAGAAAAATATTGATATGTCAAATACTCAACTAATCGAAATTTATTTTTCTTTCACTAAAAATTTACAATTCGTATTAATACTGTTTTTGTTTAAATTCTAAAAATATTTACAATCCTTAATTCTACAGGAAACACTTATGAAAAGCCGCATGTTTAATTAATAAGCAGAAATACGAAAATATTTATAGTCGCGCACTATTCTGTAGACTATTTTGAAGAGACCCTATTTCCGTTGCAGACTGTTAAAAAGTATTTTGCCACTGGGTGTATAGGTATGTGAGAAAATATGGTTACCAAATTTATTTCTCTCTCTTTTTTCCAATTGATCGAAATCTCTTCTAAATCCAAGGCAAACTTCATGCCAAGCTTTACGGGTATTGTTTTTGTCCTTAACAATTTCCAGCGTTTTATACCATAAAACAGGTCTCTTCTGTATTAAGGATATCAGAATTTCATTATCAATAATGATTGTGTTCACGGAACTATTCATATTCACAACGGAAGTCCAATGCAAATGGTACAAAAAACCGCTGTGTGTACGAACGTTCACTGGGTGGCATAGACCTCTAGTGCAAGACGATGGATAAATTTCCGTTGAGCTCCAGTGGCACCAGACGGCTGCAGAGCTACCATCGATGACAAATTAACCGATCTTTTATTTTCCGTCTAATGTGCAAGCTCTAGTTTATTTCAATGGACTACTATTGAAATGGAGGCGATGGTAAATTTTCCGCTCGGAAAAATCTGCCGTGTGTGTAACCAGCCTAAAACTGGTATAAAACACATTCAGTACTATAAATAAAATTTCTGTACATTCAATATTTTTGTATCTCACTTGAACGCGAACTTCCCCTAAAGGTTCAAAACCCCCATGAGTGTATGATCGGAATTTTATTCCTGTTGGATACATTTTAGATTTTAATTTCATGGAATCAAAATATCGTTTAGGAATCAAAGTATAACCTGCTCCTGAATCAACTTTAAATTTCTGAGGCTTATTTTCAATTTGCACAGTACAAAATATTTTTCAGAATTTGATAACAAATTTGATGTTCCTCAAAAAATGTTTACAATCTTCGAAATACTGGAAAAAATATCAATGGGATCAATATCACTAACATGATCATCAATTCCGATTTCAACTAATTGAATACACATATCTCTACTCAAGAAAAATTTTTCTTGAGTAGAGTCGAAAGGCAAACTTTATGCACGTGTCCTTTTCGATTGCATGACTTACATTGAAGTTCAGACACATGTAATCGACAGGCACGAGACAAATGATTTCCTCGTCTGCACCGTAAGCACATATTTTGAATACAATGGTCATGAAAATTCAATTCCCTATATCGGGATTTTGAAAGTGAACGATGTTGGTTATCAGAAAAAATGGTTCTGTCGAAAATTAAAATTACTTCTCGAATTAGATTTACTTCTGGATCTTGGAACTCTGTATACAATCTCTAGGGCTTTATTAGAAAAGGTTTTCGATAATTCCTGATTATTTAATTTTGAAGCTTCATAAGCCAATGATCGATCCACAGCCTCATTGAATGTTAAATCACAAATTAATGGAAGTTGCTCTTGAATGTTATCATCCTTTAATTCGCGAATAAATTGAGCTCTTAAAAACAAATCTGAAACTGAATTTTGACATTCACAAGTGAAATTACACGTAGAAATAAATTTAAAGAGCAGCAACGTATTCTGAAATGCTTTCGTTTTCGTTTTGTAAACGGGATAAAAATCTGTGTTGTTCGATAATAACATTAGGTTTTGGACATGGAGGCATTTCTAAGACAGATATACTATTACCGCACTTTAAATCCTTTGTAGATTTGGGAGAAATTAATGCACTTAATAAACTGTAATGCTGAGAACTGATACAGTTCAGGAGCATTTTCGAACACAAGTATTTATCGTTGAATACATTTTTAGTTTTTAAATGAATCAAATTGTTCAAAATTACTCAAAAATGTCAGAATACCTGAGCCTTCGGCAGCAGACTTTCCTTTCGATTTCGCATTTTGATTTCTAATTAACCCTTAATTTGGCTAAGTCCGCTACACCGGACATGTATATTTATAACTACTATATATCATAATTGTCAGTGTTCGCCATAGCGGACATTATCTCAAAAATGGAAAACTATATTTTTTTGTTTATTTTACAGAGATCCTAATGTCTATACAGACATGGGGAAATAACAGAAATTAAAATTAAAAAATATTTGAAAAAACATCTTGACAAATTAAGGGTTAATGTTGCGAGACGTTCATTACTTGTCGTAATTGTCTGTAGAAGGGCTTGAAATTGAGCAGCATTCATATTTAGTTTTCGAAATTTTACCTGGTCGCCAAGTCTGTTGTGTATTAAAACAGAGGCTGTGTAAGGCTATACGCGTTTATTTATATGCTGCAAAAAACTAGAAGGCTATTTGTAGCAATGTCACGAACTATTATAATGCCTTTCCCATTCCTTTTTATGTTTACAACAGCCAATAGACAAACAATAAACTGCTCTTCCGTTTGAAACTAAAGCTAGAATTGTCATAATTTGAGAATTTGCTCTACTGCGTGAAATCGCTTTATATACACTGGAACAATAGAACAGAAATTACATACACTCCGGAATGCTCCGACGGCGCCATCTAGCGTATACATTATAGTGCATTTAAATTTTGTTTTTCAGTTCTCTGTGAAATTAGACGCTTGTACTGGTGTAGATCCACAACTCAGTTTAATTAGGTCTACAGTAATGATGGAATAAAAGTACCATCAATGTATTTTATGGAATGTTTAAAGAAAGTTGTGAGGACTACGATTTTTTAAGCAACAAGAAGACTAATTTAAGTTGTAATTCAATTAGGATTTTTTAACATTTGTCATTTTAATGCAAAAATAAGAGGAAATTCATGTAGAAAATATTTAGTTTTTTTTTTTTTTATAACACTATCTGTTATTATAAGCATGTATATTTGTGAATAGAGTTTGAAGAATTCCTAATTTAAGACGGTAATTAAATTCTCTGTGCGTTTTCTATAGGAATGCGGATTTGCCTTTCTTTACTCCATGGATAGAATCATAGTGCGGTGAATTGCTTTATGTGATAAAATGCTCTTTGGCATAGGAGGTTCCCAGGATAGTATCGCCAAATTTGGCGTGTAATATACGTGATAACCGCGCGACTGTGGTTTGTTTTGATTTAAGCGGTGAGGGCTTTTAATAACAACATTGAGGAAAATACTTTCCAATTTTTCTCCGTGTTTGTAAAAAATATTTTCATTTTCTTAAGTTTACGTCATATTCTTCCTCACAATTCTATTGTGATCATTCCTTCAAAACAATTAAATGAATAATAATATATAGCTATTTGCTTAAACATGTGCTATAACATATTTCTGTACCCAGATTATTTTGTGGAAAAAAAATGAAACTTTGTTCAAGAATCAAATGAATTTGGATCGAAAGTAGTTAAAATACATTGTTTAAAAGTATGATGTTAGATTTATTATATTATTACCAAAATAATTATCTGTGGTTGAACTTTAAAATTTGAAAATTTGATTGTGTTACGTAAACATAAGGAATTGTCTGAACGGAAATTTTACTTTTCATTCATCATTTTCATACTTGTGATGGAAAAAATGCGAATCGCAAAAAAAAAAAAAAAAAAAAAAAAAAAAAAAAAAAAAAATAAAAAAAAAAAAATTAAATAATATATAATTGTTTGATAATAAAGAATTTTTAATTTTCTGGAATATTTTATGATAATGTTAAATTTGTGTTACTTGTATATGAGTATTTTATATGGTATTTTAAAATTATGCACAGACTATTTTAAGATATGATAGTAGTTATAAAGTATTTGTGATGAATTTCTTGAAACAGATTAGGTTTGAAGAAAATTACTTGAATGTAATTATTTGTAACTTATTAGTAATTAAATTTTTTTTCATTACTTTTGAATTACCTATATTCAGAACAAGTTCTTATATTCTACTTATTACAATTAAAAAACTGAAATGAAAATTAGCATAGATAAAATTTGTCATTTTGCATATCAATTACTGGTTAAATAACTTGTGCTTTTTTTTTTATTTGAAAGAATATAAATGAAATTACAAATAATGAACTCATGAAAAGAGGAAAAATTATGGCTATATATAATTCTATTATATATTAGATAATTTTGATTCAATTATTTTTAAGCAAAATATATTTTAGGAAAATAATATTTTTTTTAAATAGATATTGTGGAATTTTTAGTAGTAGAAAATTTTAATTTGATCAGAGTAGTTATCATCTGTGAAATACAACTAGGCAGTGAAAAATTTGAATAAATAACATTAAATGGTTTGTTAGTATTTAGCTGAGTAAATTAAATAATATGTTCATCTGCAGAAAAATTATAAAATGAAAGATATTTAAAGGGCAATTTAATTTCTTTCTGGATAGTCTTTTATTTTATCATTTTGAAATATAATTATTGTATGATTTATATTCTTTAAATCTAGCTATATTTATTCAAAGTTTTTTTATAAACAATAATTTTCCAGTTTAACATAAGGCCTAAATAGTTTTTGTGTTAGCAAAAAGCTTATTAACAATCCAGTGCATTAAAATGTATTATAGATAACTAAAATATAATAAAAAAATTAAAATAATCTAAGCTGTACTATTATTTTTAATATATATATATATATTAAAAATATTTATCAATCTATCAAAATATTTATCAAATAAATATAAAATAATTATCTAGAAATTACTATAAAATTTAATATTTTTCTTTTTGCTACCAAAGGAAATTTTTGACATCCCCCCTCCCTCCATAATTCTATGATTGTAAAATTACTTCTATGCAAAAGAAAGAAAAATAAAGGTTCTTTTAAAAACACAATGACTTAACTATTCTACTAAAATCACACACACACACACACGTGTATATATATATATATATATATATATATATATATATATATATATATATATATATATATCAATCATAATGTTTGATTTTAAAACTGGAAAATGAAATTATGCCAATTAAAATTAAAAAATAGTAATTGATTATTTATATTTTTAAGGATAAAAATTAATAGAATCCTTTATATTTAGTGCATTATAAGTAATAATGTAGTCAGAATTTCCATCAAGAAGGAGACTAATATCCAATCTGTTCTTTAAGGTGAGAGCTTTCTAACTAGAGGGATCATGCGATTTAAATGTTTTTGTACCCAAAGCTTGACTAAAAAAACTAATTCTTCACTTAATCATAATTGGTTTTGAAATTGCTCTTCGCAAAGGTTATAGGTTTACTTACATGCAGTTGGACAAACTACATAGAATTGTCTGAAAGTTTTGAGAAGATTCATGTTCATAAAAATTATGCAATAAAGTAAAACTTTACTCATTGCAATTATTTTTTATTTTAAGATCTAGCTTAATTATAATTTGTTCCCAAGAAATACGTTAAGAGTATAACAGTGGATATTGTTATCAATGACATATAAAGACTTTTTTTTTGAAGTTTTATAGCAAAAAACTGCCAGAAGTACAGGTCATATATTTGAGAAGTTCACAGCCAGAGTGTACCCAAATCCATTTTTTCTTACTCAAAAGGAAATTATTAACTCGGATTAATAACTTGTTATTTCAAATGTATGCATATATACATATGCTGGAAATTACCCTAATTATTAAACATTTTCTAAAATCAATTTAAACTTCCTGAAATTAATTATGATTCAGGCAATTTAGTATTTAATATCTTTATAAAATATTTCAAATGTACTTGGGTTAGGGTCCCTCATTTTTATCCTATTGTTAACAAATTAATCCATTTAAAAAAATAAGTTTAAAAAGTTTAAAACCTCTATTTTATATTATTTTGTAACTGTATACTTAAAAAATTTTAAAAAGACAGAAATAGCCTTGAGTACTTTTAGCACCCCAGTGGCTACACTACTGATTGTAAATAATTTTATAATTTTTCATAGAACTCATTTATTTCTTTTTAGTTTTATGTAAAAGAATTTGTAGGAAGAATTAGTTTAGAGGAGACTGATTGTAAAGGCCCCAAATAACTTTTTAATATTTTGATCTGGATAGTAAAATTATTGACAAAAATTAAATATACCAAGAGAAATTAAAAGTACTTTCAATTGAATTTTTGTTACTGGAGGTTATACTGATTTGATTAAAAATTTTAGGGCTGACTTAGATTTATCTTAGCTAATGTACAGTATGACAACATTTTAAATACTTAGATGAAAATTACAAATGTGCATTTTTTATGCTTATTTTTTTTCTAGTTATAATAAAATAAGAAGTCCAGTTTGTTAGATTTACTGTGCCAAAACAATTTACACTATGCTTAAATATGTAGATAAATTTTATGTAGTCTTCATTTGAATTATTTGCATAAATAATGCTTAATTATATATAATTTTAGGAGTTTTAAGAAGAAAGATGCGTGTTCCATTAATTGCCATCAGTATCTGGATGTTTATATGTATGACAGTATTTGGAGTTTTTGGTTATGCATATGTGTTATGGAGTCAGTACTGGCGTACTGCTCAAGAAAAGAAGCAGCTTTTAATGATGCGAAGTGCTCAATTTCTAGAGCAAGCTTCTCAGCATGACAGTCATATTTCAAGTCATATTTTGTCAAATATACCAAAAGGGAATAGTTCAGATGATATTCCTATTGATAAATTAAAAAGCAAAATTCATACTTATAAAAGTCAATTACTTATTCAATTGCGTAAAGCTCAACTAGTTGCTGGAAATGTATTATTTCATAAAGAGAGAGAAGAAACAAATATTTATAAGGTAAAATTTAAAAGGCAGAAAATCAAGATTCCCCAAAAAAGTCAGAAAGAATTGATATGTGAATTAAAAGAGAGTGTAAAAGTTGATATGCTACATCACGGTATGGAACCTTTTAAGTCAATGGGATATGACAAATATTTTCCTCATAACAAAATTTTTGAAAATTTTTTAAAGCATAACACTTGTGCCATTGTATCTAGTGCAGGATCAATGTACAGATCTAAACTAGGAAAAGAAATTGGTATGTTTTTAATTTAAAAATATTTATAATGTGTTTTAATTAAGTTTTCTGTTATCCGATTAAAAAAAAAAAAGATTGCCATGCAGTATATTCACATTTTCTGTCTGTTGATTTTCTTTTACTTTGAGAGATTGTATAGGGTAAGCATAATTTCATCAAAATAGTTTATATTATATAGTAAGCTCTCTCTGTTATGTGAATTTTTTTTTTTTACCTCAAAGCAAAATTTAATATGATAACACTGTTTAGAAGATCATTTTTATGGTTGACAAGAATCAGATATAAGAAAAATATATTTTTTTAAGGCAAAACTTTCTCAGACACTTCGTTTCTGAAAAGTCTGTTGTCTTTTTATTGCTAATTACTTATGAGTATGAAAATGGATTATTAAACATTTGCTGTGTCATTTTGGGTTATCCTATAAAAAAGGGTAATTTTTTTATAGGATATCATAATTTCATTAAATACTTTTTGAATTATTACTTTAAAAAAGTTATTACTTTATCCTAAAAAAGTTATTTTATATTAGATATTTCCTTTATAATTCCATGACATGTATATATTTAGATAACTATAAATAATTTTTCAGTTTTTTTTTTTTGTTTTATTAGTTTAGGAACATAAATTTATAAATTATTGTATACCTTTCATTTGGGTGTGACAAAAATGTCTGTTTTGTTTGATACTTTATCTTTCATCTCTTTCAGCATTTCCTTATTTATTTATCTTGTTACAATGAAAAATTATGAATAATTAATTCATTTCACATAAAATATCTTTATTTTCTGTCTGGGTAATATCATTATAAATTGTCAGAAGATTATATTTCCAGAAACTATAGATACACTTATTTATGTCTTATATAGATAATTTTAAATTGCATGAAAGTATCTCAAATTTTTACTTTTAAAATAAGTAGTGTACTTTACCTTAATTTCACTTAATACTTTTGTGAATTATAGCTGTATCTCAAGAAAGTTATTTTATATTAAATGTTTTCTTTAACTACTTGACATATGTATATATATTTGTATGTATGTAGATAACTATAGAAAATTTTTGTTTTTCTCCCCCCCCTTTTTTAAACAAAAGCAAGAAAAATATTTTAATATTGACCAGATGTAGTAAATATAATATTTAAAAAACTGTCCAAGTGTTAAAGATCTAAAATCTCATGGCAATCTTTCAAGAAAAGTATTTGATTTTGACTGCATGGTATAATGTGTTATTTTTATTATTTTCATCATTAATCTGCTTGTAATGATATAAGAAAATTCAAATCACTTTGTTCTATGAATTAAAATTATAGTTACCAAAAATATATTGCATGTTTCATAATGATCAAAATACTTAAAATGTTACTGAACTATTTTGTTTTGTTATATTTTATTAACATAATTTTATAAGGAATTATATAATTGTAAAGCTATGTTTATTATAAATCATTTTCTGATGTGCAATTTTCCCCCCATAGATAGTCATGACATTGTTTTAAGATTTAACAGTGCTCCAACTGAAGGATATGAAGAGGATGTTGGATCAAAAACAAATATCCGATTTTTAAATTCCCAAGTAGTATCAAAACCTGAATTTGACTTCTTTAATTCTCCAATGTATCGTAATGTTACTCTGATTGTATGGGATCCCTCAAAATATCATGGCTCTCTAGAAGAGGTGAATATTTTATATTATTTGATAATGTTCAGTTTTTATGCTATTACTCTATGCTTACATGTTTAAATGTAATGATTCATATCCAACTGAAAAGACAACCTTTTCTATTAATAGAGGGGTAAATGCTGAAGATGATGACCATCCGTTAAATGGCTAAATGATGGGGAAAAAGATCTAAAAAACAGATAGGAGTGAACTGATAGAGTGCTATTGTGCCTGATAGGGTCAGATGTAGAAAACTTGGAGAAACAGCTTTGGCCTGTTATAAGCTGTAGTGCTTAAGATATTAGAAAACATTTTTTTTTTGTATAGATATGTTATTTATTATATTGGGCCAGTGTATTAGACTTTCTCAGAAGCAATCTAAAGAGCATCAATTTTCTTGTACTTTCATTAATTTCCAAGTTTTGCTGCTCTATAGAATAATGATGATTTTGCAGTTATTTTATGAATTTGCTGCTTGAGGTTGTTTTGGATGTTGGTATATCTCCAGACTCTTTGCAGCATTATAAAAGCTTATAGTACCTTTTATTCTTGATTTAATGCTTTCATTTGTGCTACCTTTAATAGGGAAATTTGAACCTAGATAAAAGTTTGAAGGTGATTATAAAATTTCTTATCCACCTGTTTTTATATTAATTTATTAATATATTATATGTTTAAATTTTAGAGTTGTTAACATATTTTTGTTTTGCAATATTTATTTTCAGTGGTACAAAAAACCAGATTTTGATTTATTTTCCCCTTATTGGTTACACAGAGAAATATATGTTGATCAGCCATTTTACATTTTAAATCCAGATGTTGTATGGCAAGCATGGGATTTTATACAAACAAATACTTTAGTGCCTGTTGAGCCTAATCCTCCATCATCAGGCTTTTTAGGTAGGTATTCAACATATTATAAATATATAAAGTATTGATTTGCATTTATGGCTTTTGCTACAAATTAAATACAGTGATATCTTTCTGTGGGTATTTTTTTGTCAAATATTATAACTTCCAATAGAATTAATGAAAATTGTAAAAATTATGTTTGGGAAATATACAGCCGTTCTTGTTTTAAAGTTGAATAGGATTCTAAACTTTAGTAATCAAACTATCCTATCCATGACTTTACTCACTGTCCAATTATTTGAGTAATTTTATCTGTGATATAAATGAAGCTTTTTGTAAATATAAATTTGACAATTGACAATTATGGATGGAATATACCTACCATATATTTCCGAATATAAGTCGATCCATAATGTAAGCCGATGGTACGATTTTCGTTCAAAAATTTACCCAAAGTTTAAAACTTGTATATAAACCAAAGTAAAAAAAAAAAAAAAAAAATTCTAGAACATTCTAATATGTCGCCAAGAAGCCAAAAATATCGCCAAGTAGGTTTACCAATTTTAAGTAAGTCAAAGTAGATTAACCAGATAAAATATTTTCCAATAAAGCGGGGAAAATATTTTCCAATCAAGTTGCTTTAAATTAAAATTCTAGACCAACGCATCTCAAACTTTTTTGCCACAGCATCCAATTTAAATACTGCAGAGGTATTTTTTTTAACAGTTTCATTAATTTTTGCTGATTTGGCAGCTTTTTGTAGTCAACAAACTCATGTATTACTTCTGTTTCATGGACCCATATGTAAGCCGATCCCCCACTTTAGGTCTTTGAAAAGCCCCAAAAATTCTCAGCTTATACACAGAAATATATGGTGTGTATATATATATATATATATATATATATATATATATATATATATATATTCCATTTCATGATTTATCTGTCAGCCATATGATACATACAAGGTGTACCCCAAAGTAATTAGAATGATATTGTAGTTCCACATACAAAACAGGAAGTATCCTATATTATACTCATACTGTCTTTATAAGTAAGTGTGCTGAAGCTCATCTTGGGTAGTATAAGAAGTGTAAACACAGTGTTATTTCTTTCTTCAGTTGTTTATTTTTGTCCCTATCTACAAAAGCATGATTTTAGGTCTTAGAACAATTTATATGTAGAAACTTTTCATGAAGATCACTGCAATTGATGCTCCCTAAAGGCTTTATATAAAGCTTATAAAAAGTTGCTTTAAATTAAAACGCATCTTGAACTTTTTTGCCATAGCATCCAGTTTAAATACCGTGGAGGTAGAGGGTTGGTCGTACCTTGAGATAAATACAGGGACATACCTTAGCATGTTTAAAAAATGGTGAGGAAAAACAACTTACATTTTAAATTTTAATTAAATTTATGCATCATAGTTAATTTCACAATTTACACTAACTTATTTTTCATTAACTTATTTGACAATCGCGACACTAGACCATGAGACCAATGGTATTTTTACTTAGATGCTAATGATAAGTTTCAATTCTGGCAAGCCTATGTAAAGAAAACTTTTTCTTAAATTTAAGCAGTATAAGCTTAGAAAAAAAATGCTGTGTTTGGCAATTTATCGATTGCTTCTGGGTTACGTAGAATTGTGTCTATTAGAAGATTAAACAATCCGCTAACCATTATAGTACTGTTGATTTGATTTGGAGTGATTATAACATGTAGAAAGGGTCATTTTAAATTAATTTTTAAATTTTTATGTTTTCTCATTTCAAAATTTTTATAAGCTTTAATTACTTTTCACCATTCTTTTTTTTTTTTTTGTTCTTTACTGTTTTTTTACTGTTAAGTTTTGCTTATTTT
Organism: Pardosa pseudoannulata; assembly: GCA_032207245.1. Classification (NCBI taxonomy): domain Eukaryota; kingdom Metazoa; phylum Arthropoda; class Arachnida; order Araneae; family Lycosidae; genus Pardosa; species Pardosa pseudoannulata. The sequence continues at coordinate 106,569,810 of CM063502.1, forward strand.
TTGGCAAAAAATGTTGCCAAAACACACATGTATTACATCTGTTCCATGGACCTGTATATCAGCCCCAAAAAATTCTTGGCTTATATACCGGACATATACAGTATATATCTAACTTTGGATTTTTTTAGAAATAAAAGGAAATAAATTGACTTTTTAATTGTACTGATTTTCAGGATTTTCCTGTAGTTGGTCAGGTAATTTTAAACTAGTAATTGACTTTAACTTTTAATATTAATTCTAGGATTTTAATTATTTTATTAGATATAGATTTTGATTTGATCTGAAGCTCTATAATCAACTTGTTACTACATGAGATCTAATTAAACTGAGACCTACTGTTTAAAGCTGATTCAGAATGGTTAAAAACATTCACACTAGTAGTGACAATCGGACCATAGACTGTCATATTGAAAGTCAGGGCCTTACATGTTTGTGCTATCATCTTGCCAGTTTAAACTGTTGATTTCTGTTTACTTACCTCTTTAATTAGAGAAAAGAACTGCAAAATGTCAATGGATCTGGTCAAGTTTACAGTTTTTTTCCTATACTTAAATAAATCCTATACCTTCTCTTAATGTGTAAATGATTTTGGAGAGGTGTTTTGATAGTTGTACTAATATCTATATGTGTTGTGTTATAAAGCTAAATAATTTAGTTTGAACAGATCTTGTTCTTAATCATTTTACCTTTGTTGTTAGTTACTAAAAATTTTAAATACAATAATGAGTGGTATACTAGCAATGCTGTTTTTTAATTTTTATCTTTAGGTATGATAATATTGCTGAACATGTGCAACATTGTGGATGTTTATGAATATGTTCCATCAATGAGATTGACAAAACGTTGCCATTATTTTGATGTTCATGAAGATATTGGATGTACCTTAGGAGATTGGCACCCACTTGCTTCAGAAAAACTTATAACTCTTCTTTTAAATGAAGGATCAGACAGAGATATTTTTGTGACTGGCAAAGTGGTTCTTTCTGGCTTTAAAAAGCAAAAATGTTAAACGTTTTGCCTTTTTATTTTCAAGATTCATGACACAGTAGTTGTCCAGTTGATCAGGTATTCATAGCCATTTTATTTTTAAAATATATTTCTGTGTAGTTTTAGCAAGAATTACTTATATTTCATTTCATTTATTTATTGCTTATATAGCATTTATTTATTTAATATATGCTTGGTCAGTTTGTTTTCCCTCTATTAAGAAATTCTGTTGTAGGTATTTTAAAAAATTTATAATCTCTAAAATAAAACTTCATAAAAATTTTCTTGAAGTTAAAAGTTTCTTGGTATGTTAAACAGTTGTTTGAAAATACTTTTTTAGATTATAATGTTTCTGTTTATCTACAGTGAATTCTGTTATTTATTGAATATTTAGAGAGTTATGTATAATACTTAAACAGATTTATAACAGTTTTTTTCATGCTAGGTGACAATTCTGTACAAAGTAATGAAAGAAGATATATAAAAAGATCTCCCTTGATAATTTGGTGACCTTGGCATAAGACATAGTTTATGGGTAAATTAAATTAAATTTTAAACTCACTCTCCTGACTTCATTTCAAGGTTCTTTCTTAGCTTTAAATTTTTCTGCAAATTAGATGCAAACTCTTTCCCATCTTTCCTTTGATCAGTATTTTATGGGTTAAGGGATTATAATTTTCCTGTTTTCTTTTTTTATATATAGTATTTGAAATATTTATTTAATTAAAAAATGCATAAATCCATCTTTTAATCTCATATTGTTTTATGAATATTGCTTGAATGTGAAAAATGCAAATGTATATTAAATATGTAGGATTTTCTGATTTAATGACTTTATTGGACATCAAATCAAAACATTTTCTGAATTAATGTCTGATTTGGTGATGTTCTTAATTGGATTTTCTGATTTAATGTGGAATTTAGTGATCTTGGAATAGGTTATAATGTGAAGGTAAATAAAGTGAAAATTTTAAACCATCATAACTTTGTTTTAAGGGCTTTTCCTTGGCTTTAAACTTTCTCTTCAAATTAGTTGCAATTTTCCCCATCTTTCTTTTCATTAATATTTTCTGAATTGTGGGATCATAATTTTTATTTGTAGCTGCTTCTTTCTTGTATATAGTATTTGATATGTTTATTTAATTAGAAAAAGAAAACTAAGTTAATCATTTATTATCTTGCTTGTTTTATGAATGTTAGGATGTGAAAAAATAAATGTGTATTAAATATTAGGATTTCCTGATTAGCAAATTTTCTGATCAATTTTGTTTTAGCCTTTCATAAAAAAATATTATATCATCATAATCAGTTAAGGCATAATTTGATCTATTATAATACTGAGATCTATAAAACTGCCCAAATATCTGAATTGTGAATTAAATTTTCTCTTTGAGTTTAAAATGTACCTAAAGTTAGTGTTAGGGAATAAAGAAAGATTTAAAAAAAATCTGCCATTAAAAGTTAAAATTTTAAAATTGTATATTGCTCTGAGTTACTGATGTACTGTTTTCTTTCTTAATTTTTCTCCAAATTCAATCTAATTGTGAACTTTAGATAGCTTATACATAGAAATATTTTTTTGTATATTATGATTGATAATTAGTACTTTATAATGATATTATCTTTAAAAATAATATCATCATTAAGGAAATTGGAGAATATTTAAGTTATATTATGAGGAATGGATAATGTGACATATTTATCTTAAAATGAAATCAAAGTATCTTTGTGTATATATATATATATATATATATATATATATATATATATATATATATATATATATACACACATACAGTAGTGCAATAAGCTCTTAAATTTATGAAAAAACTTAATTCTTTTGGACAGATTTCTTGTTCTTTCTTTTATTAAGTACACCATTTGATTGTGACTACAAATTGATGTATGAACTAATTTAAGTAACTGAAACTAACTTCAAGCTTGAATGGTAGTATAATCTGTTATATACTTCTATAGGCTTTTTGAATAGTATTTGTGTTTACAACAGATACACTTATACATATATATGTTATGCACACTCACTAAAAGTTTATATATATATATATATATATATATATATATATATATATATATATATATATATATATATATATATATATATATATATATATATAGATAGATAGATAGATAGATATGTAATGAAATGTAACCAATTTAATTATAATTATATTCTAAAATAAATTTCTGGTGTTTCTATCCCTAAAATAACAATCTTTGACAAAATAGCTTTGTTTCTACTTTTATTATGATAATATTTAGTGGCTTTGAGAACACCAAATTAATTTCTGCTTAGCTTAATCTTTTATTACTCTTTTACATAATTTTTACATAATTACTTCTTAACCATTCGAGTACAGCAAAGTGCTGTCTCGGTTATCTTGTGCTGTGTCAAAAATGCATAGAAGTGTGATCGCACTGCTGTATTTTACTATAATTTTCACACTAGAGATTAAGTCTTATTTTTCTCTCAATTAATGGGAAAATTATAGTAACACACAGTACCATGATTGCATTTCCATGCATTTTTGACAGAATATATGAGAAGAGTGATAGCGCTTTGCCACATTCAAATGGTTAAGCTTCATTACGTGATTAATCATAACACTGTTATTTGCAAACTGATTTGCACCTTCATAGCACTGTGTTAGCAAATATAAAATGTTTTTGAAAGAGAGCAGCAAAAATGGATTGACTGAGTAAGCTCAACATTTTTCATTTCCAAATTTTAATTTTTTCTTTTATAGCCTAATGACTGCACTGTATCCTGCATGGATACCATTTTAAGTTTGTAGTCAGTAAAAACACTTATTATACACACACACACACACACTCCTATAGTCTCATGCACATAGTATACAAGTTCATCCTGAGAAATATGTATAGACTAGTGAATGTAAAAAAAACCAAGAAATTATATGTAGGGACTCTTCCTGCCTTATATTAGGAATAGAAGATTTGGAAAAAATTTGATTTTCTCTAATGCTTGTTCACTGCTGTGTAAATTTTTTAACTACTTCTTGTATTAGACGTATTTCTGATATTGGGACAATTCATATTAAGACTCAATATTTCTATAAATTGCCTGGAATTATTTTCAGTAAACATTTGCCTATTTTTATATAATAGAATTATTGACTACTTTGAATTTCATATCCATCTTGAAATAGACTAGTTTCACATAAGATACCGTATCATTTAAAACTTATGTGAGGAAGGAATCTTGAATAAAATCTTTTAATTTCTCTACCACTGAAAAGACTTTTAACTGAATTATTCACTCACTGTATACTGCATGTACATAATAAATTTTTTGTTGCATTGTTTCTCCATAAAAAAGAGGACTTCTCTATATGTGGTTTCTAATACTAAAATTTGAAGAAATTAGAACTACCCAAGCTGTTGGAGTTCCTGATTTGTATTTATATTATGAATGAAATTTAAGAGATGGGAATACTTTAATTACCTTATCATCATAGATGTAAGCATTAAGCAAACTTTTTGAAATAGGTAAATGATCTGTTTAAGTTGAAAAAACTATGAGTTGAAGCTATCTGAATTTAAATGTATTTTTAGGTGTAAACAATAATTTACGAATGACACATTCTCACTAAATGTGAAGTGTACTAATTGTGATTTTGGTGCTTCAGGCTTAAGATATCTTGTTAACTGTAGCTATTAAGAAAAAAATATTTTCTGAAGGCTTTTCTTTTATGTTTTAAAAATTTCAAAAGTGCTACTTAAAGGGTAAATACTTTTTTAAATAAATTAATGAAAGTGAAATAGAATTGATAAAACAGTTATTAGTATTCATAAAAATGACAAAATTTTTTTAAATTTTAAATCGTGTAACAAAGAATTAGATTTTAATGTCTTATATTGATACCTTTGAAGTTTTTTAAAGAGGTGTTTTAGAAAAATTTCAGTATCAGAAAAGTGGGCAAAATGATTTTAATACCCAAGAAAACCTAAATCTCTGAACAAACTTTTTGTTTATACTCTTCTATAAGCTTTTTTTATTTTCTTCTTTTTTGATTATTTAAAAGTTTAGTTGTTTCAAAAAACTTGATTTTAATGTTTAACTATCTTATAGTTAAAATAAAAATTGATATTTTATCATGCATATTTAGAATTAATTACTTTGATACATGGGAATAAAGATCTCTAAAACATGAAAATGTTATTTTAGTTTATTTCAATGCAGACTGCATTTTAAACACGTTTAGCATATATATATATATATATATATATATATATATATATATATATATATATATATATATATATATATTTAAAAGTTGTACACTGTTTTTAATTTGTCACTTTTTTTTTGTATTTACAGGTACTGAAGTATTGATGCTTATCTACATGAAGATGTTATAAAAATAAAGTATATAAATATATATGTATATAAAATTTCTATCATGTATGTTTGAAATGATGGCAATCAGTTTTTATTTTTTCTTCCAAAAACATTCTTAATTTACTTTTTGACCAATTGTTTGCATATATATATATTTTATATGAATTCATTTGAATGATACTTTACTTATTTATATGTGAATCTATTTATATTTTGATGATTGGATAAAGTATAAATTATTTAACCTTATTACAAAATGGCAAGCTTATAAGAAAGTCTTACATTTTTTATGAATTTCTGTATGATTTTATAATACAAAGATAACTAATGGTAATATTTTAACTTTTTATGTAATTTTAATCTTTACAATAGCTGTATGAGATTGTTATATAATTTATTTTAAGACTATAATAATTTTTATTAATAATTTTATTCAATTCTCATTTCATTTTCTAAATATTTGTATTTTTTTAGGTTAATTTTTTTTTAAAGTTTTGCTCATTGATTAATATGAAAGTGTATAACAGTGTTTTTTTTTTTATTTAAGAGTACATCTTTTACCATTGATAAATATTCTATCTTTTGGAAAGTAAATTTAAAAGCATGTTGAATATTTATTAATTTATAAATTATATGAAGAAAGAAAGTACTTCAATTAATAGACAAAAAATATTAAGAAATTTAAACTTGGCATTTCTCAGCCTTAAAATCCCATTTAGTCTCTAAATATTGATTTAAAATTGTGTTATTTTTATGGATGTCTTAAAATTGGAAGTTTGGCTTATATTACAGCTTTGTATGCTGTTATATACTGAAGGCATTTCACTGAAGACTTGATTGTCACATTATATTATAAAACATAAACACCCTGACTAGCCAAAATTATTCACAAATTAAAGCACATTGTTCACATAGTGTTGTCTTTTACTTTATATATGACTTGGTTCAGTGTCAATTCTAACTACTGTGATATTATCATTGCTGTATATATCATCTAGTGATGCTTCGGTTGGATCTGTCCTATGACCAGATTTGTTACTGTTTTCTGCACTATTTAATGTTTCATCTGTTGAATCTGTTCTGTGAGAAGCAGCTTTACAATCAAACCACCACTCAGAGGTAGAACGAGGATATGGTGGATCTCCTGAATCAACCTGCAGATAAATGTTACAGTTAATATATTGATGTACAGTAAAATCTGACTGAATCTGTATCATATCTAAAATTAGCTATAAAAGGTAAATATTTATGTTACAAAATTTTAATGAAACATATTGAATTTTGATGAGCAGCATAACTTGCTAAGATTATATATAGAGATACACATACACACGCTTATATATATATATATATATATATATATATATATATATATATATATATATATATATATATATATATATATATATTGTATATACATACATGTATGCAGAACCAACCTTAGTGAACACCCCAAAGAAGAAATTTTTTAGCACCTTTTATTTCTTATATTTAACTTGTAATATAGCTATAAGTCATGAGCAAAATCACAATATAACCAAAAGCCATGAGCAAAATTAATGTTTTCAGCCAAGAAAAGGGTGCCTATTATATCAGAATTATAAAATTATCTTTTCAGTTATTTTGTGGCAGCACTACTTAACTGATTGAATTGCATATCAAAGCACCCTAGGCAACTACTGAGGTTTTCCCCCTCTAGAGTCCTCTAAATTATGTGTGTGTATGTGTGAGTAAGAAAATTTTATCTTTTCTCAAATATAGTATTTAAAATAGTTTTTGCTGCTTTTAAGTAATTAATATATCATTAAATTTCTTCTGTTTTTTATCATTAACACAAGAAATCAGATTGAATATCTTAAATTTGAGTTCAATAAATTAAGATGCTATATCTTTAATTTGTGTAGCTTAACATACTTGTTAACACTTTGAAAAACTGTCATAAGATTATTAGAATTCTAAATTATAACTAATTATACTTACTTCAAAACTTATGTCATTGAACCTGTAGTATTTATCACCCTTAAAAAAATATGTTCGACTATTTTCCCATTGAAATGCAGCATCAATACCTTCTTCAGGCAAACCATTCCAGTTGCTTATTGGTCTAGGATATCTACCACTTACTGGAGGATCATTATTACTGTCATATCGCCAGTATTCATCACCTGTACAAACATAAAATTTATATTATGGTACACCTGTATCATTAGTGAAAATATTGTCACTAGGAAAAATTAGTCTTTGTTTTGTCTACTGTTAGTTTTGCTTCAGATCAAAATATTTTATTAATGTATTCCACTCTTGAAATTTTTTGTGTACATAAAGTTTTAGGGCTTGTAAGCTTGTAAAATATAATGTCTATTTAATAATTTTTTCAAAATTCATTTTTAAGTGTTTTTATAGCCATTTGCTACTTTTTTGTTGTTTTCTAATTTTAAGAAATATTTAGTTTAAATCCATTGTCCAATATTCTCATGATTAGCAAATATTATGATATACAAGTTTATTAATTTGTGTAATGTTAAAAGCTTTCTAAATGTTTTAACTTTTTTTTATTATTTTGTCATTTTCAAATTGCTACAGATTTGTTGCTGGTAAACTTTAGGACAACTCTCAGGCATACAAATATTAAAGTTTTTCTACATAATTTTCATAGATCTTCAAAATGTTTATATTAATCATTTTATGATTTAGAAAGTAGGTTTGCTAGTTTAATTTTATCATAGTAAAAAATTAAAGTAGTGTTTCAATGTTAATTTAAATACCATTCATAAATTTTAATGTCATGAGCAAGCATCTTATAAATATATAAAGTTCATATATAAGTTCACATATTCTTTATATAAAGTTCATAAAATACTATAAAATTTGTGGTAGTTTCTATAATTTACACTATAATGAATTTTTGCTATCCTAAAGAACAGAAAAATTAAAAGAAAATAAAGCTGTTTGAGAATTTACTATGATTAATAAATAGTTCTTGTTTGAAAGTACCTTTAAAAAAGTAAGTTTTTCCATTGCCACTCCATACAAATGCTGCATCTATCATGTCTGGTATTCCTTCAAATCCTCGTTCTAGTAATTTTGGATACCCACTGTCCATTTCTTTATTTGTAAAACGCCAGTAACGTCCTCCCTTTAAAAAATAAATGTATTATATTACTGATTAAGATATAATTTGATGATTATAGAAAGCATAATAGCTACCATTCATCATCAACACTATGAAACATGTGACTTATAACATCTACCTAATAACATGCATTAACTAATCAGATCAAGTTTCTTAAAAAGGTAGAATTTATTGAGTCAAAAATAACTGAATGTTATTTTAAAAAATGATAAAAATAAAATGCAGTACATGATTACAATATACTTGTTTAATCAAATGAAGTATTTAAGAAAATATTTTTTGAAAAGTTAACTTTTCCTTTCTTTTTGTAGGTTTCCTTATTTCGAAGATTTTGCTGTCTATAAAGTCCAAAGTTAATTAGTATTTATATATTGGATTTCTACTTTTGTCAAATCTCTCTAGTGCCAAAAAATCTTATTGTAAAGTATTAAAATAATTTAGAAGAAATGGAATGAAATTAATGCATGGTTGCTCAATAATTAAGACATTTTGTGTCTTTTATATAATGTAGGAATTACCATGTTTTATACTGTGTATCTAGAGTAAATTATTAAATAATTTGTTTCTTTGTCTTAAATTTTCTGATTGAAATGTGCCAAAATATTTTTCTAAACAAATATTCTTTACATTATGATGTTACTGATGTATTTGTTCCAAATTCATATTAATTTAGTAAATGTTTCATCCTCCTATTTATATCTTTTTTCTGCTCTCTTGTGTATTTTTAATAAAATAAAAAATGTTTTTCCTCTGTGATATAATTTTATGTGTTCATCCATTTATTTTGAATAAGAATTCCTGTTAGTCTTGGGATAAATTTAAATTTGAATGAAATGCATTTTCTAAACTGAAGAACTTAAACTAAAATATATTTGCTTGAATAAGTTGTTATTTTAGCCAGCAAAATATAATTATTCAGTAACTTCTATCTTTTAAAGAATATAGATAAGAATCTGAAATATTAACATTATATACAAGATCTTATTATTATAACATTACTGGATTTATTTGATATAGTGTTAAAGGTATTTCTTTCTTAAAATTAGCTTTAATCTTAACTTATGATAAACTAGGATTGTTTTCAAGATAAGTAATGTTCTAGTAAAGCAAAAAAAAAAAAAAAAAAAAAAAAAAAAAAAAAAAAAAAAAAAAAAAAAACTTTTCATAAATAATGACATTTACAAAATATTAGATTTCATTAACAGCATCAAATGTGGTTCTTATTGAAACAAAAGAAATAATGACAGTCTGTTGAAGTAAATTTTGAAAAAAAAAATAATCTTATTATTACAACTGAATACTATTGTCTTTTTTATTGCCCTTATTTATTTTTTATGTTGATACAGAATATTATTCCTCCCCTAAGTTAGAAGAAACATTTAATTCTTTATAGTTCAGGAATTGGACTGTCATTTATTGTAAATAAGGATAAGGAATTAAGTACTGATGAATAATTTTTTAATTTCAAATCACATACACACATATATATGTACTCATATATACAAGGTGGATAGTTAAGTTCTTAAGCAACCTTTTTCTGTTCCATTGACAGTTATAGACATATACTTTTTCTGTAAAAATGTTTCAAATAAACATTCCTTCTCTAATATTTTAAAATTTAATTTTGTGAAAAATACAAAGTTTAAATTTAATATAAATATAATAATAAAGAATGAACATTTCTTTATTATTATATTTATTAAAAATTGAAACTCATCCTAAGAACCATAACACAAAAAATTCCACTTCTCTGTGATAAAAATTAACTTATTAGATATTTAAATTTAAAATTTGTAAAAATTTAAAGATTTTTTTTCCTACTTTGGTGGATGGGTTAAAAGGTTGATTACAGTAATTCAAGGTTAAATTCATGTTGCAATTAACCTTTTACATCAAAGAGAGGAAGATTAAGTGCTTATTTTACTTTAAAATAAGCTCTTAATCTTAACTGGAAAATACAGTATATCCATTTTACTATGGACCCCTCCTCCCTTTTTATAATCTGGGAACCCTCACAATCTTTTGCTATTAAAGGGGCATTGAAACTTGATTTCAACCTGGAATTACTGTAGTAATAAAACTTTTAACTGATCTCTGAGTGATCGAGAGTAAATCTTGTAACTTTGAATTTAAATATCTTGGTTAATTGTAGATGTAGAGAAGTAGAACTTTTTGCATTACATTCCATAGGACAAGTTTCAGTTTTTACTGACTATAATGATAAATAATGAGGGAACATATAAAAATGTTCTAATTTTTGCATAATTGAATTTTGTTTAGAATTGAATTGGATTTTGTAGTTTTTACAATATTGCACTTTTTAAATTGTAAAATTGCACAAAAAGGAATGTTTATTTCATTTTAAATATTTTTGTAACTGGGAGTATAAGGTATAAGACCCATGGTTATAAAGAAAAGTTGTGTTGAAGATTTTACTATGTACCTTGTATAAAAATAGTCAAAAATGCTTAAAATTTTCAAGACTTAATTGATTTGAGACCTTTTAAAATAAAGATTAACCATGAATCATGCAATAAAATATGTGAAAATTGCATATTGTTTATCCATAGCTTTATGTGCTGATGATGTTGCCATAATTGTTATGGGTAAGTCTGGTAAAACTATCTCTGGCATTATGAATGAGGCATTCAAGATTACTGCTTTGTGGTGTAAAAATTCTGGTTTGTCTGAAAATTTCTCCAAGACTAGTCTGGTTCCTTTTTCCAGGAAGAAGAACCTAAATTTTATGGATATCTTCTTCTACAGTAAAAAGCTTAATTATTCCAATGAGGTTAAGTTTCTTGGAGTCTATTTTGACAAGAATCTTAACTGGGGTTATGTAACTTACTGTCTGCAGAGGTCTAAGAGGTTCTTTTGGTGCTGTAGGAATTCCATTGGCAAGACTTGGAGCCTTGTTTATATGGCTGTTTATTGTATTTATAACCTTGTTATCTGTTCCATTATTTCTTATGACTTTATTGTCTGGTGGTCCAGGACCAGACTTTATTGTGTTAAGTCTAATCTTTAGAAGCTAAACAGAATGATCTGTATTGCACTCACAGGTTATATTAAAACAACCCCTACTGCTGTTCTTGGAAGTTTTATTAGGAATGTTTCCTTTGCATCTACAGATTTATGCTGGGACTATTATCTGTATGAAGTGCTTTAAAAGTCTAGGTCTTTGGAATGATTATTCTCTGTATCTCTCTTGGGGATGTTTTGACTCATTCATGGTCAGTATAGCATCTTTTAACTATGCTTAATGATGTTTTAAATACTAGGTTTACCTTTTGTAAACCTTATAATGTTCATTTACCCTCTCAGGAAGATTAGCTTAAAATCCTAGTTATCTTAAGGACAACTAAAGGGTTTGGTTCACTGATGGTTCTAAGCTTCAACATCAGGTTGGAGCTCTTCTTTCCGCTTGGTAAATATTCTACTGTTTTCCAAGCTAAGGTCTTTACAATCTACATGTGTTGTAAGACTTGCGTAGAAAGGAATTTTAATAAGCAAACCATCTGTATTTGTTCTTGCAGTCAAGTTGCCCTTCAAGACTTAATGAGGTGCAATATCACTCCTGCGTTGGTATTGGAGTGCTTTGAGGTTATTTGTGACTTTGTTTCTTGTAACAAGGTTAATATCTACTGGGTATCCACTCATATGAGTATTCAGGGTAATGAGCTAGCTAATGAATTAGGTAGGGGTTCAGGTCTAGTAGGGTTATATTAAGAGAATTAGGCTGCAAAATAATTTTATTTCATTAAAACATTATTTTAAATGTATGAAATAAACTGGTTTAGTACTTATACCAGCCTATTTTTAATGATTTTATTAAATTTCGCTTGAATGTCAGCTGAAATTTTGTAATAAATTTTTAACTATTCTCCTGATTACTAGAGATGTGAAATTTTGCACATAGGTTCATTTTTCAGTGGAAGTACAGTATTCAGTAATAAAAAATTAGATAACAATAATAATAATAATAATAAAATGGTTTGGTAAATGCAAAAAGCTGTTCAAAGTATTTAGAATTCCAATTGCAGAGATTTTAAACAAGTTTTGCTATCTATTTGCAAAAGGTATAACTAAAATGGTTTTGTTATATTTTTAAGAATATTTTAATATTTTTTTTTGTCTATTTGTTATTTTCTGCATAGATTTTAATTAAAAAGTGCTAAATTAATCATTTTTCTTGTTTCATCACACAATTTTGTAGAGCTTTACTAGTTTATTCAAACACTTCAAAGTCTATCTTTTTGAAAATGTAAAGTCTATATTTTATATCATATAGAAGATAGGTCTGGAAGAAAATTCTTGGGAAGGCCAGGGCCCACCCACGGCTGTTGTGCCACAGTAGAAGAACTGTAGTCTACATTTAATAATAATAATAAAAAAAAATGTGCAAAATTTCAAATGTTTTTTTTTTTAAATTTGAATTGGTTGGTTTGGCGAATCGTCCTCTTTCGGATCCCATTTTCCTCATGTTTCGACACCCCTAAGACTGATGCGCCAGTAGCAAATGCCACCTTTGCTACGCCTTAGTTACCGCCCTGGTCGGAGGATTATACCTTCGGGTTTTGAGCCAGTCTCAGACCTGAAAGGGGGCACGAAAAGTTGGAGCCATAGGTTTTGGGCGTCTTTCTGCTTGCCCCCCAGGGCCCGACTTACAGAAATGGGGGCCCAGGGCAAAACCATTCATCCGCCCCCCTCACTCTGCTATACATAGGTGGTGGTTATGTGGTGACTGTTATATGTAGTGATGCCTAAACTATGGCCCCTGGACTAGCTTTGGCCTGCAGAGCTTTTAAAGTTGACTCACCAATGTGTTTAGTAAAATAAGATTAGTTTAAAATAAAATAAAAAAATATGAAATAAGTAAAACTATAAAAAACTTTATAAAAAATCCTGGGAGGTAAAGCGTATATAATAGTTTTTTAAGTCCTTACCCGAGGAATTTTCCTGCCTAAAACAGAATGTAGCTGTGTGTTCTACATTTTTTTGCCAGCCCTTACATTTGTGAACAAGCTCTCTAATGATACTGAATAAGTTAAAAACTTGGAAAAGACTTACAGATGAAAATCTTTCTCCTATTCTACATATTTCTACTACTAGTTTTAAGCCTAATATAAAATCACTAATTTCAAACATTCAATTTTATTCATCCTATTAATGTTATTGCTAATTTTCATATCAAAATATTTTCTCAGAATTTTTTTTTGTACCACATGCACGATATTAAAAATGCATCTGTTGATACATAATTTGTTTATTTTTTTCTTTTTCAAGTCAAATGGTAATTAGGCTTTACAGCCTAAAATTAATACGTCATAACACAAACATAATGCAATAATTTCTCCTGAGAAGAAATTGTCGATAATTTAAAGTGAATTTTAGACTTACGCATCATATTTTTAACTTGAAATGGCGGTTAATTTTGGGGCCCCCTTTTGACTGGAGGCCCGGGAGCTTGCCCCGTTCGCCCTGTCGTAAATCAGGCCCTGCGCTATAAACGTATGGCCACTCTCCAGTATGAGAGTTCGTATGGGTTCATAGCTTCCCACACTGCAATCAAATGGTATTTCTCCAATGTGTGTACAAACAGTTACTCCCCTTTTCTTTTTAGAATAAAACGTACACAGTATTTCTTTTACTGGTCATGAGCCTGCCCTTGGTATTGCTCCTTGGTCTATCAGAAATTCGGTACTTTACTAGCATATTGCCTGTCGTATGACGGGAACAGTAAAATTTTTAATTTTACTGATTCCGTCTGCAATTCCCACTGCAATCAAATAGCATTTCTCCAATGTGTGTACAAACAGTTACTCCCCCTTTTCTTTTTAGAATAAAAAAAGTACACACTATTTCTTTTACTGGTCATGAGTAGAGTTGTGAGCAGGAGAAAAAAAAACTAGTTTAAACCCGGGAGAAAACCTGGTTTTTGGGAAGGGAATTTTGAAAATTTCTAAAACATGGGAATTTTTAAGTATTTTGAAGTCGCCAATTACTATGACAACCACCATTTTTTTCTGTCTTTGTTGTAGACCTCAAAAGTTGATATTTTTACAAAATTTAACTATTATATGCTATGAAAAAAATTTGAATAATTGGGATTAACTAACTATATTTGGCAAGGTATCATGTTTAGCATGAAAGTATGAGTATATTTTTCCTTTGAGAAATATCCAATATTTTTATTATTACATATTAGACAATAATCTGTAGTGTCAGAAAACCCATAAATCATTATTTTTCTTGGATAACATCTCTCTCTCTCTCTCTCTCTCTCTCTATATATATATATATATATATATATATATATATATATATATATATAATGTGTGTGTGTGAAGAAATTGGACACAAAATGCACCAGTGTCATTTGATTACACCTTTAAATGATATATGCATGCATTACAAAAAAAAAAAATGTTATTTTAAATTTAAAGATATTTATTTTTATATTATTAAAGGAGGGGGAAAAGTTTAGAATAAAGCAATTTACATAATAAATAACGATAAAAAATAATGGATTTAATTATTATATTAGCAACTAAAATTAAAGCAACCAGTTATGTGTTTGATAAGACTAACAGGGTAATTAATTACATAAGTACTACTATAAAATCATTTAAATGCTCATTGCTATTATTTCTTGAATATATATATATATATATATATATATATATATATATATATATATATATATATATATATATATATATATATATATATATATATATATATATATATATATATATATATATATATATATATATATATATATATATATATATATATATACTGCCAAAAGTAAAAAAAAAAAAAAAAAAAAAAACTCGTATAAAATAATATGCTAGTTCTTAAATAGCCACTGTTCAAAAAATAAATGTAAACATTGTTAAAATGATTTCTTCCCAAAATTCCGGGTTTATTCCCCAAAATTCTCGGGTTTATTCCCATCTCTTCAAAATTCCAGGTTTTTTACATTTCTAGTCATGAGCCTGTCCTTGGCATTGCTCCTTGGTCTATCGGGAACTAGGCTCTTTACTAGCATATGGCCCGCCATATGATGGGATCAGTAAAATTTTTAATTTTCCAGAATTGTAAAGTACCCTATGAAGCAGGTAAAAAAAATGGTTTGTTTTTTGGCTGAGAATTATCTGGTACATGCTCAATAATTTGTTTATCTTCATACTCCTCTAAAGTCTCCCGATACTGTGAATGCAGTTTAGAATCACGTTGAATTCATTTAGAAAGATAATTCAAAGTTTTCTTAGCTATGTCGAAATTATCGTTTCTTCACAATTTTTTTGCCACATTAATTAATGGATGTAAAGTAATGAAACTATCATTTCCACTACATCCTTGAGGAAGATAGAATTTGTTGTAAATACCGGTAATAAAATTTTCATTGCAACAAAAAATAATCGATGATTAAATTTACAATTATCACATACGTACCTAATCTATTGTTTAAGCCAAATAAAAAAGAAAATTATTTAAGTAATATCTAAGTTCAGTGGTAAAACGTATGAAAATAATGCATGCGATATATAATTTAAAATAAGAAATGATTAAATGAGATGGTTAAAGGAATAACATCATGATGTTTGAAAAAAAATGTTATTTTTTAAGGGGTGGATTTCAACGATTTAAAGACGACAGCAGTTTTCGCTGTGATATTAAGCATATTTATGCCAATTTATTTTAGAATAGGACCGATAGGAGAAGATAAACTTTACTCGCTTTGAATTTTGCTAACCCTATTTCATCAAGAATTCAATATGGATGCTTCTATCCTTTCCAGGTCCAACCGCTTCATAAATTCGAGGACAGACAGACAGATAACTTAGGTCATTATTATACAGGGGATAATTTCAGGTGTATTCAGAGCGCTTACTGGCGAAGTGGGTTGGGTTGTAGATAAGAGCTTAATCGCCATAAATTTTCGTCATAAATTTAAGTAAAGTTGAGTATCCCGCATAAACGGTTCTAGCAGTTTTGTCGCCCGGACAAAAATGCTGCTTTCCTCTTTTCACCATAAAAAGTTATTGAAAGATATAAATTGTTGGTAAATGCAAACTATGAAACTAGAATAGTTCTTGCAAATAAAAGACGGCATGAAAAAAAAAACATTTATTCAAAATCATAAAGTAATCTGAAATACTAAAGGGATCCGCCCTTTATCCTACATATCCCAGGAATCTTTAAATATTGAAATCTTTAAAAATACTGAAATCAATTTTACAAAATTAATGCTGAGATTTTCTGTTCTCCCATGAAACGCACTAATATATAGGTAAAAGGTATAATGTTTCGGGTTATTTAGTTTGTTACATTTCTATACCGGGTGATCAAAAAGTCCGTATAAACTTTAAAAATTCATAATAGCCGGAAAATAACTAAAATAAAAAACGGTTTTCAGAGTTAGTATCGCTAGGGCATGGGATTTTTTAAAAACGGGAAAAACAGTAACTCAAAATCAGCCGACAGATGGTGCTGGTACGAGGGACTTCGGAGGGAATATGCAAATGAGACTTCTAAGAACTTACGCTCCTATAAATACACAACCAGTTCGCCGCTGTAAACCATGTATGCGAACAAGGATGCTGTGTGCGAAGGACAAAGCTTTATTGGTGAAGTTGTTTTACTTCAACCAGGAATCAGCAACCGCTGCCTTGCGCAAGTTCCGAATGTCAGGAGTGGAAAAGGGTCTTTAACAGTGACAGGCCTCATAAAGCTTGTTTAGCGGTTTGAGAAAACTGGAACGTTGGAGGATCGTGTAAGAGCCGGACGACCATGTTAAATGCAAGTCGGCCGCGTACTGCAGCCGAAGTTGAAGCATTAGAGTCCGAATCAGCAGCAGGAACGAGCAGTGCTCGTGATGCTGCCAGACGGTTGGGCTTACCACCATCTTCGGTATTCAATATTCTTCATGTTATCCTTGATCTGTATCCATACAGACTGCAGTCGTGCCATCAACTTTTACCAGCAGATACCGTACAGAGGGAAGCATTTGCGAGGTGGGCTTTCTCCAAAATCGAACAGAATGCCACCTGGATCTTTAACATCTTGTGGACAGATGAAGCTCATTTTTCGCTTCATGGCGACGTTAATACCCATAACTGTCGCATCTGGGCAACGTCTAATCCACGTGAATACACGCAGAAACCATTGCATTCCCCAAAAGTGACAGCGTGGTGGGGATTCACTGGTTCGTTCATCATAGGATCCTACTTCTTTGAAACGGAGTGCCCAGTAAATGGGTGGAAAACGGATATGAATATACGGATATGAATGCGCAGCGTTATTTAACACTTCTGCGCGGTAATGTCGTGCCAGCTTTGCGTGAAAGAGATGCGCTATCTACCGTCACGTTTAGGCAAAATGGAGCAACTAGTCACACTGCTAATTTGGTCAAGGATTTCCTGATCCAGACATTCGGAGAAGACAAAATCATTAGCAGGCGTTTCAGGTTCCCATGGCCTCCTCGGTCTCCAAATTTGACACCGGCAGACTTTTGGTTGTGGGGATATTTGAAATCTCGGGTGTATCGATCCAATCCATCCAATCTCTCTGAACTGAAAGATGCGATCCGTCGAGAGGTGTCTTGCATACCTGCAGGACCTGCTGCACTCTGCCGTTGCTGGATTTGTGACTCACCTGCAGTGTGTTATCCCCTGTGGTGGTGGTCATGTGGAACACATACTGTTGTAATAAACGATTTGGAGGAATTCTGTTTGTTATTTGCGTTTCTTTTTCTTTGACTTGTGTACATCAGTGCCCTCTATCGACTCTTCTTGAGTTATTTTTTTTCTGTTTAAAAAAAAAATCCCATGCCCTAGCGATATTAACCCTGCAAACCGTGTTTTTTGTTATTTTTCCAGTTATTATGAATTTTTAAAGTTTATACGGACTTTTTGATCACCCGGTAGTTGTTTTCTTTAAAATTAAGGATTGTAAATATTTTCAGCTTTTAGTTACAACAGTATAAAAACAAATTATAAATTGTTAGTGGAAAAAAGAATCGTTAAATATAAATTTTGAATAATTCAACATTTTAACATTTTATTTTTCTTACTCTGAGAGCTAAAATATGCCCCTCCCGAATTTCGGCAACCCGGACAATTGTCCCGGTTGCTAATTCTACCATGTGGTGTAAGCCGGGAGTAGTTTCGGCATAACTATATCCTTATCAGGATACATTGCCTACAGAGTGGGCCTTGTATCCAGGGATTACTTTAGCTGGGATTTTTTCCATTTAAATTTCCTTATGAAATTTTAAATTGTGTTATGGTTGTTAGCTTTCTAAACAATGAAATAGTAAAAAAGAGCTCGAAACACACATACACATTCACATATATTGGTATTGAGCTGGCCCATCGTTATATTACGTTGGCATTATGTCAGACACAACTATTAACTAACCACTGACCAACAGTTGGCCAACAAGCCATATAAACGTTGGCCCAACGTGTGCAGTACAACATTGGCCCAATCTAACGTTGCTAGCTCGGTATAAATATATATATATATATATATATATATATATATATATATATATATATATATATATATATATTTCTTAAATGAATTTAATCTTTTGCAAAGTGATACAAAGGATAGATTAGAAAATATTGAAAAACATTTTCAGTTTTAACGTAGCATTAAAGGATTTATTAATAAAATTATGGATGTAATGCCGAAAGATCTAACCATTAAATGAATGAATAATTAATTATTTTACCTTAAAAAAGAAGGTTTTGCCATTAGACCAAGTGAGAGCAGCATCTAAGTTTCCTTCTAAGCCATCCCAATCATCAGATATTTTTCTTGGATATCCATCTGCTAGTCCGGTTGAGAGAACTTTCCAGTAAAATTCACCTGTGAAGATTATTTGAAGAATGCAATTTAAATAAAAATATAAACAAGTTAAATTTTCATTTACTGGTTAGTCATTCAGAAAATCCCGAACTATAAGTCTAAATAATATATAAAATGCATTTGTGGAAGTAATAGACTTTTCAATTTTAATGTTTTTACTTTTTACTTAACTGACTTAACTAAATGTATGTATTCACCTTTAAATACATATGTGCTTCCATTCTGTGTTCTCGTCACGGTATCTATAGTTGCATCTTGGCACAAATCTGGAGCATCGCTAGTATCTGGGGGTGGTCCTGTTGGTTCGTCATCGCCACCTGGAGCAGGCTGATCAGTCGAACCTTGTTAAAAGTGAAAAAAAAAATTAGAGCTACCTGCCGAAATATAATAAGCATAGTTACAAATATGGTTCAAGTCATTTTTTTTTGGTCCATAGATTTCTATATCTATAGTACAGCAGGAATTTATAATGACTTTTAGCAAACTATAAATGTTAAAATAACAAGTTGCACATAAATGTGAAACCAAAAGTGTAAAGGGTGTTATTCATTATTTTACTTTTGCTTATGATAATAATATGTTGAGAAGTCTAGTACAGAATGCTATGTACTATTCTCTATTTTCTCTTTTATGCTTGATAGTTATATTATTTTAGCACATCTTAGAAAATATTCCAACCATATACATCTATATTGATTAACTTTCCTATCTTTTTGAACAAGAGGAAATCAAAATAATTTATTTAATGCACAAATAAAATAAATTTAAGCTATAAAGCATTTGGAAATTTAAAGCGTAATCTGATTCCATGATGCCTGTTCAGAGTTCATGATGCTCAAGCCCCCTGTATCCTCTAGATATTTTCTTTAATACTTTGTAAAAAAAAGTTTTTAATCGATTATGTTCTTTTAAAGAAAGGTAAGAGTAAGAAACTAATTTAAAAAAACTGAGTAATATTATTTTACTAATTCAGGTGGGCTTAAAAATGGCAAGGTTATTAATACACACATATCACACACACATACACACACATACATATATATATATATATATATATATATATATATATATATATATATATATATATATATATATATATATATATATATATATATATATATATATATATATATATATATATATATGTGTGTGTGTGTGTGTGTGTGTGTGTGTGTGTGTATTAATAACCATGTGGAAGCTGACTAGGATTACGATGTTGACGTTTGAATTGTTAGGTTGCTCTTTCTCGATTTGCATTGCCCTTTGCGATTATATACATGTATATATATATATATATATATATATATATATATATATATATATATATATATATATATATATATATATATATATATATATATATATATATATATATATATATATATATATATATATATATATATATATATATATATATATATATATATATATATATATATATATATATATATATATATATATATATATATATATATATATATATATATATATATATGTGTGTGTGTGTGTGTGTGTATATATATATATATATGTGTGTATATACTATACATATATATTTATATATATACATGTATATATACGTATGAGTGTGAATATATATACATATATATAAGGTACATTCGATAAATAACGAGCTATACTCGCCTTTGACAAGAGTAGTTCTTTTTATTTAAATATATATCAACCCAGAGGGTTTAAACATTTATAACACTGTGAGTCTAGGCGGGATATTCATAGGAACTTCATCATTCGAGTAAAATTTTCTTCCCGTAAATTTTTTTTTTAAAGTTTTTCAAAAACATGAAAATCCCAAATAGACAGATCAGGACCAGAAAGGAATAGTTGAGGATGTTCCACTGAAATTTCATTAGCTGATCTTGGCTGGCATTTGCTGATTTTTCCCGTTCCTCCATGTCATCATACTCTAAGGAATCACACTATGTCTCGGTAATCTCCGCTGCTGCTTCATTTCAATATGTGAAGATGAAATGCATTTCGGATTGTGTTTTTATAAAATTTTACAAAATTATAAAATTTTTGTGGGTTGAAATTTCAAAAAACCAATTTCGCGTAACAGGCTCTGGCTCATCATTTACTGGGTACACGCCTTATCTATCTATGTATCCATCCGTGTATATATATATATATATATATATATATATATATATATATATATATATATATATATATATATATATATATATATATATATATATATCTACACACACACACACACACACACACACACAATATATATATATATATATATATATATATATATATATATATATGATCATATGTGCGTATGTACAATGTATAAAAATTTATTGCCCTAAAGTTCTTCAAAATTCTCCCATAGCAAAACATTTACACCCATTTCAAAATTGTTGTCTTAGGCTCTCTCCCACGAGAAGATCAGTCATGTGATTACCTACTTCGAGGGACGACGTTCTCATAGTAATACAGATACACGGTGCCTCTTGAATCTGTAGAATGTGTCCGGCGTCACTCTAACTATTTATAAAGTTATTGCCTGGTTTCTAGTTTTAATTGCGTACCTTTCGGCATGAAAGTATAAAAGTTTAACTCCAAGCCAGCCATGGCAATTAAAAAATATGATCTATATACTTTAGGTGTAACTCGGAAAGAACTTTTTGCATGTTTCACGCACATACACACATATATACATGAAATGATATTTTAACCAATTTAATTACAGTTATATTCTAAAATATCTGGTGATTCTATACCCAAATGACCTTTGGTGAAATGTCTTAATTTCTCTTCTAATTCTGGTAATTTTTGGCGACTTCGAGAATACCAAATTAATTTCTGCTTAGCTCAACTATTTTTTATAACTTCTTTACTTAACTTAGTTCCACTTCGAAGAGTCATCATATGAGTAATCTTACTCTGATTGGCTGGTCCCTTTGTGCCCGCACGGCATCATATAAGTGAATGTAAAAATTTTTAGAAGCAGAGCGCCAACCACGAATTGTTTCAATATACTCATAATTTTTATTGCCAAATTTTGCTGTTTTCTGTCATGACCTAAAGACTACTTAAAAAAAACAAAAAACAATTTAGATATAATTCTAAGTTTGCCGAGGGCAAAACATCCATTACATGATATCTGGGGTGATGCTGATATTTTATAGTGTATAATAGATGGCGAGAACTTGAAAAGGATCAGATGTTTGAAATATAGCACGGTCCAAACGTCGTGCTATATTTCAGATATCATAATAAGGGAATTCATATGCTGTGTTTCCCAAGTCAAATTTACACAAAATGAGAATCTGATCAGAAAACTGAAAAATGAATTTGCTTATTCTCATTGCAATAGTTTTTATATGTACCTATATTAATTGGTTAACACTTTTGTTTAATTTTAGCACAGGGACAATGTATGTTAATACTGTGTATTTTTTACCGACGTATATTTTTTTGTGTTTTGGGAAGCACTTTTCATTAACTTTACAGCAGTCTTATACCTTCTAATAAAAGTTTAATTTATTATTTTTATGTTTATATATTGTCTTGCTTATAATTCGTATATTAATTTAAATCATATTATTCAATTATATTTACTGATATTATAAATAAGTTCAAATGCGTTAACACCTTCCCCTAAAAATTATTTTATTTTCTGGTTACTCAGAATTTTGAAAATGAACTCAATTTCTAAAAGACAGTCGGTACTTGAAACCTCCTTTTCATTTCTTTCCTCAACGAAACTTCTGTATGAAAGGTAATTTAAAAAGATGGGGAAAACTTTAAGAGGTGGTAGTTCACACCAGTACAAATAAATTTCATGTTAACCCGGTCTAAAACGAAATGCAAAAGCATTACAGGGTGTCACATAGTACAACCGAGGACACGAGGATGAAACATAAGGCTAAAGTATACATTAAAAATAGCATATATAAAAAAAGTATGCATTAAAAATGCAATTTTATTTGATAATTTACTATAACCGTTGAAAAGAGCGATCGGCAATTGTGACACAAAAAGAACAACAGTGAAGAAGGGACTGGCGAACTCTCGATAATCTTCCAGGTATATCACGAACCTACTCAGTAGCAGCCAGAAGTCTTAGATAACACAAAGACAGTTTTTGGATTAGATCGTCTTCAGAGCCGTGGGAAAGTATCATAAAAAGTCTCTATGTAAAGAATCAAGACACGATAGATCCTGGTAGATAAGTTACAGGACCAAACCGACCGATCCATCAAATCTGCATAAAGGACGTCCAAATAGTAACATACACCGCTGGATAGATCTCCATTGTGCTTGAACCACATATACCGCCGGAGATAACCAGGAACATCCTCTAGCAAGTATGGTGGCATCTCTTGTAGAAACGTGAGGTATTTGCTTTGGTCAAGGTGTTTCGATAGAAGTTAAATAGATGCCAATGATCCATGTCCAAACATTGAGAAAGAGGTTCGCTGATGCTCATGTGGATTTACGACATGATTATTTTGGGTATTAAATGCACCTTCTCGTATGAAGGTGCATCCATTAGAGAAAAAAAAAACAGCTGCCGTAAAATCTCGTCGTGTTGCTTTTTGCTGCAGGAACCAACGGGCAAAGTCAACGAGACAAGAATAATTTTCTGCAGTTAACTCTTGGACTAGCTAAAAATGGTATGGGTACAACTTCTTCCTATTCAGCACACGTCATGTCATGGATTATGACATGCTATGGCTACAGCCCACAACTAGTGTGCTTATTGAATAATCTGCCAAAATTTTTGAAATCGCTTATTCCACACCTGGTGTTCTGGCAGTCCTTCTTCAACCTGCATTAGACCAGGAAGCAAGAAAGGATTCCGTTTCGCACAATTCTGATGCAAGCGAGCAAATGTTTCCGGATTGGACAATTATATGTGAGGAAAACTATCACCATACATTTCTGCTACCTCTATGGTACTCCTGTTTGCAGCTCCATAAAGAAAATGTCTGTTTCTTAAGTATTACTGCAATATTCTACCAACCCATTTGTTAGAACTGTTAGAACGGTTTACGCCGGAATAAGTTCCCAGGGCCGATATTTACTCACTGTGGCACAGATCTGATTAGGTTGCTTCTGTTTTTTCCCCCGGTTACATTTGCTTAATGGTGTTCTTTTTTCCCCAGATAAACCACTACAGAAAAATTGTTTTATCGTTTTAGGATCAGCCATTTCGAAATACGCCT
This sequence comes from Pardosa pseudoannulata, assembly GCA_032207245.1. Taxonomy (NCBI): domain Eukaryota; kingdom Metazoa; phylum Arthropoda; class Arachnida; order Araneae; family Lycosidae; genus Pardosa; species Pardosa pseudoannulata. The sequence goes on from CM063502.1 coordinate 106,594,396, forward strand.
ACGCGTTTGCATTTCGTTTTAGACTATGCATTCTCTGGTGACAATTGCTTGTATTGGTATGAATTATTACCTGTTAAAGTTTTTCCCACCTCTTTATAATCATAATCATTCTGTATGCGCGCATATATTTACAGGGCAAGAATTAAGCAATATGGGTTTGCGTAATAAAAAAATTCAAAATGACATGCACTACAGTATGTTGTGTTCTATGTAATCCCAGAAAGTGGGATTGTTGAGGAAAAGGGGAAAATGAATAAAAATTAGGACTGTATATGAAGGGTAGTAGAGTTTTGTCATTGTGGACTAGCTATATTCTTTTATTAGAAGTTTTCTGACGAAAAATTTCAATTTATTATTTCCTGCAAACAATGTTGATCGTGTGATACAACAGATAGTCGGTTTGTGTTGTAGTTTCATTACATAATCAAAATAAGCTTACCATACAAGGACTGTATCGCTGAAATATCGTCACTGTGAAGTTTAAAACGTGGTTGATAGCCTCTGTAATATGGTGCCATCAATGCACGTTTCTCGTCTGAGTGTGAAAGACCCAAAGAGTGACCAAATTCGTGAGCAGCAACTTGAAACATGTTTGTTCCTATAAAATTTTGATAAAAATAAAATAAGAATTTAAGTAACACAGTAAACTAATGAGAGTAAAAATATGAGACAGTATTTTAATTCTAGACTAGTTCCGACAGAGAAGAAAGAAAATGCTAAATACCACAAATCTAGATCAGTAGTAGCCTAACATGTGAAGTTTCTGAGTAATGGAACTATTTTTAAATCCCACTATGAATCACCAAAAGACACCAAGAACTTTTTAGTCAAATCTTACATTTGTTTACTATCTATAAACATTATTATCGATTAAACAAACTTCATACATTTTTTTTTTTTTGAGGAGAGCCCTCTAGAAGTTAGCACCGCCACTGATAGTCTGTCACTAGAAAGGTTTTAAGGATTTAAAAAATTTTGGATTTCGGCGAACACAAGAATTTTTCCACGACTCTGAAAGCCAAAATGTTGTCAAATTCAAATTAAGCCAACACAGCTGATGTGTTTGGCTTAATTTGAAAATGTAATAATAACTATAATACATATTTTAAATTCTCAAACAACTTTTTAAACTTATCATTAAAACAATCAATCGGAAGGATGAATTTTTTATTGACTACTTATTTATTTTTAGGGTAAACATACTAACTTTTATGACAACTTTGACTAATCAACGACATTGACTCATTTGACTAATCATTATGGCAATTATGTCGGTCCTTTATTTTATGTTGCGGAAATGCAATACTAATACGAACAATGAGTATTGAAGATGTTCAATAAATGAATACACATTGAACAATTCAGTGTTACATTTACTCTGAAAACGTATTATGTCTTCCATCGGGTTAAATATTGCTGTATTACACTGAATATTGTATGCACTGAATAACTAAATATAGTATACAAAATCTATATAGTTTTCTGTCACGACGGATCCTGAACATATGTCAATAAATTTTTCATTGGTCCTCTAGATTCATTAATTTTATAGAAGGTGTCTAATATTCGAATATATTTAAGGGCACTCTAGCACAGTTTGAAAATTACAGTTATATTCAAATAACTATCCACCCAAATGTTGATTTTATTTTGAATTTTTTTATTCCTAGAAGGATTGGGAAGTATACATTTTTTAAATAAAATTATTACCATTCTAAAAATACGATTTAGATTTTAATGTGTTGATCACAACCGATCATGAATATGGTTTTACGACATCAATGTTTCTACTACAATAACTGTATAACTATCCTGTAATATACAAAAAATATCCCTCCTCCTTTCTTCTGAGATAAAAAAAGACAAATAAACAAGATAAATACATAATTCTAAGTTTATAAACGCTTGTCCTTATTGTTCGGCTTTCCTTTGAGAGAATTTTAATCTTCTTGTAATGATGACATCTGAAGGTAAATCCTTCGTATAGAAGAAATACGATTTTTAAAATATTATTCTGTACATGTTCTTGAATAAATTTCCTGTATTATTTCTTTTACTGAGTAACCTTACGGTATATCGACTTACGAAGTATCGTTTTTAGTCAGGTTAAAGCAAAATTTATCAAATGGTACATTTGATTATCTGATGAGATGAGGAAATTTATATGTATCGAAAAAATAAGCACTTAATTTTGATATGAAGAGGTCCGATCTATATACAAATGTGTTTGGGTCTTTCAAGAGAAAGCGTAGGGTTCCAAATATTATAAAAATGTTTGAAACTAGTAAGTCATTGTACAAAAAATTATTCAAAAATCATTAATTAGAGGACCAATAAAGTAGCTGAAACACAAAACTTGTTTTCATGAACAATATTACTTTTTTTTTGTTTGTTTGCCAGCCTGTTTTGTATTTAGGAGCTTAGTTTTCGGTTTAGATCGTTGCTGACTACTGATTTACCTGTTCGTTCATCAATTGTCCATTTTTCCTCATCATCAAAGTGAGCATCTCCACCGTACTGTGGAAAGAAAGCATGTGCAAGAGTCTTTCCAGGACCATCAAAAGGATCATCGTCGCCATGTTGTCCACTTTCAAAACTTATATCTATGTGAACTCGACCTCTTTTCCTTTCTTCAAAGGTAAGTTGTGTCACATCGCTCCAGATCTTGAAATAATCAATAGTAAAGATATATTTACTAAGAAAGAATAGTTTTAAATTCAAACAGTTGTAAAGCAAAAGAAAATCTTTTCATTGATTATGGATTGAAAGAGAAATAATTAAAATTAGGAATATTACATGCAAATCAGCAACAATAATCTATTATTAATGAATAAATCCAACCTTGTATATTGTAAGAGAATAGAAAAATACTTTATAAATTTATTTTAAATATATTACACATTATACACAGCCATTATATTAGATCATGTTTCTATAAAACTACGTGATAAAATAGAGTGAAACATAATAAACTGTTTAAAAAAAATTTACTTTATATGTAATCACTGTAACAGCTTAAAAATAATAGGTTTCGGTTGTCGGAGATTAAATTCCTTAGTATAATGCGGTAGAATAACTGCATTGATTATACTGGCAAGATAAGTTTATATTGGAAATCTAAGACGTCTTGCAAAGGGAGCTTAAACGGGCTACCTGTATTAGCCCGTTTAGGAACTGTGATCAAAATCCTTTTGCTTCTTTCTTCTTGACATATGACCACTGAGTTGAACTCAAATTGAAATTTTATGATTTATAGCACTAGATATTATATTTTTAGTTCCGATTAGAGTTTTTTCCTTTTTCACTGATCTCTACTTTCTTTCTGTCTCTCTCTCTCTGTCTCTTTTTTAAAATAGCAAGGTACACACGCATCTTATGGGAGTCAACGACCATAATTGTTCAAGCTATACCATTAAAAGATGTTTATGTGATTAGCCTTGCAGATATGCTTTTATTAAACACAGTGTTCTGTGTCTTGCCAAACCTGATTCCATCGAAAGATTTCCCAGTCTCAAACTGGAAATTTTTTTATTTCACTATTCTTTGCCGAAGAATTGTTTCGTTTAAAATAATTTACAAGTGTTAGGAAATTTACGGAACTAAAATTTCTAACGTTACAGAAAATTTTTAAATCTCCTTACGTCTTTTATTTTACGTAATGATATAAACTGTTCCACCATGATTATACTCAATGTAATTTAAAAAAATTGCGTAGAATCCTTCTCAAATTTAACATACGACGTAATATAAGAGGGATAACATTTCAGTGTATCAAAATGTATTTAACAACTAATCATGCTGTCAGTTTGCAAATTGTTAGAAGAAAATTGATAAAAAGGAAGCTTAATGTTATATACGCTAACGTAAGTTATTCTAAATTTGATTAAGATAGTTGCAGTCGCGCAATTTGAAGTGGTGGAAAAATAATTTTCTTTTCATTTCTACTAATTTATAGATGATATCTCATTTCTTTGTTTTCTAGATAATTCGTTTCTTTGTTATAGACTTAGATAATTTTGCCTACCAATGATGGCGAATTATGGCATTTAATTTGGAATCTAATGATTCTTTGATTTATGAAACTGTTAAATACCATCTTGTGGAATAAAGGGCTGAACAAGCTATTCGATAAGGATAAAAAAATTGAAAAATCGGGAAGGCAAATTTAATCTGGTTCATACAGCCTAAAGAATTTTTTTTTTTTCAATTACTGGATTAGGGAGTATATTGTATGGCAAAAATATATTTCTCAAGCTCAAGCAAAATTTTCTGTTTAACATATTTTAAGGGGGGATAAAGGAATGAAATAAAGATAATTTTACACAATTTAATGCTAAAACCTTGTTATGAAGCGTAATAAACTTTCCTGGATGAATAGATATTTTTGCTGTATTTATACGAGAGATTTTTCTGAGCTTAGAGGCTTCATAAAAAATACAGTTATTTACCTTGAAAGCACGGGCAACTTCTTTGTCTACTTTTGTCCTATCCTTCAGCCTGGTAGGATATTTAGTTATACGATATGTTAAGTGCGTGACTCTCCACTTGCTTCCTGTGGTAATAAAAATATAAATGAGGGTATAAAAGCATATGATTCAAGTAACGAGAACAATACATCATAACATGCAAATTAGTTACTTTCTCATGGACATTACGCTTTCAATAAATGTCTTTACTTAATCTGACGAAATATCTTAAAAAATGTCTCTTGTAAGCTAGTTTTAACAAAACTTTCAGAAATGCAGCTTTTAACAGACCTGTACGAAAATGATGAATTTAAGTAAAACAAAAAACATAGGAAAGAATAGATTCACAACATGAACAATCTTTCATAATTATCTTTAAATTTTTTAATATTCATTCATCTTTGAACATTAAGTGGCATACATAGACTTCTTTTTTTTTTCTTTTTTTATTTGGGGGGGGGGTTTAATCGAAAGCGCCAAAGGCAGATAAATTTTGCATGTAACTCTCTCTCTATTTGGTCAAACTGTAATGAGTATTCTACTATAATTTAACGAAAATAATATACAAGTGTCAAAATATAATAAAAGTATATGGCATCTGAGGCGGTATCTTTATGTTAAGATTTGAATATTTATGGACTGTTTTTACAGTTAACGAGACATGGTACAATGTTTTTAATGGACTAATGTACTATATATATATATATATATATATATATATATATATATATATATATATATATATATATATATATATATATATATATATATATATATATATATATATATATATATATATATATATATATATATATATATATATATATATATATATATATATATATATATATATATATATATATATATATATATATATATATATATATATATATATATTATATATATATATATATATATATATATATATATATATATATATATATATATATATATATATATATATATATATTCATGAAATTATTTATAACAAGTGATAAACATTGTTTGTGATTGCTTATTACGATGAAGCCTCTCTTCTTCCCATACCTAGAAATATTTGTTTGTAAATATAAAAGCAAAAACTGAGCGGATGTTTCACCTACAAGCAGGAAAAGGAACCCTCTACTTCCTCCAAAGTATGTGACAGTCAAGTTTTTCTGATCTCACGATATTTTTTGCATAATACTTATCATTCCATTAAAGTACTCGTTATTCTTATTTCCTTCCGTATTTCTGAATTTTTCCGCACAAAGATCACAAATATTCTAAGTGAATTATATACCGTATTTTATTACTTATATTTTGTCAATTTAGATACATTTGATAATTATTGTGATGGTCAAATTAATGTTCTTGTTTATTTAAGCTTTTGCACTCCTATATCGAGTGGGATTCGACATCAGCTTTTATCTCAGGAGCTCTTTTGTTGAGTCTCAAGCGAATTTTTTTTCAAATCCAAACCAATAGATGCAGAAATAGAAAAATATCTGGAGCAGAAAGACAAACCATTTTTTTTTTCTGTGTGTGAAACAAAATTGAACTGCTAACAAAAGGGTCAAAGTTACGTTAACTCTAAATTTGTGGTAGCAAAGGGATTTTATGTAAGCAAACTGTAAGCCGAAGCTCTGTAAGTAACCGTGATATACAGCTAGGTATGCAACTGAACTGTTAACTTGAAATTGCATAACTTGGGATAATGTAGATTCTGATACATCGAGAGCATTAAATACTATTAATTAATAGTATTATAATAATATCGCTGCATAATAATTAACTTTTATATACCACTCTTTCTTACTGTAAAATTTTACTTATGCTGAATTTATAATTTTGTTTCTGTACGATTCTCTTATTATTATTGTTTTTTTCATTACTTCAGACATTTTTATTTCTTTTTAATAATATTTTCTCACATTTTATCGTATATAACCAATTTTGATATTTTTACTTAACTGCCGTCTTTAACTTCTTTTTCAGTTTATATTTATTTTATATGTATATATATATATATATATATATATTCCTTTTTACTATTGTATTATAACGTTATTGTAACTGGCATCTTGATATACAATATATTCATTATGAACAGCTCCCTTTTTAAATATCCTACCTTGCTTACTGGAGATATGATCAACCGGGCGAGGTGCTCCGAAGATTACCCTTTATACGGAAAGATGATACTATTAAAAATCACACATTTCTCATGAAAGGTAGAATAGTTCCTGTTAAAAGCACTCGTAAGCAGATACGTCTAAAGACTTCTTGAGGCCCTAAGCCCCTACGCAAAATAGTAGACCCTACCTGCGACCCTTTATATCGAATTTATTGTACATATCTGTAACGTACAACAAAAGCAATAAAATGAATTTATAAGAAAATTTGTTTTCTATATTTTAAATTCATAAAATCATTAATTATGTCTTCAAAATCACCTGTTAATTATATTTCATTTTCACTTCTCATCAAGCTTACTTAAAATTATTCAAATGGGATTGAGTCCTGAGATTCCTCAATTCATCTTTGATCAGTTTGAGTTTTGAAAATAAATTTCCAGCACTCGCATTATTAATCATCATCTACATGAATATTCTCATTACTATTTCAATATTTGAGAGCACTGAGAACAGATTTTCTTTATGCATGTATGTGCAAAGTGTGTTGGCATATGATTTAAAATTCTTCGTGTTTTTTAAGATATATTACGGAATGACATTTGAAGATTAAAATTATTCGGATCCTGATCTTATTGAGGCCAAATCCAGAATGGGACGACCCCCGCTCTCCCTCGAAGCCGAGGCTTTGGGTCCGGGTTCAGTTGACCCATGGCTTAAAACAATTCTGCTTCTAAGTTACAATCAGGTTTTTCTTTTAATAGTTACGTGCACTAGTTCTATACTTGTGTTAGGTACATCTGTATCAAGCACAGGTCGTCATCTCAATTCCAGAGACCAGAGGAAAGTGTTATGCTGAGCGCAGCTCGACATACGAATGGAGAATAAAAAACAGTTTGAAATCTAATATTATTGTGATTTAATTTAGCATAACATGAAAGTCAGGCAATGGTCGAATCGATATGACCCTGCCTATTGAAACTGGATTTGAATTCTACTGTGGGCATTGATGTTCATAACCTTCCGAAATCGCCTTTAATTAGTAGGTCTTGGTAGGTAGTTTGCGTACTGAAAAAGATTGACCTTACTGCTCCAAGTCAAGATAAGCCAGTAAACCAAAAACCTAGTAAAATCGAGTAAATGATATTAATCCTTAATTCGAGTAGCTTCAATAAACATGCAAACTTTAAGTTTCAATGGAATGAGAATTGGATATTATGCCTTTGCATATCAATTCACAAAAGAAGGAAAATACATTTTATCGACTTTGGAAATTTTCATGCATTCAAAGGGCTTCATCATTTTTATTTGAGTATTTTTCTACTAAGAGATACAGTCAGTCAAATCCACGCACACACACACACAAGAAAAAAAAGGATATATATAAGTATATATATGTATGCATGTATATATATATGTATATATATGTATATATGTATATATATGTGTATATGTATATATGTATATATATATATATGTATATATATATATATATATATATATATATATATATATATATATATATATATATATATATATATATATATATATATATATATACATATATACACACACACACACACACACACACACACACACACATATATATATATATATATATATATATATATATATATTATCCAATTAAGTACTAAACTGAAAATAAATTGTTTATAAGTTTTCGAAAATTGAAAATTTTTAGTGGACGTGTTTTATTTAGATTTTATATTATCAATATCCTAAATAAGTTGTACATTGTTTAAATATTGTGTGAAGTTCTTTGAGTGAAAAGTTTTGTTTTTCTATTTAAGTAAAATATGGGACAAAATTTTCACTTTAAAATCTCAAATTGAACAGGAAAAACTAGTATGACTTTTGCTTTAACTGATTGCAGATGAACAAATTCATTTTTTTTTTTCAGTTATGTTTCCTGTGTTCGGACATAGGCTTGCAGATTACAGGTTTTCTACAAATGGTTTTATTTTGATTTTTAATCAAATGCTAAATGTAAGTTTCAAATGATTCACATGAGTAGCTTAATTCTTTGTAAGAATCATCTGGTGAATATATAAGATTTTAAAAATTATATCCCTATATAAAAGAAATAAAGCTCAAAGATGTGCACTTTTTTACTTGAGATTATAAATAATGGCACACAAAAATAATTAAGCAAATAAATATAAGTAAAATAAATAAATAAAATCCCCACAAAGCCCTGTAAGCTTGCCCATGGTTTTAAGACAACTTCACTGCAATATAATACCAGCTTCTTTTCCTACTTGATATAGCTGATACAAGAACCCCATGAAACGTTTAGTTTACTTAGATAATGCTAAACAAATTTTCCAGTGCTGACATTTTGCTAAATTAGTTATTTCAACAACAACTCTATGAAAAGTTGTATCATTCAAATCAACTTTACACAGATATGTATAAAATAAGAATTTTAGCGCGACTTGAATGTGGTTACAACAACAGGTCTTGCTGTCACAAGCATTGCAATCAATTCGAGAGCTTATATTTCGCAAGCTACTGTAATTATCCATGAAATTCCGGTTCCGAAACATTAAGAAATCTTCCGTTCTACATAGTTTTTAAGGCGTTATGTGTAAAAACGTATATATTACACAAACTGCGTATACCTAAAATCTTTTAATTTACTTTCTTTTTAATGCGACATTAATTTGGCTTTATTCTATGAGATTCTAATAGATTTCCACTAAACATGAGTTTTCTTTCATTTTATATCCAAGGGAGTGTGAGTTAAGGAATTCAGACGTTGAATTTAACTCCTGTATACATATTCATTAACATTACAAACTTTTGTAAATTTATCAAGGACATGAGGACCGCCCCTCTTTAAACTTAGGAAATATCCAATTATTTTAACTTATTAATAAAGATAAAAGTAACCAGAAATACTTCCAGAAATGTTTCTTTTTATATATATATAAAAAAACCGAAGTGATAAGTGTGCATTTTTAGATAGAATTATTGCTTCCAAAATTAAAGCGCACATTCAAATTATTTTTGATGATCTAGCAACACGAGATTCTAATAGATTTCTACAAAACGTGAATTTTCTTTCATTTTATATCCAAGGGAATGTGAGTTAAGGAATTCTCAAGTAGAATTTAACTCCTATATACATATTCATTAGCATTACAAACTTTTGTAAATTTATCAAGAACATGAGAACCGCCCCTCTTTAAACTTAGGAAATATCCCATTATTTTAACTTATTAATAAATATAAAATTAACCAGAAATACTTCCAGAGGTGATTCTTATATATATATATATATATATATATATATATATATATATATATATATATATATATATATATATATATATATATATATATAAACCGAAGTGATAAGTGTGCATTTTTAGAGAGAATTATTGCTTCCAAAATTAAAGCGCACATTCAAATTATTTTTGATGATCTAGCAACACGAGATTCTAATAGATTTCTACAAAACGTGAATTTTCTTTCATTTTATATCCAAGGGAATGTGAGTTAAGGAATTCTCAAGTAGAATTTAACTCCTATATACATATTCATTAGCATTACAAACTTTTGTAAATTTATCAAGAACATGAGAACCGCCCCTCTTTAAACTTAGGAAATATCCCATTATTTTAACTTATTAATAAATATAAAAGTAACCAGAAATACTTCCAGAGGTGTTTCTTATATATATATATATATATATATATATATATATATATATATATATATATATATATATATATATATATATATATATCCGAAGTGATGTGTGCATTTTTAGAGAGAATTATTGCTTCCAAAATTAAAGCGCACATTCAAATTATCTTTGATGATCTAGCAACACGAGTTCCGTTGTGGTGGATAAACTCTGGGATTTGAGCACTTCCGACTCGTACCGAGTTGATAAACAGATAAGTGTTTTGGTGAATCTGCAAAGAGATGACATTTAACGTCCGGAACATTGAAAGACAGGCTTATGTCAAAATTATTGATTAGATGATCCCTGCAAACATCATTTAATATCTCGAATAATCGACTTTCCTTTGCAGAAGTTTATTTTAAATATATTTTAGCATCCATTTTGTTATTATTGTTACTAGCATATAGCCCGTCATCAGTAAAAAGACGGGATCAGTAAAATGTTAATTTTCTAGAATTGTAAAGTACCCTATAAGGCATTTAAAAAAATGGTTTGTATTTTGGCTGAGAATTATCTGGTACACGCTCAATAATTTGTATATCTTTACTGACCGCATGTTAGTTGCCAACTTCAATTTATCTTGTCATATTACGTGATAGGATAAAGAGCAGAGGTTTTAATATTGACAGTGATTATTTGGCGGTATATATGAATGATGTCCAAAATTTAGCGAATCGATTGCAAACCCTGTGATTATGTATAAAAAACAAACACACAAACGAACAAATTTCTTAATTTTCAAAGATATATAACTTAAAAGCTAGATATTTATTAGTCCGCGAAATATTCTCTTAGACTTTTATGAAAAGAATTTGTTGTTAAAACCGGTGATAAAATTTTCATTACAACAAAAAAATCGATGATTAAATTTAAAATTAGCACATATGTACCTAATTTATTATTTAATACAAATATAAAAGAAAGTTATTTGTGTAATATCGAAGTTCAGTGATAAAACGTACGAAAATAATGCCGATGATATTTAAATAATTTAAAATAAGAAATGATTAAAGGAGATGGTTAAAGGAATGACATCATAATGTTAGAAAAAAAATGTTACTTTTACCTATTTATTACTAGACACCTTAGCAAAGGAAGCAACTAAAAGAGATATCGTGGACTTTGAAGTAAAGTGGACGTATCGACAAATTAAGAAGATGTAGCATTTTTATACAATTAAGAAATGGCAAGAAAATTGGGATGATGGAGTTACTGGAAGAAAAACATTTAACTTCTTTCCTAATGTTAGCGAAAGAAGACTCGAAGGAAATTTTTTCATTAATCAAATTTTTACAGGACATGGCGCAATTCCATCTTATCAATCACGATTTTTCGGGAAATCTACTAGGTGTTGGTGTAACAAGGATGAAGGAAACTTAACGCATATGATCTATAATTGTGAACTTGTCGATCATATTAGATATAACTATTTTCCTGTTAATTTTCAGCGAGTCGCTGTTATCAACCTCTGTAACTCGGCAAAATCTCGCCGAGGTTTGATTCTAATAATCGAATTCTATGTAAAACTGTCTTTAGACAGTTAGTTTCTTAATGTATATATTTTGCTATCTTTGTTATATTTTGTATTATTGTATTTATGTATAAATTGTTATAATAAAGAGCGGGTGGCTCTTGTCGAGGGATCCAGCTTGGTGGTCTGGCTTCGGTTGAGTTCTAAGTTTATGGTTTAGTAGTTTTGTGTTGGGCTCGATTATTATCATGACGGCTAGTCATCATTTCCGTATGGCTTAGGCTAGGTCGGGCTTAAGAAATATCTTACCTATTTATTACGTGATAAATTGATAAATTTAATGTTCTGCTCTTAACCAGGGACAACAAAGCTTGAAATAATGGCATTAAACACTCGAAAAGGGGGAAAGGAGTAGATTTCGAACGTTTTCGAACTCGCTTTGAATTTGGCCAACCCTAACTCATCAAAAATTCAATATGGATGCCTCTATCCATTTCAGGTACAACCACTTCATAAATTCGCGGACAGACGGACAGATGGACAGACAACTTAGGCTATTATTAAATAGGGGATTATTATTATTATTATTAAAGGTTAATTAAAGAAATCAGTTTTTTCAATTTTTGCTCAGGCTTAAAATTTAAGTGATTATCTAAAAGTCATATAGGTTTAGGAAATCATTTCAAAGGGATGTCGCTTAGTATGATGTAATCTAAGGAGATAATAATGGTTTTCTCCATTGTTTTCAACTCGTTATGGATGGCTGGATGTTTTATTTTGTATATCGAATTTTTTCCACCTGACTGAATAAGATCACGGACTAGTAGCTCTAGATCAAATATTTTAATTGAATAACAATTTTATTTTTTAAAGTTATCAATATAAAAAAAAATTTCTTATTTTCAAGCCTTGTTACAAGTATTTCATGTACAGCACCTTTTCATTAATATTTATAGTACACGATCTTTTAAATTTTTCGACACATTTGAATTGAAAATTTCTGTATGTTCTACTCCCCTTTTTTGTATTTGGATTTAAATGTTATGTCCGGTTGTCTGAAACTCAAAATATAATAAATTTTATAAAGTACAATTTATCCGGTTTGCATCAAAATTATTTAATTTCAAATTTTTATAAAAGTCTACACTATACAGTTAAATAAATAAGGCTATATTTATAAGAATATCAATGCATAAATTTTGCCGACATAATTGTAACTAGTATATACTTTACAAAATATAACAGATATATTAAATTCTAAAAAAAGGTAAAATAAAGAAAGAAAAAAATTCTGCTTAAAAAATATATGCTTAATATGCAAATTTTAATGAAATAGCTTAAATCTAGTAAACATAATAGTAGCGACATGCGCATTTAATATTAAAATATCGTGAAAATGTTATTGATGTCGATGATTTTCTCTTTCATACTTGGATTAATAAGGGTCAATCACCAAGGCTAAATTGTAAACTCTAGCCTGCGTACCCGCCATACTTTAAATGGTCGAAATTGTTATGATGCTTTAATCTGTTGAAATTAAATCAGATCATTACTGGGTAGTAAAATAAATCAAAACTTTTCATCTCCTATTTATATGGTTTTTCCATACATTTAGTGGCTTAAATAAAATAAAATAAAATAAAATTACAAATCTTAAATAAAATTTGATTTTTTTGAGAAAGTTAAATTTAGCTCTTGTTTTCAAAATGGAAATTTTCTTCAAGATTTGCAAACAATATCTATTGTTACTTTCAAGCTATCTTTAAAACTTTTCGATTTTTCGAATAGATCACGAAAATCAGCCAGAAAGTAAGGTTTCCCCATCGTAAAAAGATGACGCTGCAAAAGACACAAAACACGATGGCACAAACTAGGTAAATTGTGGGTGAGGATAGTACAATACGCGGTAGTTGTAAATATCCGATCGCTCATATTAACATCGTTATTGTGAACTAAAATGTCATATTTCGTTTCTATTCCCGCCAAAAGTTTTTGAACACACAAAAAGAATCACCGATTGAAATCCCATGTCAGTTGTGTTTAGTTGTATGGACCGAATGTCGTTAGCAAGCAGATCGTTCGTCTTTGGTGTCGTGGCTTTTCCGAAAGCTGGACAAAATGTTAGGTACTGCGGCTGGCCATCTGTCATTGATGACGGCCTTCCACCTTACAGTCCCGATATTGTTCCCAGTAAATTCCATCTGGTCTTGCACCTAAAAAAATTCTACTTGTCAGCACGGATGAAGACCTGTAGACAATTAGAATACACTGCTTCACTCGTAGGTGGCAGACTTCTGTTACTCTGGACTACAAAAAGTTATTCGGCGGTATGGTAAGTGTTGCAATTCGGATAATTGTTATCTTGAGAAATAGTTGAAATATTGTTGTAACTTTTACAATGAATCTTTCCAGATAATAATGCTTTGTTTCTTTTTACTGGCTTGTTGAATCTTACTTTCTGGATGATATTTGTATATAAACGTATTTCATAAAAGCAAAATTACATAGTAAGCAAATATAATGTGCACATATATACGTGAGAAATTTGAATGAAGTGTTAATCTTTTTGTTAAGTAGTTGTATATTTAAACTCTTTTATGTTGGATACGTTGTTGTAAAAGAGAGTAAAAGAAAAAAGTTTGAAAAATAGTCATTTCGTTCTTACCCTGAAGAGCATATCTTTTCTTTCTGGCAGATTCTGAATGTCCAATTCTATCTTTTACTCCACATCTTGGTGTATTCATCATTATGATCGTATCATTGTCTAACTCGCCTGAAAAAAGAAAAAGCCTCACATTATTTATAAAGTTTTCACTCAATTTATGAATACATTTAAACTATGAAATAGTAATCTTTCTGCGTAGTATTACATCTAAGTGTAATCACCATACTTACTATCATTTTATTTTCTAAGTCACCTGAGAAAATAAAAGGAAAATCCTATAGTTTAAGTTGTTGTTTTATACGTTAAATTTATAAGAACGTTAAAGTTATAATATAGTTAGTACTTGACAACTGCGCTATAAATAATCATTACGTCGTTTGGGAATTAGTTTTTATAAGTATTGCAAAAAGTACAAATTCCGATAGATAATGAAAGCTCAAAAGGAAGTATATTTTCAATATTCTTCAAACATAATTTTTTAATTATTTTCTATAAAACTAAGAAAATACTAGAACATTATCAAAGAAAGTATTCAGTTATATAGTAAACATTTCTTAAAACAGTTTGTTTTTAAGAAGAAAAAATAAATGTGACCATTCAAAACAAACATTTAATCTTTGAGATTTAATGGGGAATTCCTAGTTTTCAGTGATAAATTAGAAGGAAACCGAAAAAGAAAACAAGCACTTAATTCTAAAGTACTCCTCGGAAATCATTTGCATCAGTATAGGGTAAAAGGTTCATCAGATAATATCATGATCACGAACGATATCATTATAGGTCAAATGAAGATATAGTTTCAGAGAAACAGACATTAACAATAAGATAACTTAATCAGGGTGTGTTTTTATTTTAAATAAGACGATTTAGCGAGTATTATTATGAAGTGATGAATTCATACGCTCAAATCAGAAAAGTCTTACTTAAAAAGGAAAATTTGATGTAGCGTTAATTATACAAATTTTCCCTTCTTTACAGTATATTTCGCGCTATAGTTCTCTTTATATATATATATATATATATATATATATATATATATATATATATATATATATATATATATATATATATATATATATATATATATATATGTGTGTGTGTGTGTGTGTGTGTGTGTGTGTGTAGATAGTAAATCTGAAACATAAAGATACACTCTTTGGTGCCAAAGTTCGTGGGTGCGAATCCCACTGAGACACGGGTGTTCGTAGCCGATCGGAATCGGCTTTAAGCAGTAGGTCCCGATCTCATTAGCCCTCGTGTTGTAAGAAAGTAGACCATAGTGCTCCAAACCATTGTGGTAAACGATTCTGGGTGATCCACCGCCAAAACTTTAATTCAATAAAATCAAATATTAAAAATTGATTTTATGTGTTTATTTATATTTTTGATTAACTTCTTGGTGAATAATTTACAGCTTGAAAAACTCAACGTTTGTTAATATTGGGGGTTTAACCCCTGATTGGTAATGAATCCGTAAATGCCAGAAATATTTTAAACTTCTTCACTTGGTCTAATAACAAAAATTGATTTTGTGTTTTCGTATATAATAGTTGGCAAGAATTTCTGCCCCAGAAATTTAAATTTACTAATCATAAGGACTGTAGCACTATTGCACTGCAAGCGTGTCACTAGTACACCATTCCCTCCCAATTCTGTACAGATCGAATTTCCACTCAAACTATTTCAAACATTTGATTATTTTACAGATATTTTATCGTGTTAAATCTTTATTGTGAAAAATTATTGTTTTTCCTTCACTTACATGCTTGCTTTTAAGGGACAATGCAATCTTTCTCTCAACCTGTGTCAATTTACTCCAATGAAATCTAGGGCTATTTCAGGAAGTTTTTCTTGTAATATTCCACCTCCCGCCAAACCCCTTACAATTGCCAAATTGATATTTTATTTTGCAGAAACTTCTGCCAAATAAATTTGCTGGGTCATCTAGTAATTTTATATTTACTATAGTCAGTGATATATTTGTTTCATTGATAAAGTTGGAAACTACGCGGTGGGCCGCAAAATTTTATAGGCCGGGTCCAGTTTGGCCACCCCTAGTATAAAATCAGATTGGGCACACAAACATTCTAACAACTTGTACTAGATATTGTTACTTAGGCTTTTATTGTTTTAAATAAATTTTATTGTATTGCATTTAAATCTCTAAATTGTGTAGCTATGTAATAAATGTAGACTACGAATCTTTTGTACCAAATTGTTGTAGGTCTACATCTACAAAAATAAATGTCATTTTCACAGTTGAGTTTAAAAGATGGTTTTGTTAATTGTTACTATCCTGCAACAATGAAATTAACTAAATTTGTTCGTAGAATCCGTATCAGTTGCTGATACTAAATTTAATTTTTTAAAGTTTAAGTTTCATTTATCATTTGAAGGATGCGCATGATTATTACTGAAATAATTTTTGCATTTGTTAAATTAAAAAACTATGTGGAGAGGATAGAAGTGGAATCTATCACACAAATAGTTTCCACATTTTATGTAAAGCTCTTTTTTTGTGCAAAGTAATTTATATTACTTATAAAAAATAAATATTTTTTTTATAGAAATTACACATTTTTGTCAATAAATTATTTTTATTTATGTTTCAAACTTTTAAAATAAGTTTTACATGTTTTAAATAGTATTTTCTAATATTATAGGAAATAGTTTTTTTAATTATTTTCCAGGGTTGTTGAGATAAATAAGGTTTAAATATAGAGCCATAAAAAAATCGAAAAGTCGAATTGTTTTTAGTTACCAGTTATCAATGAAACTAACGATTTCTCTGTATATGTTTGTAAGCACAAAAACTGTGACTAGTGTTCTACACTAACAGGCTTTTTTTGAGGGTTTTGTAGAGGCCTTGAATGGGTGCTTATCAAAATATTTCTATCTTATTCGCTTTAAAGTGTAGTTAAATTTTAAGTCCCCTTTGGATTTTTAATATGTAAAGCACTGAAAATAAATTACATACAGTTTAACATTCTAGATCTTACTAGAGAACTTACGCGAGGGGTAAGTTCTCACGTAAGGGACGCTCTGTATCTCAATAATTTAAAAAAAGCATATATATATATATATATATATATATTATAAGACGGACTTCTCGATGGGTGGTTGCAGTCATGGCCATAAAAATGATACCGTTTCAGCTAAATACCTTTATTAAGATAACGTTGAAGGACGGGTTCCCACTTCATCATAGGGACAGGACAAACGGAAGGGTCGGCTAGCATGAAGTTCTATGTACAAGACATGTAACACCTGGGTCAACTGTGTGGGAAAATATCTCTAGAAAAATCTGTCTCCGACAGCGTGTATCTCCTTTTTATTTGGAAATTTCCTAAATTGTCCGCTAGGGCCATGTAGGATTATAATTGGTCAGGCCCCTTCTTCGAGGGCGTAAACTGTAGCCCCAGTGGTCAATTTAGATTAGGGGTTAAAAAGGGGAATGCAAAATGAAGCTGGAATTTTTAGCCCTTGATTTAAGTTTTGAAAACCCCTGAGAATTTTCCTTACACACACACACACACACACACACACACACACACACACACACACATATATATATATATATATATATATATATATATATATATATATATAATTCTTCTGTCCGTGTGTTTGTAATAGAACTCCTCCTAAATGGCTGGACTGATTTTGATGAAATTTTGTGTGTGTAATTAAGTTGATTCGAGAATGGCTTAGATTCACAATTTGATCCGATAGAAAATGTTTTTTTTATTAAAAATCCAGAATTGCATGCTTATTGAGATTATTATAATACCGGTTTCCCTTCGCTACCAAGATATCTGTGGCGCAGTGGTCAGCACAATGGCCTACTATACGAGAAGTCCCAGGATCAAATCACCGTACAGGCGATGTGGGGATTTTAATTTAATCTAATTACATTTATGTTTGTTCTAGAAGTTGTAGTACATACTTTAATTTAATGGAAGGGTGTTCTAGAATATTCCATTAATGTATAAAAGGTCAAGCAGCTCAGATTATGAGTCAGTTCTGTATTCTGTCAACTAAGGAGTAGAGTGCTTAATAAAAAGCTTTGTGTTTCTGCTATTCGAGTTTCCCTTCTATTAAACAGTGTGCAAGTTTGTAAGGTTGCAATAAGGTTTATAGTCCTATAGTGAGTATCTTACGTGATTTTTGAAGAATTATTTCAACAATCTGCCTAACATGCAATGTTATAATTTTTGTAAATGATTAATTTTATAACACATTTTCCAATACTATTATTAATGTAGAATTATCTAAAAATTCATAAACGTTAAAATAAATAAATAAATTTTAAAAGTAAAATTTCGTGCAGATGTTAAAATACTAATTCAATATGTCGGGTTTATCAGCTTTATTTCATTTACCAAATTTTATTTAACTATTTACTAACAACATGAAATGATTTTTATGAAATTGATATCTGCTTTGAAAACGATTTGAGTTTTTTCTTTCTTGCTATTATTTAAGACAATTTTAAGTTTAAGCTTAACACATTTAAATAATAATTATAATCCTTTAATTTCAAAAACTTTTCTTTCCTTTGCAATAATTTTTGAATATGTGCATGATTAATAATTATGCTTGCAGAGATAGATGATTTGGTTTATTGTTTTTAAATGTCCATTTAAATGTATTGTTTGAATATGAGACAAAACACATTTTTAGTTATAACCACTAAAATAATAGGAATCATTTAACGTGTTTTGACTTAAAATGTGCAGAAATGTTTTTTTACATATACTTTTATTGAAAATTCAAAATTTTTCGAAGTTTTAAGTGTCCCATGTTACTTTAAATTAAATTGATAACTTTAAAACAATCCAATATATTTACTGCAGTCATTTCTGTATTTGGTTCAGATTTAAATTTCATGAATTCTACCGCGGGTTGTGGTTGGTTCACTCCTTATATGATTAACAAAATTCAGTCACTAGCATAAGAAGTGCCTAGGCGGCACTTTGGAGTTGGAGAGAGACAGATCAAATCAAAACCACTCGCTGTTACCCACTGAGAACCTGAATCAGGAATACTGAATTACGACATGAGGAGGGAGATAATCTTCTCTTCTCTTTTAAAATTTAAAACCTGAGTTGGTGTTAGTGGCGAGTTTTTTAGGGTAGTTGAACCAGAGTTACTTGGCGTTATAGAGGCAAACAATGTTGAATATAGTCAAAGGCAAAACTGAGTTTGATGTAGATAGTTATAGTACGAGATGTGTTTGCCGTGGCCCGGGTGTGCCCGACCACTACCTATTTGACTGCTCCTTCCCTAGGGATTGGCATTTCAAGCGCCCCAGACCAGGCCTGGAGGGTGCCTGGGCTGATCAGCTAAATTGTAACAAAACCCTCTCATCCAAACTATGCAAACTGTTCGGTTGGCTAATGGAAAATTCAGAGAATCTGCAAGCCCCGTAACAAGGATGATTCTGAATGTGTAACTTTCACTGTTCCGCGCTATTGTATTTATTTTCATGCAATTATCTTGTAATTATTATTATTTTTTTATATTTTATTATAATTTTTTTTTGTATTTCCAGTGGTATTTTGTCTGTTTTGTATTTGTATGTGTTGGTTTGTAATATTTTTACTGCATTTATACTGCATTGTATATTATGAGCTGCTGTGGATTGTACACCCGGGGACACCCAAAACATCTTAAACCTTTGTTTTAAGGTAGATGGTCCTCGTTGGAGCAGCAGATGTAGATAGTTATATTTATGAAAAGGTGAAAGAAGAATTAATATGGAACAGAAATTATTTATGCCTAATGAATAAAAAAAATCGCAGAGAAGGTTGCAAAGGAAGAGTAATAATGTTTAAAAATGATTCTCTTTATTCTATCTCTTTATGTCAAGAAGTCTCGCGAAGTTGACGCTCCCAACCGTACACCAATTATATTAAGCACCAGAAAATTGAAATTGATATAAAAGTCAGTTTATGAAATGAAAAGCCTACTCGTCTAGTTAAACATGGTTACTCTGAAATATTGCAAAATCATTTAACCCTCAATAGGAAAAAAAAAGGAACTGTACAGGCTATCTGTGTTTTCTACAGTATGTTTTCAATTTCATATAAACAAATGTCTAAATTAGGACCACCTCTCCCAAGTGATTCTGAAATTTGGACTTCCGGCAAAAAGTTCGGGCTTACATCAATTCCGGCTGCCGGTGGGTCACCCAGACTGTCTAGCGATTCATCATTGGATACTTCAAATGTATGACTTTTGATTTTGGCTACAGGATTTTCCAGAATTGCAATACGTGTTACGTAGGACCTGCTTCCCCGGAGCATATTTTCGATTATTTGGGCTTCACATTAGTAGATATTTATCAAAATCTCAGGGGTGGCTCGTATATAGGCATTATTGCACCCTATTTTTGTTGATATAAAACCATATTTATTGATTTATTTTTATTTGGGAGGGATTGGCAACAACAACAAAATTCAATAGTAAAATCTCTTTCATTGAATGAATATTAAAGAGACTTATATTCATTTTGGAAGTTGATGCTAAAAGTAATTTTCTTCAGTAAAAAGATGATTATCATATTTCAGAAGTCAATAGTTTTTAAATAATATTTATTAAAATTTTCAATTAATAAATATGTCTTTAAACTAATAATACTCTTTATAGATAATAATTTAGTAATATTAGAATTCTAAACACACTTTCACAGTTAAATTTTTAAGAGTTTAAAATATTGGAGAAAAAAATCTTTAGTAGCTAAATGTTTTCCTCGATCTAGGACAATAGATCCCAAACTTTTTTCCCACAGACCCCTTCTCATAGCAAATTCTTTGCCTTGAAACCCCAACTGAAATAACTATACAACTATTATAATAACAAAATTACAATTTTAATGTGATGTTTCTTATAGAAAATATATAATATATATAAAATATTTTGATATTTAAATTAATATCTATTGTAATCAATACCTTGCGTTTTAAATTAAAAAAATATATTTCATTCCTATTCATTAGATGGGTGAACTTGAAGGGTTGATATGAATTATGTTCATTGTGTGTAAATAGCCGAACGATGGCCGATTGGCTAGGGTGCTGGCCTTCGGTACCAGAGTTATGGGTTCGAATCCCACAGTGGCATGGATGGTCGTAGCCGTTCGGAATCGGCTTTAAGCTGTAGGTCCCGGTCTCATTAACCCTCTTGTTGCAAAAAGTAGACGGTAGCACTCCAAACCAAACCAAACCATTGTGTGTAAAAAACATTCACAAATTTTCACAAGCATTAATTTACACTTTATAATTACTATTATTTATTTTGTGTGCTGAGTCGCATAATTGCACTTAACCCACGTTCTACAATATAGGAAGACTGGAGACTGCTTCTGTACACTGACTCATAGTGCAGTATATAAAACCGGTATTTGTTATTGTAACCAGAAATTGTAGCACCCGTATTTTAGTATTCCATTTGTGAATAATTCAGTAAGTTGCTCCTGTATCAATATGGATTAATATAAGTTTGTGGATCTGCTTGAAAAAGAGTCCAGATTGAACTCCGGATAACCAAGTGAAGAAGATCTGAAATCTTTGTCTTAGGTCAAAATAAAGAAATATTAAGTGTTGGCAATAAACAAGCAAATCTACATCTCATTTTAAGTAAACAGGCATAAAAATGGTTAGCAATTTGTTTATTTTAATTTTTCTAAAAATTAAAAGGGCTCAGATTAATTTGGTTTTGTATTGAACCTTCAATTTAAACCCAAACGTTGTCCAATATTTCCGACATTAATTTTTATATGCTACATATCCCCTCAGTGGTATCGCAGACTCGTGGATGTCTTGTAGAATCCACTGCTCTAAAAAATATTCTATTTACAGTAATAATATTTTGTAAGGGGAGGAACAGCATATTTGCCATCTCCACCGGACAGTAGAAACCTACGCAACGCCACTGATAAAATTTTCCATTTTTAGTGTGTGTTTGTAAGCGCAAAAACCGAGACTAATGTTCGGCACTAACACGCTCATTTTCTTGAGTACAGGGTACTCATCAAAACATTTCTTGCATCTTGCACATTAACCTTCGTGACAAGCATACCCGTTTCTGACGTCAGAGATGCGTGATGAAGGTTGTCTCTGTTTCTCCGATAACCAATTAACATATTAACGAAAAAGTAGTTCGCCTAGTACCTTGTTTGATTTCCTTTTCCATTATGTGCTTTCTCCTTGAGGTAAAAGGACAAAATAGTATGATGTGTGGGTTTTGCTGAAGCCTCTGAGATGATCATATTGAATATTTAGACTCGTGTGTTGCTCGTTGCGTCTATCCCTTTTTATTTACTTCCTTGTGTTTAATACATTCTAATGAATGTACAGTTGCAAATTATTTTTTGCTATTTCATGCATATATATATATATATATATATATATATATATATATATATATATATATATATATATATATATATATGTATGTATATATGTATATATATGTATGTATATATGTATATACATCCATATATGTAAGTATATATATATATATATATATATATATATATATA
Organism: Pardosa pseudoannulata; assembly: GCA_032207245.1. Lineage (NCBI taxonomy): Eukaryota > Metazoa > Arthropoda > Arachnida > Araneae > Lycosidae > Pardosa > Pardosa pseudoannulata. Next base: position 106,617,372 of record CM063502.1, read on the forward strand.
TATATATATATATATAATATGGGCGAGACTCAATCAAAATCACAAAACAGTTTATTTCTGGTAATAAACATGAAATCCATACAACAGGCAAACACTTTTACAACCTCCTGGACATAGACAATGTGATCCCACACATACACTTTTCAAGTAAGGATTTCTCAGGTAAAAAGACTACGAATAATCCCTAAGCACAATTGATCACGTGATAAAAAATACCCATGTTTAAAGAGGATGAGCTAACTATTGGCTAAAGTAGTACAGATAGAGGCTGAATTAAGTCTATAGCGTGTCTGGAGGAAAGAATCAGAATTACCGCGCAAACCCCAAACTTACTTTATGAACAAAAGTTATTAAATTAATATTAAAATACGTAAATAAGGGATTTTAATACTACACACACACACACACACACACACACACACACACACATATATATATATATATATATATATATATATATTGCAGTAAGTTAATCTTGGAAGATTAATCCTGCCAAAGGCAAAAATCTGTGTGTAGCAGATGATGACTATTAAGGTGATTTGTGAACTTGATTCAGGGAATCCACGGGAGGCTTATGGCAATGGACTCAAAATAACAAGTTAAATGGCCCATTAAGATGAAGTAGTGGACAGGGGTCACCTAAGACTGAGGGGTCAGGACCTGTGGAAACCTGCAACGGCAAGAGATTCCCATGGGAGAAGTGTATAGACTATGGGATGCATCTGGAGGAGAATCCCAATGCTCATAGCAAATAGAAAAGGGTTGCAACCCAATATTTATTGCTATGGGCAAATCTTATTGGATTGCAAGAACGATGGGGCTTGAGGAAAAAAAAGAGTAGAGAAGGAGAGGATCTCGAAAAGGAAAAGAAGGTGAGAGTCGAGGGTTCGAGAGAGTGTTCTCTGCTGTTTCTCAGAGCCGTGGCTCGAGAGAGTGACCGGTGATTGTGTGTGCTGGTTCTCATACGTCTAGGGAATAAAGACCCTGCTCCATTCCTTACCCTGAGCAGCCCTACGACATATATATACATTTACATAGTATTTGAAAAGCCTATAAAAATAGTCGAAAATATTGGCTCAAAAGAAAATTGGTCAATAAAAAAAAAGTTTTCCACTTATTTCTAAAAATTAAAATTAATGTCGATTACCTCTATGTTTATCTACGCAAATAAGAATAGGAATAAAAAAATTAACTTGACTCGGCGGAAGAAGGGTTACAGAACCCCCGGTCTTTGCGTTACTAGCACGGCAGTCTAACCAACTGAACTAGTAGACCATAGAAGAAGTAGGATAAAATTTTATACGCGGTCTTGCAAATGCCGCCTACCAAAGGAAGGCTTTGGGTCTTGGTAGGTTTCGTAACCTTTAAGTTCTTCTGAAGTAACTACGATAAACAACAAAACGCATGCATAGTAAAAAAGAAACGAGAGAGAGAGAGAGAGAGAGAAATACTAAATGTAACAAACACTAAAAAATGCCAACTTATCAACACAAGAAATCTTAACAAATTTGTCGACAGGCTCATTAACTAGGTTTGCCAAAATATAAGAACCTTACTGATCAGATAAGACAAATTGTTGAGAGAAACAAAAGTTATAATCGGTTTAGCATTAAATAAATTAAATAAAAATATAACCAATACAAATTTAGAAAAATATGACTTCATAGAGTTTTACACGGTGTCACGAAGAACCCCTGTACTAAATTTCATGCCTGTATGTTGTACCATTTAACCTCTATATAATCAAGAAATCTCTCACGTTTTGGATAATTGAGCTCAGACATTATACCACAAACAGGGCCGGTTATGAATTATTAGCTGCCGGCGAGCAAGATAGTATTTGGTTATCAATATTTATCCGCCAATATGGATTTCCAGCAATTTACTATTATGTTTATATGATTGATGATTGTAATTGAATAAGGATCAAAAAGTTTAAAAAAGTAAGCATCATATTTACTTTAAGTTTACTAAAATGGTTATCATATAAAAAGATGTAACATTATGCAGATATAAAGTGAATTCTTTTTGCTTTATTATTTGTCAGTTCATCTCTATATTAAAAGATAGCTAAGGAAAAATTAATTTTGGTGTATGCGAAGTCGCCAAAGGTTGTAATTTTATGGATAGAATTGCCAGAATTTTGTTTTAGAATACAATGATAATTAAGTCAGTTAGTTTTGGGTTAAAATATCATTACACACACATATATCCTATCCATGGTTTAAAATACACTCATGTCCATAAATTAAGGATAATGAAGTTCAGGCAATGAAAGAGACAAAAGCAAAACAAATTTGACTTATTTGTAAAGTCTATTTATTAAACAAAAGGTAAAGAGCAAAAAAGATGCTATATGTTTGACATAATTAATAAAAATTGCGATTTTTACTCCCTGGAGCAAATTTCAAAAAAGAACCTATTTACAGAAAACAGTATAACATGGTTAGTATGATGGTTAATACGGAGTATGTCTCCCGGACGATGCAATACAAGCGTTACAACGCCTACGCATGCTGAGTATCAGATTATCAATCTGCTTTTACACGGTGTCACGAAGAACCCCTGTACTAAATTTCATGCCTGTATGTTGTACCATTTAACCTCTATATAATCAAGAAATCTCTCACGTTTTGGATAATTGAGCTCAGACATTATACCACAAACAGGGCCGGTTATGAATTATTAGCTGCCGGCGAGCAAGATAGTATTTGGTTATCAATATTTATCCGCCAATATGGATTTCCAGCAATTTACTATTATGTTTATATGATTGATGATTGTAATTGAATAAGGATCAAAAAGTTTAAAAAAGTAAGCATCATATTTACTTTAAGTTTACTAAAATGGTTATCATATAAAAAGATGTAACATTATGCAGATATAAAGTGAATTCTTTTTGCTTTATTATTTGTCAGTTCATCTCTATATTAAAAGATAGCTAAGGAAAAATTAATTTTGGTGTATGCGAAGTCGCCAAAGGTTGTAATTTTATGGATAGAATCGCCAGAAATTTATTTTAGAATACAATGATAATTAAGTCAGTTAGTTTTGGGTTAAAATATCATTACACACACATATATCCTATCCATGGTTTAAAATACACTCATGTCCATAAATTAAGGATAATGAAGTTCAGGCAATGAAAGAGACAAAAGCAAAACAAATTTGACTTATTTGTAAAGTCTATTTATTAAACAAAAGGTAAAGAGCAAAAAAGATGCTATATGTTTGACATAATTAATAAAAATTGCGATTTTTACTCCCTGGAGCAAATTTCAAAAAAGAACCTATTTACAGAAAACAGTATAACATGGTTAGTATGATGGTTAATACGGAGTATGTCTCCCGGACGATGCAATACAAGCGTTACAACGCCTACGCATGCTGAGTATCAGATTATCAATCTGCTCTTGGGGAAAATTACACCACTCATCAAGCAATGCCCTCCGAAGTTCCGATAGACAGTTGGGAGGGGGTTGACGGGCTGCAATTCGTCGGTCCAAGCATGTCCCACACATGCTCTATTGGATTCAAGTCCGGTGAGTATGCTGGCCAATCCATACGGGTGATATCCTCCGATTGAAGGCATTCGTCTACAATGTTTGCACGGTAAGGTCGGGCGTTGTCATCCATATACAGAAATTCAGGACCCATGGCTCCCCGAAACAAACGTACATGTTGTTCCAGAATGACATCCCGATAGATGTGGCCTGTCATCGTTACACTCTTAACATGCAGGTCAGTTCTGGAACCAAGAATAATTCCTCCCCAAACGAGCCATCCTGCACCACCGTAACGGTGTCGTTCAATGGTGTTCTCTTGGTGGTAACGGGTACCTGGCGCTCTCCATATGAAAGTCCGGCGAGAATCAGAATGTAAACTGAACCTGGACTCGTCGGAAAACATCACACAAGACCACTGTTGCGGTGTCCACAATGCATGCTCTCTAGCCCAGCATAATCGCAGGCAACAGTGAGTTGCGGTAAGGGGAACACATCTGACAGGCCTACGAGCATATAGACCAATGTTCCCTAAGCGTCTGTACACGGTCTGCCTTGAAACTGTCGTACCGGTAGCTGAAGAGAGCTGACGAAACAGGTCTGATGCTGTGCTCCGTCTGTTTCTTTTGGCAGTAACTGCCAAATACCGGTCATCATTCGGCGTAGTAACTCGGGGGCGACCTGTGCTGTAACATCTACTCACATTACCATCATGTTTGAATCGTTGCCAAAGCCTGGAGATGACACTCTGGGCGATTACAAGTTCCTCGGATACTTCCAGCTGGGTACGTCCACATTCCAGTCGTCCAATAATTCTACCACGTAAAAAATCAGCCAAATGCTTCCTTTGTGCCATAACTATGCGGTTATTGCACTGAAAGGCTTTTAAAGCGCTTGTGAACAATTTTACTTCTTTGCTACCATTCCTTATATACCCCTTTCATACACTCTCGTCATTGTGACGTACTATCCGCGCCATCTGGTGGTTTCCTGCAATTTGCATATTCTTCTTCAAGATGTGTGTGATAATTCTACAGGTGAAATTTTTATTTTAGAGCTCAATTTCTGTGTGATTCTGAATTATCCTTAATTTATGGACATGAGTGTAAATTAAAATTATTAGCACAAGAAAATTTGAGGCATTACTGGTAATCCATAATTGTCAATTGAAATTTAGCGTGTTGAAGGAGAAATTCTAATTAAATATACTGTTGTCATAGTTCATAATACCTTAATTACTAAACAAGCTTATGTTTTAAGTTGGTTATTGGGCTTTAAGCTCTACAAACAAATTAATTTATACAAAATCCAATTACTAAAGCGAATAAGGTTTCATGTTAAATAACCAGTCTTGCTGTACAACAGCAGTAGTTATCTCGAAATCTCTATTTGTTTATGTTTTTATATCTCTGTTTATAAATGCATACTGGAACTTTAATGGGATTTATAAAAAAAATATTACAAGGTTTCATTCTATGCGAATACATTTATGGGCATCTAAAAGTTATATCAATGTCACGAATCAACGAAAGTGAAAAAATTAACCATAAATCTCAAAGCTTTTGTTTTTATGAAAATTTTTTCCCATCTTTAAAGGGAATGTGCTTCTCTCTGGAGTGTTTTAAAACACTTACTTCTCTTAAATGATTAGAAATTGAAACTATATGAGACACTCTTTTCTTTCAATTTTTAGCAAGTTAACCACATCAGATTTTTTTTTATCTCTGGGGGAAAACATATTTATTTAAAAACGGATACAGATCTGTCATGTTTATTTATTTACTTTTACTGTACACGGTTCCTCCTGTCAAGTTTGCATATTTATTTTCCGTTCTTAATTTCGTCATTTTAATTGGTTAGTATTTATTTATTTGATAAATAGGCTGGAAAAAACATAATATAAATGATACAATAAAACCATACTATGTTGCTTAACCCTTTTGCAGTTTAAATTCATTTTCCCCATTCCCAGTAGTATTCTCTAAATTTATTTTGAATTATATCTTTTTTTTTTTTTTTTTACCTAGCAATTTTAATCGAGCTAAACAAATACCAACGATAATTCTCAAATTTGAAAAACTTGTCGAGTCATAGTCAACGTTTGACCTACTGACTACGACTAAAAAAATAAATAATGTCGAATCAGATTCTATTTTGGACCTCAAAGGCTAAAATGGAAAATGGACTTAAATGGAAAATTCAATTTAAAATGGCTGTAGAAGTTCAATATTTTAAAGAATATCCTTCTTAAAGAAAAAAAAATACACACCTTTTTCGTATCACTCAAGTTAAAAATAATAACTTTTCAGAGAGAATTACCATCTCTGCAAAACATGCCATCGTTGTAAAGGACTATCTATGCCAGCTTAAAAAAACATGCAAAATACCCTTTGGCGATATGTTGCCTTCTGCAAGCAATCTGGTTAAAGAAAGTTTGTAAAAAACAAGCTAAAATTGAAGCATTTACTGCGAAGACTAATTGACTACGCAAATATACCTTTTCTTTTACTGTGGGTTTTCCCCTTATTACTGGGTTGATAATTCATCATGAATCTCAAGGGGAGAAAAACGAGTGGTGGACATAAATGGCGCTCCTAGTTATTAAACCACTCGACGGGGAAGTCCTTCGCGTGCGTAAAAGCAGAAATGGGAATTTACTGTCATCTCAGTTATTTATAGCACAATCGGGTAGGATCCATAGAAAATAAAATGTTGTAAAAGTGTAAAACTGAGTTGTGGTTTCAGAATTTATTTTCTTGTCTAAGTATTGCACTTCTATAAGTTTTGTGACCTTGATAAATTTTCCTTTACGTTAAATACTCACACTACCTAATAAAAGTGTTTAATATAATTCACTGATTGGTTTCAAAACAAGGTTTTTTCTGTCTAGGAATGATATGGGTATTACATTTTTTATCATGATTTATAGATACAAATTGGCTAAGCATTTGTATCTATAAATCAACATCTGGGTTTCTGGCTTGGAATGTTTGTCATTTGTGAACTGTCACGTATATGTAACAAGAGGCCTGAAAAGTAGAACTCACTTTCAATCCAACATAAACTCTTTTATATAAACTTAACTACTAACACTTTGAAAGTTAAAAAAATCGAACTATCCTAATCTTAGAAACATCTGAAAGCCTTCTGTTGATAAGTTTTATGATAATCTATATTTAAATATCGAATGTTAACAAATAGTCAGTGTAATCAAATGTCAACTGTTAGTAGAATTCAAATGTTTGTGATATCAGCATACATTAACTTTTACTTCCTTGTATGAAGTAAAGAAAATACTATGATCACAAAAATTTTAGTCTTCAGGTTACAACGGAAATGCTTATTTTGAACATACCTGAAGGAATTTTGAAAAATTTCAAAATTCATTCAGGTATATATTGCTTTTCTTTAATATGTAAATCTTTACTGCTTCGATCTTTCTTTAATATGTAAATTAGTTATTTCTCGAATATTCTGTTCGGGTATAAAAGCTGATACCCACTAGTTGTAGGCAACTTCTCGATCTTGTTAAGTTGCGAGTTGCTACTTAGCTTCAATTAATTCTTCTGTTAAGTTAAACGGTGTGTTCATTCGAATCTTCGTGACAATATTATAACACACATCCTTTGTTCTTGACTCGTGAAATGGACGTATGAAAAATCCAAATTACATTTCTACCTCGCAGATGCTATGTCCCATCTGTCGTGCACCGACTATAACACCACGTTGAAACTCACTTAAGTCTTGATAATTTGACATTGTAGCAGCAGTAACTGATCTAACAACTGTACCAGACACTTGTTGTCTTACATAGACGTTGTCGACCGCAGCACTGTATTCTGATTGGTTCCTTATCACTTTATTTGCATACGCATGTCTGTACCAGTTTTTTCCCTCTTCAGTGAACTTTTACTAACACTACTATACTACATTTAGTTACATTTTGACTCCGAAACATTAATGAAATTTAGTAAATAGTTAAAATTTTCATTGGTAGAGGACAACAATAAAGCTTATTTAATGCTTGGAACTCTTTGTCATTAAGTAGATTATAGGCCGGTCTCGCCAAAGTCGTTTAACAGCTAATCGCGATTAACCCATGTCTCCACCAATGGTGGGACGCAATTCACCTTTTAAACAGAGATTAATTGCGGTTAGCTGTTAAACGACTTTGGTGAGATCGGCCCTAAGTATCTGTAAGGGGCAATCAAAAAGTTTCCATATGAGAGCATGGCTGCAGCTTATATGCAAAATGGCTAGTCATCGATGCGGGTGTATGTAAGCACTAATATCGATGCATGAAACTATTGAGGCATTCATTTATTTTCGAAGTGTGTGTGTGTGTGTGGAAAATGCTGAAACGTTAACAATGGCGAAGTTGCTACCAAATGTGTCCAAACAGGACTAACGATTATCAAGACCCATTGCTTGTTGATTTCAAAAATCAGGCATCTACATTACTGGGGAATGGTATTGCGAAACGCTAGAGAGATTACGACGTGCAATTAAAGCGAGACGTCCGAAAAAGCTGTGAAATAGGGGAATGCTACGTTAAAACTCAAGTCCCTATATTGTAAATGCCGTAACGCAGAAGTTACACACACTACAATGGGAGTCACTGAAGCATAAGCCGTATAGTCCTGATCTCTCCCCATGCAATTTTCAGGCCTTCGGTCCCTTAAAATGTCCTCGAAATGTCAACATTTTTGTCATACTTAGACATGCAGCTGGTAGTTTCAGACTTCTTCATCAGAAAGAGGAGTTTTACCAAAGGGGTGTTTCAACCTCGTGAAAAAGTGGAATGATTGCTTCAGCCCTCAAGGCCATTTTGAATGACTAGCATACCAAATATGGACTGTACAGTCTTCATACGTAAACTTTTTGATGACCATTTATAGTTTATATATCTAAATTTAACTTGAGCCCCTTGGTTTCTCATCCCTTGATATTTTTTTTTTTTTTACAGTTATATTGATGCAATAACAATCAGAAGTAAAGAGTGTTACATTCTGTAAGGACTATAAGAGAGAAATAACTAAGATAAATAAACAATTGTACAAAATCCCTGTTTTTTGATAGCTATAAGAATAGTAGAGTAATTACGTTAAAATATATACGGGAAATATAGAACTTTTTTGAATTAGAAGACCACTACATGGGGAAAATAAAACGTGGAGTTTTGTTTTCTCTGAAGCATGACCGCTTATTATACTTTCTCTACAAAGTGTATTATTAAAAATTTCAAAGTTACTCTATTGTAACTAATTCCGCAGAATTTGTACTTTAGAGTACGAAGAGGTGCGCGTGATAAAATATATTTCAATAACATTGCAGTTTGCGTGAGTTCTAATGCATTTTCAATGTTTGCACTTATTGTAGTTTCCACCTCCAGTATAATAACACTCTGGTTATTAGAATTTGTGGGAAGGGAGTTTTACCATAGAGGACAGATAGAGTAGATAGAGGATGAAAGAAGAATCCTTTTAAGCGTAAAATCACGCAAGGTAACTGTAAAATTCGTTAAATATTCAGATTCGCTGTTGAAAACGTATTTTTCCTTATTGTTGCCATAAAAGAATCGGTTTCTCTCTAAAGTTCCGATACCAGTTATTAAACATGTGCTGATTTAATACATATTTAAAAAATCAATAACTAGGTAAAAGTTAGGTAAAACAGACGAGCAGATTATGCCTGCTAGTCGGTATATAGATTTTTTTTATTAAACTAAGAACAATTATCCATCTAAGGGAGTCTAATGCAGTGGTCTCTTTGAAAAGAGATCATTTTAGAATTTCGTAACCAAAGCTGTTTTAAATTCAGTGTCGAATTCATTTGTATAATTTTAAGTGGTATAATCTTCTAACATGTTTGTTAGTATGAAGGAAAATTTTCTTTCTTTTGTTTGATTGACCGTAGTGCTCTAAAACTACGGTCTACTGTTTTGTTACACGAAGACTAATGAGATTGAGACTTATTGCTTAAAACAGATTCAGAATGGCTGCAAACATCCATGTCAGCAGTGGGATTCGAACCCACGAACTCTGGCATGGAAGAGCAGTACCCTCCCCACGCGGGGAACGAGAGGATTAAAGGAGTCAAATATTTACGATCTAAAATAGCTTTTCCAATCTCTTTCGGTTGATCACAGACTAAAAGTATAAAAAATTATTAAAATTTTTTTTAATGTTTTTATAATTGAAAAATTAAGGTAGTTACAAATACCATTTCAAAGTAACATAACTAATGTGTAGTGCATTTATTATGCTGATAATTTTTATATACAACTAGTCTTTGTTTAGACATCCTCTTTACTAATAAATAAATAAAATACATAACTAATAATGAGCTGAACGTATGGACATACAAGCTGGAGCTATGCAATTAACACAACAACGTTCGAGTTTGTAGTTTGTTAGCTTTTTTTAAACTCAAAATTGTGACAATTGCAGATAATTTTTTGTTTTCCTTTATTGCTATTTTCTGAATTTTTACCGGTTCAGAAAAGAAAGAATTAAGAGTAATTTTGACACCTCTTTACAACAGCGACATGTAATTCCTTGAACTAAAATACTGAGAAGAAAAAATGCACTGCTTGCTCGCAAATAAAAATAATCCCAAAGATTTTGATTCGTCGAGTTTGAAACAAAAACTAAACTCCTATTTTTAGGGACAAAGAAGGAGCAACAGGCTTAAAACGCTGATATAGAGAATGAACTGAACAAGGAAAATGTCACGTGATAAACAGAAAATTTCCTGCTAACGATACAATACCAAGTGACCAATTATTTACCAAAACTCCTCATTTCACATGTTGATAATTTTTTAGCTTTAAACTATAAGAAAAGAAAATTGCAGCAAATTCCATTTTTTGATTTAATTCTATTTGTTTATATCGATAGAAAGGGAAAAGTACAAATATGATTAAAGCAAGTAATTTATTATCCCTGAAATACTTCTTCACATCCTTTTGTTGAATTTACGGCTCTAAAACTATACGTTAACACGAAACTAATGAGTGATACTTTTGATTTGATTCAGAATTAAATAAACTCTTTTAACAATGTACTTTCGCGTATTGCATAATGCAAAAACACGCAAAAGGGATTTTCGTAGAGAATAATGTGAGTTCTAGATCTGAAAATATTTATAACTGGTTAGTCTAACTAAATATACCAATTTTAATTAATATTACAATTTTAACTAATTTGTATTACCAATCACACGTACAATCATTAAAAGTAACAAATAAAAATGCATCTATAATACTTGATATTAATTTGATTTTTTTATAAAAATAAAAAATAAACTAATTTGTACTGAAGTG